>BSBN01001061.1:4000000-5200000 GCA_027924645.1 Cunninghamia lanceolata
ATGTTAGAACATCCGTGGGGTGTGGCATCATACCTAAGGCATCATGTCTGAACATGAGGGATACAGAATATCTCACGGCATGGGATAACACCCATCCACACATGCTGGAGCTCATATATAATCACATCAGGGTAAGATCATAGCTCACAAGTGCTCATACCACCAACTAATATCATCCTTAAGAACTGAGGGGATTAGGCTAACATTGTATGAACCAAGTATCTGGTCCATTAATAAGGGGAAGTAGTGAGTACTTTCTTGGGAGGTTGAAACAATCGTCGTCGTTTCGTGCTGCCATTATACGTATGCCATGCAAATCTCTCCCAAGGAACTTTGTTGCTACTACTATCCGTCTACATATTGACTTATCAACAATCCTCGAGTTGGCAGTCAATAGGGTGACAACAAGAAAACACATAGATGCTATGGTTTTCTCCCATACACATAATCCATACATATCCTCCATGGATGGGTATGCAATATCACCATCCCATGGGCACACATCTCAAGCACTAGTTAATCACAATGCTCAATAAGAATACATCAATGGATGTTCACATCACGGGGAATACAATCACAATTTCCCTTACCTAGGAATAACCATAGCCCACACATGACTATGAAACATGATGCAAAATATACAACTTTACCCAATAATAAGTATTCCCTGACATCCATACCAATTTTCTCCTTTCACAAGGGCAACGCATTTACCCATAACATCATAGATTCACTAGAAATGCTTTCAACATAATGCAATAGTGCATGAACATGAGTAACATCTTCACAATCATCATTACATTCATTTCTATATTCACATAATGATATACATATCATTTTACACCCATTACACTCTCATCTCATAATAACACATAATGCAACATCATATCACAAATCACAATAATACCATTCCTTCACAAGGAAATGAGAACTAGCAGTACAATTAAATGAGTTTGGTTGAGGAACCCTAGTTACTTCTCAACATTCACATCCATATATATAAGCATCAATAACCTTGGCTATGTCAATGGCATTCAATTGCTCACTCAAAGCAAGATATGCAACATTCTTATTACCTTAGCATTCACTATTTTTAGTTTGCATTAAAGTACAAGTGTCCACTTATATGATCTCATTAAAACCACAATGCAATTGAGGAGATCAAATTTCATCAACAAGATATATTCACTAAGCAATTACCATCCTCATTCAATCTCATCATGTAAAGAGGCACTAATTAACATATAATCACTTTCAATACATAACCAAAACAACATAAGGTCTTCTTCACTCCTATCTCACTAAATCTTTCACTTATTGCAATTTTAACGTACTAATTAAATCCATATGCCATTATTCTAACATCTTGTCAACTATTGACAACTAAAAAGAGGAGAGAAAGATAGATTTCATCTCAAGTCAAGACATTACATGCCATCCAATATTCATTATACAAACATGCAAATTCTACCAAGGGAAAGTTTAAGGCACCATTAGTATTCTAATGACTTCAATATGATATTAAGGATGATAAATGGTAGCAACTCAAGCATATTAAGAGGTTATAAGAAAAATCAGCAATCATCCAACACTTACAATAGAGCATGGAGCAATCAAACTAATCTATCCACATCTGTAAACAACTAAATCCTATCATCCTTTACATCTATAATACAAGAAAGAATTACAAGAGCAATTCATGACCAATTAGGGTTATTTCATTCACTAGCAACATAAAGGAAGACACAAGAAGAGCATATCCAAGCAAGGGTAATTAGGCAACCCAAGTTACCTTCAACCCACAAACACACAAGGTAGATCATTCCTACCCCCATCTTATAACATGGGAGAGTGATCACTCTTAACCATGGGAGACTCTCAACCAAGGTCAACACTCTAGTCCCATTGAGTAAGGTAAGGCCAAGGAGGATATCTCCTCCATAATTCTAAGAATGGGGTTGAAACTTAACCCACTAATGCCATGCTAAGGCATGAAAGCAATCAGGACTATATAAACAATATAACAAACTCATGCCACACACACCAAACATAGTAAAACATAGAAGGCTCAAGTATGCCAGAGCTCCTAGTGTGTGAACATGGGCTCTGATACCAGATGTAACATCCTACCCCACAACCCAAAAGGATAAAGGGCCAAAAGAGGACAAGAATATTTTTTTTACATAAATAGATAACATACACAAGATATGGTTATCGATTCGATAGATCGACAACATTCATGGCCAAATGTACAACCCAAAGGAGAGGACTAAATCACCCTCCTTGCAAACATCACTAAAACTAAATTCATTTTTAAACACCAAATTCAAATGTTCCTAATACCCATTTCCACTTTAAAACACAAATCCATAATGATCATCAAAGTATAAGCACGTTTGATACTAACACCAGAAAACCATAAGCCAAATATAGAACAACATCACATTTCTTCTCATTACTATATTTACATCATCTCTCACAAGAGATTACAAAAATTACATAAAAGAATATACATAAGTAAAATGGCATAGCAATGGATAAGATACAATAACTAATAAAACAATTACAAGAGAGAACATCTCCAACTGGTGCTCTAATAACCTGTTTGACGATCCCCAATGGTGGTGGCAATGCCTCCCAATCATGTGGACTTAGAAGAGACCACCCAACCATGCTCAGAGGTAGTCATAAGGCCCAAATAGAAGGAATAACAACAAGGAATATAATGACCAACACTCACATCAAACATGGAGCAGACACATCACACAAGCATAGTGCAAACATGGTAAACAACCCCACAATTACAATGACCTGAGGGGACTGTAACCACTCCTCATATTCTACTTAAGGTACCACACCAAAGACTAGGCATTAAGAAATCAAGGACATATCAAGCTAAGTATAGCACACATCCAAAAGTCTCAAAAGAGCACACACAAGTCAAGGGACCACCTAGAGGATAAGTATGATGAAGTCAACGAACCGGCTATTACCAGAGACAGTGTGAAAAATAGTCAACTACAACATAGAGAATGGGCATCTGTTAAAGCATATCAATAGTTAATTTAAAGACCAATGAAAGGTTAGATGAGAGATCATAGATATGGAGAAATGTATGGATTAAAAAAAAGCTTCCTTCTTATGAATAGATTGCTAAAAAGCCCAAACCTCTCCATACTACGAGTTCGGCTAAATTACAAGAAAAGTAAATGTTTATAGGGAAATACAATTTTGTGATGAGGATGTTGAATGAAAATTCTTCTACTTTATGTAATGTCCCAAAGTCTCTAAACAAGAGGAGTGGTTGGTGCCCAACAAGATTATGTAGATTAGCTCTAATTTTTCCAAAACCAAACTAGTCACCCTTCATTGTAAATGCACAGACTAGGTTATAATCAATAATGAAAGATGTATCCCATGTGTCTAGTACCAATTCTTCAAATGTGGTGCAATGGGCATCTTCTAATGATTGGACCCTCTCTTTAAAAAAATAATCTTATATGTGAGCAGTTGGCAATTAAAGGTTCTATGAACAATGATATCCATGGTTAATAAGATTCTCCTTAATCTTCAAATGCCACTCATGCTATATGTTGCATCCATCAATTATTGAAACAATAGAACATTAAAGTCAAACACTATAGAGCATAATAAACACCAATGTCCTCATTCAATTCACCTCAACCAAAGGTACCAGCTCCAATTAATGGTTCATACCTCTTCTTTGAAATTAATTCACTAGTCAAAACGGCCAATAATCGACTCCCTACAGCTATATGCCCCTTCCACTGTCTTGTCAAGATTAAATAAGGTGTTTTGGTGTGCCCAAGAAATATCACTTTATATACTCAGCGCTAGAAATAGTATAAACACATTAATTGTATTAAACAAATGGCATGAAGACCATAATTTGATGAGGTGTGAATAGCATTAGCTATGATTAATCTGAGAATGAAATGTCCAGCTACAGGATGTCACGCCCTCTAGGAAATTACACAAGAAAGGATACTAGCTTGACATGGACATTTGGCAATAGCTTAAACCTTCATAATGCAACACAAGTGGGCATGATGTTGGTTTGTGCTTGATTAAAGTTTCTAAAGCCTTTTCACAAACCCATTCTAAGCATATCCTACCACTACGACATCTTCAAGGCTACATTCTTTGAAGGCATTTGTCAAACAGTTCACATGCCTTGTCTAGGCTTCCACATTTTGTATACATGTTTACCATGTGTGTAATGAGGAGAGAGAGACCACTATTTCACTATTTGAATCTTCTCCTACTAAGGGCGTACTAAGAGTGAAAGAATGAGAGAGATCCTTTATTTCCATTCTATCCCAAAATATCCCTACCTCTTGCAATGAAATAAACTTGGCATAAGTTTTCAAATGCATCAATGGTTTCTATTTTTCTGTGGTAAATGTAAATATCTTGAAATGAAATAAATTTGGCATATTTTCAAATGACAGCAAAGGCATTTCAGTTTTCTATGGGTAATTAAAATTGTAGCAAACAGATCTTGGTTTTTGTGCTAGAAAGACAAATGACTGATGTAAATACCTCTTGAATCGCACGCCCCTTTACTTCCTCTCAAATCTTGCAACTTGATCTGCTCACCTGAGTTCTTGGCTACCCTTATGCACTTCCTTCCCACATTCCTCCATTGTGTTCCTTTTTGTGTTTAAGAACCTCCCAAAAAAAAATGTGTTGACTCTCCTCTTCGTTGTTCCCCCATATGAACGGTTCCTCTACTCCCCCACAATCAATTCACACCTTCAATATATTTTTCCTACTGCATTTAACATTCTCACCCACCTCTTTCTAGGCCATGACTTTCCCTTTGTTCTCTATTTTCTTTTTTTGTTTGAAAAGCCTCTAAAAGTATGAGGCGTTTTTGACTCTCTGCCTCATTTTTCCACCATGAGCTAGATTGACCCCCCAAACATCAAATTGTTCACCTCTACAAAGAAATTTCTGGCTACCTTAAACATTTTTACCAACTTCTCTCAAGAGCCCTCGAATGGCAAGGTCAAATTATAATAAGAAACTGACCTTCAATAAAAATCCAACAATAAAATATACAAAGCTCACCAAATCAGATTAATAAAATCATTTAATATAACATATTTAAAACCACATGATCAAACAATTTAAATCTCCATAAATAACCACTATAAAATACTGCATTAGAAACCATGTAAAGATGCCAAGGAAACCACATTGAACAATCAACAGAAACCAAGGAGAAAAGCCTCAACCACCGCATTGGCAAACTACACATGACCATAAGGGGCAATCCAAACATTACCATTAGGTAACTAGATGATAAGACAACAACATGGGAACACTGCACTAACAGGGTATAGTGGCTAGGGTAGGGAATAGGGCCTGTGACTATCTCCAATAACCACCATTGGGGATAATAAGAGTACGCTCAGGCCTGTGAGTCTAGGCGAAGTGGATACCCAATACCTACATCACTCTGATCACACGTCAAAGCACATGTGTATATAACATACATCATAGCCGAAGCATCAATGGACATCAAGAAGAGGGTCATGACATCGTAAGCCTCTCATATACTAGTGTTATGATATCATCCCTTTCCTATCCATAATCCTGCAAAAGTAATGATAACAATATATAACATATAAGCATGTAATCCAGCATAAGAACTAATCATGTCAACATCATAATAGCATTGGAATCCATCAGGGAAAAGAAACAACTAAATATGAACATGCGGGTTGTTACACCCATGATGTATGTGTTTTGCAAGTATTCTCATGTGTGTTTTGTTTCCTTTAGTTAACATTATATATAGGTATGTAATTGCTTAATCATGTCTTCTCTTCATGTATTCTTCATGTATTGCCTGACTGCGCTCATGTCATCTCTGTGTATTACGTGCTTTCATAGTCTTCTTCATGTATTGTGTGCTTTCTTACTGTATTGACTATGTCTTATGTGACTATTCAATATTTTCTTATGTTTTCCAAAGTCTAGGGGCTAGAAATAGTCGTTCAAACATAAGGTGTGTCTTCATTCTAGTGTTTGATGTGTTTGATATGTTTTGATATGCTTCGACCATACTTTAATGTATGTGTTGTATCATAGGATTACACACACATTAAAGTGGAGGCTAAATGTTATGGAGTAAAAAGTGGACACATGCCTTTTTACCTCTTAGTTTAGCTCCTAGGTCCCTGTGTTTACACTTTACAAGCAAATTATTCGTCCCAATGAGAAATCTCTAGAAACCCATGTCAAATGTGGATTAGGTGCCCACTTAAAGCTTAAGTCCCAACCAAAAAGGCCCCTTAGTACTTGGGTGCTCGTGCCCAAGTCCAACCTGATTGGTTGATGTAAAATTAAATGTATGTCATCACAGGTCTCTTAAATGGGTCCCCCCTTGTCAGCTCTTTCAATTAATTTGTGAAAGTTTAACAAGATAGCATATATAAACAAGTGTTTGGATTCATTTTCTTAGAAGTTGATTATAGCAAGGTTATGATATTGTGCAAAGGCAAATTCAAGGCATCCATTGTGTTTGTGGTAGACTTGTGTTAGTATTGTGTTTATTGCAGATTTGGATTCATCATCAACATCCTTATGAGTTGAAGATTCTTCATCCTCCAAAGGATTTCACCTCGAAGGTGACATTATAATTATGTTTGAATCATTTCATCATCATTTGGATTATCTTTAGCCTCTGTCCTACAAGGACACACTCTCTCTCTAACAACGGTGTTCAGAAAGATTGAATGTTAACTTGAGATTTGACAGAGGCAAATCCCTAAACACCATAGCCCCCAAACCCCTTTTCTTGATGTGTGCAGGTTACAGGTGTGGGAATTGTAGAAGTAAAGGTACAAGAAGGTTATTTAAGGAATCAAGATTCAAAATCTGAAAATAGAGTTCAAAAATTCTCCTGTAGCAGACTTGGGCACTAGCCCCAATGTTTAGTGGGCAAAACAAACCTTGCAATCAACATCAGAGCATCATTTAGGATATTTTTACAATTCGAAGCTTTTGGATATCAGGACTTTCTGGACTCGGACGCTAGCCCCGGAATCTTCCAACATTTCAGCTTCTAAGGGACATGTTTGGACATCTCACTAATCACCCAGGTGGTGCTTTCAGATCTTGACTTGCTATAACTGTTTCTCTATTATAAGTTGGTTATCATAATTCTAGGGTTTAGTGCATTGATTGGCCTAGGGTTTGATAAAAGGCTTGGTTGAATCACATCTTTCCTCTACAAACAAGAGGACAAAATTAGTAGTTGAGTGCTCTTCCATCTTGTAGTGACTTAGCTCGGTTTTGTCCTTGAACTTGTAGTGAAAGGAGGGTTTGATCTAGTGTACTCACATGTGTTGCATCCACCCCTTCTTTTCCCTACTAAACACAAATAAATATTGGTATATAAAACTAATGTGTCTTTTATGTACTCTCTAGCATATTAGTTTACATATAGTTTTCCATCAACATAATCATTGCACCTTCTTTTGGTGCAAGTGCTAAGAATTACTTTATTTTATCTACATTGTTTATTTTTATTTGAAGAGTTATTTTACTTTTGTATGTGATTTTGGAAAAGCCACCATTCTTTTATTTTATTTTATTTTTGTTGAAGAAACTTAGGTTTTTATCCTGGTCCGAGCCTAGAGAGACCCTTACAGGGGATCTCTTCTCATGGCTTTATCGTCGCGACCACTACTGAAGGATCTCAATCCCCAAGGCATTATCACCAAGTTCAAACCCGTGAGAGTGTTCACCCAGTCAAGGCCCACAACCTACAAGCACGACAACCAAGCAAAGGCACAAGCCCTGTGAGCTCTTTGGCCCAGCGAGGTTTGAACCTTGGTCGCCGCCACAACAATTATACCAATTGACTACCAAACAATGTCTGTATCGACCTTTTATTTTGTTCTTTAAATATTGTATATTTATATATTATTTTTTAATGGTTTTATTTCTACATCCTAATATATATTTTAAAATTTACTTTATATGCACTTTATATATATATATATCACCAAACTTAAATTCTAATAGAAAATATTGTAATTGAAACAACCCAATCATCTCCTTCCATAAACATAATTTATTTAAATGTGATAAATTTATTTTTGATATTCTTCACTTTCAACCATTTACCATGATAATTCCGTTAAAAAGAGAGCGGAGAGTAGGAAAAGATAAGCTAGAGGATAAGATATGGGAGGCTTCAACGTGAGGCATTTCTCTCCGTCAAAATATATATATATATCACCAAACTTAAATTCTAATAGAAAATATTGTAATTGAAACAACCCAATCATCTCCTTCCATAAACATAATTTATTTAAATGTGATAAATTTATTTTCGATATTCTTCACTTTCAACCATTTACCATGATAATTCCGTTAAAAAGAGAGCGGAGAGTAGGAAAAGATAAGCTAGAGGATAAGATATGGGAGGCTTCAACGTGAGGCATTTCTCTCCGTCAATCCTCACCGGCTTAAACGATGTCCGTGCCAAACATTGGACTCACTCAACCCTCATTACTATGTCCGCATAATTCATCGCATATACTCCGTTTTAATTCTGCTTTTTTTGGTTTGTGTTTTAATAGATTTTTTATAAAAATTACATAGTGATATTGGCATACAAATGTATATAAAGTTAGTTTATAATGTTTAATAAGGTAGTAAAGTTTGAATTTGAATTTGAACATTTAATGTGAATTTGAAGTTCATTTTTACACATTATAGAATTAATTTCAAGTGGTTGTAAATAAATTTAGATGATAGAATAGTAAATAGAAGCCAAGTTCAAAGGGGTGTAATGATGAGAGGTAAACGGTAAATGAATGGGAATGAATCAGACATGAGCAAAACCAAACACATTTTGCCACTTGTCAATATATAATTATATTAAAGACATTCCAAATGTACACACAAAACTAAATGGGAGTGAATGTCACTATGTCAATTTCACCATTACAATATTATAACCCAAAATAAATTTGTTGTAGACCTATTAATACTTAAACTTGATTGACAATGTTATTTTATGTTTTTTCTCTACATTGACAAATTAACCTTTATAGATTTATTTAATTATAAATAAAAATATCAAAATTAATATAACTATATGATAAACATAAGATTTTCATAATCTATAGATATAATTACAAGTTTTTAGAATTCATAGCGTTTATATGTTTTTGTATAGTTAACTCTAGATGTTTGTTAAATGTATAATATAGTTACAATGTATATACTTTCTAATAACAAGCAACACATGAATTTAGGATTTTTAGGAAACATTGAGGGGTTTGAAAAACAAGAGAAAAGAAAGCAGTTTCCATTTGTTGGAGAAGTTGAATGGCTAACAAAGAGCTTGCCAAGAATCAAATCTTTATAAGTACAAAGGCTTGACACTCTTTAAGAGATAAGGTTGGGATTATACCATAGATGAATTCAACAAAATAGATTACCCTTAAACCTTAACACTAAACCAAAGAAACCAATAATTCATACACCAAATACCTCAACTATTAAATTAACATTATAAAATATTTCAAATCCTCTAATTAAAAAAAATAAAAATCATATTAATCCAACACGTTACGCCCCAAATAAATATTGGTAATTTTGACTGAATAATCCTCAAGAAAGAACTATCCTCTGCTACACACATTCTTCTTGACAACCCTTGTTACTTGAAATAATATAAATGAAGAAGTTGCGGGATCATTCCCTACATGTTTTAGTGGGCTTTGTTCTGCGTCATATATGCAACATGAATTCCGAGATTGAGGAGCCGCCGAGTAGGGTAATGCATAACAAATTACTAGTTAAAGACAGTGGAAAAAGACGTACAACTGCTTTAGAGTACAACATGAATCTGCTAATACCAAATATTTAATAACCGCGCAGAGCATGGAAAAGACACTATTACAGAATACTTGCTTAAATAGGATGTCCAGTAGTGAGCCTCCATGAAGGGCGCGCAAACAGCGGAGTTTTTCTCGGAACAGTTAATCCAAACTCTTCCGCTATCCACCTCGCCCTCCACACTCCAATCAAAGGAATGAAGCAGCTGAGCAAGTGCCAACTCAACAACAGAAAGAGCCATGGGAATCCCAGGGCATCCTCTTCTTCCTGTTCCGAAGGGCAGCAAATCGAAGTCCTGACCTCTCACATCCTTATTATTGCCCACAAACCGCTCAGGCTTAAACTGATGAGCATCTTCCCAAAGGCTTTCATCCCTTCCCATCGCCCACACATTCACAAACAGCCTCGTCTTTGGCGGAACGAAATATCCTCCCACGCTGCAGCCTTCCATTGACTCGTGCGGAATGAGCAGAGGAAGTGGCGGATGTAGTCGAAAAGTTTCTTTCACCACGCATCGCAAGTAGTCGAGCTTCATAACGTCACTCTCCTTTACCGTGCGATCTCTGCCCACTGTTGATTCCATTTCTTGCTGCGCTCGTACCAGCGTTGCAGGATTCCTCAGCAATTCAGCCATTGCCCATTCCATCAATGTCGACGATGTTTCCATTCCCGCAGTTAACATATCCTGCACACAGACAGTTTATTTCCTGAAGTCTATACACAATTCCTCCGGCAATAGTCAAAAGTAGAATAGTTTCAAACTAATTTATATTAGATTTGTGAAAGCCAAGATGGCCTTGTTTCTCAAACTTACCAAGATGATAGCTTTGATGTTGGTTCGTGAGATTGTCTGGCTCTCCGTTTCGGCCATGTTGAGCAGCACGTCAACCATGTCTCTAGCATCATCTTCTCCATTCGGTTTTTCTTTTCCCAATCTACGATGCATGTGCTCGTCGATTACTTTTTCAGCAAATCTGTCGAATATTTTGTGAACGGCCTGTATGCGACGACGGAATCCTTGCAAATCGAGCCAGTCGAGACAAGGAATGAAATCCCCAACGCAAAATGCACCGGCTACAGCAAGTATCTCCTCAACCATTTCTTTGAAGCCATGACCTCCACTCAATTCCTTGTCGGAGTACGTTCTGCTGGCAAACATTCTGCAGGTAATATTTTGAGTGAGGAAGGTGATCATCTTCCTCACATCCACACACTGCGCTCCCCGCCCGCTTTCCTCCCAGATGGAGGTGATCATGGCAGACACCTCTTCTTCTCTCACGAATCTGAAAGACTTGATTCTCTTCACTGTGAGCAGCTCCACCGTGCACAGCTTTCTCATCTGCCTCCAGTACGCTCCATAGGGAGCAAACGCCACGTCTTTATGATCATAGCCCATGTATTTCCCGATTGTAGAGTTTGATCTGGTTGCAAAAATCAAATCATGCGTTTTGAGGAACTCTTTTGCCATGGCAGGAGAAGACACCACAACGGTGGGGACGGAGCCCAAGCGGAGAAACAGAATGGATCCGTATTTTGTAGAAACAGTCCCAAGATAATAAAAATGGAACAGCAACAGCAAAACAGAGAAGACACAGGGCAAACAGAGTTGAATAAACTCAGAAATATATATTCATCTAACTTGCATTACATCCAAATGCTTGTCCGGCAGCTCTCTCTATACACATATATATAGCTACAGAAACTTTGAGGCCTAGAAGCTTCTGGCATTCTAGATGATTCTAAAATCCTAGAATGTTCTTTTCTAAAACAGCTGGAAGTTTCTCTTAGAAAGTTCTTTTCTAGAACAACTGGAAGCTTCTTCCTGGAATGTTCTTTGGAAGACTTCTAGAAACATTCTAGACAATCTTAATAATTCCTAACATCCCCCCTTAAGATTGGCTAGAATAATACAAACATAATACAAAAGGAGAGGGGAAATACAAAGGAGAGGGGAACATTATACTACTATCCCCCCTTAATGTTCACCTCTAACATACCAAGCATGTCTCTTAATTTTAAGAATTTGGCTTCAGTCATACTCTTAGTGAATATATCAGCTACTTGTTCTTCACTTGGACAAAACTGAAGATTGATAATAGATGCTTGAACAAGATCTCGAATGTAGTGAACATCTATCTCAGTGTGCTTTGTTTTAGCATGAAAGACTGGATTGTTGGCAACATGTATGGTACTTTGATTGTCACAATACAGAGTGCTGGTTGAACTATGTAGAAAACCAATCTCAAATAGAAGATTCTGAATCCAAACTGCTTCCTTGCCTGCTTCTTTTGCTGCTCTATATTCTGCTTCACATGAAGATAATGATGTAGTTGTTTGTTTCTTGCTACTCCATGTAATAGGGCCTGATCCAAGATTGAAAACATAACCACTAGTAGATTTTCGATCATCTATATCACCACCCCAATCTGAATCAGTAAATCCAACCAAAGAAATTGAAGACTTATAGCCATAGTAGATTCCAAAGTGTATGGTTCCATGGATGTATCGTAGAATTCTCTTAGCAGCTAGCCAATGACTTTGTTTAGGTGCTTGCATAAATCTAGATACAAGATTGACTGCAAAACAAATATCTGGTCTAGTATGAGTTAGATAAACCAAGCTACCAACAAGCTGTCTATATAAAGTGGCATCGACACTCTTTGAAGTACATTCTTTAGTAAGCTTGACTCCGGATTGAAACGGGGTAGATGCTGGCTTGCATTCAAGCATGTTAAACTTTTCTAAAAGGTCCAAAGCATATTTTGATTGTGAGATGAACAATCCATCATGTAATCGACAAACTTGTAAGCCAAGAAAATAGTTTAGTTCACCCAAATCACTCATATGAAATGTCCTCTTAAGATCTGATTTTAAATCATTGATTAACCCAATATTCAGTCTAGCAATGAGTAAATCATCTACATAAAGTGCAACAAGAAGAATATCATCTTGAACTTTCTTCACATAAAGATTGGGATCTGACTTACATCTCTTAAATCCATGAAGCTGAAAATACCTGTCAATCTTGTCATTCCATGCTCATGGCACTTGTTTAAGACCATAAAGTGACTTCTTTAATCTGCAAACAAGATTAGGATGTTGCTGATCCACAAAACCTGGTGGTTGATCCATATATATTTCTTCATATAAATCTCTATTTAAGAATGTATTTTTGACATCCATTTGATGAATATGCCACCCAAGACTTGTAGCCAAAGAAAGAATAATTCTAACTGTGTTCATTTTAATGACAGGAGCAAATGTTTCTTCATAATCAACACCCTCTTTTTGATTGAACCCCTTAGCAACCAATCTAGCTTTGAATTTTTCTATAGCACCATCTGATTTAAATTTAGTTTTGTAAACCCATTTACAACCAATAACATTCTTACCTTTGGGCCAGGGCACAAGTTCCCAAGTTTTATTCTCTAACAATGCATCATATTCCTCTTTCATGGCTTGCTCCCATTCCTTCTTTCCTCTAGCTTGCTCATATAAGATTGGGTCATTTACTTGTAATACTTTGGCCATGAGAGCACTACCATTCCTTCCTTGGATCTTTGAGCCTTGTCTATATATTTCTTCAACACTCCTTGTCTTTTGTCTAGCTGAAATGACATCTTCTTCATCATCTTTACCTGTAGAAAATGGCTGAGTACAAGCATTAGTAGTTTCATTTTCAATAGTATTATCGTCATCAGTAGTGCTCACCTCATCCTCATCAATATTGGCTTCATTTCTTTCTAAAATATCTGAAAAATTAGAAACATTTGTTGTTGTAGAGTGAGAGGAAGTGGCTGTAAGTTGTGAAAGCTCATCAAACTTTACATCTCTACTAACAAAGACCTTTCTTGTTGTCAAATCATATAACCTGTAAGCCTTTGATTCTTCACTATAACCACAAACAAACACTTATGACTCTTTGGTTCTAACTTTTTCCTCTTTTCATCAGGAACATGTGTCCAAGCAATGCATCCAAATACTTTAAAATACCCAATGTGGGGCTTTCTACCACTCCAAGCTTCTTCAGGGGTAATATTTGGGAGGGCTTTAGTTGGAATTCTATTCACAATATATGCAGCACAAGAAACAGCCAAACCCCAAAATTGATTATGCAAACTTTTAAAATGCAACATACAACGAGCCATTTCTAAAAGAGTTCTATTCATTCGTTCAGCCACCCCATTTTGTTGAGGAGTATAAGGAACCGTTCTTTGCACCTTAATACCACAATTTTCACAAAATGACTCAAATGCATAGTTGCAATATTCACCCCCATTATCCGTCCTTAAACACTTAATTCTTTTTCCACTTTGATTTTCAACCAATGCCTTAAACTTTTGAAAAACTTTAAATACTTCATTTTTCCTTTCAAGAAAATAAACCCATACTCTCCTACTGTAATCATCAATAAAAGTCAGAAGGTACCTGGCACCTGAAAGTGAAGGATATCCTGGTTCACATAGATCACTATGAATGAGCTGGAACGGATAGAATCAAAAGGATCTCGATGATGTTTTCCTAACACACATCCTTCACACACACCTTCAGAAGCTGAAATTTTTGTCAATCCACTAACCATCTCCATTCTAACCATATCTTGTAATTTTCTATGATTTATATGTCCAAGTCTAGTATGCCAAAGTTTTGACATATAATCAGCCTGAGCAATAAAAGCATGAGAGAGTGTATATTCATCATCAACAAACCCGACAAATTTAAATAAACTCTCTTTATGATCAACTCTACCAATAGCAATTATATTGCTTGGGTCTTTTCTATCTCTAACAATAACTTGATCAGCGGTGACAACAAACTCATATCCAGCTTGAACAATTTTATATACTGAAATAAGATTCACCCCTAATCCTTCAACCAGAAGAACATTTTTCAAAGACCCATTCGTTACATTAACAGTCTCCATTCCTAAAACTAGAAGTCTCATTTTATTGCCAATAGTAATTTCTTGATCTGAATTCTTCCCTTCATAAAAATTAATAAACAAAGATCTATCCCCAGTCATGTGATATGATGCCCCTGAATCTAAAATCCATTCTTTATTAGAATCTGAAGCAAAGTATCCCCCCTTAACACTACTTCAGGTCTAGCAATTACCTCCTTATTTGATTTCTCTGGCCTTTTTAGAGAGATGGCTACGAAGCTATGCCTATCCTTCTTGCCATCCTTGAACCTTTCTTGCTTGGGCTTGTATTGCTGCCTTTCATTGTCCCTCTTCTTCAAACAAAATTTCTCCATGTGATTTTCACCTCCACAATACCTGCAAATAATCAATTTCCTTCCAACTTGTTTTTCTGCAAAGTCATTTCTAGAGAAATGGTTAGAACCGTCATTTCAAAATTTATAATTTCCTTTCCAATTCTTCTTTCCATCATATCTAAAAAATTTACTCTTGGCAGCATATGCATGATTCTTCTTAATATGCCCTTCTTTAATAAGCTAAACCTCTTCATCTAAAACAGACTTACAAAATTGATCAAAAGTTTGCTGGGGGGCATTGGGAGTTAGTTGGAGAACCCTTTTCCTTGATTCCTTAAATACCTTGTATGGCTAGGAAATCTTACTTTCAACCATTGCAATCAACTGAAAATCTTTTTTTTGCATATTCAGCACCTATTTTCTTCAGCTAAGCATTTAAAAATGTAACTTCATTAAAGTAATCAGCCATTTTTTTCAAAATCAGAAGGATCTAAATTCACCAATTTTTCTTCTATGCTAAACATGTTAGCAATATCTGCATCTTTAAAATCTTTTTCTAAACTCTCCCATAGCTCTATTAGATTATCAATATCAACAAATCTTCTATTGAGATTGGGGCTTAAAGCTTTACCAATAATACCTTTAGCTTGTTTCAGCTTGCATTTCCATAGCTCCTTTTCTTTTTCACTTTGGGGTTCTCCAATTTCTTTATTCACTATCCTCCATAGAGCCTTTTCTCTCAAAGCATTCTTGACTGCAATCTTCCAATCTGCAAAACCACTTCCATCAAATATTGGCAACACTTCATTTGTAGATCCCATGTTAGCCAAAAAATAAGAGCCCTGCAAACAAATCACTTCCAACAATATATTTCCAAATGAGCCTCTAACTGAATTTCTAGCTGAACCAGGCTCTGATATTATGTAGAAATAGTCCCAAGATAATAAAAATGGAACAACAACAGCAAAACAGAGAAGACATAGGGCAAACAGAGTTGAATAAACTCAGAAATATATATTCATCTAACTTGCATTACATCCAAATGCTTGTCCGGCAGCTCTCTCTAAACACATATATATAGCTACAGAAGCTTTGAGGCCTAGAAGCTTCTGGCATTCTAGATAATTCTAAAATCTTAGAATGTTCTTTTCTAGAACAGCTGGAAGTTTCTCTTAGAAAGTTCTTTTCTAGAACAACTGGAAGCTTCTTCCTGGAATGTTCTTTGGAAGACTTCTACAAACATTCTAGACAATCTTAATAATTCCTAACACTTTGCCAGCGCCGCGAGAGCCTGATGAGGAAGGTTTCCCAAGAGATAGAGATTTCCTAAGACAGGCCATGGACGTGGTCCAGGAGGCAATTTCAATTTGCTGTCGTTGCCCCTCAGCTTATACACAAAGCAGTAGAAGAAGAAGAAAATCCCAAGTCCAATAGTCACGGCCTCTTTTAGGGACCAAGTCAGCGATTCCATGCTGCTGCTGCTGCTAGAAAAAGGTAAATCCTCAAGCCTGCAATCTATGGAAACCCAGAAACCATCCCTTTTAACATACTTGGGAAGGTTTACCAACCTACTACGACACAATAGCCACAATCAATAATAAAATCTTTACTAATTTCATGGGAAGATATTTTCAATGATTTTATAAGAAAGAACTTATGATATTTTATTTCATGATTTAACTGCGTAGTTTTTGAGTCAAACACATGACCCAAATTTCATGAGTAGTGGTTCACATGAACCCATCTCTCATAAAAGAAAGAACTTTCAAAATATTTATAAATAAAAAATTATAATTTATTAATATTGGCCATCATTTTCAAATATAATCAAAAATATTTGAAGTATTAACTATAAAAAGAACAAATTCATAATTTTCTTTTATAGTATATATCTTTTTAGTAACACTGCAGTTGTTTGATGACACATTACATAAAAAACTACATTAAAAATATATTAAATTCTTACAATTTAAATAAATCATAGACATATAATTTTATGTAATATACACATTTTCAGATGTGTCATCACTTCTTGAAAGCATTTCAAATTTTAATGCTTGTTTATTATGATAATATATTATTATACAATGGCTAACATGTTGGTGTAATACAAACACTAGAAAAACGTTTTTTGTCATGTTGGTAGCCACAAGTTGTGATGGTCTTATGAGTAGTTGGAGTCAAATCTTGTAATCTAGAAGCTTGAGATTTTGCCTTTTTTATTTAACTAAAGTGATTTTGCTTAAAAGGTCTATTTTATTTGACAAATGTGAGTGATAAGATGTGGTGTTTTGAGTGTAGGCCATTTGTTCAAAATTTTGAATGATTTTGCTTTCAAATCTATGATTTTCAATCCTTGATCACAATGTCTTTCATATGGACATCATAAATTTTCTGAGGGATGCACCAAGGGATGTTGGGTTTAAATTCTACATTATCAATGAAGCTAATTGAAATTATTTGTTTGAAACAAATCTTTTTCATGTTTTGGAAACATTAGTATGATATTGTATTGCATATTAGTTTTCAATTTCAAGGAAAATATTTTATACGACTTTAGTTTTTAAATACTATGCTCTCAAATTTGGGGTAAATTTTTTATTATAGTTGTGATTAAAACCTTCAAATTTATTTAATCAAAAAGCTACAAAACAACCATTTCTTTGGTATTGTGTTTTAAGGATTTATGAGGTATTATTATTTCAAATATTCAACATAGAAATATATTATCTTTGGTTATATGTAACCTTAGTCCTTTCAAATGCATTTCTCTTAATTCATAATCTACCTTTCCTATAAAAAAAAATATACAATTCAATTCTTATTCTCCTTTAAGTTGAAAAATATTTATAAAAATATAGTTATTACTAATCTTCCACTATAGTGTTAGACTAATTATGAAATACATATTCAATAATCTTGTCACACAAACAATTCTCATTTGACATGTCTATTATTTTCATAACATTCTTATTTGATTGATTTATGCGATCAATGATAATACATGTGGATTAGTAGTATAGTCCTTATCCTTGTCAATCTCCATTACAAAATCGGAAATCTACAAACATAGAAAAAAGTAGGAGACAAAAGAAATCCAAACAAATATTATTTATATAAATAGGTCTCTAATAATTTAGTTTAAAAATAAGAAAAAGAAAAAACTATTATAAGTAATAATAGAAATATTGCATTTTAAGTACATCATTATTTATTAAACAATAATTTACTAAAAACACATTAAATTACTTACCTAGTGCTTAGTATATCATTGTCCTTTCCAAAGTAGACTTTATTATATGTTTGTATTGGAGATGGTTCATACAAAAATTGTTTATGTCCAAGCTTCCACATCTTCATTAAAAAAATTGTCATCTCTAACTCATAATTAACAATGGAAGAATCACAATAATTGTGAAAATGAGGAAGTCATGGGCTTGCTCAAGTCGGATGGCAATCCCCTAGCCCACACAACATAATTGAACATATCGAAATTCATGTTTAACACATATTGAATTATTAAAACCTTAAAATGACCTTCAAAAGAAAACCCTACCACTACCACTGTTAGAAGATTACAATAACTAATTCTAAATAGCGTTTAGATATCCCTCCCAAAAAAAATAATTTCCATGTCTTCTTCCTTTCAAGACTATGTTGAAGGTATTGCTTCAAAAATTATCATACCCAAGGAATGGGTCAATCACATTCAATTTGTTATTCGAAGAATTTGAAGAGAGACAAAATGTATGTACGTCACATATGAACGAAAAGGAAAATCCGCGAGCTTGCAATGAATGGAAACCCACAAACCATCCCTTTTAACATACTCGGGAAGGTTTACTAACTTACTACCACACAATCTCGCCACAGTCAACAATAAAATCAGTAAAGGAGCTCAAACGACCGGACAATGCGATGTGTAGATTCATTCGAGAGAGCTTGGAGTGCATGAACAATGTCTGGTACAGAAGTTATTTGAGCTTCTGTGTGAAATTTCCGTAAAATAAAAGGAGACGTCGCCTCACGCGTGCAGTTCTGCTTATCGAAAAGGAATCTTATAAGGATCCACTGTTTGCTCTTTTCAGCATAATTGTCGTTGTGCAAACTCTTTTCCATAGAAGGAAGAGAACTGGATAATTGAGTCAGAAAGTATTATTTACTAGGCAATTTTAGGGGTGTAAGGGATGCTTAGATAAGAATTTTAAGGAAGTGTTAAAAATATTGGAAGGAATTGAAGGACTAAGAGGAATTAGTGTAATGAATACCTAGAATACTTGTTTGGTAAAGACCTTTGTAGTGAGTTCATCTTTAGATGAGGAAATTTCTCTAACAATTATCGAGAAAGGCATCATTATTATGCAAATTGAGAAAAATAAAAGAAAACATTTTGGATAGAAATATACATTCTTGCAAAACAAAATTCTTTAGCATTCTATGAAGGAGAATGAACATAGCTAACAATAATTCATAGGCATAAAAGATAGTGGAGCATTTTAAGGATCAATACCCAACAAAACTTTTGACTTATATAAATGAAACAAATATTAAAGACCAAATTGTAAAAAATAAATTAAAGAAAAAAGACATTGCCTATACCCTTCAAAGCAAATAAATAAATAAATAAATAAAAGGTAGATGGTGTGATGGCCTCTCTATTGAGTGTAAGGGTACACTGCCCCCATTTCAAAAACGTGTGTCAATTTTTTAAAAAAACTAGAAAATAATCCTTAGAAGCAATAATTCTAAAAATAAATTGCCAATCTATAGCAAATTAAACCAAAATATTTTCAAGAGCTACTACTTTAAATGGAGGCTTAAATATTCATTTGTATGGAACCACTAGATATCATCTAAGAAACTAAATAAGAAATACTAATCCAAATGCAGACATAGCTATGGAAGAACAGATGCAAGGCAAATCTTTCCAAACATCGCAAATGAGGATTTTGCTTGTATTAAGAAAAGCTATTTTTTATGGTTTGTTTTTTTTTTTTTTTTGGAGGGGGGTGGGGCGGGGGGGAGGACTTTTGCTTGCTAGATTTCAAGTAATATAGATTAACACTATTTTGTTTCCTAAACAAAACCCAAGTGGTATTTATTGCTTCATGAGAAGGCACATTTTTAAATAGTTAAAAGTACTCAATAATGAGGACACTTGGTGTAAAAACACAAGCGAGCCCATCTCACATATACATATAATATATACATGTGGGTATTAAAAAAAACCATCATAATCGATTTCAGTTTATCCTGACAAACAAGTCTTACATCAAAACCCACCTTCAATACAATCTAGGAAGAATGGATTTGAACAAAATTGATGACGATTTCTTAATTGTAAAGAGTAATTAGATTGTGGGGTATTTATTTATTTCATAATTCAACCTACTATTTATATTTTCATTTGAGGTGAATCACAACTATTGTAATTTTTTCTATATTAATAACCTATACAAGTTCTATTCTCACCATTTTTTGGTGTCTTTTACACAACCATTTAAGGCTAGTCTAAGAGGATCAACTATACATATATTTGTAGTAATGAGCTAGTATATTTTATCAAACATAAATTAAAATCTTTATTTCAAAAGTTGCTACCCTTAAACATTGGAATAGAAAGTTAGTGGACTTATATCATAAAGACGTGCTTGCCCTTATTTTAAAGGTATATATTGAAGACAAAAGGAAGTTAGTTTATGTTAAGAAATGGAAACAAAGATAATGAAATATAATAAATTTGTAACATGTAAAATTATCATGATGCATTGGTGTATAATTTTCAAGCATCCAAACTTCCATAGTTTTCCTTCACTTTGTCAACTTCAACATACCGTGTGCCAAGAAGGGCATCAATGTGTAGGCGTAGGTGGCTACCATAGCCAAGGTGTACCCAGGACTACAGGTGCTTCACCTCAAGTGCTTGGTTGTGACTGACAAGATCATTACATTATCTAATATCTCCTCATTCAAGCTTATGGTGGGCTAAAATCTCTAAATTGGCATTTAGCAAGAAATTGAACAACTTCATTTGCACTTGTGTAAATTGTTCTAATCTTGCCAGTATATCTTCCATTTATGTAAATGGTTCTAATTTCATAGATCTAAAACCTATCAATAATTTATAAACCCTCTTATTCCAAAATAATTTATATTGCTACTAAATTATTTATGAAAACTTATCCCATCAAAGTGGGGAAGGACTATAAATTAAGTGCTCACCAATTGATGGTACTGACATTCATGTAGTAGCCCCATTGGGCTTTATTAATGCAGTGACATGTACCAATTTCCCAACCAATGGGAGCTCCATTTCAAGATAAACATCAATATCATTGCCAAGATTGTTTCCTTCAAAATTTGCCATGTGTTTTTGAGTGATTTTGACTAATTAATCCAACTTGAACTTAATTGCTACCATATAAACTTTGTTTATTGCACTCAACATGTATATACTAAATCTTGACTATATTTACCTATAATTCTTGGCATATACCCATATGTTTCTATAGAACTACATAGATAGAAGCTCAAGAAAAAGGAAAACCCCACAAAATTAAGTCGTTAGATGGTAATGTGGTTGTTGTAACATCCAAATTTACCAACTTTGCCACATGCATTAAAGTCACAAAAATTTGTCATCAATCCAAGAAAGTCTTGTAGTTAAATGTAGATCAAGGATGGTCTCTAACATGGAGGACCCAATCACCAACTACCACCTCTTTCTTATACCACATGGATGATGCATTGACCATCCATTGTCAAAAGCAAGTGACTCAAGTCACACCTTATATCCTCAATATTATGCATGCACGTTTCCGACTATTGCACATTGTTGTGCAATCCATTATCTATTACATGCACCACAACTTTGAAACTACAAGCTTTGCTTATGTGCCTAAATACTCTTGGATCACTTATATTACCTAGCTTTTATCTACTCCTCCCTATCCATATAATGAGATAGTTACTTGTTTTTCTTCTAATAATGTCTATTAAGTCATCTATGTTCTAATTAATTTTTATCATCATTCTTTTTTAATTATTCATCTAGGTCACAAAGCACACAAGTAGATCTAACCAATGCTAGTACTACAAACAAAGTTATTGATAATATTAATTATTACCCGTTTAAGGTCAATTTACAATCTTCAATCTTGTTTTAACTTCATTGCTCAAATGATATTTTATTTAGAAAGTGTTATTGACATAATAGTTGTTAAATGGGCTAGTTAAAGTTATTTTACCAATTATATTAATAACAGATAGGTTTGCAATATTATGTCTACAAAATCTATGACCCAAAATAAAACTAATACAATAAGCATATGTGAATCCAATTGAGGCCTCTCCAGTAAATTGATCTAGCTCTTGAATTCTATGATTTGTACATACTTTACTAATGGATGCTAAAAAAAATTAAACATGGGTGAAGAGGCCCTTAGGCTAAGAAGCCACACAACATTGTTTTTGTGAATGAGGAAGAATGACTATTCTTTAATCTATTAGCATATATCTCACATTAGTGTTGGATCCATTTTAAATTTTCTATTCAACTTCTTGTGCTACATCAATCCTCCTACAAATATGTGCTTATGGTTGATATATACATGTTGATGTTTAATTTTGCAGGAAATCACCAACAATGGGAAATTTCAAGAATGTGGGACTTGATTCTTGAAATGACTGATAGTGATTAAACTTAACAGAGTCTACTGGTAAAGTTAAAGAGCATAAAGCATGATTAATACTTTTAGTATATATATTAGATCAACCAAAGGTACATAACAGAAAGTAAGAAACAAGAATTAGAAACAAAATACAATTTGCACAGAACACCATTCTCTCTTCATTGATTGATAGGAGAATAAAGTACAAGAGGCAAAGATTTGCATAAACTACATTATTTGATCCTTCAGGAGAGGCACCTATTAAGGCAGTAAAATGCTTCTACTCTAGTTCTGCTAATAAATGCTCTTTGATCCTCCTTTTTGTGTCTCCAATCCATACTATTTAAAGATCAAAACTCCTTTGAAGATCCTTTGTAACTGACGAAATCCTCTAACTGTAACTTCCGCAAATATCATCTTGACAACTGATTGCTCTAGTTAAGGAATTCTTTTCTATTTCAGCTCCTATTATGCAAATCTTCTTGAGAATATTGACTCTCTGTTCATATGTGCTATTATAACTATTTCAACTTTGAGCTTCCATGCATATCTAAACTTAGAAAACTGATGTACATGGTAGCCTTTGTTGTTCTCTCTAGTTCATACTATATCATAGACTCTCCTTCCGATTGTCTTGTCCCTCCGTTGACACCTATCTATAACAACCAATGGCATGAAAGACATAATTCTATAAAAATGAGGCACAACACAAGATGCGTTGTTGAAACACGTGGAGTCTTCTGCTTCCTTCTCCTTTATAAGGGATGCATGGTAGGTCATTGCATCTTCTACAAAACTTTATCAAAAAGACTCTTTAAACTGTGCCTTGTTAACAAGTGGCTCCTTCCACTGCATTCTCCTTTATAAGGGTTGGGCCCATTTAATAATCAATGGTGAGACACATGGAAGGCTCTTACAACAATTTGAAGCCTTAACAAAAGGTACTCTTTTATCAAGCGCGATGCTAACATGCAACATCTTTCACTATCATCTGTTGAGACCCATGATTTATTAAAAGCTAGTAATAACGTCACAAAACTTTTCATTTGCCTTTTTCCTTTTGAACATTAGAGACCCCTCATTACACCACGTGGAGCCTTTGTACAAGCTGAGAGAGTATTTTGTTTTGAGAGCTCTTCAATTGAGCATCAAACTGACACTTGGCAGCTTTTGTAACCTTCTAGACTCTTAAAGACTCTTTTTCCACTCTAATCCTCCAACATGACTCAAAACATTAATATTATGCCGAATAATATATATTGGATATATATATTCAAAAATGTAGAGTTTTAACTCTATAGTTCATGGTGATCCACTAAGGACTTTGCACCTACATGGAAAGAGCCACAATCTACCTACCCTAATCAAAAAGAGAGAAAATAAAATTGTACTTCTCACCACAACCCCTTAAAGGTTCTGCAAGGTGACCTCAAAGCTAGCCCATCCAGTCTCTGATGGGTATTCTTTCCTCTGAAGAGCCTAGAAATCTCTATCCAACTCAATAATTTATCTATGAAAAAAGGTCTGGAGGCTTTGCACAATTGCCAAGCATCTGACTGATTTGAAACTGAAACACTATAGGACCAAACACATACTACAACCCATGCTAACTAACCTCTGTTGACCACAACAACAAACCTCAACCTTACCACAACCAAGACTGTATTGAAAGGACAGAACAAAACTGAAATAGATGTTGCAGCCACAACTTATTTGAAAAACAAAAACTAAATAATCAACAAGAAACTGAAAGGAACATGTCCATTCTCTAGAATGGCAAAACAGCTCCCATGTCAGATGATGTTGCTCCATGCGATCCACATTGAACTGAGAAGAGATCAAATAAAATGCATGAAGAAGTATAGAAGAAACTTGTACTTTTGTGCCTTCTTACAGTTTGGAGACTTTTACTTGGCATCAAAACACCATTCAGATTGATCTGCATACTATGCTTGCTGCAGCGGAGGGTGGGAAGGGAATATCAAGCATCAGAGCTCACCTCCTTGCTTGCATGCAGAGGCATTGGTTGACTTGACTTCATTGGTGACTCTTCTTGCATGTTTCTCTACATGATCATGACCCAAGATAGCATCAAAAATAGGCTTGAAGGTGACCAAGCTTCTCATAATTGTCCTAAATTTCATTGGAATGTCTTCTTGAAAGAAGAATGGAGTATGATGTAACTCTTCAGTATTAATAATATCCCTTGATGCATCATTATCATAGAACTTTGACATTTTCATCTGTGGATCTTCTTCAAGAAGGAGAGAATATACAACTTTAAAAATGGAAAATAGATCAAAACTTGCACATACCTCTTCTTCAAAACATTCTTCATGAATACGTAAAAGTGGATTTGCAAATGAGCCATGTACTTGCTCAATGATAAAATCTCCTAAATCAAGAAGTTGATATCCTTGTTGAATAACTGAGAATAAATCCTCAAGTTGTTGTTCGTCATGCTCAAGCATCTTAACACCATCCCCTACAAGATGTGAAAACTCATTACACCAATAAATGTACTCACTCAAGTTGGGGTAAAGATGGTGCATCACTCTTTGCCCAATACTTTTCAGATTCAAGATTGTTTTGCAAGTAATTTTCAACTTCAAAATGAAACAAATCATTATTATCATCCTCATCTTCTCCTTCACTTGACTGAATCTCTAAATCAAACTTTGTTACATGTGCATGATGCCCAAAAATAGTTCAAAACACTGGATAAACAAGAACAACCTCTCTTCTTGCATTTTGATTGCATTATTCTTTGATATCAAAATGACAAAATACTTGACATGTTACTTCCATGGACTAAGATTTTGGGTCTGACACCATAGAAGTTTCAAAAGCACAACTCTCAAAATAATTGGCTATCTTTTGTGCATGAGGAGGGATGTCTTCCACAAACTGATTGCATTCATATTGCTATCCATAAGAGCTTTGAGGCAAAAAATTTGGATCTTCCTGATACATGCCCTAATCTCTTAGCTCATTGAGCTCACAGGTGATGGATTTTAGGAGCTCTTTCATTTAAAACCTCTTCTTATGATTTGTCAAATCAATAGGGAGGGTGGGTGGATCAAAACCAATATGCATTTGACTATATGTGAGAGCTGTAGGAGTCAAGGACAACACTAAGAGGGGGGGTGAATCAGTGTTGTATGAATTTTAACTTTTTGCAAACTTTATCTTACAAGACAAATACAAAGGAGGACATTAGTGATTTGTTGAGTTTATATGCACAAGACTTATGATAACAGATATAAACAAAACATGATCAAACCATTAATATGCACACACACAGAAGAGAACAATGAGAAGCATTACACAAGCTTTTTGCCGAGTGGAAAACCCTCAGGGGTAGAAAAACCACTCCAAAACTGCCTCACTGGCTTAAATGAAAAACTTCTTACCAATGTCTCACTGACATATACAGAGGTCTCACTGACCACAAGCCTCACTGGCATAGGAAGGTCTCACTGACCAAGGTCTCACTGACCACAAGCCTCACTGGCATACTGTTGTGCCTCACTGGCATACACAATCACTATTAACAAAACATCAATCTTTGTGTGCAAGACATGATTGCTGTTCAGTCAGATTTGCACCATTGTATTTTATGTGCTTCATCATACAACCTTATACCTTCTGTTTGATTTTACAAGTCAAGACCATTTTCTGCAAATAAGCTCCATATACAAATCTCTATAAACAATTTTCTCTGCAAATTATCACTATCAATCTTTCATCAATCACTGCAATCAAAACTTGATTCAATATTTCTTCTACTCTGCAAATTGGTCATTTGTATCATCATATTATTTTCATCATTAATCTGCATAACCTCGATACACTGTATGTATTCAATCTCTCATCATTTGTATATTTCATCTCTGTCTCCCAAAACCCATGTGAACAAGTTTTCAACATTCTTATTTCTACAAATCAATTTCAATATTTTTCTCTGCATATCATTTTGAAATCACCTGATCCTACTGCAAATTAGCTCCTACATACATCCTTCTGTGTTTTCTTTTTAAAAGAATATTTATAAAGTTATCTTCATCATTTTATGATGCTCTGCACTTCAAGACACTTATCAAAGCACCTGTAAGCCCAATAAATATCAGATGACCATTCATCTTCCTCTTGCTCTGTAATAAACCAATCTTGTAAACCATTCACCTTCATCTACATCAAAACCCTTGTCAAAAATTTCAATGCTTCATCTTCTGCAAACATCTTCATTTTTCATCTTTTGACGTCCCTATGACCGTCAAATGCATGCACGGGAGGAGGAGAGCCAAGTTTGAATAACACGCATTGATTTAGGGTTTCTCGCCGATCAAAGTTTAAACATAAACCGCTGATGTAGTTTTGGCACCCGAGCGTAGGAGAAGGGACCGACAGAGTCGGTAGCGCTAGAGAAGAGGGCCGGTCAAACAACGTTGTTCACCCCTTCTTAAGTTATAACTTAAGACCCGATTACCATTTCTCCCGGTCAACATCCAAATAGAACATAAAGGGATGATGGGTAAGTCAATAAAATTTCCTTCTTTAAAAATAAAGAGAAGCATTAAGCCCTAATCATAATTTATGATGAGAACATCAAAATGTATGATGAGATCATTAAATATGGCTTCTAACTGATCACTGTAGTATTGGATTTTTCCCTCAAAACATCTTTGTAATAAACAATTAAACCAAACCATTAAGAACTCTTAATACAAAGGCTTCATCCTCTAAGTAGATGTCTGTGGTGATATAAAGATTTATCTTGAAGCTCATAACAATGATAAGGCATATCAAACCAAAAATCTTACAACTTATGATTTTGTACTATGGGCTATCCTCAACCAACTCAGACCATATGAGCTATTAGAAGCAACAATCAATGATCAGATCATCCAACGAGAAAGGCATGTCATCAAATTATTCAATGTTACTGACAACTCCACTGTTAACTCCACTGTTAACTAACTGTTGAATGCCACTATTAATATAACCCAACTCTTTCCCAACACCATTATAAGATATCCTCAAAGCATGATGAACATGAGTGAAGCATAACCAATATGACATCATACCTAGACCCAACATCTTCAAGACACCATCACTGAATGTGAACATTGTCATGACATGAAGTAACTGAACTGAACATAAGAAGACACATTAAAGGCCAACCTGATCAACCAAGTCCTGATGACATCAAACACACTGAGGACACCTTTTTGACATCAATGACAACCTGACTCCATCAAGAGCTTGGGATGAGACACTTGCAGGAGGCATCAGTGGTTTTATAGGCAAGGTGGACAATTTACCAACTTTTATGAGGTTCATTTCAGCCCTAATGGCAAGATCGTATGATTGAGGCAGGGTTTCACCTTGTAAGGCTTGTATCATAACAAAAATTTTAGGATCTAAACCCTGTAGATAATATAGAAATACAAAATTAGAGGTCTCACATCCACCCAAGAAAAAATTTCCATACCTTATCAAGTCTTGCACTGAAATCATGCATGTACTTTGTAGGATACCTTTTGATTGTGATAAGATTTTGAGTGAGAGAGCTAACATTTGCCTTCTCTTAGAAATGATTGTAAATGAATTCTCCAAGATGAAACCATCCTGTGATCAAACCAAGTTGCAAAACTCTATGCCATTCCCATGCTTTGCCTCTTAGAGAAGATGCAAGTAATAGAAGAGATTCATTTTTATTTATGACATGGTGAATAGTACATAAATTTGTAACATCTTGAATATGATCAACTAGGGAAACTGAGCCATCTCCATAAAATGAGGTAATGCTTTCAATGCTGCTTTAGGAACCTGACCTTGTTGCTAAAGTAGAAGAGGACTTGAATCCCAAGACACAAAAGACAAGTTTCTTGCTGGAATATTGAGGTGCACATGATTCTTATGGGCTGCCATGATCTGCAGTAGTGAAGATCTAAGATAAAAACACCAACGGAGTCCCCAGATGGAAGATTCATGCTCCTACAAGAAAATATTTTTGTTATTTTTCACCAAAATTACAAAATGTAGGACAAAGGTCACTAAAACATCAATTAAAGTCTCTGATTCAGGTCCCACTGGGCGTACCAAAATTTGTTGATGTTTAATTTTTCAAGAAACCACCAACAATGGGAAATTTCAAGAATGTGGGACTTGATTCTTGAAATGATGTCTAGATTTTAAAGAAGTTGGCTCTTCTCTATTGTTTTGAGGTAAAGGGAAGAAAAAATGAGATTATAAAGGAATACTTAAAACTGCTAAGGTAATGTGCCAAAATCATTATCTAACTCCAACAACATAGTGATTAAACTTAACAAGGTCTACTGGTATAGTTAAAGAGCATAAAGCATTATTAACATTTCCAATATATATATTAGATCAACCAAAGGCTCATAATAGAAAGTAAGAAACAAGAATCAGAAATAGATTACAATTTGTACAGAAGACCACTCTCTCTTCATTAATTGATAGGAGAACAAAGTACAAGAGGCAAAGATTTGAACAAAATACAATATTCGATCCCTCAGGAGAGGCACCTGTTAAGGCAGTAAAATGCTTCTACTCTAGTTCTACTAGTAAAAACTATCTGATCATCCTTTTTCTTGTGTCTCTGATCCACACTATTTAAAGTGCAAAACTCCTTTGAAGATCCTCTGTAACTGATGAAATCCTTTAACTGTAACTTCTGAAAATATCATCTTGACAACTGATTTCTCCAGTTAATAGACTTCTTTTTGTTTCAGCTCCTCTGCTGCAGATCTTCTTGAGAATATTGACTCTCTATTCATATGTGATGTTATAATTGTTTCAACTATGAGCTTCCATGCATAGAAACTCATAAAATTGACACATGGTGGCCTCTGTTGTTCTCTCTGATTCATACTATATCATAGACTCTCCTTCTGACTCTCTTGTCCTTGTGCTAACACCTATTTATAACAACCAATGGCGTGATAGACATAACTTTTTAAAAATGAGGCACAATACAAGATGCGCCATTGAAACAGGTGTAGTCTTTCACTTCCTTCTCCTTTATAAGGGACACGTGGTAGGTTGGCGCATCTTCTACAAAACTTTATCAAAAAAACTTTTTAAAACTATGCCCTGCCGACAAGTGGCTCTTTCCACTACATTCTCCTTTCTAAGGGTTGGGCCCATTTAATAATCAATGGTGAGACATGTGGAAGGCTCTCGCAACAATTTGAAGCCTTACAAAAGGGACTCTTTTATTAAGCATGGTGCTAACATGCGGCATCTTCCACTATCATCTGCTAACACCCATGATTTATTAGAAGCTGATAATGATGTCACAAAACTTTTCCTTCATCTTTTTCCTTTTGAACATTGTAGACCTATCATTCCACCACATGGAGCCTTTGCACAAGCCAAGAGCATTTTGTTTCAAGAGTTTTTTAAATGAGTACCAAGCTGACACTTGGCAGCTTCCGCTACCTTCTAGACTCTTAAAGACTCTTTTTCTGCTCTGATGCTCCAACATGACTCAAAACATTGATGTTATGCTAAATAATATATATTGGATATATATATATTTGAAAACCTAGAGTTTTAACTCTACAATACATATTCAAAATTATATGTGCAACAAGGTTTGTCTTGCCATGCATTTGCTTGATTTTTTCAACATATTTACTTTTGTTCAGATTTGCACTAAATGTTTTTCTCCAAACACGTATACATACAAAATCAAAATAAAATCAATAATTTTGAAGTTAGTTACCACAAACATTCAAGGACTAGAAGCCATGTGACACTTGTTTAATCATTCTCACATAATAATTTTGTATTGGTGAAAACAATGTTGATTCCCGCTATTTCTAAATGTATGTATTCTTTGGAGGACATTTTTTGTTCATAGTTATTAGAAACTTTCTTTACCACTTGTTTATGTTCTGGCATTGCTGTCACAAACTTTAGCATTTTCTTGTTCAAGGGAATTTACAATCCCTAAGTGTTATGAATTGACAACCATTTTCCTATTTTGGTCATTTATAACCTAAAATAGTCCATCTTTTTGTATGACTTGTCCCATCTAAAGCCTTAAAATTTATAAATTTGGCATTAGTGGTTTGGTCACTTGAATTACCGCTACTTGCAATAGCTCAGTCAATAGGACATGGTTTTAGGGTTGCCTTCAATTTGAGTTTTTGATGGAGTTTGCCAGGGATGTATTCTTGGTAAGCATTCAAAGGAGAAATATGACAAAGGCAAAGCATGGAGGGCCATACAACTTCTAGAGATGGTACATAGTGACTTGGCAAGACCATTTCCACATCCCTCTTTTAGTAGGGCTCGATATGTTCTGACATTCATTGATGATCATTCTAGATATACTTGGGTATATTTTCTCAAATAGAAGTTTGAGGTTTTTAAGTCTTTTCAGGACTTCAAACCTTTTGCAAAGAAATAATCCAAGAAAGCCATCAAGAGTCTACATATAGATAATGGGGGGGAATATGTCAACCACAGGTTTGAGTAGTTTTGTGTCTTAGAGGGCATTAATCTTCAACACAAAGTTCCTTATACTCCATAGCAGAATGGTGTCACATAATTCAACAACATGTCTTTGAAAGAGATGGCCAATTGTATGATTCGCTCTAGATTTATGGCACCTCAGTACTGGGCAGAGACCGTTAACTATGTGTGTTATATCCAGAATTAGGTTCCTCACAAAGCTGTAAAGGGGACAACTTATTTCCAAGATTGGACTAGTTAGAAACCCATAATTAAGCACTTTCAAATGTTTGACCTTCTCCTGCATGGGCCCACATTCCAATAGAGAAATGCAAGGCTATGGATCCATGGAGTAAGCCTTGCATATTTGTTGGGTACCCAAATAATGTCAAGGGATACAGGCTTCTCCATCCCACTACACATGAGTTGTTCATTGAGAGGAGTGTTTGTTTCAAGGAGGACTCTTCCAGTCCTTCTCCTACAACTTCTTCATCAACAATCACATTGGAGACATTGCAACATGATGACATTTTTTCAGAGCATCTTAATCCTCTTGATCATGATAAGGAGTCTTCTTCCTCTACTTCAGATGGCTACAATGATGATGAGGGCCCACCCTCACCTCCTAGTCATCATTCAGAAGTTGATGATTCTCCTCCAGGTTCTCCTACCACAGGGCCTCTTTGGGCTCTTTAGACTTTGTAGTCTATAGTTGATTGTGTTGGTGATCCTTCAGATACTAGAAGAACAAGGTCACAATTTCAATAGGCTCCACATCTCTTTGTTACTTCAGCTTCTGATCCATAGACTTTTCAGGAAGCTTCTAGTATCCCTTAGTGGTATGTTGCTATGCAAGAAGACTTCACTTCCTTGGAAAGGAATCATATATGGGATCTAGTCCCTCTTCCTAAGGGAAGAAAACTTGTTTGATGGAAGTGGATTTATTTGAAAAATATTTATAGAAGATGGGTAGGTTGACAAGCATATGGATCGCTTGGTCGCTAGATTATTCTAGGTTCTTGGGATTTACTACTCTGAGACTTTTGCACCAATAGACAAAAAAAATTCCATTTGACTTGTACTTTCTATAGTTGCAACCCATCGTTAGGAAGTTCATTAGATGGACGTGAAGAGTGTTTTTCTTCATGGTGACCTTCAAGAGAAAATCTACATGGAGCAACCACAAGAGTTCATTTAGGATCCTTCACTTATTTTCCAATTCTAGGAGTCTCTCTATGGCCTCAAACAAGCTCTTTGAGCTTGGCATGCCAAGATGGACTCCTTCCTTCTATTAGTTGGGTTCATTCGATGTCATTATGATCTGAATGTATACATTCTATACCAGGATGATACTCTCACATTTTTTACCTTCTCTATGTCGATGAGTTGTTGATCACAGGGCGTCACTCATCTACCATCAAGGTAGTGAAAACTATTCTACATGATCAATTTCTAATGTCAAACATAGGTCTTTTGTACTACTACTTAGGGATTGAGATCACTCAGTCATCTTCAGGTATCTTCATGGAACAACCCCAGTATGCACTTGATATGCTCTCCATAATTTACATGGCTGACTTGAGGCTAATTGTTCTTCACCCTTGGTCAATGGCACTTTATACTGATAGCTTGTTGGGAGTCTCATCTATCAAACTCACAAGAGGCTTAACATTTCAAATGCTATGGGCACAATCTCTCAGTTCATGCAAGAACCACATGAGTTGGATTGGAGGGTCTCTAAGTGGAGTCTCCACTATGTTCAGGGAACTCACAATTATGGCATTCACTATGCAACAAGCATGTATTTTGACTTGGTGGGATACACAGATTCATATCGAGCAGGAGATTCTTAGGATTGCAAGTCTACTTCAGGTTATTGCTTCTCACTTGGTTTCAGTCTAGTTTGTTAGTCAAGAAAGAAGCAATCTGCAATTTCTCTTTCATCTACAGTGGTTTAGTATTAAGGGACAGTTAATGCCACCACTAAGACCATATGGCTTCATAATATTCTCATTGAGCTTGGCATTCAATTCTGAAAGCCCACAATCATCTTTTGTGATAATCAAAGTGCAATACAAATCTTTGAAGAATCCAGTCCATTACCAGTGGAAAAAACACATTGAGATACATATGCACTACATCCGGTAGTTCATTCATGCAAATATCATTGATCTCAAGTACATTCAAACATTAGAGCAGATCGCAAACATCTTCACGAAACCCTTCACCAAGAGCAAGTTCCTTCATTTCTGAGCTTTGCTAGGGGTGTGACCAGTGCTACTTCAGGAGGGTCTTCTTAGTCCTTCTCTTCACTCTCTTTATTCTAGGGGGTGTTTGCTCTCTCTATTTAGGGGGGATTATTCCTTTGTGGGGGGTTTTTTCTCTTTTGGGGGAATTCTTTGTACATGAGTACATCATCAGGCTTAATTTGTCAAGACCCATATCTTTTCATCCACCTAAGCTACGCTTAAGGGGGGTGTTAGTGTACATTTTTCATTTTCCTTAGGGGATATTTCTTTTTCCTACACATTATTAAGTTTACCTAGGTTATTAGACTTGGTTATTATGAGGCCACATGGCTAAATCCATCGGTGACATGTCACTCTCACCCACACTTGGGTAGTTCAACTTCACTCCTACTTTTGGATTTTTATGCGACCTCTCATAGCCATTTTTTGTTTTTATCTAAGTAGGTATAACCATGTATTTTGGCATTTACCAAGTAGATAAAACTTCTGCTTATTTTGGGTAGTTCGATTTATTATACCTCTTGGACGTATTTTCCCATTAGTTGCTATATATACAACACTCTCCTCTCACTTTAACTAGTTCGATAACTAGTCAAGGATAGTAATGTGAGCATTCTTAAAATTCTCTAGTAGTTTGTCTCTTGATTCTCTCTTTCAGGAATCTCTCTCCATTCTGCTATTTTGATATTTGATCATTTGTTGACTGGAGTGTATGTGATCTACGACCGACATCAGATCCTAGCCTAGTTCCCACTTCTATGCAATCCTTGATGATAAATCCTACTTTAGAAGTGTCTGAGTTTGTTTTTAGATATTTTATTTCTATTTAATTTTTTTTTTAAATATATTTTTGTTTTTATACATCTATGTAAACCAACTATTTTATATACTTAATACCCCTAAGAGATATCAATCTCTTAAAAATCTCCTTTCTTTCAATTATATATTTTTTAAATACTTAAATACAAATACAAGAAAATCAAACTTAGATTCTAATTAAAAAAAATATTGTACTTGGAACAATCCCATCATTTGTTTTCACCTTCCATAAGCATTAATAATTGTATTTATTTACATTTTATAAATTTATTTTTGATAGTCTCACACTTTCAACCATTTACCATGATAATTCCCTTAAAAAGACATTGTGGAGAGTGGGAGAGTAGGAAAAGATAAGTTGGAGGATAAGATATGTTTTGTTGAGGATAAGATATGGGAGGCTTCAACATAAGCCATTCTCTATGTCAATCCTCACGGTCTTAGACGATGACCATTGTCAAACATCAAACATTGGACTCACTCAACCCTCATTATTATGTCCACATAAGTCATCACATATACTCCATTTCAGTTCTGTGTTTTTTGTCCTTTACAGATGGAAATGTTTTCTAATAATTTTTTTTTGATAAAATGGTAATATGGGATACATAATTGTTAGTAAAAAGGGTAGTAACATTAAAATTTCAATTTGAACACTAAAATTTGGGGTGCGTTCATACATGTTATAGAATTGATTTTAAGTGGTTTGTAAGTAAATTTACAATGGAATAGTAAATATTAAAATATTGAGTAAATGTATTAAACTAAGATAAAATGGGGTGTAATAATGAGAGGTAAATGGTGGATGAATGGGAATGGGTCATGTATGAGCAAAACCAAATACATGAGTGTGTTACTCTTTTTTTTTTTAGCGCCAAGGGTATCCCCATGACCCAGCCCAGCGACCCCACCATCCTTGCCTTGGGCTTACAAGCTGCCAAGTTGGGGAATGAAGGGGGCGAGCTAGGGTGAGACTAATCCCTTGGGGATGTACACAACCAGACGCAAGCCACGCGCATCAGTTAAGTCTGGGCCTCGAAGTCAAACCGACCTTGGGGAGAAAACCCAAGACTCAAGCCAACTCTACTACCTGTGTAGTCTATGAGTGTGTCACTTTTCAATATGTAATTATATTAAAGACATTCCCCAAAGTGTGTACAAGACTAAATGGGAATCAACATCAGTATGCTACTTTCACCGTTACGATACTATAACCCAAAATAAACTTGTTGTATACATATTAATACTTAAACTTCATTGACAATGCTATTTTATGTTCTTTTCTACATTGACAAATTGACCATTATAGATTTATTTATTATAAAGAAAAATAAAAGATAATATAATTATAAGACAAACATATCATTTTCATACTCCATAGATATATTTAACAAGTTTTTTATAATTCACCGTGTTCATATTTTTGTGTAGTTAATTCTAGATGTTGGTTAAATAAATAATATAATTACAGTTTATATCCTTTCTAATAACAATGAACACATGAATTTAAGATTTTTGGAAAAATTGACAAGTTTGAAAAATGATGTTATGTTTCTTAAAATACATATCAAACAAAAACTTATAATAGGAATATGAGCTTGGGAAGGTGTGCCAACCATCCAATCTTCTATCAAGAGGAAGGATTTTGAAAGTTGGTCGTACAAAGATACTTATCTAAAACATCTATCTTAATCTCATTGATGGACTAAAATCTCCTCTATTGAGGCAATTTTGGCCTTCATATCCAACTAAGTTTTGGAAACATGATGAAATGGTGTAAATATGTGTTTTAATACACCACATACTTGTTTCCTATATGGAACCTCTATAAAAAAGAACCCACAAAAATTGATAATGGGATACCACTAAAGGGGGTGAGTTTTAATAATGATATTAGAATGAAATCTATTCTATATGAACTAGGGATTAAATAATTCTAGGAATTTCATACATTGTAGTGCCCCTCCATTTTCACCTTGGATGTACAGGTGAACTAATCAAGGCACATGAAGATGAAGGTAAAATAATAGGAATAATTAAGGTAAGGTAAACAATTGATGTTGTACAATATAGATAGATGTTTCATCCATGTGTGGTTTCATATCATAGTTAATGTGTCTTATTGGTAATCTCTATTGCGACACTGATAATGCAGGCTTTGACATTATTTTGCATTCCAATGATTAAGATGTCGATCTTACTACAATTGTTATATGTTAGAATGGATCTCATGGACTTATTCTGGTAGATTTATTTGTTATGATGGTACTTCTGAGACTTATTCAATTTCATGTACCTATATGTCCAGTGTATGGTTCTATTCAAATAATGAGGTAGATTCGATTTGGTTATGATTATGTGTTATCTAATCTAGATGGATATGATGTGGAAGGGATGATGTCGCATCACTCATTGGCAAGTGCCCTGCAATGTTGCGATTTCCTTTTCACCTAGTGCCAGCTTTTGTACATCTATACATGCTTGACTATGTCATTTGTTGTAGGATGCAGGTATTTGGCATCGACTCCACCTAAATTAATAGGTCTGAGCATGCCCTAAACCCAATGGATAAGTTGTTTCAGAGATAACTTAAGGTCCCACATCCCAAGTCATTATCCTCGATCAGGATGCATGACATGTCTAGTTCAACCTATCAGTTCTGTCAGTATGTCAGGTCTTGCAATTGATTTATATTTGATGGAGCTTGTTGGTTAAGTGTGTTTTGGCCTGGCTTGTGAAAATGTTTGATTTGGCTTTTAACAGCTACCCTACTCAGTGGGTTATGTTGTATGCCTAGATTTCATTATATAGTCATACTAATATTGATCCACTATAATATTTAATAGGGTTATACAATATTCTTATTATTATTATTTAATAAGAATAAATTGGTAATTGATAATTACCTAGTTCAAAATAATTATTTAAAGTTGTTTGAATATGAATAATTTTATTACAGTTATTAAATGGATTTATTTGGGGGTATTTATAGATTTAAATAAGTTTTTAGTATCTTAATATTTTCATGTTTTATTATTATGATGCTCAAATACTTTAATTCTGCAATATTTATTTTAGTTTGGGGAAGAACATTTCATTATGGGGAGGCATGGTAGTTGGGGCAGTTGCTGGCATATTGGAGAGGTTGATATTAGAAATTTGGAGGAGGAAAGAGAGAGGGGAGCATACAGAAGAAATATTTTTGTAGTGAAGTGGGGGTGAAGATTGGAGAGACAGGTCTAATAACTACAGCACTATGGCATCAAACCCTCGACGTAACTAAATGAAATATCTAGGTTCCATTAGTTTTATTTCTGTTTCTTTGTAATTTGCCTATGAATGCGACCTTTATTCTTCCGTTTGTCAGGGATCTGGTTCTGCACGCATGTCTATCAGGTAAATAAATACATTGACAAAATTCCTCTATCCTTTATTTGCTCAACATATGAAATCTTTGATTAAATTGGAAGAAACATGAAATCCTTGTTAGATTAAGAGATAGCCATTCTCTATTCCAAATCCACCATTTAGGCATGCACAGGGAGCGCATAGACAAAGGTTGTGAAATTTAACTTCACACTAGCCATTTACATTTGCAATTGTCTCCAATTAATGAAACTCATTGTGTTCTGCCGCACTGATAAAATATATATGCATGCAATGCTATAGATCTCTCCAAGCAAAGTGTCTATGAATCATTTCTCTGATATTCGGTGGTTGGGAAACCCTTTTAGTCATAAATTGTTGATTTTGGGATAGCACCGTTGTATGACTTTGATGAAATCGTAATCTCTGTGTTTGACCCAGCTTTTAAATTGTGTGTGACCCTCATGATTCCACTAAACGTAAAGGGTTGTAGCTTTAAAATTTGGATTAGGTAATTATTACACAGTCTCGCCACTGCTAGTATTGTAGAAAATTGTATAGAGTCCTAAATGTTTCCAAAGCTCCCATTTTGGCGCATGTGGAGTGAATGCTAGCATAGGGCGTAGAATATGACTTATCTTGCCATTTCAAAAGATTTTAAAATCCTTTTTCTTTCATCTGCGTAGCCCTTTTGGGTGCCTAGGTATTTGTAGGTCTGCCTATAAAAGGAGCTTAGGGTCGACCATGCTCACAAGATGATTCACTGTAGATGTAGTACCATAAGGATTGTAAATTGTGTTGAAGTTTCCACTCACCTATGTGGCTGAGTGTGCCAAACCCCAGGCAGGCCGTTGAACCAATTTATAACCTATTAATTGAATTTGCTGGATCGTTGCTTAAGCCTTTACAACAAACCCACAATGAGAAGTTTGAGTCCTTAATCCTAGGTGACAATAGTTTGTGCATTGACAGTATCTTTATTAGATATGTATGCATCATCTGTAATCAACAACTATTTGTAAATTGTCAAGTTATTAGCACTATGAATCTTACAACCATAATTTTGCAAAAACAGCTGTGTAACTTTATGTTGGTATTTGCATTTTGTTATACTCGCATGGAGTACAACAGTTTGCAGTTAAATTTATATGGAGTAGACACACCCTGGGTTGTGCTAATCTAAGTCCATTATTAATTAGAGATGTTGTGTCATCTATTGCATGTAAAAACAATTGCTATTGATTGGCTACAATTTAGCAAAACATGTACTGTAAAATTGTAATAGATGATATGTTCTCTAGTTGGTTATTAACACTAGCTTTTTGTGATCCTTCTTGTGTAAGGAAAATCCAGAGTCTAGAAATACATGGTTGAGCACAGATTATTTGTTCTGCTTAATTTTGTTGTAGTTATAAAATGCTAGATTTATTGGTATGTGACAGTAGTTTTATATACAAAAATATCAACATTGGTACACAATACATTTGGAAGCCATTATGGATCATTTTTGGCCACAAACCTTCTTGCTTGGAAGTCATCCCATGTATACTGTAGACTATGATGACAACATCAAGTTTCTTGTACTCTGCCAGATCCAATATATTTATTGATTTCATAAGCTTTTAGCATTCATAAATGCAAGAATTGTGCTTTTTGTATCAGATGGTGCATTCCTACATAAACTAGTCTTATGTTCATCTGATTTTGTTGTTTCCCTCAAGCGGAGGTGTAACCTTTATTGTCCTAAAACCTGTCACTCATAAGGAGTTGAGCAATGCCTATTGCTTTAACGTCTTCTTGGTTTTGTAATGCACGTGCCTTAGGAATTTTAGTTCTTTGTAATAAATTGATCTACTTACACAGTCGGTGTTTTTACCAGAGTCCCTTTTTATGCTTTCAATGCATGGGATTTATATTCCATGTAAGTTTCATTGAAGTAGGATTCTTATGTAAACTCAATTCCTATGCATGATAGATACCTTAGTAGAAGATTATATAAGTTGTAGCTAGAATCCTTCTTCCTTAAATTATACAATTTCTAGGGTGCAGCACATTACTTTATTTAAATATCATCTATTTCAATTGTCAAACAATAAATAACAATTTTACATCTTATCTTCAACAATAGTGGTAAATAAACAATCTATTATTGACCAAATCTTACCTTGGGAATAAGAATAACCTACACACAAATACATGAATATTATATAAACCTATCTTCGATTATAAATTAAGTTTGAATCAAAAACATAGTTAGGATACACAATTTATTAGAGGAGTTGTTGGAGTATATATATATATATATATATATATATATATATATATATATATATATATATATATATATATATATATATATATATATATATATATATATGAATAGAATTATTAACTTATGAAACAAAAGAAATGTAGTTGTAATAGTTTAATACAAATGTTTACTAAACTAATCAATATGATTGCAGATATACTGTATTATGGCATTGATTCTATTATAATGGTTTTGTTAGAAGAAATTTGATAAATGGGTTTTGGATTTATAAATGTTGTAAATAGTATTTGATTTATAAGCATTTTAATTGATATTACTTATGTATTTGTTTAGCTTGAAGGTTATATCTATATGTAATTGATGATTGATTAATATAATAGATAGAGTTAATATTAATTAAACTAGACCTAGGTTTTATGAATCCTTGGTGGAAATATAACTTGGGTTTAAAAGAAACTAGTTGCTAATTTGATTAAATGTAAATGGATATGACAAATAATTAGTGTAGATGAAATTTAATCTAGTTTGATTTGGTTTTGTAAAGATCTTTTATAATGATTTTTGTTAAGTTGAAATTGGATTGAAAGTTTGGAATTAGATTAAACAATATTGTACTTGAAAATTTAGCCTTATAAGTAAAACTTATAGGTAATAGGATAACTAAGAGATTGAATTGCTCTTGTAAGAAAAATTTATGTTGTCAATGAGTTGATTAGTTGAAAATTGCTTATTGCAAACAAAATTTTCATGTGAGTTGGTCTATGTGTAAATTGTTAAGTTTAGGTTCCAGAGGCATAAGGTAATATGATTTGATGGCATGTATTCTATTCATAGGTGTCTTGAAATGAAGATGTTGTAAGAACATGATGTCTTTTGTCTTTATATGTAGGTCTTGGTAAACAATAATGTGAGATGATGTACATACTGTGTTGTGAATATATTATGATGGGTTTAAATTTCCTTCACGTAAGTGTTGATATCGAGTTTGTGTGTAGTATTGTAATGGGAAGATCTTGGAAATAGTAATGAGAAATTATTTTGTTCTTGGTTGAGATTTGAGAGCAAGATGATCCATACCTTTCTCTGGATATGTGCGATTGATTAACTGAAAGTTTTGGGACAATGATGTACAGGTTGGTCATCGCAATTATGTATTGTATGCAAGAAGGTAAATGCCTTGCATTGTTTATGTTTACTTATCATTAAGATAGTAATTGTCTTGCTTGATGGTTAGGGTTTCTAGATGCAGGTAGGGGAGTGGCTTTCAATGTGGGGCTGGCGCCCAAAGTAGCTAGCCAGGGTAACCCATTGAAAGTTAGTAATCAAGTGATAACCTAATTAATGAATTAGAGGGTTGGGTAGTAATTCACATTAAACAAGATAATTGGATTCCTCACCCATGCCTGTAGTGCTTGTTTAGACTAAGGATGGGATTGAGAAGGCCTGGTTGGCATGTTTGACCTCCTTGTCTCCATGAAAGGGTCTGTCGGATCTGCATGTGTCACCCTATGGGGTCGGTGCCTAGAGAGAGGCTGCCAGGGTAACCATAGATGGGGGCCAGTTTCTAGTGAGAGATAGCCTGGGTAACCCATGCTAGGACCATGCAATGACACTCTCCCTACTACAGCCTAGCATTCCCTAGTTGTACTCTCCCCATTTGTCGTGTGTTGCCTCTGGAAGTGATATTGAGTTGCTTGTGATGTTGTCATGTGTTGTAATGGAGTTATGTTTAGTCCTTGTTCCTGTTAGGCAAATGTCTACCTGACTGTTTGATGTTTTGGGATCTTATGTTATCTCCTAGCATGGGGGGTGGACCTTAGGGTTCCACATGGTTGGGTGGATGTGCTTTATCTCCATTGGTTTTTCCTTGCCATTATTTGTGTGTAAGAAGGTTGTATCTCCTATAGCAGATTCAAATAAAGACAGTTATTTATGCTCATGTACTATCCTGTGTATTAGATTATTCATAATGTTGTAATCCAATGTAATCGAAAGTTGATGATGTAAACAATATTATGTTGTATCCTCATGTGTATGGAAAAAAATTATAGTTGTACTTGATCTAGATGATTATTTATCTAATGTCATGGAAATATATATATATGGTTATTCATTTAATGCAATAGTTACAGAATGAATTATTGTTGTTAGAGAACATGATAGTAGTTGTCAGTAATGCAGCCATGGAGCCCTGAGAGAACATTACTTAGTATAGATATGTTAAATGTTACCTTGTTATTTCTTGCTCTAGTAAAAAAAAAAATTTGTCCTGTTTGTATAGTGTAATTGTGTTGTTCTCTAGAGTCCCTTGGTAGGGCGTTACAGACATGGGGAAAAAGTACATAATCTTTATTGACACAGTGACCACAAATTAGGGGTCTCAACCAAGGCCCTTCTATTTCATTTGGCCATAAAGATTTATTTGACAGATGTAACTTCTAAGAAGGATTTTCCCATGCTTATCATGTAGGACTCAAGTGATCGATCTAGTAAAAGGTGCATGAACTTTAGTTCCAATGTTTTTTATCCCAACATCCTTAGTGCTACTAAAAATTCTTAAATAACATTACATATCTAGAGCCTTTAGAATAGGAATGTTTAGAATGTAGCTAAGACTTAAGAGTGTTAGACATGAGTTGTTGTGAGTTAGGTGCCTCCAATTTCTCTATGATGGATCTTCCCATCATGGTCATGGATTTAGGTACTAAGGGACCAGGGTGTAGACATCACTTGAGGAATTAGTTTGGTTCTCTCCATGTTCTTAGTTGTTATCACGATCTCACGATACTAATAGATATGCACTCCTCCCCACTAGGAAATAATATTTCATTCTACTTTTTCTATTTAACATATTCAAGCACATGAGGTGACATTAGAAGAAAAGAAATAGGATATGGTTTGGGATCCCATACACAATGTTGTTGGCCTTTTATTTCTAGTAGTGATAGTTGAGGAATCAAACTAGATTATCTACCTTTGCCTCTACCAACTTTAAGAGTTAAGCTTTTTAATGTATAGATTTTCATACGCTAGTGCCTTGTACTAAAAATTTAATTTATTTTTGAGATAACTATTTTTATTATGCCATTATATTTTCTTGGGCTATGGATCTTGAGTTGTGGCTTCCACTAACATTTTTTTACAATTAGGGTTATGTTTTATTTATATCTCTAATACATAAAAGACATTTAAAAAATAACCAACAACAATTGATTATACATTAAAATATACATTGTAGGATTGTACTATTTTAAATTCATGTCAAAGAAACTACCATGGAGGTTAAATATAGAGTTCATGGTATATCTAGGGTCATGAGTTGAAAAAGTCCTCATTAAATGAAATAAAGTCTGAAAAACAATAAATAAATTAGTTGGTACTTTAAGATTTGGCTGAAAAGACACCCAAGAATGCAAATGAATGAACAAAAGAAAAGCTAGAAATAAAAAATGAGTAAGAATTAATTATATTCTACTTAAGAGAATGCAAAGTATACAATGAAATGAGATACTCATATGAGAGCGATGGGTGAGTATATATAGGATTTGCCACCCAAGAGACTAAAAACACTACCAATGTGGGATAAGGTGAAAAAGTCTATAAGTAAACTTAACCTAGTATGAAGAGAGATAAAGCAGAGAACTAGCTAGGAAATAACTAGATAGCTAAAGAACCATTTTCACACTAACACCCCCCTTAAGCACAACTTAGGGGGAAAAGTAAACAAAGATGCAAAGATGGGTCCTGGCAACTAGGCCTAATAAGGTACCCATGTACAAAAGATCCTATCAAATAGAAAAGAAGGAGAAAATCTAATGGAAAAAAGCTGTCCCATGAGAGAATGAAGCAAGAAGGGCTAAGTGACCCCCCAAATCAAATTTTCCACACCCCCAAGGGAGGCTGAAGATGAACATACTTTCTCTTAGTGAAGGGATTGGTGAAGATATCAACAACCTACTATGTTGAAGGACAATATCACAAATCGATGACTTGATCCTGAATCAGCTCCATGAGAAAATGCATGTGGATCTCAATGTGTTTGGTCCATTGATGATAAACTAGGTTCTTTGAGATTTGGATGGATCTATATAAGTGGAGAAGAGCATACTCACATGATTCAAAAAACTCTACAGTCATAGATTTGTAGAAAAATGCTACCCCACAACTCACAACTACTCTGATACCATGTAAGGTTTGGTTGAAAAGCCACCCAAGAATGCAAATAAATGAAGGAATGCAAAGTTAGAAGTTAGAAATGAGAAAGAATAAACTATATTCTACTCAAGAGAATGTAAAGTATATAATGAAATGAGATATTGATATGAGAGCAATGAGTGAGTATATAAATTTACCACCCAAGAGACTAAAAATACTACCAATGTGGGATAATGTGAAAAAGTCCCTAAGTACGAGCTTAATGTATTGTGAAGAGAGCTAAAACATGTTGAAGTACGCAAATACCTTCTGGAAAAATATAAATATTAGGTAGAGCCATGAGACTTGAATAATTAGACACTCCTGCAAGATGCGAGAACATAATATATGTAAAGAAAAGAGAATACATGAAATTGGATTAAGTATGATAAATTTCATTTATCATAAAGAAGATGTACATATATATAGGAGAGAAGGAGGAAACTACCATTCAGAATTAGTGGAGAAGACTAGGTAGTCAACTCCTACTAACTACTACTAGTGGCAAGCTAACTTCTTCAAGACTCACATGCAGAGGTGAGTGAACTCTCACTAAGACACATAAGTAGGCTTAATGCCATGTGGAATTATCCATGTGCATGTAAACAATGAATGATATAATTATATACACTAACACCACCCTTAAGCATAGCATAGGTGGGAACAAGGTAAAAAAATGGGTCTTGACAACTAGGCTAGATGAGGTACCCAAGTATAATGCAATCTCTCATAAAGTGGAGAAAGGGAGAAAACCCAATGGGAAAAAAATCCCCCTAAAAGAGTGAAAAGAAGATGAAGAGGACTAAAAGGCTCCCCAAATATTATGTTGCTATTGATGTAGACCACAACTCAAGAAGAGCTCATAGCTAAATGAACTTCCTCTTAGTAAAGTGTTTAGTGAAGATATCAGCAACCTGCTCTAAAGACTGGCAAAAGACTAATTTGATGATCTGATCATGAATAAGCTCCTAAATAAAATGCATGTGAATCTCTATGTGTTTGGTCTACTAGTGCTATATTAGATTTTGGCATATTTGGATGGTGCTTTGGTTGTTGCAATAGATGATTGTGGATTACCTTAATGAAATGAAAAACTTAATAAAAATCCCCTAAAGCCAAATAGCCTCAGTAGCTATCTTGATAGATCCCCTATAATCTGCCTCTGTGGATGAGAAAACAATAGGATATTTCTTCTTTCTAGACCAACTAATAGGACCAGAGCCTAGTGAGAAACTATAACTTGAAGTGGAATTGCAATTCTAAGTATCACTACTCCCAATCTAAATCTCTGTATCAAGCCAAGTCAACCTTTGTGCCACATCTATAACGAATCATGTATTTGAGAGTACCCTGATGGTAGTGAAGTATCATCTTAGCTACTTTCCAGTATAGGTCATGAGGCTCCTACATGAATCTAGAAACCATACTTATAGTATATGAAATATTAGGCTTGGTATGGGTCAAATAGATGAGACTGTGAACAAGTTGTTGATACAAGGTTGCATCAACCAATGGTGTATTGCAATTAGTCTCAAGCTTGACTCTAGATATAAAGAGAGTTAGAAATGGCTTACAATTAGACATGTGAAACCAAGCAAGTAAATCAAGAGTGCACTTGGGTTGTGTAAGAGTGATCCCTCAGTTAGACTATGAAATATCAATACCAAGGAAATAATGTAGTAAACCGAAGTTTGTCATGTCAAATCTACCATATAGAGCTATCTTCATTCATAAAATAGTGGATGAAGAGCTACCAATGATCAAAAGATCATCAATATAAAGTAATAGTATCAATAGTGAATCATCTTACCATAATAAAGACACATTAGGATCCGAATGACACCTAGTGAAACCTGAAACTAGAAGGAAGGAATCCATCTTGGCATACCAAGACCAAGGGGTTTGTTTAAGGCCATAGAGGGATTTCTTATGTCTACAAACTAAGGATGAATCCTGAACAAACCTTGGTGGTTGCTCCGTGTCTAGATCTCCTCCTCAAGGTATCCATGAAGGAAAGCACTCTTCACATCCATCTGGTGCATGTCCCAACCTTATGTGTCAACAATAGCCAGAGTGAGTCGAATGGAAGTCATTTTGGCCATGGGTGTAAACATCTCTATGTAGTCAATACCAACAACTTGTCAAAACCCCTTAACAAGCAAACATGCCTTGTACTTATTAACTAACCTATTTGTAGAAAACTTGGTCCAATATATCTAGCTACATCAAACCATCTTCCTTCCCTTAGGAAGTGAAGTCAAATCCCAAGTATGATTTCTCATTAATGAATCATATTCCTCATGCATAAAATTACCCCACTCAGGTATGCCTAATGCATCTCCGAATGTCTATGGATTAGAGGTTGAGGCATAGAAAGCATGTGGTCCACTCTGATAATCTAATTGTGTACATCTACAATCTATTAGATTCCCTACCCAAGTGCCTTCACTATGAAGTGTCTATCTAAGGTGCTGAAATATCAAACTCCAAAACAAGTCAAAAAGTGGATGAAGATTACTCCACATCACTGTCCTCATTGAATTGGAAGGCGAAGAAGACTCTACCTTTGGAATCTATTGTGCATGATTTGAATCGTCAAAAGAATCATCAATGTCAAGTGAGTCCACAATAGAAGGAGAAATGTCAAGTATAGAGTTGGTAGGGTGCTCTTGAAACTTAACACTCCTCTCAATGAACAACTCATGTTTGGTCAGGTGGAGTAGGTGATAACCTCTTACACCATATGGATAACCTACAAAGGTGCAAGGTTTGGATTGAGGGTCCATAGCCTTGTGATTCTTCTTTAGTGTGCATGTCATGACTAGAGACCTAAAGACCCTCAAGTGCTCAACTAATGGCTCCCTACATGTCCAATCTCCAAAAGGAATGATACCCTTCAAGGCTTTGTGAGGAACTCAATTCTGAATGTAACAAGCATAGTTGATTATTTCTACCTAGTACTATGATGTAAGGATAGTGTATCATGCAGTTAGCCATCTCTTTTAAGGATCTATTCTCACGTTTTGCAACACCATTCTATTAGAGAGTATAAGGAACTATGCACTATAAGTCTATCCCATCTTCTATACAAAATTGCTCAAACCTATTATTTACATAATCACCCCCATTGTTAGTTCAAAGAACCTTGATGAAGTCCTTTTCCTAACTAACTTTCAGCAAGATCCTTGAAGTCTAGAAATTTGTTGAAGACTTTAGATTTCTACTAAAGGATGTAGACCCATGTGTATCTAGAGAAGTCATCTTTGAAGTTTACAACATACCTTTCCTTAGTGAAAGATGAATAGGCAATTACCCCCGATACATCATTGTGAACAAGCTCCAAAGCTTGTGTAGTCCTCCAAGATTTTCCTATGTCAAAATTCTCTTCAAGATGCTTCCCAAGGGTGCAACCTTCACATAGACCTTTAAAGAATAGATAACTCTAGGAAACCCTAAGATCATATCCTATTGACTTAATTGCTCAAGGTACTGGTGGTTAAGGTGGCCCAACTGCTCATGCCATAATTTGCTAACTCCATCTAAATGAGCGAGCAATGCTATAGGAGAAACATCAAGTGAAAAGTGTGAAAAGGTGTACTGTAACCTAGCTTAATGATCTACCCTTCCAAAAGATACTAGTTTGTACTATAACCTAGCTTAATGATCTACCCTTCCCTATGTGGGTAATCTGATACATTAATAGAAGATTACCTGAAAGAGATGGTACACTTAGAAAATTTCTGAATGTTTCACCTTCAATGTCAAAAATATCCTCTCCTTGCAACTTCTGCTACAATGTCATGACCCAAAGTGATAAAAGACATACTATAGGGCTCTAAGGAAGAAAATTCAACCTATGAAGAACTCATATGGTGTGAAGCACCTTAGTCAATGATCCATGATGGAGCATATGAAGATACAACTCCAACTAGAGCCTTGCCACTATATTTATCTTTTTCTTTTGACTTACAAGTTTCTTGGGTTGATGAGGATTATTTGATAGATTCAGGGACCCCTATGTTATTCTTCTTAAAAAGATGTAAGAAGTGGTCAATCTACTTCTTAATACATTTGTGCTCATTGTGCCCAAGTTTCTTACAATAAGCACACTTAACTTTTTCTTTCATAGGTTTTCCTTGATTTGAAAAGTTTTTAGTGTTGCTTCTGGAGGGCTTATATTTTTTATCTTTATTGGTCTCCTTGCCCTTCTATGTGTTTTCTTCTTCCCTTTTGAAGCTTGTTGTTGTTTTCCATTCCTCGTAATGAGGGATTGAGGTTTTGAGGACTTCAAGGTGCCCATATGTATCAACTTATCCTACTCTCTAGTTAAGTCAACAATAAAGTCATCTAGAGAAGGCATTGACGATGAGGCTCCAAGAGCTAGTTTTGTAGAATAGAAGGTAGATACAAACACAAAATATTCAGGACCTAATTTGGAGAGAATAGAAAGAACAAGTTGATCATCATTTTTCTCTATTCCACATTGTTCCAACTACAACCTTAGTGATTTGATCTTAGTGAAGAAATTCTCCAAAGTGTCAAAGGAATTAGGACTCAAGCTTATGAGTTCATTCTCTAAATCATGACCTTTCATTTCATCTACCTTCCTAGAAAGTTTTTTTATTGCAAGCCAAACTTCATTAGATGTTTTCAAGGATTCTACATGAAAGAGGAGATTAGGAGACATATTAAGACACAAAAATCCAAAGGCTTGATCACATTTGTCAAACCATTTTTCTTTAGCTTCATCATCAATAAGTTCTTTCTAAATGCCCATTGTTACCCTATATAACCCTTTGTTCTTTAACATAAGTTTTACCATTGATTTCCAATCATGATAATTAAGGGTGTTAAAGGTGTGACAATATGATTTGAATCTATGCTTTTAAGTAGATTGTTGTAGAGAACAATGCAAAAGGAAATGCAAAAGTGCACAAGACACAACACAAGAACACCCCTCCTTTATTCAATTTTGAGATCCCCCTGAATTCTGGCACTTTATATTTTTAGTGCATAGGCATGTCCAATTGGAATGAAAAATAACACTTTACAATTTTAGTATGATAATGTCTCCAATGTATCAAGCACAAAAAATAAATCACTTTTAGAAAATGGCACTCAATTTTGATTTGCTAGTCAAAAGTTATATCAAATTTAATATTTTCTTATCTTGCCTAAATTTGCACTCAATTATTTTAAAAAAGAAAGCCTTTCAAATGCAAAATAGAAAGGAGAAAGAGGCTAGTGTTAAGCACTCATTGGTAGCGCATGACCATACCATATTACTAGGGGGCTAGGTAGTTTGGTGGGTCTCCCCCTCCCCTTGATTGTGAAATCTTCCTATGAATGCTAACCTAAGCAATTTCCCCTTTTCACCAATGAGTAGTGCACCTAAATTCCATCTTAATTTGAATGCCTTGTTGGTTCCTTTGCTATTGAATGCCACACAACATAGGGTTGAAACAGGGTGACAAAAAAGGGGATTTGAATCACCTTTGGTTTGTTCCTCTCTAGGAAAGGATTACACCTCTCTAAGCCATGGATCAACTTCTGTGTAGGATTCTACACAGGCACACCTACCCCTTGGATTCTCATTTCATCTCTTGGCCTTCAAGGCATGGATTGAATCTACCTTGGGTGTTGAGATCAACCTTTGAAGCATCGCTTGAATGGGAGTTTCCTACCTTTGTGGTTCGGGCTAAATGGGAATCAACCTTGTCCTAGAACAAATAGACCTTCTCCATGAATAGGTCAACCTCCTCCTCAAACAAATCAGCCTATGCTAATGACCCTGCAAGTTTGAACACACATATATGATTTTTACATACATAGAGACCCATAAATATTATATGCATCTATTGTTTACCTCATTTTGAACTAAACTGTCAAAACCAGATTGGCTTAGATACCATGTCAAAGTCCACAAAGACCTTCTGGTAGAATGTGGGTATCGAGTAGAGCCACAAGAGATGAACAATTGCATGCTCCTGTAAGATACAAAATAGAAAATATGTAAAGCAAAGATAATACATGAAATTGGATTAACCACAATATATTTCATTTACCATAAAGATGTACATATAGGAGAGAGGGAAGGAACAACCATGCAAAATCAGTGGAGAAGACTGGGTAGTCGACTCCCACTAACAACTACTAGTGGACACTTAACTTCCTCAGGACTCGCATGCAGAGGCGAGTGAATGCTCATTAACTAGGACACCTAAGTAAGCTTAACTACATGTGGAATTATCCATGTGCATGTAAATAACGCATGAGATAATTATATACAATAACAAAGTAGAGAACTAGATAGCTAAAGGACCTGTTGGGACCTAAAATTTCCTACCATTTTTGCAAAAAAATTTAGGTTCCCATGAGAAAAAAATCAGCTTCAGCACTCAAAAATGGAATTGTGGAATGCACCCATTCGATGAGTTACTCACAAAAATAGGTTCATTTTCTAGAAGGAGTGTTGGGAATTAAGGTGTCTCAACCTTGGTAATTCTCTGCATTTGTAATGTTTGTATTTATTATTCATTGTCTATGTTGTAAATAATTGGAAATTCCACTTTGTCATATTGTGGGATGTGGCACGGTGATGTGTCAATCCTACATGGATTATGACAACTTGTTATTTTGTCTTCACATTAGGAGATAGGCATCCCACTTAGTGGTAGGAATATTCTTCCATGTGTTGGAATCTTCTATGTTGTGTAAGGAATGTTTGACCGAAACGGTTATGACGGATTCCTATGACAAATCTATAACATGTAAGAGTCGAGAATAGAAGTTTATAAGACAGGTAATGACATGTGTTATGAAGCATTTTTGAATGAGGTATATTTGGGCTCCCCAAGGTGGAATATGATGTCTTGTAAGAGAATATGCTATTTATAGGATGTGTATGACAGATTCTCTTACAGCTGTAAGTTATAACCACTATGACAAATTCTATGACGGTCGTAAGTGTCGTAAGAGCATCTGTCATAGCCCATTTTGGAAAGTGGTGACCTCATTGGGATGGGAGATGTGGACAAGTGTTAGACACATTCTACAATGTTGACCAAGTGTCCCTAGATGTGGGTTTTGCTCCAAGATGCCATATTGGATGCCCATTCCAAGAAAGGTCCAAAATTGCCTTGTATGTTCTATTTAAACAGGTGCTTGGAGATGGAGTTTGTATCACAAGTTTACATGTACTATTATGCTACCAGATTGACTCCAGACATGAGTGTCGAAGACCATTGAAGCTTGCATTGCAAGTGTATTGTAAACATTTCTTTCAGATTTGTTAATACATTGTGCAGGTTTCTAAGTGTGGGGTTTTTCACCTGATAAGGGTTTTCCCCACCGTAAATCTCTATCTCTCTTCTTCTATCTTCTTTTTGGCTCTTGTGTTTTACTGCAATATCTCATGTTAATGGTTTAACATTGCTGTAATAGTTAGGATAAATTTGAATTTGCATAGCCCTCTCCTCGATAGATTAGTGTAGGAAGCATTTTCGAACACCTAGCTTCCTTTCAAGGAGAAGTTAAAAATATCAGAAATAAAATAGAAGAAAAGATTAATAATGAACAAATATTAGAGGTTGAAACTAAAAAGATACAGCAAGTAATGTGTGAAAGTGAAAACAGACATTAGACCTTGTCTAATGATTATTATAGACTAAATGAAACTTATGGTGCTGCCAAGGAAGAGGTGAAGGAGTTGGAGGAAATAAATTTGAAATAGCAAATAGAAAATGATATGCATTTACATAACTTCTCATTTGTAAATGAATTAAAAAGGGATCTGGAACTAAAGATTGAAAATCTTCAAATGCTCCTTGGTATACCCTTGTAGATGTAGTTTTGGTGATTACAAAAAGTCTTTTTAACTCAACTATGACTACAAAGAATGAGGCAATTTAGAGATTTATTCAGGGTACCATTGCTAATAGAGCTCCAGTGGTACCAATATCTACACAACTAAAGTACAACAATGACGTTGTATGTGAATACATAACAAACAAGATTCCTATTCCTAAGCGAAATTTTGTTACCCTACCCAACATGATTATATTTAGATCATTTGATGTGAATAAACCTGGTGCTAAAATTGATGAAATAAAAGGTAGTGTTCTTGGTAGAAGTATATTGAGGGATGTTTTGAAGGTGAATCAAAAAATTGAAGTTTGTCCTAGCATTATAATCAAAGATGAGAGTGACAATATCAAGTGTACATCTATCCTTTTAAGAATAATTTCACTTTATGCTGAGCAAAATGAGTTGCAGTTCGTTGTTCAAGGAGGCCTTATTGAAGTAGGGACAACAATAGATCCCACACTCACACATGCTGACAGGCTTGTTGAGTAAATTCTTGGAGAAGTTGGAGAACTACCTAATGTGTTTGTTGAGCTTGAGCTGAGACCATTCATCATTTAGATGAAGGCATCCTCATTGAGTGATTCAATTTGGTGTTGTGCCTTCATGCTAGTCTGTGTAGAAACTTAAAAAGGTTTGCAATAATTTGGAAGGCTCTAGATTGTTTCATTATGGCCTCTTGTATGGAAGTATTTTGCTACCTTTTTTGAGTCCTATCCTCTAAATAGAAGTTTTACTCTCTTCTATATATGGCTTTGCCTAGCCTGGAGAGCTACTCCATTCATTAGAAAACCATATCATATAACTGACTTATGCCATTAGATGATAGATACCTAAAGTTGCATTGATTCTTTTATGAAATGGTTTTATTAGACTTGAAATGCTTTCATTGATTTCTCATAATGGTGCATCCTTACTTGGCTGCACCTTTTGCAAATGGTTCCTCTTCATTGTTTGGGTCTCCTCTGGATTACGCCTTTTATTGGAAGCTTCATGTCATTTGAAAGTTTGTGCTGGAGATGTGTATGTTACACCCCATTCTAACCTTACACCATGTTTTTACCTCCATGTGTGATTGAAAAGGAGCAATTGGTATGAAGACTTACGATGGTTTTCTTTGCATTTTGCTCATCTTTCACTTTCACGTATTCAGTGCCTGGTGGTAGCTTCACTAACAAATCATGCCTCATGATGAAACATTTGAGGAGATCAAGTAAAGTACATTCTCTATAGAAACCCTAAAACCCACACAAAAGTGCAAAACAAATCTAATATCAGAATGTTAGAGTCAGGCTTGTGAGAGTCCCACTGATATACTGATGAGCAAAATATAACCCAAATATCAAGACACAAGGGACTTTTTTGATGGTCAATGAAAGTTGCAAGGTTTGTTGCAAATATCTTACTGCCAATATTGCCGAAATTGTGGTCGTGTGTTTTGCATAAAGTGCAAAAAGATCCAGGCAATTTGACTCCAAATATGAATTCACAAAAGATAAATGGGATTGAAGTTATGGATGGTACCGGCATTATAGACAAAATTTTGGTTGATTATGCTGATGATTTACTCTTAGAAAATGAGAAATTTTTTACATGTTACCAAGCAAATGTGAAGTGATAAGTCAGAAGAAGAGAGGAAAACTATGAAACCCTAATATTGGGAATTCGGTAAGATGATGTTTGGAGTCTCTTTGATATGCAGATATTCACCAAAGGAAGAAACATCAAATATATTATTAAAAAGTTATATCGGAGAGACTATGCTATATTGGACTGACCAAATATGAGTCTCTCTGAAATGCCAAAAAGGTTAAATTATTTTTTTACACCATATTCGAGAAACTTTAGGATATCAGAGAAAGCATATTAAGAGTCTCTTCGAAAACCAGAAGGAGCAATGAAAAAAGAAGCGTGAACATCATCAAATATTGGTGAGAAAGAAGTTTCAAATGAACATTGCTGTAATGCAAATTTAAAATAATAAAATGTGATCATAGTGAAATATAATGCAAAATTTACACTTGCATAAGAAAAGATCGCATCAAGAGATGGTTTCCCATAAGATACTCGGATAAAATGGGTTTCATGTAGGAGTGAAATGAAGGTGAGAAGATTTAATTGAACATTAAGGAAAACTAAAATGCCAAGCAGATGAAATATTGCACAGAAGTGAGAAATAAATTTTAAAAAAAGTGGGGGAAAGAACAAAATACAAGGAGGAAATTATATTTCATGGATATTTTGCATATGGTAAAACATTTTCACTAAGGAAGAATCATTTTCACCTAAATAAATATTTTGTCAAACAAAGTGAAACATACACAAGTGAATAGAATGAGAAATGGAATAAATATTAAAGTATTTGGGATTACATTATTTTTCACAGAATTGCCGAGACAAGTTGAGTTAATTAATTATTTTATCTACCAAAAATAATTAATTAAATATGAAAGGTTACAACAAAAGGGCGAGTAAAGGGTCATAGCCCTAGAAGATATAATGTATATATGCCAGATGGAATCAAATGAAGAAATTAGTAGTAGTAGGTAAGAAAATCACCAGTAGTCAGTGATAACTTTAAGAAATCCCTCTTGAAAAAAGATATAAAATCCTGGCGAATATTTCATTTTTTGGGAAAAAAAATATTAATTTCTATTGGCAAATCTTGATGAAAATTAGGCAAATTCATTGATTACCATGGTGAATCCTTCCTTTAAAAAAAAATAAAATTCCTACGAAAAAGTAAGTGCTTGAGGGTGGTAATGGTTGACTAGTTTAAGGTGTACTGCTTATGTCTATAATTCCTTAATATTTTAAATCAAATATTGAATATTTAAATCAGTCCTAAATTATTTTTTAAACCCTTGATTTTATTTATAATCTAATGGTTTGGGTTCTATTCCATGGGCCAATATGTACCTGTGAAGATCCAATGCCCATGGGGCTTGAATTTGTATTTAGTTCATTGATCTCAAACAAGATCAATGGTGTAAATGTAATTTTGTGTCCCATGGGCATTGGAGCTTCATGGGTACAATTTGGCCTGTGAAATTTAACACTAGCCATCAGATTATAAATTGAGATGAACAACCCAAATACAATTTTGGGCTCGATGGGCATTGCAGCTCCGTGGGTACATTTTAACCCATGGAATACAATCCCAATCATTAGATTATAAATAAAATCAATGGTGGTGATTAAAAATTGGCAATATGGCCCTAAAGTAACTAATAATTATATAATATTATTGGTGAATTAATTTCATTTTGTACTATAACTTATAAAATGTAGGTGAATCTAATCTAATTAGGTATCGAATATTGTGGTGAATCTTTGAGTTTAAAAGTTTAATAAAATAAATGTTCTGGTGATTTAGCTAGGACTAAAATAAAATATTATAAAAATGTGGTGATTCATGTCACATTACAGCTCGTACTATTAGCTAAATTGTGAATCACCAATTTCAACTATTACCCAATTAGTGAATATTAGCCACTAAAAAAATCAATACCAGTAGTAGATAGGTTCATCTATTCCACTCATTCATTTTCATATTTCAAAAGACTTCTACAATTAATGTGTATATTTTGAAACAATATAATGGAGAAGATTGTTCTTAAATGGTGATCTATTTTCACTATTCAACTGTTGTCTTGATTTTCATGCTTATATGTTGTTGTGCTATCTCCAAAGTGGTTCTCTTAAGTTATTCAAATTTACATAATTTTTCATGACACATTTGCTGTTGGTGTGTGGTTATGTTGATTGGTTTCTGGTTGAAATGAATTAAACATGCTTTCAAATAATCCATTTTGATTGGTTCTTGCTAAGGATTAAAATCCTTTTAAAATGATTATTGTGATTGGTTTCCCTCGGGCTAAGAATTAAAATTCCTTTCATGAGATCATAGTAATTTAGGAGAATATCACTGGGATTACTAAAGAAGAGTATAGTAGCTTATAGACCTGCACGTTTGTACAAGGTACAAACATTCCAAGTACCCAACAAGTTAGATTTAAGATGCAAAGTAGACCCACCTATCCTACACATCTGTCTCCATAATCATCATCCATCCATTGACTCCATCCACCCAATAGATTAGGCACTAGTCAAATTTAGAACATTTTTATACAAATCCAACCCACACTCTAGATAATTCAAACACTCTTGTTAGGAACTAGTAAGTAAGCTCTGCATCTACGTCACACCTGTGTACCATAGTGAGTAGATTGCCCAAATCAGAATCCATTTAGACTTTTAAGTCTACTTTATCATTCATTTACACATGCCTAGGCCTGGCAGAACCTAAAGAGTGGGTGGTTTCCAATTGGATAAACCCTGTTTCGTTAGCCAAAAACATATTAAGAGATTGAAACCCTCTTATGGTTTAAGAACCTATGTTTTTGAGACCTAACAGAATTGGCGACACTGCTAGGGAGTAATCCATAATTCTGGTTAAAAGACCACATCAATTCAAAGTCATTAAAGTTTTTGAATTTGAATACAAATTATTGACTCTGGTTGGGACAATTCCAAAAAATTTGCTTCCAGGTTGATTAGTTAAAGAGTCAAGAAATTTAAAGAAAAAAAAATGACTCTGTTAGAGAAGGACCCAGAAAAATGAAATCATTCCTCTTTTGACAAGAGGTGGCAACTCTAAAAACGAATTCAATGAAGAATATAAAAATATATTGTAAAAATACCATTCGCAATCAAACTAAATATGACTGAAGAAGAGGAACTGTTGGAGTTATTAAGAGAAAAGAAAAGACTAATTCAAGAATTGCAACAATTAAAAGCCAAAAAGGCTTCAAATTCATCACAATATATGTCAGCATCTAGTGAGGATGGGTATGTGAAGCCAAGTGATCATTTGATCTCACGAGTGCCTCATGATCTTGAAAATAGATATGGTGCACATCATACACATCAGGACATTTTTATACCACAAGCCCCAAGTCAAATAAATGCCTTTCCTATCTCACATGGTAAAAGATTTTTGGGCTACCAAGATCATGAAGATAACCAGTATGTTGGGCATTATCAATACCAAATTCCATCTAAGAATCTGCAAAGCAATGTTAGCCCTCGTGTCAATCAAAGTCTACAAGAAGAAACTTACAATTGCAGCAAATACTTTTCCAACAGAGGGTAAGAGATCTTCAAAATACAAAAACCATTTTATTTCAGAAACATTCAAATTTACCCAGATCTTCTTCCCCCTTTGAATATTAAAAATCATTTGCCAAAATTTAGTGGATGCAAATCAAAATCAGCAAATATGCACCTGCAACAATTCAATAATTTAGTGGTGAATTGGGAAATCAATGGAGAGGATGTTATCATGAAATTTTTTGTGAAAACATTAAAAAATGATGTTGAAGATTGGTTTTACATCCTTCCTATGCTTTGCATAACCTCATGGAATGAACTTGTAAGTAAATTCATTGACCAGTTTAGAGAGAAAAATGATGAGTATTTTCAAAAGGGAAGTCAAAGTAAATTTGGGGAATCTAGATTTTCTTTGTTCAAAATAACATTGGAATCTTAATTTTCTTTGTTTAAAAGAATGTTGGATCTCTATATACAAATACCTGTTAATGTTAGGCCTGATAAATCCATATGCATTGAAACATTCATGAAATTATATGTGCCTCATTCAGACAAATGGCCTAAGTCATGGAAACCAGTTACTTTCGACCAGGTGTATGAAATGATTGGTTTCATAGAGAAAATCAAGTATGAGCATACTAGCCATGTTAAATCTAGCAGCATAGAAAATGGTGATTCCATTAACAAATATGGAGAAATTGATCAAGCAATACAGCTAGAAGAGGAAACATGTGCGAGTAAAGAGTTCAATGATGATTTGAGTGAAGATGAACTTGCTGAGGGCCAATTTTCCACCTTGGAGGATGATTGCAGTATTGAAGATATTGTTGGAAACACACTACCTGAGGAATATATCAGCCATGATTTAGATGGTATGGAGGTGCAGCCATGTATGCATTATCATAGAATTGACAATAATGAATTAGAAGCTGAAACGAAAATGGACAATGTGCCTTACAACAATGAAGAGGACAAAGATTGTGATCAGTCTATTTATGACAGACTAAATGATGAAGAAAATGAAAATATAGGAGGCCTCCCTTCCATATCAGATTGTGACTATGTTCTTGGAAAAATTATTGGAGATTCAATCACATGTAATAAGAGCAGTGTATGTTGTGATGAATCCATTGAATGTCTAGATTTTGATGATAAAAATTACAAACCTATGAAATTTGATTTGCAATCAGGTAGTGCTTACAACTCTTAAGAAAATTTTGAAGAAGAAGTAATGGAGGATGTGATTGAAGAGGTATGTTCACTCAGCAGTGAGCAAATTTCAGATTTGCTCACTATGGAGTATCAGAAATAGACACTTAAGAATAATTGTGAAATGTCATGTCCAACCCACATTTGCTTTGATAGTGAAGGTGTTTTGTATGATAATATGGATAAGTATAATTCATGTAATTCCATATGTAGTTTTCACAATGACGAAAGAATTTTTGAAGCTGTTCAAGAACCTATTCAAGAAGAGATGTGTAAATCAAAATTAAAGGTCTTTTTCTCACAGGAGGAAGATATTGATTTGTACATCATGGATAATGAATGTTCATCATTGAATGATTCAAATGTGTATAATGATGACTGTATGGATCAGAACTTGGTGTCACTATCAATCAGTGATATGGAAAAAATGGAAAATGTTTCAGATCTAGTGGCCTTAGAAGATGTTGATATGGTAAAATTTCTAGAATTATGTGAGAAGTGTTCAGATTGTTTTCCTTCCCATGCATCTAGAAGATGTCTTTCTAGTCTACATCAATGGCCTTATGATGATTTTAGGTCTTCTATACAAATCTATGATGAAATTAGAACTAATGATCCTGGCAATATGGTGAACTATGAAATATTTTAGTTTTCAAATCATCTAAGATATCATTTCATGATACGTGACAATAATCATAATGATGGAGGATGTTACATTGAAAGTAAATATTCCTTATATGATGAAAATGGAATGAGTTCATCACATGATCTTCAAGGTATGGCTAATTGTGAACAGCAAAATAGACAAGGAAATATGAGCAGCAATGCAAGTGGTGTTATTTTGAAAATTTCTAATGACAATAGGTACAACATAGCAGATTGCATGGATTTTTTCAAATGGATCTTGATGAACCCAAATTAGAAAAAGGTATATGACAGAGGAAAACATAAACTTATATTTCTAGTGGCCTTAAGGCATCAGTTATGGTGTTATTTTCAAACCATATTAGTTTAGGGTAGAAGTGACATATGGACTGTGTTGCCCAATGGAGTTGGCACTTGGTCTATTCCCCAGAGATCTTTGATATTGCTATGCCCACAAGGTATATACATCCCTAGACAGAGCCAATATTGGGACCTAAAATTTCCTACCATTTTTGCAAAAGATTTTAGGTTCCCATATGAAAAAATCAGCTTCAGTACTCAAAAATGTAATTGTGGAATGCACCCTTCAGATGAGTTACTCATAAAAATAGGTTGATTTGCTAGAAGGAGAAGTTATAAATATCATAAATAAAATAGAAGAAAAGATTAATAATGACAAATATTAGAGGTTGAAATTAAAAAAAGCTACAACAAGTAATGTGTGAAAGTGAAAATAGACATCAGACCTTGTCAAATGATTATTATAAACTAAATGAAACTTATGGTGCTACCAAGGAAGAGGTGAAGGAGCGAGAGGAAATGAATTTGAAATAGTAAAAAAAAATAATATGCTTTTAAATAACTTCTCATCTGTTAATGAATTCAAAAGGGATCTGGAACTAGAGATTGAAAATCTTCAAATTCTCCTTGGTATACCCTTGCAAATGTAGTTTTGGTGATTATAGAAAGTTCTTTTAACTCATCTATGACTACCAAGCATGAGGCAATTTAGAGATTTATTTAGGGTACCATTGCTAATAGAGCTCCAGTGGTACCAATATCTTCACAACTAAAGTACAACAATGATGTTGTATGTGAATACATAACAAACAAGATTCCTATTCCTGAGCAAAATTTTGTTACCCCACCCAACATGATTGTAATCAGATCATTTAATGTGAATAAACTTGCTACTAAAATTGATTAAATAAAAGGTAGTGTTGCTCGTAGAAGTATATTGAGGGGTGTTTCGAAGGTGAATCAAAAAATTGAAGTTCGTCCTGACATTATAGTCAAAGATGAGAGTGACAATATCAAATGTACATCTATCCTTTTGAGAATAATTTCACCTTATGCTGAGAAAAATGAGTTGCATTTTGCTGTTCCAGGAGGCCTTGTTGAAGTAGGGACGAAAATAGATCCCACACTCACACGTGCTGACAGGCTTGTTGAGCAAATTCATGGAAAAGTTGGAGAACTACCTGATGTGTTTGTTGAGCTTGAGCCAAGACCCTTCATCATTTAGATGAAGGTATCCTCATTGAGTGATTCAATTTGGTGTTGTGCCTTCATGCTTGGTCTGTACAAGAAACTTAGAAAGGTTTGCAATAATTGGGAAGGCTCTAGACTGTTTCATTATGGCATCTTTTATGGAAGTATTTTGCTTCCTTTTTAGTCATATCCTCTAAATAGAACTTGTACTCTATTCTATATATGTCTTCACCTAGCCTAGAGAGCTGGTCCATTTATTAGAAAACCATATCATATAACTGACTTATGCCTTGAGATGATAGATACCTAAAGCTGCATTGATTATTTTATGAAATGGTTTTATTAGACTTGAAATTCTTGTGTTGATTTTCTCGTGATGGTGCATCCTTACCTAGCTACACCTTCTGCAAATGGTTCCACTTCATTGTTTGGGTCTCCTTTGGATTGTGCCTTTTATTGGAAGTTTCATGTCATTTGAAAGTTTGTGCTGGAGATGCATATGTTCCACCCCATTCTTACGTTACACCATGCTTTTACCTCCATTTGTGATTGAAAAGGAGCAATTGGTCTAAAGACTTACACTGGTTTTCTCTACATCTAGCTCATCTTTAACTTTCACATATTATGTGCCTAGTGGTAGATTCACACTAATAAATCGTGCCTCGTGATAAAACATTTAAGGAGATCAAGAAAATTACATTCTTTGTAGAACCCCTAAAACCTGCACAGGACTGCAAAACAAATATAATATCACAATGTCGAAGTGAGGCTTCTGAGTGTCCCACTGATATACTGATGGGCAAAATATAACCCAAATATCAAGACACAATGGACTTTTTAGATGCCCAATGAAAGTTGCAAGGTTTTTTATGAATATCTTGCCAACACCGTTACCGAATTTGTGGTCGTGTGTTTTGCATAAAGTGCAAAAAGATGCAAGCACTTGGACTCTGAAAATGAATTCAAAAAAGATAAACAGGATTGAAGTTATGGATGGTACTGGCATTATAGACAAAATTTTAGTTGATGATGCTGATGATTTACTCTCAAAAAATGAGAAATTTTTTACATGTTACCAAGTGAATGTGAAGATGATAAGTCAGAAGAAGAGAGGAAAACTATGAAACCCTAATATCGGGCATTCGATAAGATAATGTTTGGAGTCTCTTCGATATGCAGATATTCACCAAAGGAAGAAACATCAAATATATTATTAAAAATTTTATATCAGAAAGACTATGCTATATCGAAATGACCAAATATGAGTCTCTCCAAAACCCCGGAAAGGTTAAGTTATTTGTTTGCACCATATCTGAGAAACTTCAGGATATTGGAGAAAGCATATTAAGAGTCTCTTCAAAAACCAGAAGGAGCAATGAATAAAGAAGTGAGCATCATTAGATATTGATGAGAAAGAAGTTTCAAATGAACATTGTCATAATGCAAATTTAAAATAATAAAATGTGATCATAGTCAAATATAATGCAAAATTTACCCTTGCCTAAAAAAAGATTGCATCAAGAGATGGTTTCCCATAAGATACTTGGATAAAACAGGTTTCATGAAGGAGTGAAATGAAGGTGAGAAAAGATTTAATTGAACATTAAGGAAAACTAAAATGCCAAGCAGATGAAATATTGCACAGAAGTGAGAAATAATTTTTTTTTAAAAGGGGGGAAAGAACAAAATATGAGGAGGAAATATTTCATGGATATTTTGCATATGGTAAAACTTTTCATCGAGGCGGTAATCATTTTCACCTAAATAAATATTTTGTCAAACAAAGGTGAAGACATACACAAGTGAATATAATGAGAAATGGAATAAATAATAAAGTATTTGGGGATGCATTATTTTTCATGGAATCGCTGAGACAAGTTGAGTTAATTAATTATTTTATCTACCGAAAATAATTAATTAAATATGAAAGGTTGCAACAAAAGGATGAGTAAAGGGTCATAGCCCTAGAAGATATAATGTATATATGCCAGATGAAAGCAAATGAAGAAATTAGTAGTAGTAGGTAAGAAAATCACCAATAGTCAGTGATAACTTTAAGAAATCCCTCTTGAAAAATATATAAAATCCTTTTTTGGAAAAAAATATTAATTTCTATTGCCGAATCTTGATGAAAATTAGGCAAATTCAATGATTACCATGGTAAATCCTTCTTTTTTAAAAAAAATCAAATTCCTATGAAAAAGTAATTGCTTGAGGGTGGTAATGATTGACTAGTTTAAGGTGTAGTTCTCATGTCTATAATTCCTTAATATTTTAAATCAAATATTGAATATTTAAATCATTCCTAAATTATTTTTTAACCACCCTTGATTTTATTTATAATCTAATGGTTTGGGTTCTATTCCATGGGCCAATATGTACCTATGAAGCTCCAATGCCCATGGGGCATGAAATTGCAATTAGTTCATTGATCACAATCAAGTTCAAAGGTGTAAATGTAATTTCGCATCCCATGGTCATTGCAGCTTCATGGGTACAATTTGACCTGCAAAATTTAACCCTAGCCATCAGATTATAAATTGAGATCAACGGTCCAAATACAATTTTGGGCTCGATGGGCATTGGAGCTTTGTGGGTACATTTTAACCCATGGAATACAACCCCAATCATTAGATTATAAATAAAATCAATGGTGGTGATTAAAAATTGGCGATATGGCCCTAAAGTAACTAATAATTATATAATATTATTGGTAAATTAATTTCATTTTGTACTATAACTTATAAAATGTAGGTGAATCTAATCTAATCAGGTATCGAATGTTGTGGTGAACCTTTGAATTTAAAAGTTTAATAAAATAAATGTTCTGGTGAATTAGCTAGGACTAAAATAAAATATTATAAAAATGTGGCGATTCATGTCACATTACAGCTTGTACTATTAGTCAAATTTTGAATCCCCAATTTTATGTATTACCCGATTGGTGAATATTAGCCACTAAAAAAATCACTACCAGTAGTAGATAGGTTCATCCATTCCACTCATCCATTTTCATATTTCAGAAGACTTGTACAATTAATGTATATATTTTGAAACAATATAATGGAGAAGATTGTTCTTAAATGGTGATCTATTTTCAGTATTCAACTATTGTGTTGATTTTCATGCTTATATGTTGTTGTGTTGTCTCCAAAGTGGTTATCCTAAGTTATTCAAATTTACATAATTTGTCATGACACATTTGTTGTTGGTGTGTGGTTATCTTGATTGATTTCTGGTTGAAGTGACTTAAACATCCTTTCAAATAATCCATTTTGATTGGTTCCTACTAAGGATTAAAATCCTTTTAAAATGATTATTGTGATTGGTTTCCCTCGGGCTAAGAATTAAAATTCCTTTCATGAGATTAGAGTAATTTAGGAGAATATCACTGGATTACTAAAGAAGAGTACAATAGCTTATAGACCTACATGTTTGTACAAGGTACAAACATTCCAAGTGCCCAACAAGTTAGATTTAAGCTGCAAAGTAGACCCACCTATCCTACACATCTGTCTCCATAATCATCATCCATCCATTGACTCCATCCACCTAATAGATTAGGCACTAGTCAACTTTAGAAGATTTTTATACAAATCCAACCCACACTCTTGATAATTCAAACACTCTCGTTAGGAACTAGTAAATAAGCTCTGCATCTACCTCACACTTGTGTGCCACAGTGAGTAGATTGCACAAATTAGAATCCATTTAGACTTTCAAATCTACTTTATCGTTTAGGTACACCTACCTAGGCCTGGTAGAGCCTAAAGAGTAGGGGGTTTCCAATTGGATAAACCCTATTTCATTAGCCAAAAATGTATTAAGAGATTGCCACCCTCTTATGATTTAAGAACCTACGTTTTTGAGACCTAACAGAAATGGTGACTCTGCTGGGGAGTAATCCATAATTCTAGTTAAAAGACCATATTAGTTTAGAGTCATTGAAGTTTTTGAATTTGAATACAAATTAGTGACTCTGTTGGGGACAATTCTAGAAAATTTGCTTTCAGGTTGATTAGTTAAAGAGTCGGGAAATTTAAAGAAATAAAAAAAAATTATGACTCTGCTAAAGAAGGACCTGGAAAGATGAAATCATTCCTCTTTTGAAAAGAGGTGGTGTCTCTGAAAAGGAATTCAATGAAGAATAAAAAAATATATTCTAAAAATACCATTTGCAATCAAAATAAATATGAATGAAGAAGAGGAATTGTTGGATTTATTAAGAGAAGAGAAAAGACTAATTCAAGAACTACAACAATTAAGAGCCAAAAAGGCTTCAAATTCATCACAATATATGTTAGCATCTAGTGAGGATGGGTATGTGAAGTCAAGTGATCATTTGATCTCACGAGTGCCTCATGATCCTAAAAATAGATATGGTGCACATCATAAACAATAGGACATTTTTATACCACAAGCCCCACATCAAATAAATGCCTATCCTATCTCACATGGTCAAAGATTTGTGGTCTACCAAGATCATGAAGATAACTAGTATGTTGGGCATTATCAATACCAAATTCCATGTAAAAATCTGCAAAGCAATGTTAGCCCTCATGTCAATCAAAGTCTACAAAAAGAAACTTAGAATTGCAGCAAATACTTTTCCAACAGAGGGTAATAGATCTTGAAATACACAAACCATTTAATTTTAGAAACATTCAGAGTTACCCTAATTGCCAAAATTTAGTGGATGCAAATAAGAATCAGCAAATATGCACCTGCAACAATTTAATAATTTAGTGGTGAATTGGCAAATCAGTGGAGAGGATGTTATTGAAATTATTTTTGTGAAAACATTAAAAAATTATGCTAAAGATTGGTTTTATAGCCTCTTATTATTTGCATAACCTCATGGAAGGAACTTGCAAGTAAATTCATGTACCAGTTTAAAGAGAAAAATGATGAGTATTTTCAAAAGGGAAGTCAAAGTAAATTTGGGGAATCTAGATTTTCTTTGTTCACTATGGAGTATCAGAAATATACACTTAAGAATTATTTTGAAATGTCATGTCCAATCCACATTTGCTTTGACAGTGAAGGTGTTTTGTATGACAATATGGATAAGTATAATTCATGTAATTCATATGTAGTTTTCACAATGACGAAAGAATTTTTGAAGCTGATCAAGAATCTATTCAAGAAGAGATATGTAAAGCAGAATTAAAGGTCTTTTGCTCACGGGAGGAAGATATTGATTTGTACATCTTGGATAATGAATGTTCAACATTGAATGATTTAAATGTGTATAATGATGACTGTATGGATCAGAACTTGGTGTCACTATCAATCAGTGATATGGAAAAAGTGGAAAATGTTTCAGATCTAGTGGCCTTAGAAGATGTTGATATCATAAAATTTCCAAAATTTTGTGAGAAGTGGTCAGATTATTTTCCTTCCCATGCATCTAGAAGATGTCTTTCTAGTCTACATCAATGGCCTTATGATGATTTCAAGTCTTCTATACAAATCTATGATGAAATTAGACCTAATGATCCTGGCAATGTGGTGAACTATGAAATCTTTCAGTTTTCAAATTAGCTAAGATATCATTTCATGATACATGACAATAATTATAATGATGGAGGAAGTTGCATTACGAGTAAATATTCCCTATATGGTGAAAATGGAATGAGTTCATCACATGATCTTCAAGTTATGCCTAATTGTGAACTGTAGGATAGACAAGGAAAAATGAGCAGCAATGAAAGTGGTGTTATTTTGAAATTTTCCAATGACAGTAGGTACAACAAAGTAGATTGCATGGATTTTTTCGAATGGAACTTGATGAACCCAAATTGAAACAAGGTATATGACAAAGGAAAACATAAAATTTTATTTTCTGGTGGCCTTAAGCCATCAATTATGGTGTCATTTTCAAACCATATTAGTTTAGGGTAGAAGTGACATATGGACTCTGTTGCCCAATGGAGTTGGCACTTGGTCTACTCCCTAGAGATCTAGGATCTTGCTTTGCCCACAAGGGATATATATCCCCAGACAGATCCAATGTTGGGACCTAAAATTTCCTACCATTTTTGCAAACGATTTTAGGTTCCCAAGTGAAAAAATCATCTTCAACACTCAAAAATGAAATTGTGGAATGCACCCTTCAGATGAGTTACTCACAAAAATAGGTTGATTTGCTAGAAGGAGAAGTTAAAAATATCATAAATAAAATAGAAGAAAATATTAATAATGAACAAATATTAGAGGTTGAAATTATAAAAGCTACAACAAGTAATGTGTGAAAGTAAAAACAGACATGAGACCTTGTCAAATGATTATTATAGACTAAATGAAACTTATGGTGTTGCCAAAGAAGAGGTGAAGGAGCTAGAGGAAATAAAGTTGAAATAGCAAATAGAAAATGATATGCCTTTACATAACTTCTCATCTATAAATGAATTCAAAAGGGATCTGGAACTAGAGATTGAAAATCTTCAAATGCTCCTTGGTATACCCTTGCAGATGTAGTTTTGGTGATTACAGAAAGTCCTTTTAACTCAACTATGACTACCAAGCATGAGGCAATTCTGAGATTTATTTAGAGTACCATTGTTGATAGAGCTCCAGTGGTACCAATATCTGCACAACTAAAGTACAATAGTGACGTTGTATGTGAATACATAACAAATAAGATTCTTATTCCTAAGAAAAATTTTGTTACCCCACCCAACATGATTATAATCAGATCATTTGATATGAATAAACCTGGTCCTAAAATTGATGAAATAAAAGGTAGTGTTGTTGGTAGAAGTATACTAAGGGGTGTTTTGAAGGTGAATCAAAAAATTGAATTCCATCCTGGCATTATAGTCAAAGATGAGAGTGACAATATCAAGTGTACATCTATCCTTTCGAGAATAATTTCACCTTATGCTAAGAAAAATGAGTTGCAGTTCACTGTTCTAGGAGGCCTTGTTGAAGTAGGCATGACAATAGATCCCACACTCACACGTGCTGATAGGCTTGTTGAGCAAATTCTTGGAGAAGTTGGAGAACTACCTGATGTGTTTTTTGAGCTTGAGTCGAGACCATTCATCATTTAGATGAAGGCATCCTCATTGAGTGATTCAATTTGGTGTTGTGCCTTCATGCTTGGTTTATGCAAGAAACTTAGAAAGGTTTGCAATAATTTGGTAGGCTTTGGACTATTTCATTATGGCATCTTTAATGGAAGTATTTTTCTGCCTTTTTAGTCATATCCTCTGAATAGAAGTTGTACTCTCTTCTATATATGGCTTCGCCTAGCCTAGAGTGCTGCTCCATTTATTAGAAAACCATATTGTATAACTGACTTATGCCATGGGATGATAGATACCTAAAGCTGCATTGATTCCTTTATGAAATGGTTTTATTAGACTTGAAATGCTTGTGTTGATTTCTTATGATGGTACATCCTTACCTGGCCGCACCTTCTACAAATGGTTCCACTTCATTGTTTGAGTCTCCTCTGGATTGCACCTTTTATTGGAAGTTTCATGCCATTTGAAAGTCTGTTCTAGAGATGGGTATGTTGCACCCCATTCTTACCTTACACCATGCTTTTACCTCAATGTGTGATTGAAAAGGAGCAATTGGTCTAAAGACTTACGCTGGTTTTCTCTACATTTTGCTCATCTTTCACTTTCACATATTCAGCACCTAGTGGTAGCTTCACACTAACAGATCGTGCCTCGTGATGAAACATTTGAGGAGATCAAGTAAAGTACATTCTCTATAGAACCCCTAAAACCTGTGCAGCATTGTAAAACAAATATAATATCAGAATGTTGGAGTGAAGCTTGTGAGACTCCCACTGATATATTGATGGGCAAAATATAACCCAAATATTAAGACACAAGGGACTTTTTGGATGCCTAATGAAAGTTGTAAGGTTTATTATGAATATCTTACTGCCACCGTTGCCGAATTTATGGTCGAGTGTTTTCCATAAATTTCAAAAAGATGCAGGCACTTTGACTTCAAAAATGAATTCACAAAAGATAAATGGGATTGAAGTTATGGATGGTACCAACATTATAGACAAAATTTTAGTTGATGATGTTGATGATTTACTCTCAGAAAATGAGAAATTTTTTACATGTTACAAAGTGAATGTGAAGATGATAAGTCAGAAGAAGAGAGGAAAACTATGAAACCCTAATATCGAGCATTCGGTAAGATGATTTTTGGAGTCTCTTCAATAAGCACATATTCAACAAAGGCAGAAACATCGAATATATTATTAAAAAGTTATATCAGAGAGACTATGCTATATTAGAATGACCAAATATGAGTCTCTCTGAAACCCTGGAAAGGTTAAATTATTTGTTTGCACCATATCCAAAAAACTTAGGGATATTGAAGAAAGCATATTAAGAGTCTCTTTGAAAACCAGAAGGAGCAATGAACAAAGAAGCGTGAACATCATCAAATATTGGTGAGAAAGAAGTTTCAAATGAAAATTGGCGTAATGCAAATTTAAAATAACAAAATGTGATCATAGTCAAATATAATGCAAAATTTACCCTTGCATAAATAAAGATTACATAAAGAGATGGTTGCCCATAAGATACTTGGATAAAACGGGTTTCACGTAGGAGTGAATGAAGGTGGGAAAAGATTTAATTGAACATTAAGGAAAACTAAAATGCCAAGCAAATGAAATATTGCACAAAAGTGAAATAATTTTTTTTTTAAAAAATAGGGAAAGAACAAAATATGAGGAGGAAATATTTCCTAGATATTTTGCATATGGTAAAACATTTTCATCAAGGATGTAATCATTTTCACCTAGATAAATATTTTGTCAAACAAAGGTGAAGACATACACAAGTGAATATAATGAGAAATGGAATAAATATTAAAGTATTAGGGAATATTTTATTTTTCATGGAATTGTTGAGACAAGTTGAGTTAATTAATTATTTTATCTACCAAAAATAATTAATTGAATATGAAAGGCTGCAACAGAAGGGTGAGTACATGGTCATAACCCTAGAAGATATAATGTATATATGCCAAATGAAATCAAATGAAGAAATTAGTAGTAGTAGTAGTAGGTAAGAAAATCACCAGTAGTAGATAGGTTCATCCATTCCACTCATCCTTTTTCATATTTCAGAAGACTTTTTCAATTAATGTATATATTTTGAAACTGTTGTGTTGATTTTCATACTTATATGCTGTTGTGCTATCTCCAAAGTGGTTCTCTTAAGTTATTCAAACTTACATAATTTGTCATGACACATTTGTTGTTGGTGTGTGTGATTATCTTGATTGGTTTCTAGTTGAAGTGATTAAACATCATTTCAAATAATCCATTTTTATTGGTTCCTACCAAGGATTAAAATTCTTTTAAAATGATTATTGTGATTGGTTTCACTAGGGCTAAGAATTAAAGTTCCTTTCATGAGATCATAGTAATTTAGGAGAATATCACTGGGATTACTAAAGAAGAGTATAGTAGCTTATAGACCTGCACATTTGTATAAGATTGTGTAAACATTCCAAGTGCCCAACAAGTTAGATTTCAGCTACAAAGTAGACCCGCCTATCCTACACATCTGTCTCCATAATCATCATCCATCCATTGACTCTATCGATCCAATAGATTAGGCACTAGTCAACTTTAGAACATTTTTATACAAATCCAACCCACACTCTTGATAATTCAAACACTCTCATTAGGAACTAGTAAGTAAGCTCTGCATCTACCTCACACCTATGTGCCATAGTGAGTAGATTGCCCAAATTAGAGTCTATTTAGAATTTCAAATATGATTTATCATTCAGGTACACCTGCCTAGGCCTAGCAAAGTCTAAAGAATAGGGGGTTTCCAATTGCATAAACCTTGTTTGATTAGCCAAAAATGTATTAAGAGATTGGCACCCTCTTATGGTTTAGGAACCTACATTTTTGAGACCTAACAGGACACTTTTCAAATCAATTCGTTATGCATATACATGTTGATAAACAAGGTATTTTCACTATCATTTATAACAAACCACAAACCTTAATTCAATGAACCAAGTGTCTTAAATTTTTGGAATGATATAACCAATTGTTTACGTATATTGTGTAGAGCTTCAAAATATGGATCCTAGTTGCATACACCATAGATACAATAGTATTGTAAATTTGTCAAAAATTGCATACCCTTTCAATTTCATGTTATGTTTTGTACTCACTTTGTTGTCCATTTCCTTAGCATGTTCTTTGTCTCATTTTAGCCCTTGTCTTGGCCCTTTGCCACCTATGATACTAAGTTTGTGTTTATGTTCTATCTGTTGGCATAATAGTTCTAGTAAAAATGGTATTACATTGTTAAATTTACATTTATAGGTTAGTTTATGCATATTAAATAAATGTTAGTAAATAAAGCAATAGTTATTTTGTGGGAGTTACATTCCCATATGGAGGTTATGTAGGTAGTTATCAAATAGTTAAACGGAAGAGGCTTTATAAAGCCAATGTAATGCAATGTGAAAATTATTCAAAGACAATAATATATTATTTTATGTTTTAATATTACTATGCAATAATGGTGTAACTATCTACATTTTGTCCTACCATATTTCAATATGGTATCAGAGCATTGATTATATCTCTGTGCCTGTGATTAAAAAATGGTCTTGAAGAAGATAGTTATGTCTGCAATGTAGATAGATGTTTGCTGCAGATGATGTGTCTACTAGAAGAACTATTGAAGCGAAGGTTGCCTGTGGCGAGAGTATTATTTTCTTTGTTTGCTATTTTATTTTGGTGTTGAACTTCTAAGTGCTGCACACTATTAAAGTATTGGAATTTTTGAAAGGATGTGGAATGTTTGGAAGACTAAATTTGACTGAGTTGTGCCATTATTTTTAAATCATGGAGTGTTGAATTTTGATGCTGGCTGCTACAATTTTTAGATTTAAACATTTTTTTTAAATTGTTGCATTAAATGTTGTCAAGCATTGAACATTCCTCTGAAGTGTTAAAGATTTGATGAGGCATTTGTTGAAGGCATCTAGCATTCATTCTGAGGCATTTTGAAAGACTACATAGGGAGTTAAAACAAGTTTACTTACATGAATGCCAACCACAGAAATTTGGTGAAAGCTGCTAAAGTGTCTGCCCATATGAAAGAATGAAACAATGTCTTGTGAATACTATTATTGCAGCATATAGAAGATATTCCTTAGGTGAGTTTAAAAATTGACTAAAATTTATTAATGTTATGCTTTATGAAATGTGAGCCAATGTGAAAAAGAAAAAGATGTGTTGATGGGTAAAAGACATGCGTGAGAAGTATAAGAAGCATTTATAAGTTTATGTTTCATGAAGTTTAAAACAAACATTGAAAAGTTTTCACCTTTCTTGGGAGAAAGTTAAAAAAAAGTTTTTAAAAAGGGAGAGATTTTTCATCTTTTAAAGAGTATTATTTTAAAAAGAAAGAAAATTGGGGAGACATAAGTAGTAGAATTTTTATGAAGATATTTAATTTTATGGAAGGGAGACATAAGTAGTTTCCCTTTTTCAGGGCATTTAAAATATTTAAAGAATTTATTTTTTGCTTTTGGAGTAATAAGGTGGAAAAAATTAGAGTTATAATCATATATTTGTGTTTACACTATATTGTAAAAGGTGCACTTTTGGTGGAATCTAACATCTTGTTCATTTTATTTTATCATGGCTACATCAAACATTGCTTGTGCTCTCGGGGCCATTTATACTACACCTGATAGGGTTTTCAAAGGCTCATATGTAACATCAAGTGGATAAAGTGTAACCACATCAAATTGGAGGCAGGCGGCATCAGAGGATGGAGGATTTTCCATCATCTCAAGTTAGCTTCTTGCTTTGAGATGATGCTTTGGATGAGAAGCATTTTTGGTTTTGGTTGTTTTTCTTTTCTTTGTTCATGCTAATAGATTTGAAGAATGCATATTTTGTGAAGATTTTATTTTGGAGACAAGTTTGCGATTTGGTGTTGAGCTCAATATGGATTGTTGTCCAACGAGCTTCAGAGTATATGATCAAGAATTATACCCTTTTGCGGTCACTAGACAATGATAGAGATCTGTCATATCTCTTAGCGATTGTTGTTGAATAATTCAAGACTGTGATTTGAGAGTTCGGGACTAAAGAGCTCAAGAACATAGCTTAAAGCTACACCTTTCTAAGGCTAGATGAGATAGCATGATGGAGCCCTACTTCGTTCAGGATTTGTTCTTTGGGAGAAGATATTCTATAAAATATGTATTCATATTATGTAATCAGCTTTATTAAGTATATTAGCATTTAGGGGGGGTCCCTTGGTACTATTGCAGGAACAATGTAATAAAGGGGGAATGTTGGCATAATAGTCATAGTAACAATGGTATTACATTGTTAAATTTGCATTTATAGGTTGCTTTATGCATATTAAATAAATGTTAGTAAATAAAACAATAGTTAGTTTGTGGGAGTTACATTCCCGTATGGAGGTTATGTAGGTAGTTATCAAATAATTAAAGGGAAGAGGCTTTATAAAGCTAATGTAATACAATGTGAAAATTATTCGAAGACAATAATATAATATTTTATGTTTTAATATTACTGTGCAATAATGGTGTAACTATCTGTATTTTGTCCTACCATATTTCAATACTATCCCTTGTGTTTATTTTCATGCAATTTTGTTTTAAGTGTCTTCTTGTCCTTGCTATCCTAATGTGTTTTGGGACTTTATGAATTGAAGTTGCCTAGATATGAGATTGACACATGGACATTTACGTGATGCATTAGTGTCCCGCAATTGCTTCTTCTATAGTTGACCATTTTTATAGTTTTTCACCACCTTTCTTGGATGTGTGAGTTTTTTAACAAATCTACCATGCACCTAAATGACACTTTTGACCCTTGGGCTTCCTCCTTTATCCCTCTAAGTTACACTTTTGAATATATCTTTGATTATCTTGAAGTTATCTTTCTTTAAGCTCTAGTTATTTTGAATCCATTACTCTTTTAGTAATCCATATAACACTCTCTTGCAATCTTCAACATATAACAATATTATTTTGATTCTCCAGCTCTCTATGTGAATAGTTATTACTATCTTTTGGTATCTTTGTGAGGATTTGGGACCACTATACCTAGGTAGGCCTTTTTCTTATGCCTTGGTATTGGTTGTGTATGCTTCATCTCTTTCATAAGAGGTGATAGAGTTCTTTTCCTCTCTTTTGGCATTGCTTGCTTAGTGTAGAACCCATTTTGTGTTGTAGACACTTTGTGGGTTTTCACCTTCCTTCTATTTATCCCACACACACTAGTTTTCTAGTCTATGTAGACCTTACTACTAGAATTCATAACATTTTGTTGTTATCCTTATTTCTTAGACACATGGGAGATAAGAGCACACATAATTTCTCTTCTACATCATTGGATGTTGTGAAGGTTGAAAGCCCAATACAATGGTTTGATCACTCTTGACAAACTCTTATACAATACCAACCATTTTCTTTCTTTCTTCTGTAACTATAGGTTTTTCATTGTGAAGATATTTAGCTACATGAGGGTTTTTTAATATCTTCCTTTTCTTTTCATTTTGTCATTTTTCTTCAAATAAATAGATTAAATATTATCATTTGGGTTCCTCTTGTCATTAGAAGGGCTTCTCAATTGTCCTTGCTTTGTTTTTATGTAGATTGGACATGATTCTTGAGAAAAGACTTGAGTTTCTATAGTTCCTACCATACAGTAGACTTGATCGCAATGTGCTAACATCCACGTGATGTGTTGGCATCCTCCATAGAGGCTTTTAGATTTGGTGTCTAGGTTCTTTTTTTCCTTTTATCTATAGTCATGTATTTGATTTGATAAATTTCTATCTGGTAACTCTATAAATTGATAGTTTTCAGTATTTCATTCTACTTTAACTTTTATAAAACTTTATTTTCTCAAGGGTAAAACACATTAGGTTCAACTAGATTAATTTTCTTAAATTCTATTAGAGTAGCAATAAATTTGTTTGAACATTCCTAAAGAGAGCTAGTTGTTCCTAGTCTAGTGCCAGTGAAAACATTTGACAAAGAGAACTAGCCCCTTCTTTGTTGATTTAATTTTCATACGTTACAACTAAAAATAGTTAATGTATGTTCAATTTAATATCCTATAAGTCATCGATTGACATGATGGGTTGGTAGTCAACTACAAGACCTTTCATGCCAATTTTGTAAGCATTATTTTGGCCATGTTATAAGATATCAATTCATCAAGATTGTTAATTTATGTCCTAACATTTGAATGGTCGATGTAGACCATTATAGATATATTAGGACAATGATTAATAAAACAAAACAAGGCTTAAACATTCCCTTGGAAACAATATCCCTTGTAATAGAAATGACAAACACCATTATTTTCACTTCCCCCATGGACTTAATCTTTTATATTCAACTAATTTATATAGTAAAATTTACTATCCATGCCTAGTCAAATTGGTTAATAAGAAAGGCATCTTTACAAAAGAAATTTGGTCTCTTGTATCCATTGGGTTAGGAGGGAAGGGAGCATAAAAATGGAAGTTGAGGTAAACCTATGATTCTTAGAAGTTTTACTGTGATAGTTATGGTCTATAAGAAAATAAATGGAAAGAGAATAATAGAGATAAAAATTATCAATGGAAAACGAAAAACCAAAAAAATCTTTGAAAAATGTCAAGAGACCAACTTGAAAGATAGACAAAGAAAATTCTAACCTAAAGTAATTGATCTCCACGAGAAGCGCCAACCCTTCAATAAATTTTAATTTGGATTTAGCCTTATCTTTAACCATTAAATGCCTTAATAGATACTGATTTAAACAATATAATATCAAAAATCAAATGACTATAGCATGAAAAAAGTTGCTCTTAAATATCACTTGACTCAATGGTAAAATGCATGTTTTTTCCTTTTAAAAATAAGATAACTATTGAACACTTTTACATGTGCCCATGGGGTGACATGAAGATTGATAGAACCATATCTGAATGATGTTTAATAATTGCCAAACTCAGTAATTTTAAATAGGGTTGACATAAAGCAACAAGTGAAATCAATTGATTGGGAAAAAGACCCTAAGCAATCCTTGATCCTCCACATGCCACATAATCCTTGCCCCTTCATATGACACACCTTTCACCTTCATAAATAATCTATCATATGGTTAAAGGCAAAGTCATAGTTGAAATTTAAGAGTCTATTTGACGCAAACCCCATGAATGGCCTTGATCTACATCATGATTGTGTTCACTATAAGTTATTAGTGGAATCATTTAAAATTCAAGAGAAAAGAAAAACACTTTCCATTTGTTGGTGAAATTGAATGACTAACAAAGAGCTCGTCAAGAATCAAATCTTGCAAAGTACAAAGGCGTGACACTCTTAAGAGATGAGGTTAGGATTATATCGTGGATGAATTCAACAAAATAGATTACCCTTAAACCTTAACACTAAACCAAATAAACCAATAATTCATACACTAAATACCTCAACTCTAAAATTAACATTAAAACCCTAAAATGAAATATCATTATAAAATATTTCAAATCCTCCAATTTAAAAAAAAATCACAACTAATTAATCCAACACATTATGTCCTCAATGAATATTAATAATTTTGATTCAATAAACCTCAAGAAAGAACTATCTTGTGCTACACACATTCTTCTTGAAGTCATTCCCTACATGTTTTAGTGGGTTTTGGTCTGCGTCATATATGTTATATGAAGTCGGAGATTAATGAGCTGTCGAGTAAGGTAATACACAACAAATTACTAGTTAAAGACGGTGGAAAAAGACTTACAACTGCTTTAGAGTACAACATGAATCTACTAATACCAAATATGTAATAGCCACGCGGAGCATTGAAAAGACACTATCACAAAATACTTGATTAAATAGGATATCCAGTAGGGAGCCTCCATGAAGGACAGGCAAACAGCCGAGTTTTTCTGGGAACAGTTAGTCCAAACTCTTCCGCCATATCTACCTCGCCCTCCACAGTCCAATCAAAGCAATGAAGCAGTTGAGCGAGTGCCAACTCAACAACAGAAAGAGCCATGGAAATCCCAGGGCATCCTCTTCTTCCTGTTCCGAAAGGCAGCAAATCGAAGTCCTGACCTCTCACATCCTTATTATTGCCCATAAACCGATCAGGCTTAAACTGATGAGCATCTTCCCAAAGCTTTTCATCCCTTCCCATCGCCCACACATTCACAAACAGTCTCGTCTTTGGCGGAACGAAATATCCTCCCACGCTGCAGCCTTCCATTGACTCGTGCGGAATTAGCAGAGGAAGTGGCGGATGTAGTCGAAAAGTTTCTTTCACCACGCATCGCAAGTAGTCGAGCTTTATAACGTCGCTCTCCTTTACTCTGCTATCTCTGCCCACTGCTGATTCCATTTCTTGCTGCGCTCGAGCAAGCGTTGCAGGATTCCTCAGCAATTCAGCCATTGCCCATTCCATCAATGTCGACGATGTTTCCATTACCGCAGTTAACATATCCTGCACACAGACTGTTTATCTCCTGAAGTCTATACACAGTTCCTCCGGCAATAGTCAAACGCAGAATAGTTTAAAATTAATTGTAATTAGATTTGTGAAAGCCAAGATGGCCTTGTTTCTCAAACTTACAAAGATGATGGCTTTGATGTTGGCCCGTGAGATTGTCTGGTTCTCCCTTTCGGCCATGTTGAGCAGCACGTCTACCATGTCATTAACACGATCTTCTTCGTTCGGTTTTCCTTTTCTCAATCTACGATCAATGTGCTCGTCGATTACTTTCTCAGCATATCCATCGAATATTTTGTGAACGGTCTGCATACGACGACGGAACCCTTGAAAGTCGAGCCAGTCGAGGGAAGGAATGAAATCGCCAACGCAGAATGCACCGGTCACAGCAGCTATCTCCGCGGCCATTTCTTTGAAGTTATGACCTCCACTCAATTCGTTGTCGGAATACGTTCTGCTGGCAAACATTCTGCAGGTAATATTTTGAGTAAGGGAGGTAAGCATCTTCCTCACATCCACACACTGCGCTCCCCGCCCGCTTCCCTCCCAGATGGAGTAAATCATCGCAGACACCTCTTCCTCTCTCACGAATCTGAAAGACTCGGTTCTCTTCACTGTGAGCAGCTCCACCGTGCACAGCTTTCTCATCTGCCTCCAGTACTCTCCATAGGGGCTAAACGCCACGTCTTGATGACCATAGCATACGTATTTCCCCATTGTGCAGTTCGCTCTTGTTGCAAAAGCCAGATCATGGGTTTTGAGGAACTCTTTTGCCATGGCAGGAGAAGACACCACAACGGTGGGGACGGAGCCCAAGCGGAGAAACAGAATGGGTCCGTATTTCTTTGCCAGCGCCGCGAATGCCTGATGAGGAAGGCTTCCCAAGAGATGAAGATTTCCTAAGATAGGCCATGGACGTGGTCCGGGAGGCAATTTCAATTTGCTGCGATTACCCCTCAGCTTATACACAAAACAGTAGAAGAAGAAGAAAATCCCAAGTCCAATAGTCACGGCCTCTTTCAGGGAGCAAGCCAGCGATTCCATGCTGCTGCTGCTGCGAAGAAAAGGGAAATCCGCAAGCCTGCAATGTATGAAACCACCCCTTTCAACAAACTGGGGAGGTTTACCAACCTACTAGGACAAAATCGCCATAGTCAATAATAAAATCTGTAAGATATTTATGGGAAGATATTTTGAGTGATTGTATAAGAAATAACTTTCAAAACATTATAATTACGCCCAAGGCGTTCCGTCTGTGAGAGGGACCGGCCTGGCATCGGTAATCGACGGTCTACGGTTCCTGATAGGTGTGCAAGACGATTGAAACGTCTCTGCCAGTCATATTTTGCAGTCATATTTTGCTCGCCGCTTTTCCCTTTCCGCTTGTTCCCGACCGTAAAACTCCCACGGGAGCTGACGGTTTCTCTTTTCGTTCGTCAAAATTTTCCATTTGTCGGCCGCTCGGACGGAGACGGAGATAATTTAAACCCCCGTCGGAAAATACTTATCGCAGACGCGAAAAAATATCCCAGCTTCAAAAAAGTTAATGCGTAAGATGCGTAGAGTAGCAGGTTTCTTTGCCCAAAATGCAAAATAAAAAGAAATTATAAAAAGAGCATTTCAATGACAGATTTCATTGTCGTGTGAAAAGTTACCTATACGTGCAACGTGTATATTTATTGATACTTCAAAATTTTGTAGCATAACAGCTGCCAAAGACAAAAATGTATGTATATACGTCCAAAATCACAAGAAACGCAGTCCACACTAGGGATATGTGACATTAGTAAACATAAACCCCTCAAGCCATAAAGAAATCTTTGTAAGTTTTAAATTGGAAATCATTTTTCAATCCATAGCATTGTGTTTTTGAGGATAATTTTATTTAAATATAGTAAATTTTAATGGTTAAAATATATGTTTTTAAAGGAATAATTCAAAAAAATATTAAGTTAATAAGTAAAACGTATTTTAAATATAGATCAATTTGAATTTTATTAATAAAGATGAGTTGGAAATTGGTAAATTGAAATGTTACTTTAGAAATTAAATTTAAAGGGATAGAATATTTAGTTGTAGGAATTACAATAAAAAAGAATGTTGATGTTATGTAAAATTCCATCATTTTGATAAAGAAAATAATGCATGTATTATAAAGAATGAATCTGTACAATCTCTAAATACAAATTGATCGAATTCAAGTCTTTTGAAGTCAAACCAAAGCTCCATAGAAATGATCTATGTGCAGGATTGACTTGTACCCTAAATGACCATGGTTCTTGACAAAATGTGGATTATTCCAACCTAATTCATTATAGTATCCAATATCTAAATTGCATGTAAAAAATAATAGTATGTAGAATACTTTATGAGAAGTTGTTGGATTGCTAGCATAGAGTTCTCCTAGCTCAACCACCTTTGATTGAATGGATTTATAGCCTTGGGTAAATATTCAAAGATAGCATTCTCAAGCATGTGGATGGTCTATATGTTGGTTTTGATGTGATAGGTTCCTTCTAATCTATAAAACTAAAATGTTTCAAGAATGCTTGTTCCTTGATAATTGACTAGTGGGAAAAGGCAAGAGTTTTTGAATTTAAATTTGAATGTTTAAATATTGGAATTAATCCCAAGTCGTCGTAGGATTGACCTTGGGTGGACAAATGCTAATCTCAAGGCATAGAATGAATTTATGAAAGTAGGTCCCAACATAGGTACTATAAATGATGTGTATATAATAAATATGTGAAAATGTGTGTAAATAAAGATGTGATACGGTTGAATGTGTAGAAATAAGTGTAAAAATTATGGAGGAATGAGTCAAAGTTAATACAAAAAGTATAACAACTATATAATTATATTAAGTCATTCCTTCAGAACTGCCCTAACACTAAATGGGAATTGTAAGTGTATGCAAATTACACCATTAAAAAATGTTAATAAATACTAAAATTTAAATTTTTATTGTATTGTATTTAAATGGGTGATAAATTAGTTTTTATATATTAGAATTTGACTACAAAAATACACGTGCATAGAGAGAGAGAGAGAGATAGATGGGAGAGATGGGAGGAAGAGAGGGGAGGATGAAGGGATAAGTGATATATATATATATATATATATATATATATATATATATATATATATATATAGAGAGAGAGAGAGAGAGGGATAAAACTTTGAGTTGTGGAAATTGAAGGTTGAAGATCTTTAGTGGAGAAAGATCAATGGATCATAATAATTGTTTCATTCAACTTTCTACCATCAACAATGGATCAAGATGAATGGGACAAGTTGGATAGAAGAGATAGGTCTACTATTAGGTTGTATCTTTGTAATTTAGTTTTTATGAATGTTTTATTTAAAAACATTGCTATGAGTTTATGAGATAAAATTATTGCATTATATCAAACTAAGTGTCTTGTACATAAGCTATTTTTAAAAATAAATTTCTATTTTTTAAAGATGCTTGAATGAGACTTTGTAACCAAACATTTAAATGATTTTCATGCAATAGTTAGTCAACTAGCTTCCATAGATGTAAAAATGGAAGAAGAGGGAAATGTATCACTTTGATTTGTTCATTATAGGATACCATCTTTTTATTTTGAAGCCTATTTATCTAAATGGGATCTGTAAGGATAAAAATGGGAATAATCAAATGAATAATAAAAACCCAAACATCAATGGAATATGAAGATAAAAAGGATTTAAAATAGAGAAAGAGAGATACTCACAACCTTTTACCTTGCAACTTCCATTGTTCGCCTTTTCTTTCTTGATCTTGTGGTGATGAAGATGGCGCTCAGGAAGCTTGCTTCCTTGCTTCGATTCTTCAAGATTACAAGGAGAAGTGGCTCTGATACTTGGTGTGTTAAAGATGAGCTTCAACACACTATGAAAGGGATGGATGATGAAGTGATATGCAATGGGGGTGCCAATGGCGCGCTATAGTTCCTACAGCATAAGTTTACTCGAATGATGGATATCAAATGAAGAAGAAGAGGGTTGTATTTATAGAGTTGTGTGAGAGAAGATCAATGGTGGAGAAGAAATGAGAAGATCAACGGAGGAGAATGTTTGAGAGAACATGTGTGAATAGAAGGACATGTGTCATTCAAAAAGAAGCTTTGTTGAGTTAACTACTTTCCTGATGAGGATGAGTTTTTGTTTTTCTTAAATTAGAATATATTTTTCTAATCTAAAAACAAAGTTGCCTTAACTCAGCTTTTGCTTTTGCGTGACAAGAAGAATTTATTTTTGGAAGATTTGAAGATTTTTCTGGAAGATAAGAAAGTATAATTAAATAAATAGATTTATTTAATTACTTGTAGATAATTTGGAAGAATAAATAAAATATTTAAATATATTTTATTTTTTGGAGATTTAATTTAAATAAATTTGCATTTTATTTAAATTTAGAAGAATGGATGATTTAATTAAATAATTTAAATAATTTAATTATTTAGAAGAATATAGTTAATGTAGATGAAATTAATTAAATAAATGTAATTTATTTAATGAAATGGGAGAAAGTGAATCAAATGTATTTATTTATTTATTGATAGAGGAATATGAAGATGAAATAAACATTTAAAATATTTATTTAAGTAGAGTCATGTCATTTTTAGGTGTATACATTTTGCCTCTCTTTGATGCAATGTGTTTTATCACATTGTTTCAAAGAATAAGAATTTTTGACAATGATACATACCCTAGTTTGCCCCTGGTACAAGTTTAACGATAGGATGCCCCCTCGGGAGATTGGACATGAAGACGATAGAAAGTGTGAGATGAACAATCTCACGAAGAAGAAGGTGAAAAGTAGGTTAGGATGGAGAAAACATGACATGGTTTGGAGGAACGAACATAGGAAGTAGTCACAGTTGTCACACAGTCAGCTATGGTTCACTTGCTATATATAAGAGCTGGGTCCACAAGTTCTATTCATTTGTACACTTGTCCTTAGTTGATTGGTCTTTGAGAGCTTAGGAGAGTATGGCAGCTAGAGTAGTCGATAGAGAGATGGATATTCTGCATGAGGAGCACCAATTTGAGCAAGTCTGATGGTTTGATTGGCCAGCAGAGGCAGGACCACCGGTATGTAGTTCGTCAAAACTCGCTAAAAGTCATTTATTAGGGCAATAAATGCTTATGGAAAGAAGCTAGGACAGATGCACCGAACTGCCATTCGGTGCATATATGCTCCGAAATCGTACATATGTTGCTAAGTGACACATATGAGATACCTAATGGTGCATATGATAGTTTGGTACATATAGGCTGGGAATTGGCACATCCATTGGGGGATGGCACATGTGACATAAGAAGTGGCGCATATGCTAGAACGGTGCATACACATCAAGGATCGGCACATTCATGGTGAAGAGGCGCATATGATATGGATCGGTGCATTTGCACTGGGAAAATCAGATAACTTAGTGAAATTAACCCAATTGGCATCTCGATCAATGCATCAATTGATAAGCAATCTTCGAGATTGCTGAGAATCTAGTCAAGAGATGATATGTTTGGTGCAAGAGCACCCCTTCAACAAGCCAAATATACATCTGAGGGAGAACACTAAGGTTTTGATATGTTGTTATGTTTTATGCATTTCTATGTTTGTTCATGTTGTCATGTAGTAATTGTGTTGTGATTTCATGTTTGTAATAAAGACCCCACCATGTGAACCAGTGTAACAAATTTGGCATCCTGATAAGCCAATTTGGACATCTTGGACAATTGGGGTATGTGGATGATCAAATCAAGTGTGTCGTGTTGTTAGGTGTTTTTTTGATGTGTTTAAATCATGTCTTGTGCTAAACATGTGTCATGTGATTAGTTAGTGTTTTGGCTTATATCTTGGTTAAGCAAAATCCAAAATATGGAAGTTGTAACGACTCCAACTTCTGGTATTCTGGTTGGAACTGGATGGGAAGAGACTATAAACACATTTTTGGAAGAGGAGATTAGGGAAGAAGTTTGATTAAAGAAATAGAAATTCTGTCAATTTGTGTTTACAAATTTTGTGTTCTATGTATATTCTCTGTATCAAATTGTTCTGTACATAATCTAGTTTTCTATTGTCAAGATGCAAGATTGAGGCCATTCTACTAGTGGATTCTTTTGAAATCAGTGGAATGGACTTTGTACATAGTTTTCTATTTTGTTTTCTTTTTGTTCATGGTCATGGAAGAATGGAACTAAGGATCTGACCTGTGGAAGAGCTATTGCAATAGGGAGCCTAGCATCTCTATGTGCTAGGGTTCAATGGAATAGAGACTGTGAGATTGGTTGTAGAGGAGTCCATCGGTGAGATTTCTACTAGCGGAGAAGTAGAGAACAAGCAAGCCAATGAGCATCGTTTGGCCGATAGAAGGAGTTTGGATGTTTGGTATCGGTGTAACCATTGAATGAGTCTCACTGAACAAGGTTCTCGTTGATCTTCAGAGTGACTTTAAGCATTAGGGTGAAGTATATCAGGGGAGCCAATAGTGCAAAGTGTTGCCGATAGTATATGTTTGCTGGTGGTTGAACCGATTCAAAGGTTCAATAGGTTCAATTGGTTCCACGGAGTCAAAGCGAAGTGATTGGCATATCGGTGTGAGGTTTGATATCAGGCAACGAGGAGAGGATTACACTAATAGTCCAAGTCATACTGACGGAGGATAATTCAAAGGGTCATCGGAATAACTGATGCATCGGCAGAAGAAATCTTGAAGTTCTCAACATCATTAAGTCTAGGTGATGGAAATGTTGAACTAATAGTTGAAGGTTCAACGGTTCATGAATTCAATGGTTCATGTGGTTCCATGGTTCATGTGGTTCAATGGTTCAGTAACCATAGGTTCAACGAGTTCATTTGGTTCAAGTGGTTCAAAGGTTCAACCATAGCAATAGTTTCGTATTTTTGATCTATTTTCACCACTTCATTGCATGCTCTGCATCAAGTGGTATCAGAGCTAAAGGAGTGTTCTTTGGGTAGAAAAAGAAGACAAGATGTCAAACGAAGAGAGGTCACAAGAGTACCCAGCAAAGATGACCAATGCTGAGTTGGCTGTCTTAGTGAAGAAGTAAATGGCAGAGAGAAGAGAAGCTCAGGCTTAGAATTAGGCCTTGAAAGAAGAGTTAGAGAAGTTGAGGGACAAAGTAGAGAAGGGAGAAGAGGATTCTGGTGAGTGAGAAGATAGGGATGAAGAGGAGATCCCTAGGTAGGAAGAGATAGAGGTTCCTGTAGACCAGAGACCCTTACTCAATGTCCTCAAATCCATGGAGAGGACCATGGATATGAAACTAGACCTACCAGTGTTTGTAGGAAAAATGGATCTTGATTCAATGATGGAGTGGATAGATTCCTTGAATAACTTCTTTGAGACCGAAGAGATACCAGACCACCAAAGGGTGAAGATGGCCCAATCCAAAATGAAATGGGCTGCACTAACTTGGTGGAATTTCATCCAAGATGACAGGGTGAAAGAGGAAAAGAGCAGAGTTTCTACTTGGAAGAAGATGGTGGTTTTAGTGAAGGAAGCCTATGTTCCATTGGATTACAAAATCCAATTACATAAGAGGAAACAAAACTTGAAGCAGAAGGAGTTAGATGTCAGTTCATACACTGAAGAGTTCAAGAAATTATGTGTCAAGACAAAGGTAAAGGAGAGTGAGGAAGAGAAGGTGGCAAGGTACCTCAATGGATTGAGGTTTTCCATCCAAGAAGACTTAAATCTGCATAACCCAGAGATAGTCCAAAAGTGCTACCAATTGGCACTCAAGGTGGAAGAGAAATTAAAGAGAAGGCAAGAGTAGAACAGTAGAGGAAGAGGGAGACAAAAAAGAGGGGGAAGAAGTCCTTTCAGAGGTAGAGAAAATGGATTTGGGCACCAAGGTGAATCCAATCAAGAGAGTAGCAAAGGAGACATCAGTCAAACTCAAGGGGGAAGTTACAATCAAAGAGGAAACTTTAGGGGCAAAAGACCACCATTTAGAGGGAGATCTTAGGGAAGAGGACCTCTCAGATGTTACAATTGCAATCAAGAAGGTCACATAGCTAGCAGATGTCCAGAAAAAGGCAACAAATTCAATGGGAGAAAGAAGGACAAATCTGATCCAAGAATCTAATTGTCAAAGTGTGACAAGCTCAAACACTTTTCAAAGTGTGAATGCTCTTGACAGTTATGGATATCCTAAGAAAGGAGAATCTTTGATGACTAGGAGATTAATGACCACCATGAAGGTGCCTGACAAAGAACCCCCACAAAGAAAGTCTCTCTTCAAAACTACTTGCAAGGCAGGAGGAAAGGTATGTAAAGTTCTGATCGACTCTAGATCCACTAAAAATTTTGTGTCCATTGAAATGGTAGAAAAACTTAAGCTTAGAAAACTGCCACATCCTTGCCCATACAAGGTCTCATGGCTCACCCAAGGTCAGCAAACAGTTGTGGTAGAGTAGGCTTGGGTGGAATTTCAAATCAGACCATACAAGGACAGATTATTGTTTGACATTACACAGATGGATGCTTGCCATCTCCTATTTAGAAGACCATGGCAATATGACTTGAAAGCACACCATGATGGAGTTAGAAACACTTATTCAATCACCAAGGATGGTAAGGTGATAGAGTTGCTACTGTTGATGGAGAATGAGGTAGAATCAAAAGGGAAAGAAGTCAAGGTGATGATGGTAGAAGGCAAACAATTCATGAAAGAGATAGTAGAACAAGGTGTAGTTGTATATGCTCTAATTCCATGCTTAAAGGTGAACAAGGAGCAATAGTAGGAAGTCAAGGGAGAGAAGAGGCAAAGGTTCATAGATCCTACTATCCAAGAGCTATTGGACAAGTACAAAGGCATCATCTCGGATGGAATGCCAAGGTCCCTACCACCTATAAGGGACATCAGCCATTTCATAGATCTGATCCCAAGATCTACACTTCCAAACAAGGCAGCATACAAGCTTACCCTAGAGTAGAATGCATAAGTAGCAAGGCAGATTGAGGAGTTGTTGGAGACAGGCCTAATTGGCAAGAGTTTAAGCCCATGTGCAGTACTGACTATCCTAGCACCAAAGAAGGCACTTGGAGAGTTTGTACTGATTTAAGGGCTATCAACAAGATAACAATCAGGCATAGGTTCCCAATCCCTAGGATAGAAGATTTGCTTGATTGCTTGGGGGTGCTAAATATTTCACAAAAATAGATCTAAAGAGTGGCTATCATCGAATTAGGATTAGGCCAGGAGATGAATAGGAGACTGCATTTAAGACCAATGAGGGGTTATATGAGTGGAAGGTCATGCCTTTTGGTTTGTCCAACACCCCTAGTACCTTTATGAGGTTGATGAATGAGGTCTTGAGGGAATTCATAGGCAAATTTGTCGTAGTATATCTAGATGACATCTTGATTTTCAGTAATACAAGGGAAGAGCACCTCAAACATATAGACTTGGTCCTCAAAAGGTTACATGAAGAGCAGCTAATGATCAACATGGAGAAGTGTTTGTTCATACAGGAGGAGATCACCTATTTGGGTTTTGTCATCTCACATGGCAAACTGAAAATGGATCAAGAGAAGGTAAGTGCCGTATTGTCTAGCCAACTCCTATAACCATGAATGATGTTAGAAGTTTCCATGGATTAGCAACCTTCTATAGGAAGTTTATAAAGGGGTTTAGTTATGTTTGTGCACCCATGCTTGACACCATAAAAGGAGGATAGAAGTGCAGATTCACTTGGACAAAGGAGGCAGATGATTCATTTGAAACATTGAAGAAGAAGATGGCAGAGCAGCCAGTCCTTGCACTTCCTGACTTCAACAAGATTTTCCAAGTAGAATGTGATACAAGCCACGTGGCAATTGGAGTAGTACTCAGTCAAGAAGGTAGGCCTATTGCATTTTTCAGTGAGAAACTAAATGATGCTAAGAAGAGATACTCATCCTATGACTTGGAGATGTATGCTCTAGTATAGTCACTCAAAAAGTGGAGGCATTACTTGATGCCAAAAGAATTCATAGTATTCATAGATAATCAGGCCCTTAGTTTCATAAACAGTCAAGAGAAGCTTAACCATAGGCACATGAAGTGGGTGGAGACTTTGCAAGCTTTCACCTTCACCCTCAAGCACAAGAAAGGGGTCAAGAACAAAGTGGTAGATGCTTTGAGAAGGAGGGCTCTAACCATCAATCAGATCCAATTGGAGAGTGTTGGCATTGACTCCTTGAAGGCCATGTATGATGTTGATGAAGACTTTGGAGAGATCTACAAGGTATGTACTTCCTTTGGTGACAAATATCATGTGGAGTTCCCTAAATTTCTGATCCAAGATGGATTACTTTTCAAGGGTGTACAGTTGTGCATTCCATGGTGTTTTATGAGACTGGATATCATTAGGGAGAAACATTGTGGGGCATGGAAGGACATTTTGGTCTGGATAAGACTCTTCATCTTGTGAAGAGGCATTACTATTGGCCCAAGTTACAGTCAAATGTGAGGAGATTTGTGGAGGCATGTGTGATATGTCAAAAGGCAAAAGGGAGATCCACTAATGCAGGTTTGTATCAGCCACTACCCATTCCTTCTAGGCCATGGGAGAGCATAAGCATCGACTTTGTGTTGGGTTTGCCTAGGACAAGGAAGGGATATGATAGTGTTTTTGTTGTAGTAGATAGATTTAGTAAAATGGCACACTTCTTGCCATGCAAAACCACTTGTGATGCTTCATATGTTGCAGATATGTTTTTCAAAGAGATAGTAAGGATACATGGTTTGCCATTGAACATAGTGTTAGATAGAGATGTGAGATTTATTGGCCACTTTTAGAGGACTCTTTGGAAGAAGCTTGGAACCAACTTATCCTTCTCATCAGCCTACCATCCTCAAACAGATGGGCAGACTGAAGTGGTTAACCATTCATTGGGAAATCTGTTAAGGTGTTTGACAAGGTAGCATGGAGAGAAGTGGGATAACATCCTACCACAAGCTGAATTCTCTTATAATGATACCATCAATAGGAGTACAGGGAAGTCACCTTTCTAAGTGATATATGGCATTCATCCAAGGGGTATTTTGAAGTTGAGAGATCTGCCTATAGGAGAGTCTATTAGTGTAGATGGAAAAGCCTTTACATCATCCATTAAAGAGGTGCATGATCAAATCAAGACCCAACTCCAACAAACTTCATCGAAGTACAAAACATATGTTGACAAGAAGAAGAGGGATGTATAATTTGATGTTGGAGATTTGGTGTGGGTTAATCTGAAGAAGGAGAGACTCCCAAAAGGTAAACATACCAAGCTAATGCAGAGGAAGATTGGACCATGTCAGATTTTGAAAAAGTGTGGGTAGAATGCTTATGAGATCCAACTTCCTCCTGATCTTGGATTGTCACCCATATTTAATGTATGTGATTTAACTCCATACAAGCATAATGCAGATGTAGGAAAGGAACCATTGTAGGGTACAATAGATGATGATATTCCTAAGCATGATCCACCAAAATTGAAGAAGATTTTAGACTCAAGAGTCGGAAAGAAGACAAGGAACAAAGAGTACATGGAGTACTTCATGGCTTGGCATGGGAAACTTGATTCAGAGTTAGTTTAGATGACTAAAGATCAGATCACAAACCATGGTGCAGACCTTCAAAATCTGATCTCAAGTGGGCTTGAGATCTCTTCTCCTAGGGAGTATGGTGCAGAAGCACCCCTTCAACAAGCCAAATATACATCTGAGGGAGAAGACTAAGATTTTGATATGTTGTTATGTTGTATGTATTTCTATGTTTGTTCATGTTGTCATGTAGTACTTGTGTTGTGATTTCATGTTTGTAATAAAGACCCCACCATGTGAACTAGTGTCACAAATTTGGCATCCTGATAAGCCAATTTGGACATCTTGGACAATTTGGGTATGTGGATGATCAAATCAAGTGTGTCATGTTGTTAGTGTTAGATTTAGGGTAGACAACTGAGAGGGGGGTGAATCAGTTGTCCAAAACTTTCTTCCAAATCAAATACTTAACTCCACACAAGCATAATAGTAAATCAATCATGAAAGCATAATGCAACAAGTTAAGAGCAGATACACATTAACACATATAACACCAAGATTTTTGACGTGGAAAACCTGGTTAAGGGAAAAACCACAGGGTGATTAACCCAAGATAATATTCTTTGTTAGAAGAATAGAAAGAATAAAATGGCACATGCCAATTAGGGCTCACTGCCTGAGCGCACTGTTCACAAGAGGCTTACTGCCTACAAGAGACACACTGTCTACAAAAGAATAAGTATCACATACTTGAACTTGTAAATAGCATCTTCACCATGCTTGAGTCAGTTCCATTTAAGCCCAAACCTTCTGCTCTGCCTTTCGCTCTTCTCCTCGCTACCACACTCTCATCTTCACAAGTCACACACCGAAATAACTTCATAATCCCTTATTTATATATGACATCAACTTATGAACAAACATCTAAGTCAGAAAACATCCACAAGAACATCCACAAGATGTATAATTCATACGGTCGGCTAGTCACATAAAGAACACCATCATCTGGAAGTTATTCTTCATTTATGGGACCCCAATTCTAATGCGGACCATAAACACGAACTCAGCATGATCCAAGGACTTCCACAAACTTGCCTAAATCACCAAGAACATCCGTACTTCCTCTACTTACTGAAATCCTTCTCTCCTTCATCCGAAACCTCAAGAACACAGTTTGCCATTACTGTCACGAAGGAATAGATACTTGCAGACCTTCAAACCATGAACTAATCTAGTTAACACACCATACAGACTTCCCCAATGCTTTCTCAAATCTGCAAAACTAGAGAATACATTTCTGGATCTCACCGGACCTATTTGTATCATTCTGTCATCACTGAACATCTGTCAGAACTAGTTTCACTTGGACTACCATAACTTCTTCATATCTTCATGCGGACCTCTAAAATCTCTACTACAACATCTTAAGACACATATCTACAAACCCTTTAATCCACATCCTCTGATCCTCATCCTATCTTTGTCTTTTATCTTATGTCATTACTGTTCTTCACTGTTCCTGATTGAGACTAATTTTCTCAATATCCTCAACACACAACTTGTCCAACCTTATCATTAATATAATACGAGTATGTTGACATCAATGACAGCACTAGTTAGGCCCATACTTGCAACAATCTCCCGCTTTGTCATTGATGGCAACATATGATGTGAAAAACTATTTTAACCATCAAGACAAGAAAAACACCTTACTTTCACAACTCCCCTTATCAGCAATAACCATTCACATGACCACTCTCCCTTTACTACTCCCCCTTTGATCAGTGACCACTTGTTTTTCACATGTCTTCTCTCCCCCTTTGACATCAATGGCAAAGGGTACATAATTGCAGTTCCACTACCTCAGAACCATGCCTGCTGCTCCCCCTGAGTAGCAGCTCCCCATCATCAGTCTGGACCACAAGATGTGACTGTGATATCCATTGGACTAATGCACATCCATGCATCTTAGTTCACCACCATTGGGGCAATAACCCCTAACTTCTCCCTAAGATGCTCAAAAGAGTTCTTAGGTAGAGGTTTAGTAAAGATGTTTGCAATCTGATCCTTTGAAGGCACAAACTCTAATATGACTTCATTCTTGTTCACTTGCTCTCTCAAAAAGTGGAATTTGATGGATATATGTTTAGTCTTTGAATGCAACACCGGATTCTTGGATATGTTTATTGCACTTGAATTATCACAGAAAATTGTGATGGGCTCCTCATACTCTACTCTGATGTCTCTTAACATCCGTTTCATCCACAAAACTTGAGTACAGCTACTTGCTGCAGCAATATATTCTACTTCTGTAGTGGACAGAGATATTGCTTCTTGTTTCTTACTTAGCCAAGAAACCAATCTCTTCCCCAAAAAGAATGCTCCACCACTGGTACTCTTCCAGTCATCCACATCTCCTGCCCAATCAACATCTGTATATGCATGAAGAGAAAAATAATGATCTCTAGGATACCACAAGCCATACTCAACTATCCCCTTTAGATATCTAAAAATCCTCTTGCTTTCCATAACATGAGATTCTCTAGGATCAGCTTGAAATCTAGCACCAAGACTAACAGCCTGCATAATATCTGGTCTAGTTTGAATGAGATACAACAGTCCTCCAATCATTGACCTATATTTTGTTTGATCAACCCTAGGAGAGTCATCATCTTTGCTTAACTTGCATCCAGTTGCCATTGGAGTGTTCATTGGCTTAGAGTCTTCCATCCCAAATTTCCTCAACAATTCTTTCACATATTTTGACTGAGAAATGAAGATTCCTTCCTTTGTTTGAGTAATTTGTAGACCCAAAAAGAAATTCATTTCTCCAAGCACAGACATCTCAAACTCACTTTTCATTTGACTTGAAAAAGTTTTACACATACTATCTCTTCCTCCAAAAATGATATCATCAACAAATACTTCAACAATTAAGATATTGTCATGATCAATTTTGAAATACAAATTACTGTCAGCAGTACCTTTGTTGAAGCCAATCTTCAAGAGATGCTTATCCAATCTTTCATACCAGGCTCTTGGGGCTTGCTTCAGTCCATATAGTGCCTTTTTCAATTTGCAGACCATCTCACCATGATCAGACAATTGAAATCCATCCGGTTGCTCAATGTACACTTCGTCTTCCAAATTACCATTTAGGAAGGTAGATTTGACATCCATCTAATGCACCTTGAAATCCTTAAAGGTAGCGAATGCAAGAAATAATCTGACTGCTTCAATTCTTGCCACTAGAGAAAAGGTCTCTTCAAAATCAACTCCTTTAATCTGAGAGTAACCCTTGCAGACCAATCTAGCTTTATTTCTGATTGCTTCACCAGCTTCATTCAGTTTGTTTAGGAAGACCCATTTGGTTCCAATCACATTCTTGTTTCTAGGTCTAGGAACAAGATCCCGAGTGTGATTTTTCTCAATTTGCATTAGTTCTTCCTCCATTGCTTTTGACCAATTTTCATCATTGCAAGCTTCATTCACTGTCTTAGGTTCAATCTTTGAAATTAGACAATACTCATCTGAATTTTGAGCAATTCTCCTCCTTGTTTGCACTCCTTTTCTTTTGTCACCTAAGATCTGATCTATAGAGGGGTTTAGAGTTACATATCTTGGAACTTTGGGAGTTTCTTGCACCTCTAGCTCTAGATTAATCTCATTGAGACTTATCTCTTCTTCTTGACTTACCGGATCAACTTGACTTTGTTTCTCAGAAGAGGCTTGGATACTTTGAATCTGAACACCATTCTGATCATCTTCATCATACTCATGAATTCTTGATGGTCTTTCAATTTCTTCATCAACTTTCACATTTACACTTTCTACAATCTTTCTCAGTCTCTTGTTGTAACACCGGTATTCTTTGCTTTGAGTAGAATAACCCAAGAATATTCCTTCATCACTTCTAGCATCAAACTTTCCTAGATCTTCATCCCTTTTAATGTAACATCTGCTGCCAAAAACTCTGAAATATCTCACAGTGGGAGTAATGCCAAACCAAAGTTCATAAGGAGTCTTACCAGTATTGTTTCTAATTTGAACTCGATTGAGAGTGTAAACTGTAGTGCTAGCAACTTCTCTCCAATAGATATGAGGGACATTTGATTCCATCATCATGGTCCTGGATGCTTCCTGGATGGTCTGGTTCTTTCTCTCAACTACTTCATTCTATTATGGAGTTCTAGGGGCAGACAACTGTCTCTTTATTCCATGTTTCTCGTAGAAGTCTATGAACTCACCGGATGTGAATTACCCACCTCTATCAGACCTCAAACATTTTAATTTTAATCTAGTTTCATTCTCCACCATGGCCTTGAATATTTTGAATTTCTCAAGTGCTTCTGATTTTTCTTTTAGAAAGGTTACCCACATCATTCGGGAATAGTCATCAATTAGCAACATGAAGTATCTATCACCTTGGATACTCCTAACTCTTGCTTAACCACAAAGATCAGTATGAACTAAGTCCAATAGTCCGGTAGAAGACAATTCCTTACTTTTGAATGTGACTCTACTCAGTTTGCCCAACTAACATTCTTTGCACAAGCTATTAGTAGGTTTCACTAATTTTGGAAGATCTCTTATAGCCTGAGTATTGCTTATCTTGATGATATTATCAAAATTCACATGACACATCCTCCTATACCATAACCAACTTTGATCAATTTGAGCAAATAAGCAACTTTTACGAGGACCAACCAAGTGGAAGATATTACCTTTAGTTTGAGTACCAGATGCAATCTCTGTTCCAGAACTTTTAAAGATCTTGCATTTTCTATTCTTGAATCTGATATCATAGCCTTTGTCCACCAGCTCTCCAACACTAAGAAGATTGTGCTTTAATCCTTCAACATACAATACATTACCGGTTTTGTTCTTTCCATCAAGAGAAATAGTTCCTCTACCTCTGATTCTACCAGCAGAATTATCTCCAAATTTTACAATTCCTCCTTCATACTTTTCCAAATTTAAGAACATATTCTTGTCACTTGTCATATGGTGAGAGCATCCACTGTCAATGACCCAATCATCCTTTGCTGCAACTTGGGCAACTAGAGCTCTTTCTTCAACTTTATGATTGGCAGATACAGAAGATATTGGTTCCTCTTCTTTGATGGCAATGAACACCCATTCATTACCGGATTTGTTTCTTGTCTCTGATTCATCATCTATTACTCCTTCATTATCATCTTCTTCATGAACATAGTAACAATTGTTTTGAAACCTTGGTCTGTTAGGATTTGGTTTTGAAAATCTTTCCAGACATCTTGAGGCAAAATGACCAATTTTATTGTAGTTAGAACACTTAAAAGGTAATTTCCTTTAATACTTACTAGATCCTCTTGGCAGTCTTTTTACAATAAGAGCTTCAAGATGAGCAATTTCAGCTTCTTCTTCTTCCAAGTCTTTTCTTGCTTTTTCATACCATGATAGGTTCCTTGAAGAGTTTTCTTCTGGATCAAACCTTTGTTTCCCTTTTACAGAGGCACTGGCTTTGAATATAGATTTAGTCTTTGAAGGATCATCTCCAAACTCGGCCATTTCAAAAGCAGCCAACTTACCAACCAATTGATCTCTTGTGATTGTTGTGTGAGCTCTGAATTCTTCGGTTGCAAAAGCCTTGATTTTATAAGAAGTAGGAAGGGATTTGAGAACTTTGCCAATGATCTCATCTTCACTCAGGGTTCCACTTGCATTTCTAATCCCACAAACTAGCTCATTCACTCTTGGCATAAAAGAGGTAATATTTTCATCATCTCTCATCTTCAGTTTTTCAAATTTCCCTTTTAGACTCTGTAACCTTGCACATTTAACATACTAATCTCCTTCATGCAAAAGTTTCATTTTATTCCAAATCTCAAAGGCAGTTGGTAGATCAATAACATTTGAGAGCTCTGAGTCAGATAATGCACTTAGAAGAGCCTCTTTGGTCCGCAGATTGTTTTCAACATCTATGATTTCATTTAGGGTTGTTGGACCACCCTGTGGAGGTACATAAGCTTTTGTAACCATGGACCAGTATGCAAATCCCATACACTGCAAGTGACATTTCATGCAAGCTTTCCAAAGAGCAAAGTTAGTTCCATCAAACTTTGGACTATCCTTCTTGTGTGACAACATCATGGATCTCCTCAAGTGGTTAAGCTCCTTTCAGAGGAACTTAGCTCTGATACCAATTGTTAGATTTAGGGTAGACAACTAAGACGGGGCGGGTGAATCAGTTGTCAAAAACTTTCTTTTTCATCAAATACTTAACTCCACACAAACATAATAGTAAATCAATCATGAAAGCATAATGCAACAAGTTAAGAGCAGATACACATTAACACATATAACACCAAGATTTTTGACATGGAAAACTTGGTTAAGCGAAAAACTATGGGGTGATTAACCCAAGATAATATTCTCTATTAGAAGAATAGAAAGAACAAAATAGCACATGCCAATTAAGGCTGACTGCCTAGAAGAGACACACTGTCTACAAAAGAATAAGTATCACATACTTGAACTGGTAAAATACATCTTCACCATGCTTGAGTCAGTTCCATTTAAGCCCAAACCTTCTGCTCTGCCTTTTGCTCTTCTCCTTGCTACCACACTCTCATCTTCACAAGTCACACACTGAAATGACTTCGCAATCCCTTATTTATATATGACATCAACTTAGGAACAAACATCTAAGTCGGCAAACATCTACAAGAACATCCACAAGATGTATAATTCATCCGGTCGGCCAGTCACATAAAGAACGCCATCATCCAGAAGTTATTCTTCATTTTCAGGACCCCAATTCTAATGCGGACCATAAACATGAACTGAGCATGATCCAAGGACTTCCACAAACTTGCCTAAAACACCAAGAACATCCGCACTTCCTCTACTTACTGAAATCCTTCTCTCCTTCATCCGGAACATCAAGAACACAGTCTGCCATTACTGTCACAAAGGAATAGATACTTGCAGACCTTCAAACCATGAACCAATCTAGTTAACACACCATACAGATTTCCCCTATGCTTCCTCAAATCCGCAGAACTAGAGAATGCATTTCTAGATCTCACCGGACCTATCTGTATCATTCTGTCATCACTGAACATCTGTCGGAACCAGTTTCACTTGGACTGCCATAACTTCTTCATATCTTCATACGGACCTCTGAAATCTCTACTGCAACATCTTAAGACACATATCTACAATCCCTTTAATCCGCATCCTCTGATCATCATCCTATCTTTGTCTTTTACCTTATGTCATTACTGTTCTTGACTGTTCCTGATTGAGACTAATTTTATCAATATCCTCAACACACAACTCATCCAACCTTATCATTAATGTAACAGGAGTATGTTGACATCAATGACAACACCAGTTAGGCCCATACTTGCAATAGTTAGGTGTTTTGTTGATGTGTTTAAATCATGTCTTGTGCTAAACATGTGTCGTGTGATTAGTTAGTGTTTTAGCTTATAATCTTGGTTAAGTAAAATCTGAAATATGGAAGTTGTAATGACTCCAACCTCTGGTATTTCGGTTAGAACTGGATGGGAAGAGACTATAAACACATTTTTGGAAGAGGAGATTAGGGACGAAGTTTGATTGATGAAATAGAAATTCTGTCAATTTGTGTTTACAAATTATGTGTTCTGTGTAAATTCTCTGTGTATCGAATTGTTCTGTGTATATTCTCTGTATCAAATTGTTCTATACATAATCTATTTTTCTGTTGTCAAGATGCAAGATTGAGGCCATTCCACTGGTGGATTTTTTTGAAATCAGTGGAATGGACTTTGTACATAGTTTTCTGTTTTGTTTTCTTTTTGTTTGTGCTCATAGCAGAATGGAACTAAGGATCTGACCTATGGAAGAGCTGTCGCAGTAGGGATCCTAGCATCTCTATGTGCTAGGGTTCAATGGAATAGAGACTACGAGATTGGTTGCAAAAGAGTCCATCGGTGAGATTTCTACTAGTGGAGAAGCAGAGAACAATCAAGCCGATGAGCATCGTTTGGCCGATAGAAGGAGTTTGGATGTTTGGTATTGGTGTAACCATTGAATGAGTCTCACTGAACAAGGCTCTCATTGATCTTCAGAGTGACTTTAAGTGTTAGGGTGAAGCATATCGGGGGAGCCGATAGTGCAAAGTGTTGCCGATAGTATATGTTTGCCAGTGGTTGAGCCGATTCAAAGGTTCAACAAGTTCAATTGGTTCAACAGAGTCAAAGTGAAGTGATCAACATATCAGTGTGAGGTTTGATATCGGGCGATGAGGAGAGGATTACACTGATAGTCCAAGTTGTACTGCTGGAGGATAATTCGAAGGGTCATCAGAATAACTGGTGCATCGGCAGAAGAAATCTTGAAGTTGCCAACAACATTAAGTCTGGGCGATGGAAGTATGTTGAACTGATAGTTGAAGGTTCAATAGTTCATGAATTCAATGGTTCATGTGGTTCCACGGTTCATGTGGTTTAATGGTTCAGTAACCATAGGTTCAACGAGTTCATTTGGTTCAAGTGGTTCAAATGTTCAATCACAGCAATAGTTCCAAATTTTTTTATCTATTTTCACCACTTCGTTGCATGCTCTACATCAATGTTGTTTTGATTAATTTGATATGTTAAGTCGATAGAATAGCTTGATTTCTTTCAGCAGGTTTTGTTAGATTTAGGGTCGACAACTAAGAGGGGGGGTGAATCAGTTGTCAAAAAATTTCTTTTTCATCAAATACTTAACTCCACACAAGCATAATAGTAAATCAATCATGAAAGCATAATGCAACAAGTTAAGAGCAGATACACATTAACACATGTAACACCAAGATTTTTGACGTGGAAAACCTGGCTGAGGGAGAAACCATGGGGTGATTAACCGAAGAAAATATTCTCTGTTAGAAGAATAGAAAGAACAAAATGGCACATGCCAATTAGGGCTCACGGCCTGAGCACATTGCTCACAAGAGGCTCACTGCCTACAAGAGACACACTGTCTACAAAAGAATAAGTATCACATACTTGAACTAGTAAATAGCATCTTCACCATGCTTGAGTCAGTTCCATTTAAGCCCAAACCTTCTGCTCTGTCTTTCGCTCTTCTCCTTGCTACCACACACTTATCTCCACAAGTCCACACTTAAATGACTTCGCAATCCCTTATTTATATATGACATTAACTTAGGAACAAACATCTAAGTCAGAAAACATCCACAAGAACATCCGCAAGATGTAAAATTCATCCGGTTGGCTAGTCACATAAAGTACACCATCATCTGGAAGTTATTCTTCATTTCTGGGACCCTATTTTTAATGCAGACCATAAACACGAACTGAGCATGATCCAAGGACCTCCACAAGCTTGCCTGAATCTCCAAGAACATCCACACATCCTCTACTTACTAAAATCCTTCTCTTCTTCATCCAGAACCTCAAGAACACAATCTGCCATTACTGTCACAAAGGAATAGATATTTGCAGACCTTCAAATCACGAACCAATCAAATTAACACACCACACAAACTTCCTCAACACTTCCTCAAATCCACAGAACTAGAGAATGCATTTCTAGATCTCACTGGACCTGTCTGTATCACTCTGTCATCACTGAACATCTGCCGGAACCGGCTTCACTTGAACTGCCATAACTTCTTCATATCTTCATGCGGACCTCTGAAATCTCTACTACAACATCTTAAGACACATATCTACAAACTCTTTAATCTGCATCCTCTGATCCTCATCCTATATTGGACTTTTACATTATGTCATCACTGTTCTTCATTGTTCCTAATTGAGACTAATTTTCTCAATATCCTCAACACACAACTCATCCAAACCTTGTCATTATTGTAACAGGAGTATGTTGACATCAATGACAACACCGGTTAGGCCCATACTTGCAACAATCTCCCCCTTTGTCATTGATGGCAACATATAATGTGAAAAACTGTTTTGACCATCAAGACAAGAACTTTTCTTTACTATCACAACTTCCCCTAACAACAACCACCATTCACATAAATCTTCTCTCCCATTACTGCTCCCCTTTTGATCAGCAACCACTTGTTTTTCACATGTCTTCTCTAAAGAGACCTAGTGTCTCAAATTATTGCTTGGAACCTCTTTCTAAGTCTATCGTCGACCACACTCATGTCATCGGGCAGACTTACTAAATCGGCTGCATCAGATGTAAATCCGAATTCATGTGTCACCCCAATGGATGTATCCTATTAGCATGAGACTGGTGATTGGAGAGATGTTGAAGGCTTTGTCCAACGGTTGATGTCTCAGGGATGGCCTTTTACCTATCGGCATGAGATCTACCATCGGCCAAGCTATGAGATGTCACTCCGATGTAGTTTGTCACCCCGATGGAAGTTTGTGAAGCCTTCGACGTCGGCAAGAGGATGTTCTTTGGCGTAGCTTAAAGACTTCAAGCCGATGAATGGTGTTCACTCCGATGAGGACTGTTGTGTGGGCGTCGGTGAGACAATGGTCATCGGTGTAAGTGTTGTTTGCTTCGTCGATAGTTGTGGTTACACCAATGGGCTGTTGACTATTACTGTCGGCAACAAAATTGCTGACGATAGTCTATGGTTCGTTGATGGTTATAAACTGAGGTGTTCTCTGCAACTTAATACATGTGGGACTATTGGACACACCAGAATGTGAACAGTTGCGATAGTTGGCTGAATTCGATGCTAGGGAAGTTAGATGAAATGGTTAGGGCAGATGTTAAGAAAATAGTTTTGCACTTGCAAACTAAAAATAGAAATCTAATGCAGTCGTCAAGTTGGTGGTAGTAAAAGAGTGTCAAATATATGGTTCAATTCAACAGAATGTAAAGTGACATAGTGAACTAAATATAATTTGGAGAATGATACCTGAACAGAAGTGCTGTGTATCTTTATTGTAAATTCTTTTACTATAATAAAGAGAGTTCTTGTGTGGTGGTGGGTTTTTTACTCGTAAGAGTTTTCCCACGTAAATTTGGTGTCATACTCTGTATTTTGTTTGTGTGTTCTATTTTACTCTGATGTTATTCATCTGTGTTTTGAATTGAAAGTTATCTATCTACACTATGCCCTTAGAATTAACATTAGGGAAGCTATTTTTCCGCACTTGTGCTTTCCTTACAAGTGGTATTAGAGCTTGGCCAGTTGTGTTATCCTTGTTGGTAGGTTGGGTTTTTTGTGTTAATTCAATGAGTGGGAATTCTGTAGAGGTCTATTCTGTTAAATAAGATGGCAAGTACATCAGGAAAGATAGACATTGAAAAGTTCAATGGCACAAACTTTGAGTTGTGGAAGATTAAGATTGAAGATTTGCTGGTCGATATAGATCTTTGGATTGTTGTATCTGGGGTTAAACCTACAGCCATGAAGCAAGAAGATTGGGACTTGGCAGATAGGAAAGCTAGAGGACTGATAAGATTATGTCTTGTAGATTCTGTTCTATTGAACGTCCATGAAGAGAAGTCAGCCAAAGATCTGTGGAAGAAGTTGGGAGATATTTACCAGGGCAAGTCCTTGGTGAATAAACTGTTCCTCAGAAAGAAGTTGTATTCTCTGAAGATGGATGAAGGTGCATTTGTAGCAGACCATCTGAATACATTTAATTTGATTGTTGCACAGTTGACGTCTGTAGGTGTAAAAATAGAAGAGGAAGACCGATGTATGCTTCTACTGTGCTCCTTACCTGACTCATGGGATCAACTTGTGATGGCTATTGGAAGTACAACAACCACGTTTTCAACTGAAGCGGTTGTTGCTTCACTATTATCTGAAGAGATGTGGAGGAAATCTTCTGAGACAACCAAAGAGGCCTTGTCTATTCGAGGTAGATCAAAGGAAAGAGGCAAGAAGAAAGACAAGAAGTCTAAATCCAAATCAGAGGGGAAATCAAAATCTCCTGGCAAAAAGTCCAAGGTGAAGTGTTGGAAATGTGGGCAGAAAGGACACATCAGGAAAGACTGTAAAGAAGAGAAAAAGAAGAAGAAGAACTCTTCTAACAATGATTCTTCTCAAAGTGATGCTGATGCCTTCATTGCTGCCTTGGCAACACCTGCATCTAAAGATGTGTGGCTGGTGGATTTAGAAGCATCGTTTCATATGACATCTCACAGAGAGTGGTTCATAAAGTATGAACCGTATGCTAGTGGAAAGGTGTTCCTGGCAAGTGATTCAACACTGGAAATTATTGGCCAAGGACGAGTCAGAATCCAGTTCCCGAAAGGTAGAATAAAGAGAATGAATGGAGTGCTACACATACCAGGTTTGGCTTGAAATTTACTTTCTGTTAGTAAGCTTAATGATGTTGGAGTGCAAGTTACTTTTGTGAATGGTGGCTATAAGATGACTAGAGGTTCTATTGTTCTGGCAAAGGGTGAACGCATTGGAACTCTGTATAGGTTAGATGCTAAACCAGTGTGCTGTAATAGTGTCTTTGTAAAATCTAGAAAAGCTACTATTGTAACACATGATGCAAATTCTATGGAAGTTAAACTTCTTGCAGAGAAAACAATGCTCTGGCATCATAGACTTGGTCACATAGGTGAAAAAGGTTTAAAAACCTGGTAGATGGGCTGATTGATTGTAATCTGGAGTTTGATTTCTATGAACATTGTATATATGGAAAACAAAACCATGTTTCATTTTACTCTAGTTCTCATAAATCTTCTGGTGTTCTAGACTATGTGCATTCTGATGTTTTTGGTCCAGTTGATGTTCCTTCTTTATGTAAGTCAAGATACTATGTATCGTTTATTGATGATTATTCAAGGAGGGCTTTTGTATATTGCATGAAAAATAAATCAGAAGTGTTCAGTCAGTTTAAAGAATTTAAAACTTTTATGGAAAATCAGACTGGAAGAAAATTAAAATGTTTGAGAACAGATAACGGAGGTGAATATTGCAATGTAGATTTTGATAAGTATTGTATAGATCATGGAATTAAAAGGCATAAAACTACACCTTATACTCCACAGCAAAATGGAGTTGCTGAAAGGTTAAATCGATCATTGATGGAGAAAGCAAGAAGTATGTTGAGTTATGCTAGTCTAGAACAAAGGTTCTAGGCTGAGGCAGTTGCTACAGCTTGTTACTTGTTGAATCGTTCTCCTACTTTGGCATTGGTTGATAAGACGCCTATGGAAGCATGGTCTGGTAAGAAGCCCTCTCTAAGACATCTCCGTGTCTTTGAATGTGAGGCATATGCTCATATTCCTGAGGTAAAGAGATCTAAGTTAGATAACAAGGCAGTTAAATGTATCTTTATTGACTATGGAGTTGATGTTAAGGGGTACAAGCTTTGGAATCCTAAAACTGAATAAATAATTTACAGCAGGAATGTAATTTTCAAAGAGCTGAAACCTTTGGTTAGTATTTCTCAGCCAGAAAAGATAGAAGAGAAGAAAGAAAAGAGTGTTGTGAATATTCCTCTGACCCTTGTAAAAGAGGAACAACAACAAACACCAAGTGTAGATGGTTCAGATGTGAGTTCGAGTAGCTCCGAAGATTCAGATCCAGAGAAAGAACCTGAACCTGCACCTCAACCTGTGAGGAGATCTACACATGAAAGAAGACAACCAGATAGGTATGGTTTTTCAATACTTGATTCAAGTTGTGCCTATGCACTACTTACTGATATTGATGAGCCTAGGACTATGAAATAAGCTATTAGTTTACCTGATTTAGATTCTTCGTTGGAAGCCATGGATAATGAAATGACATCATTGGAGAAGGATGGAACCTAGGATCTGGTGCCCTTGTCTGAAGGTAGAAAACCTGTAGGCTGTAACTGGGTATTTGAAAAGAAATATGGTCCAGACGGTAGTGTTGATAAGTACAAGGCAAGACTAGTTGCTAAGGGGTATTCCCAAAAGGAAGGTATTGATTATGGAGAAATCTTTTCTTCTGTAGCTAAGCTGACATCCATTATATTTCTATTGTCACTTGCAGTAGCATATGATTTTGAGATTGAGCAGATGGATGTGACGACAACGTTTCTTCATGGAGACCTTGAAGAAGAAATCTATATGTCCCAACCAGAGCATTTTGTGGAAAAAGGTAAAGAACATCTTGTATGTAAACTTAAGAAGTCTCTTTATGGTTTGAAGCAATCTCCCAAAATGTGGTATCAAAAATATGATACATATGTTTTATCCTTGGGGTATGTGAGATCTAAGTCTAATCATTGTGTCTATTATAAAACTGAAGGTGATCAGATTCTTATAATTGCACTATATGTGGATGACATGTTATTCATTGGAAATGGTAAGGGGATGATCTCAGAATTAAAATCTCAGTTGTCCTTGAAATTTGAAATGAAGAATCTCGGGGCAGCGAAATACATTCTGGGAATGGAAATCAAAAGGGATAGATCTAAGTGAAAGATCTGGCTCAGCTAGACCAAGTATATTACCAATGTTCTTGATAAGTTTCATATGTCTGATTCTAAATAGTTAGTTGTTCCAGTTTTGTAGGGAACGAAATTATCTGTTGAAGATTGTCCAGAATCTTCAAATGAATCTGACGACATGAAAAGAGTGCCTTATGCAAGTGTTGTTGGTAGTTTAATGTATGCAATGGTCTATACCAGACCAGACATTGCCCAAGCAGTGGGAGTTTTGAGCTGGTTTATGGCAAATCCAGGCATATCACATTGGGATGCTGTGAAAAGAGTTATGAGGTATTTGAAGGGAAGTTCTGACTATGTTATTTGCTATCATGGAAACTCAGTTAGATCATAGAGATCTATTAGCATTCAGGGATATGTTGATTCCGATTGGGTAGGGGACATTAACAGTAGAAGATCTACCAGTGGATACGTGTTCACATTCAATGGTGGTGCTATTAGTTGGATGAGCAAGCGGCAGGCTGTAGTCGCTTTGTCCAAAATAGAGGCAGAGTACATGGCAGCTACTTGTGCATGTCAAGAAGCCGTTTGGCTGAAGAGGTTGTGTTTTGATGTTGGCTTTAATGTAGGGCAAATACAAATTCATTGTGACACTCAAAGTGCTATATGTTTGGCAAAGAATCCTACTTTTCATGCTAGGACAAAACATATTGATGTCCAATATCACTTTGTTCGTGATATGGTGGAAGACAGGAAGGTAAAGCTTGAGAAGGTTAACACTTTGGAAAATGTCATTGATGCCTTGACCAAACCAGTGAGTACAACCGAGTTCAAATGGTGTTCAGATGAAATGGGTCTTTGGGCCCATAATTCTCAGTAATCCTTTTAAGGATTAAGAGGTTAGCAATAATCTCTTTGACAAGTGGGAGATTGAAGAGACCTAGTGTCTCAAATTATTGCTTGGAACCTCTTTCTAAGTCTATCGTCGACCACACTCATGTTATCGGGTAGACTTACTAAATCGGCTGCATCAGATGTAAATCTAAAGTCATGTGTCACCTCGATGGATGTATCCTATCAGTGTGAGACTAGTGATCAGAGAGACGTTGAAGGCTTTGTCCGATGGTTGATGTCTCAGCGATGGCCTTTTACCTATCGGTGTGAGATCTACCATCGACCAAGCTATGAGATGTCGCTCTGATGTAGTTTGTCACCCCGATGGAAGTTTGTGAAGCCTTCAACATCGGCAAGAGGATGTTCTTCGGCGTAGCTTAAAGACTTTGAGCTGATGAATGGTGGTAACTTTGATGAAGACTGTTGTCTAGGCGTCGGTGAGACAATGGTCGTCGGTGTAAGTGTTGTTTGCTTTGCCGATAGTTGTGGTTACACCAATGGGCTGTTGACTATTATCATCAGCAACAAAATTGCCGACGATACTCTATGGTTCATTGACAGTTATAAACTGAGGTGTTCTCTGCAACTTAATACATGTGGGACTATTGGTCACACCAAAATGTGAACAGTTGTGACAGTTGGCTGAATTCGATGCTGGAGAAGTTAGATGAAACGGTTAGGGCAGATGTTAAGAAAATGGTTCTGCACTTGCAAACTAAAAATAGAAATCTAATGCAGTCGTCAAGTTGGTGGTAGTAAAAGAGTGTTGAATATATTGTTCAATTCAACAGAATGTAAAGTGACATAGTGAACTAAATATAATTTGGAGAACGATACCTGAACAGAAGTGCTGTGTATCTTTATTGTAGATTCTTTTACTGTAATAAAGAGAGTTCTTGTGTGGTGGTGGGTTTTTTACTCGTAAGAGTTTTCCCACGTAAATTTGGTGTCATACTCTATATTTTGTTTGTGTGTTCTATTTTACTCTGATGTTATTCATCTGTGTTTTGAATTAAAAGTTATCTATCTGCACTATCCCCTTAGAATTAACATTAGGGAAGTTGTTTTTCCGCACTTGTGCTTTCCTTACATTCTCTCCCCCTTTGACATCAATGGTAAAGGGCTCATACTTGCAACTCTACCACCTCAGAATCATATCTACTACTCCTCCTGAGTAGCACCTCCCCATCATCAGTTCGGACAACCAGATGTGACTGTGATATGCACCAGACCGATGCACCTTAGTGCATCTTAGTTTATCACTGGAGGGGCAATAACCCCTAACTTCTCCCTTAGATACTCAAAAGAGTCCTTAGCCAGAGGTTTTGTAAAGATGTCTGCAATCTAATCCTTGGAAGGCACAAACTCCAATCTGACTTCATTCTTGGTCACTTGTTCTCTTAGGAAGTGAAACTTGATGGATATATGTTTAGTCTTTGAATGCAACACCAGATTCTTAGAAATGTTTATTGCACTTGAATTATCACAGAAAATTGTGATAGGCTCCTCATACTCCACTCTGATGTCTCTTAACATTTGTTTCATCCACAAAACTTGAGTACAACTACCTGTTGCAGCAAAATATTTTGCATCTGCAGTGGACAAAGATATTGCTTCTTGTTTCTTGCTTAACCAAGAAACCAATCTCTTCCCCAAAAAGAATGCTTCACCACTGGTACTCTTCCGATCATCCACATCTCGTGCCCAATCAACATCTGTATATGCATGAAGAGAGAAATCATGATCTCTAGGATACCACAACCCATACTCAACTATCCCCTTTAGATATCTAAAAATCCTCTTGATTGCCATAACATGAGATTCTCTAGGATCAGCTTGGAATCTAGCAACAAGGCCAACAACCTACATAATATCTGGTCTAGTTTGAGTGAGATACAACAGTCCTCCAATCATTGACCTATATTTTGTCTGATCAACCTTGGGAGTGTCATCATCTTTGCTTAACTTGCATCCAGTTGCCATTGGAGTGTTCATTGGCTTAGAGTCTTCCATGCCAAATTTCCTCAACAATTGTTTCACATATTTTGACTGAGAAATGAAGATTCCTTCTTTTGTTTGAGTAATTTGTAGACCCAAAAAGAAATTCATTTCTCCAAGCATGGACATCTCAAACTCACTTTTCATTTGACTTGCAAAAGTTTTACACATACTATCTCTTCCTCCAAAAATGATATCATCAACAAATACTTCAACAATTAAGATATTGTCATGATCAATTTTGAAATACAAATTACTGTTAGTAGTACCTTTGTTGAAGCCAATCTTCAAGAGATTCTTATCCAATCTTTCATACTAGACTCTTGGGGCTTGCTTCAGTCCATATAGTGTCTTTTTCAATTTGCAAACCATCTCACCATGATCAGACAATTGAAATCCATCCGGTTGCTCAATGTACAATTCTTCTTCCAAATTACCATTTAGGAAGGCAGATTTGACATCCATCTGATACACCTTGAAATCCTTAAAGGCAGCAAATGCAAGAAATAATCTGACTACTTCAATTCTTGCCACTGGAGCAAAAGTCTCTTCAAAACCAACTCCTTCAATCTGAGAGTAACCCTTGTAGACCAATCTAGCTTTATTTCTGATTACATCACCAACTTCATTCAGTTTGTTCCAGAAGACCCATTTGGTTCCAATCACATTCTTGTTTCTTGGTCTAGGAACAAGATCCCAGGTGTGATTTTTCTCAATTTGGATTAGTTCTTCCTCCATTGCTTTTGACCAATTTTCATCATTGCAAGCTTCATTCACTGTCTTAGGTTCAATCTTTGAAATTAGACAATACTCATCTAAATTTTGAACAATTCTCCTCCTTGTTTGCACCCCTTTGCTTTTGTCACCTATGATCTAATCTTTGGAGTGGTTTAGAGTGGCATACCTTGGAACTTTGGGAGTTTCTTGCAGCTCTAACTCTAGATCAGTCTCATTGAGACTTATCTCTTCTTCCTGACTTACCAGATCAACTTGACTTTGTTTCTTAGAAGAGGCTTGGATACTTTGAATCTGAACACCATTATGATCATCTTCATTATACTCATGAATTCTTGACAGTCTTTCAATTTCTTCATCAATTTTCGCATTTACACTTTCTACAATCTTTCTCAGTCTCTTGTTGTAACACTGGTATGCTTTGCTTTGAGTAGAGTACCCCAAGAATATTCTTTCATCACTTTTAGCATCAAACTTTCCTAGATATTCATCCCTTTTAATGTAACATCTGCTACCAAAAACTTTGAAATATCTCACAGTGGGAGTAATGCCAAACCAAAGTTCATAAGGAGTCTTACCGGTATTGTTTCTAATTTGAACTCGATTGAGAGTGTAAATTGTAGTGCTGATAGCTTCTCTCCAATAGATCTGAGGAACATTTGCGTCCATCATCATGGTCCTGGATGCTTCCTGGATGGTCTGGTTCTTTCTCTCAACTACTTCTTTCTGCTGTGGAGTTCTAGGGGCAGACAACTGTCTCTTTATTCCATGTTTCTCACAAAAGTCTATGAATTCACCTAATGTGAATTCCCCACCTCTATCAGACCTCAGACATTTCAATCTTAATCCAGTTTCATTCTCCACCATGGCCTTGAATATTTTGAATTTCTCAAGTGCTTCTGATTTTTCTTTTAGAAAGGTTACCCACATCATCTAGTAATAGTCATCAATTAGCAACATGAAGTATCTATCACCTTGGATACTCCTAACTCTTGCCGGACCACAAAGATCAGTATGAACTAAGTCCAACAGTCTGGTAGAAGACAATTCCTTACTTTTGAATGTGACTCTACTCAGTTTGCCCAACTGACATTCTTTGCACAAGCTATTAGTAGGTTTCACTAATTTTGGAAGATCTCTTATAGCCTGAGTATTGCTTATCTTGATGATATTATCAAAATTCACATGACACATCCTCCTATGCCATAACCAACTCTGATCAATTTGAGCAAATAAGCATTTTTTACCAGTACCAACCAAGTGGAAGATATTACTTTTAGTTTGAGTACCGGATGCAATCTCTATTCTGAAACTTTCAAAGATCTTGCATTTTCTATTCCTGAATCTGAGATCATAGCCTTTGTCCACTAGCTCTCCAACACTGAGAAGATTGTGTTTTAATCCTTCAACATACAGTACATTACCGGTTTTATTCTTTCCATCAAGAGAAATAGTTCCTCTACCTCTGATTCTACGAGCAGAATTATCTCTAAATTTTACAATTCCTCCTTCATACTTTTCCAAATTTAAGATCATATTCTTGTCACCTGTCATATGGTAAGAGCTTCCACTGTCAATGACCCAATCATCCTTTGCTTCAACTTGGGCAGCTAGAGCTCTTTCTTCAACTTTATGATTGATAGATAAAGAGGATATTGGTTCCTCTTCTTCGATGGCAATAAAGACCCATTCATTTCTAGATTTGTTTCCTGTCTCTAATTCATCATCTGTTACTCCTTCATTATCATCTTCTTCATGAACATAGTAACAATTCTTTTGAAACCTTGGTCTGTTAGAATTTGGTCTTGAAAATCTTTCCAGACATCTTGAGGCAAAATGACCAATTTTATTGCAGTTAAAACACTTAAAAGGTAATTTCCCTCCATACTTACTGGATCCTCTTGGTAGTCTTTTTGCAATAAGAGCTTCAAGATGAGCAGTTTCAGCTTCTTCTTCTTCCAAGTCTTTTCTTGCTTTTTCATACCATGATAGGTTCCTTGAAGAGTTTTCTCTCGGATCAAACCTTTGTTTCCCTTTTATAGAGGCATTGGATTTGAATGCAGATTCAGTCTTTAGAGGATCATCTCTAAACTCTGCCATTTCAAAAGCAACCAACTTACCAACTAATTGATCTCTTGTGACTGTTGTGTGAGCTCTGAATTCTTCGATTGCAAAAGCCTTGATTTTATAAGAAGCGGGAAGGGATCTGAGAACTTTGCCAATGATCTCATCTTCACTCAGGGTTCCACCTGCATTTCTAATCCCACAAACTAGCTCATTCACTCTTGGCATAAAAGAGGTAATATTTTCATCATCTTTCATCTTCAGTTTTTCAAATTTCCCTTTTAGACTCTGTAACCTTGCACATTTAACATACTGGTCTCCTTCATGCAAAAGTTTCATTTTATTCCAAATCTCAAAGGCATTTGGTAGATCAATAACATTTGAGAGCTCTGAGTCAGATAATGCGCTTAGAAGAGCTTTTTTGGTCCGTAGATTGTTTTCAACATCTGTGATTTCATTTAGGGTTGTTGGACCACCCTGTGGAGGTACATAAGCTTTTGTAACCATGGACCAGTATGCAAATCCCATACACTGCAAGTGACATTTCATGCGACCTTTTCAAAGAGCAAAGTTAGTTCCATCAAACTTCAGACTATCCTTCTTGTAGGACAACATCATGGATCTCCTCAAGTGGTTAAGCTCCTTTCAGAGGAACTTAGCTCTGATACCAATTGTTAGATTTCGGGTAGATAACTGAGAGGGGGCGGGTGAATCAGTTGTCAAAAACTTTCTTCTTCATCAAATACTTAACTCCACGCAAGCATAATAGTAAATCAATCATGAAAGCATAATGCAACAAGTTAAGAGTAGATACACATTAACACATGTAACACCAATATTTTTGACGTGGAAAACCTGATTAAGGGAAAAACCACAGGGTGATTAACCCAAGAAAATATTCTCTGTTAGAAGAACAAAAAGAACACAATGGCACATGCCAATTAGGGCTCACTGCCTACAAGAGACACACTATCTACAAAAGAATAAGTATCACATACTTGAACTGGTAAATAGCATCTTCACCATGCTTGAGTCAGTTCCATTTAAGCCCAAACCTTCTGCTCTGCATTTTGCTCTTCTCCTTGCTACCACACACTCATCTCCACAAGTCCACACTTAAATGACTTTGCAATCCCTTATTTATATTTGACATCAACTTAGGAACAAACATCTAAGTCGGCAAACATCCACAAGAACATCCACAAGATGTAAAATTCATCCGGTCGGCCAGTCATAGAAAGTACACCATCATCCGGAAGTTATTCTTCATTTTCGGGACCCCATTTTTAATGTGGACCATAAACATGAACTAAGCATGATCCAAGGAGCTCCACAAACTTGTTTGAATCTCCAAGAACATCCGCACTTCCTCTACTTATTGAAATCCTTCTCTTCTTCATCCAGAACCTCAAGAACATAGTCTACCATTACTGTCACAAAGAACCAATCGAGTTAACACACCACACAGACTTCCTTAACACTTCCTCAAATCCGTAGAACTGGAGAATGTATTTCCAGATCTCACAGGACCTATCTGTATCACTTTGTCATCACTGAACATCTGCCAGAACCGGTTTCACTTGAACTACCATAACTTCTTCATATCTTCATGCGGACCTCTAAAATATCTACTGCAACATCTTAAGACACATATCTACAAACCCTTTAATCCGCATCCTCTGATCCTCATCCTATATTAGACTTTTACCTTATGTCATCACTGTTCTTCACTGTTCCTGATTGAGACTAATTTTCTCAATATCCTCAACACACAACTCATCCAAACTTTGTCATTAATGTAACAGGAATATGTTGACATCAATGACAACAACAGTTAGGCCCATACTTGCAACAAGTTTTTTCTTGGATATGGATTTCTTTGATGCTATGGTTTGCTTGGTTGTAGGAAGATATCTAGGATATGCTGACGTCACAAGAGTAGTTCCCTTTGTTGTTGTTGTAGCGGTACATGTTGACAGAGATTGACCGTGAGGCACTTGGTGCTATGGGGCTTCATTGTATTTGCTTCATGCCTGAGGTTCGCATGAACCGAGGGTTGTTGACTGCGGCTGTGGAGTGATTCCACAGCGAGGATGGGACATTCCATCTTTCGACGGGGTAAATGGCGATCACTCTGGAGGACGTGTATAGGATTCTACACCTCCCTATTCAGGGAGAGTTGGTAGAGTATGAGTCACAGCGTGATGCTGGACTGGCCGAGGGCAGATGGGTGTTTGATGACCTAGAGTTGGTTGGATAGGTGATCTCGTGGTAGGACATTCATGAATGCTATGACTACTTCCCAGGTATAGTGGTGGGACTGATCAGTGGCGTAGTATGCCCCGATAGGAGGTCACACGGGTTCCCAACTAGTTGGGGGAGGGTATTGGAGAGCATGATTACTGATGGGACATGGTATGCATGGGGTGTGTGTGTGCTAGCACACTTATATAGGGATATGCACCAGGTTGTGTATCACAGAGGAGCCAGTCTATCAGCAAGCGCGTCTCTATTGCAGTTTTGGTTATGGGAGCATATAGCTATCACAAGGCCGATATGTTTATTTCATAGGTAGAGGCGCAAGCCCTACAATTACGGCTATGATGGTGTGATTTCCCAGCACAAGCTGGGGAAGCTGGAGTATTGGAGACATGTGTTGGATAATGTGGATTGGGTTGTCTAGCACCCATACCTAGACTACAAGGTATGGGATGATGAGGCTAATGAGTTGCCTTACTGTTTTTAGACTCAGCAGCTCATTAGCAGGATGAGGTACATACTGGAGTGACAGATTATGAGTAGAGTACAGAGGTAATTTGGCTGAGTACAGGGCAGGCCACAGGGGCAAGCATGTTTCACGAGGACCCATGCAGAGAGATATAGGTGGGCTCAAGTGGCATCATATGAGGAGGCTCTGGCAGACTTTCAATAGATTCCCCATGCAGCGTGGTCTATGAGGAGGGACATAGTAGATGCGAGTATGACAACAGACTTGAGGAGTGGTTCACCACCTATCCCTTTCCCAGATATTCTGGACCTGGAGAGTTGGCTCCTCATATAGACGAGGACGATTCAGATGACAAGGGTGGAGCTAGCAGGAGGTGGGGAGGACGGAGGAGGGGGAGATGAGATTAGGGGGATGATGGAGGAGATGGAGGAGGAGGAGGTGGCAGACCTAGACAAAGGAGGAGGAGGTCCGGGGGGGACCCTTAGGTCAGCAGACAGTTGCGCAGTCGCAGGCTATAGGGCAAGTGCAGATACCAGCATAGTTAGTGGTTCCATAGAGATAGATGTTGCCACCATAGCAAGTGGCTCAGCAGCAGGTGTAGGGATAGGTAGGTTAGGCTTCGCAGCCTGACTTACAGTAGCAGGCCTCTGCGGTGTTATAGGGTCAGATTAGGTAGCTGAGGGCCCACCTAAGAGCAGCTGAGTCTCAGAGGGATGCAGATGTAGGATGGATATCAGAGATATCCAGGGAGAGAGACACAACATTGGCTAGTATGTAGGCGATGAGAGCAGAGAGGGATGCAGTAGTGGCAACTATGGGTACAGATGGTACTTCTATCTTTTTAGTATCATAGGTGTAGTAGGCACAGACATAGCTAGCGTAGGTACAGAGTGGGCTTGCCAGAGAACAAGCTCAGGCTCAGTATTACAGAGGCTTATACCACGGGGCAGTGTCAGCGGATCAGCGTGTGCCCAGCTTCAGGAGCTAGTCTATGGCATCTCAGAGGGTAGGTGGGTCTCGATCTGTAGGACTAGTGAGGGGCCCCCAGCAGTCAAGGAGAGACAAATGAGAGGGCAGCATAGGGAGTAGTGCTCCACGGCAGTAGACTTAGACAAACCTGGACACTTGTACTGATTTTTGAGTTGATGTACACATTTTTTATGGCTGAGATAGCCTATATATGTACTATTTTTGCCCTGAGACATGTATCATCATCTTTTTGTACTTTGTATACATTTTATGATATGACTCTGAGAGATGGATAGATATTTTGATATGTTGTACATTTGGACATGTTTTTTATGCTTTATACGATGATGTAGTTATTGATGTTCTACATGCTTATGTTCTATGTTTATATGCTATGGATGCAATCTATCTTATGATGCTTTGTATATGTGATACATACTAGATGAATGCCCTAATGCACTTATTATGTATGCAAATGATTTAATCATGTGAATGACTATCTCATGTGATATGATATGTTATCTATGCTATGTTTTTGATATGTCCAAATGTACTTAATAGACATAGAGATGTTATAGATAGGCAGAAGAGAAGAGATGAAGAAATACAGGCTTTCATTTGATATACTGCAGGATTTTTTTGTTGTATGGTTGATATGGATTGTTGGATATGGGATGGATGTGGATTGTCATCTTGATATTGCAAGTCTTTTTGCTTTCATCATTGGGCACTTTTTTGTTTCTTTTCTCTTTTTGAAATGTTGTAAGAAAATACAAGCATCTAGGTATAATTAGACCAAGATGACCTGAGTATTCCTTACATGGATTTTGATATAGCAAGTTGATAAAAGCATCTAGTCAAACTTGAATCTAGATGACCTGAGTACTTCTTACATTTCAATAGACAATGATTGCCCCTTTTCATGTTTAGACCTCGGAAGTCCTCAATGATCTTTTGTTGATCATGTCATTAGACAAAAGTCGTCACATTACTAAAGTTTGATCCACAAGCAATAGACAAAGAAAAAATTTATGCCCCCATCATACCATCTCTAGCTTTTGGCATCCTTAAGTAGCATAGGAAGACATAATGACAAAAATCCAAGACTTTGTAAGTTAACCTGTTCACAAAACATTCTCGCACTAGATATGTCTTTTTTCCATAATTGATATAGAGTTGGTTTGAGTGTTTTGGTATGGTGCCTTGCTTTGGGTAGGTTGATGTTTTGTGTCAAGGTTTTGTTTTGGTAAGCTTGCTTTGCTGCGTGGGCTTGTCTAGTGAAAGGTATCACAATCCTTTATTGGTATCCTCTTAGAACATGTGGCATTCAAGAATCCAAATCCATAACCAAGTCAAGTAGTTGCCCCCAGTTTAGACAAAGATCGAGTTATTGTGGGTGATATGACAAATAGACATGGAGAGACGAACCCTAAGGGACTGACCTAGTGCCTTGGGGGCTCATTGCTAAATGGCCTTGCCTACATGATGACGCAGAGGCAATGTAGTTCGGGGTGAACCTAATAGACCTAAGACCTAGGCGCTGGTAAAGATGTAGAAATGGTATGGACAGTAGGACAGATGACACTAGAAAGAATGGATAGAAAGGAATAGATGAGTGGAGCGGAGTGGAGCCTCAGGGGCGCATTAAGAATTGCCTTGCCTACATGATAGCTTAGAGACAATGTAGTTCAACAACGATTCAAAGGATTGGTTCAAGATGAATGATATGATGGACATGAGAGAATGAAGTTACAACAGATGGAGGAAGTGGTTTGTCGCAGATAGCGCCTATTTACCAGGTTTTCACCACTTACTTTTATTTGCATGAAAGCTAAAAGTACACATGATGCCTATTTGCCAGGTTTTCATCATGGTACCTATCCCAAGTGCCTGTTTTCCAAGTTTTCACCAAAGGACAATTTTTCTTTTTGTTATTTTTCCATTTTTCTGATTTTTTTGCTATTTTTGAATTTTTTTTGAATTTTTAAGGACTCCCTTGCATTGGGGTTTTAGGTGTAGAGCTTGCAAAGATGCATGCTATTGATAGGATCATCAAATAGTTCACCTTCAGATGTAGCCAATTGATATGCCCCTCACCCATAGGCTGCTATGATGACATAGGGACCTAGCCAGTTAGGTTCAAACTTTCCTTTCTTTTCTTGGTCTTGCTAATTCCTAGGATTTTCTCTGAGGACTAGGTCACCAACTTGGAATACTCAGGGCTTTACCCTGTGGTTATAACTTCTGGACATCCATTGTTGATAAGATTTGAGGTGATTAAAGGCATGTTGCCTTCTCTCTTCGAGCAACTGTAATTCTTGAAGTCTGGACACTTTGTACTCTTCATCAGATATGGGGCCTTTTAACGAAACTCGCAAGGATGGGATCTTGACTTCAATGGGAAAGATGGCTTCAGATCCATAAACCAAGGAGTATGGTGTTGCACCTATGGGTGTGCAGATACTTGTACAATAGGCCCATGGTGTGGGGTTTAATTGAACATGCCAATCACGACTGACATCATTGACAGTCTTCTTTAGGATTTTTAAGATAGTTTTATTTGATGCCTCAGCTTGGTCATTGCCTTGGGGATAATAGGGGGTTGAAAAGCGGTGCTGAATATGAAATTTGTCACATAGTTCCCTGACATCTTTATTTTTGAAGGGTCATCTATTATCCATGACAATGGATGAAGGGATACCATAGCGACAAATGATATAGTTCAAGATAAAAGAGGCAATCTGCTTGCCTGTGATATTGGCTAAAGGCACAGCTTCAATCCACTTCGTAAAGTACTCAGTGGCAGTGATTATGAATTTATGGCCGCTGGATGAAGAAGGGTGAATCTTGCCCACTAAGTCGAGTCCCCACTGACAGAAAGTCCAAGGAGTGGTTAATGGTTGTAGCTCCTGTGCTAGTGCATGTATCAGGTTCCCATGGATTTGGCACTTTTTGCACTTCTTTACAAAATGATAGGAATCTTGTTCCATTGTTGGCCAGTAGTATCCCATGCGTATGAGTTTATTGGCTAGGGTAGGGCCACTAGAGTGGGTCCTGCATATACCATCATGTACTTCACTCAGGGTAGTTTGATATTCCTCACTATCAAGACATCTAAGGAGAGTAGCATCGAGACCTCTGCGATATAGGGTATTGGCGACAAGGGCATACCGGGATGCCTGATGGATGAAGGTTCATTTTTGGTTACTAGATAGATCGGGTGGGAGGGTATTCTCTTTAAGATAGGCAAATATTTTTCCAAAGGGGGGAATCGGCTCCGACAATGTGGCAAATGATATGGGATTTGGGAGTGTCATATGCAGAATGGGACATTGGCTCTACCAAGAACTCGTAATGTGATTGATTATCTGGAATATCGAGGAGAGATGCAATTGTTACCATGGCGTCTATAGCTTTGTTCTCAATCCTTGTATCTGCTCAAAAGAGATCTTGACGAAGTATTCTTTGAAGTCATCTACCATTCATTTGTAAGGGATTAATTTCTCATCTTTTGTCTAGTAGTCATCATTTACTTGATTTATGACTAGCTATGAATCACCATACACCTGAAGTTCTTGGATATTCCATTCAATTGCTAGCTTGATGCCAATGACTAGGGCTTCATACTCTGCCACGTTGTTGGTGCAAGGAAATAGTAATCTGTATGATTTAGGAATGGTGTCACCACTAGGTGTGATCAACAAGATACCTACTCCTGATCCATGCTGAGTGTATGATCCATCAAAGTACATTTTCCAGGTTGTTGTGGTTATGTGAAAGATAGATTCATCTAGAAATTCAAATCTCAAAGGGTTGTCATCTGTTAGAGGTACGTCTGCTAGTTGATCTACAAGTAGTTGGCCTTTTATTGCTTTCCTGTCTATATATTCAATATCAAACTCGCTGAGAAGTATGACCCATTTGGGCAATCTACCTGTTAAGGCTGCTTTGTTGAGTAGATACTTGAGTGGATCAATTTTTGCTACCAGTTTGACAGAATGTGACAACATGTAATGTCTCCACTTTTGTGAAGCGAAGACCACGGCGAGACATGCTCTTTCGATGTTGGATGGGTACTATGTTCGAGGAGCTAAACTAGTTAAGCAAAAACTCAGAAATATGCACCCACATGTGGCCCTCATGGTGAAAGAAGAGGTGAAGAAACTGTTAGATGTCAGATTCATCAGACCAATAGACTATCTTGAGTGGGTTTTGAACATAGTACCAGTTCAGGTTCTTGATGTGCCATTGCAACCTAGCCCTATAGTGTCTTGGGCTATCAAGGTATGAGGTTGGATGGGTTCAGTGATACCATCCTTTCTTGAACAGAGTGGGCCGTGTCCTTCATATCCCATTCTTTGTAGCATTTGGAATCCTTGACCATATTGTTCAGTTTGTATAGTTTAATGGTCTTGTTGTGTTGATGAACTATCTTCATCCTTGTATAGCCATTGTACGATATCCTTTTCATCACTATCATCTTCGAGGCTTCCCCATTTGATAAACAGAACTTTGGTAGCTTTGTCTACTTTTGGTTTGCTCAGAGTGGGTCTTCCATATGATCTTGGAGATAGGGGGAGTTGTGCCAAGCAGAGGGATTGGGAATTTGTGTATTCACCCAAGCCTTTATCTTTGAGTTTCAGGTCAGGTTGGGAAGCTTTTGATGAGGAAGCAAGTGAAGCAGGGTCAACACGGGATGAAGATGAAGCAGAGGCACGGTTGTTAGGAATCACCACTTCATGTTTAGGATGAATGGAGTTACAATACTGAAATGAGTTGGGGTCACCTTGGATGGTGATCTCTTGACCTTCATAGGGGAACTTGATACATTGATGGTATTTTGACAGCACTACTTTTAGAGCATGTATCCATGGTCTCCCAAGAAGAATGTTGTATGCTAACTCCATATCAAGGACTTGACAAGCCATGTCTTTTACTATAGGTCCCACTCTAATTGGTAAAGTAAGAATTCCCTTGGAAGTTCTCTCCTCCTCATCATAGGCTTTTATAGTGATTTTCTTTTTCAGATCTATAGCTTTCTCCAAAAACCCCAATGTAAGGATTATCTTCAAGGTGCAAATATTCAAACTAGCTCCTCCATCGATTAGGACTCTTTTTATCTTGTGTTTGTGTATGAAGGCTTCGATATGAATAGAGGCATTATGGGGTTGGGTGATTGACATATCATCCTTTTCAGTGAATGATAGGGAGTGAGGTGAGGTAATGTGACCTACCATTAGTACCAGTTCAGGTACTATGCTCTTTCTAATATGCCATTGTTCAGGTTCTTGATGTGCCATTGCAACCTAGCCCTTTAGTGTCTTGGGCTATCAAGGTATGAGGTTGGATGGGTTAAGTGATACCATCCTTTCTTGAAGAGAGTGGGCCGTGTCCTTCATATCCCATTCTTTCTAGCATTTGGAATCATTGACCATATTGTTCAGTTTGTATAGTTTGATGGTCTTGTTGTGTTGATGAACTATCTTCATCCTTGTATAGCCATTGTAGGATATCCTTTTCATCACTATCATCTTCGAGGCTTCCCCATTTGATAAATAGACCTTTGGTAGCTTTGTCTGCTTTTGGTTTGCTCAGAGTGGGTCTTCCATATGATCTTGGAGATAGGGGGAGTTGTGCCAAGCAGAGGGATTGGGAATTTGTGTATTCACCCAAGCCTTTATCTTTGAGTTTCAGGTCAGGTTGGGAAGCTTTTGATGAGGAAGCAAGTGAAGTAGGGTCAACACGGGATGAAGATGAAGTAGAGGCACGGTTGTTAGGAATCACCACTTCATGTTTAGGATGAATGGAGTTACAATACTGAAATGGGTTGGGGTCACCTTGGATGGTGATCTCTTGACCTTCATAAGGGAACTTGATACACTGATGGTATTTTGATGGCACTACTTTTAGAGCATGTATCCATGGTCTCCCAAGAAGAATGTTGTATGCTAGCTCCATATCAAGGACTTGACAAGCCATGTCTTTTACTATAGGTCCCACTCTGATTGGTAAAGTAAGAATTCCCTTGGAAGTTCTCTCCTCCTCATCATAGGCTTTTATAGTGATTTTCTTTTTTGGATCTATAGCTTTCTCCAAAAACCCCAATGTAAGGATTATCTTCAAGGTGCAAATATTCAAACTAGCTCCTCCATCGATTAGGACTCTTTTTATCTTGTGTTTGTGTATGAAGGCTTCATATGAAGAGAGCATTATGGGGTTGGGTGATTGACATATCATCCTTTTCAGTGAATGATAGGGAGTGAGGTGAGGTAATGTGACCTACCATGGTTTGAAACTGTTCTTCAAAAAGGTTTGTTGGGATGGAGGCTTCCGCTAAAGCTTTGTCAAGTATGGCCCTATGAGACAGGGATAGATGGAGAAGTTCTAGAATGGAGATATGTGCAGGTGTCTTATGTAATTGATCCAAGATACTGTACTGATTAGCCGGAGGGGCGGAGGCTCCTCTAAGAGTGACTCTATTACTATGAGTGGTAACATTGCAATCCAGATCTTTGTTTATAGTGATCACATTGATGCGTGAATCACCTTCAGAGATATGGTTAACAACATAGTCAAAGCCAATGTTTGTGTAATTTGCATTGTGAAATCCACTATTGTTTTGGTTGGAAGGTCCTCCTTGCTCATAGTTGGGAAGAGGATCCTTGAATTCCTGATGATCACTATTAGAGGTATGTCCGTCAAGTGACACTTTGTTTTGTTCAATCAATTCTTGGATAGTGTGTTTGAGCACAATGCAGTCATTGGTTTTGTGCCCCCTGTTTCGGTGGAACTCATAGAAGTCATTGTCGTTCCACCAAGGAGGTTTGACATTTGGTTCATATTCCTACGTAGTTGGAAGCGTTATGATCTTACTTGTGACTAACTTCTATAGGGTAGTTTTCAATGATTCTCGCAAAGGTGTGAATTTTTGCCTAGGTTGGAAATTTATAAACCGTGATTCAGTGTTTCTTGGTTTGTTTTGTGGGGGGATGTTTTGAGGAGTCGATAAGTTGGAGATTGGTTGCTTAGGTGCTGCATTCTTGGCATCTACCACCCCGTCATTCACAATGTTTTTATTCTTTGTCCATAATCTTGGTTTATCTATGTTGGTGTTGGTACTAGGAGTATCCTTATAGAGCTTTATTTGAGATTAAAGCTTTTTTGATGATTAGACCCATCTCAATGACCTTGCTGAAGGAAGTAAGACATTAGACTTGTATCTGATAGCTTAGGTTGGTTTGTAAGTTATGGACAAACATTTCTAGCATTTTTTTTTCAAGCATTTGATGTGGGCACTTACTTGCCAACTATCTCCATCTTTGTAGGAAGGTGGCAAAAGACTCTCAACCTTTTTGCTTGGTGTTACAAAGATCTAAGATTGAGGTGTCATGCTCAATATTATAGGAGAAGTGCGTGAAAAATTTGTCCACAAGTTCGTTAAATGTTCAAATGCTAGGTGGTTGTCTAGAAAACCACTCCATCGCTTGTCCTCCCAAACTTCTTGGAAACAGTCACATAAGGTAAGTATCATTGTGTGCGACTTCTAGAGAAGCAACATTGAATTCCCTAATGTGGTCCCTTGGATCACCCTTTCCTTGATATTTATCAAATTTTGGCAATTCAAATTTAGAGGAGAAAGGTATCATGATCATGGTTCTAATTAAAGGATATGGTGAAATATCCTCTAGGGAGTAATGCTCAGTTGATGCTCCTGTTTGCATGTCCATGAATTGTTGTTGTCAAGTTTGGATTCGTTGGGTCATTAAACTCAAGGCATCGGTAGAATCAATCGTTGCTTTGTTTTTGTTTGCGGGTATTTCCTCATGTGTGCTTCCCTCAGGGTGTCTTTCTTCCTCAGATTCTTTTAGAGCTTCTATGTCAAAATATTTAGGGAACTTGACTCCTAGATGTGCTAGGTGTAGAAAGAATTTGGTAGGATCTTGGGCAACTACCCTATCCATTAAGCATTGAAATCTTTGGTCTTGCTGCGTTTGGAGGACCTCTTCCATAGAGATTTCCTCATCACTTTCATGAGAGTTTGGGATAGTTTTCTCAGCCATTTCAATCTATTTTTGTTTTTGCAATCTTGTTAAGACCATGCAAGGTGATGAGAGAATGGGATGGAATGAGTTTGAAAGTTTTGAAAAAGAGGTGCTAGAATGTGCCAAAGTTTGAGCAAGGTTCTCCTTAGATCAAGTTGGTGTCAAACAAGTTGGGTGGACAAAACGATAGTCAAAGTAAGGATGATAGAAATCCGTTTACTTGATGTGGACTAGTTTTGTACAAGCCACTAGTGGAGTTCCGAGAGAAAAGGATAAGTGATCCTTGATAGTGGAGACTCACTAGGTTTGTTTGAGGTTGTGATGCGATCAAGAATAGCTTGGTTCTAACCTTGTTGGATTTTGGAAGAATTTTGTGAGATTTGGATGATGTAGTTTGGAGAAAAGTAGCTATGGTGCAGAAAAAGAGGGAAATGGTTGATTGCATGATTCTGATAAGATTTTGGAACAATTGAGACAGGTTTGAAATGAGCTTTTGAAAAGTTGAAAAATTTTCTCTTGGAAGGTATGGAATAGCTTTTTGTTTTGGATATGCAGCAGTTAAATGCACCGGAATAGAGTTCAAAAGTGCCACAAGTCAGATCAAATGCACAACTCTGGTAATGTTTAAATGTGCTACAACAGATAGTAAATGCACTCCAAGTCTACGCAAATGTACCGCAGGTCGATTCAAAAGCACCATTCTAGTTTTTCACTTTTGTTTTACAGAATTTTGGAAGGTTTTTCAAGATTTTTCTATTTTTGGGTGAAAACTTGGTCTTTTATTGAATGTTGAGTTTCAATTATGGCAAAAGACATAGCAAGCGCATAGAATTTTTCATGTTTTTTTATCTTTTGTTATTTTTTTGTATTTTTGAACTTTTTGACTCAAGAACAAGTACAACCTAGGCTGGATAGGACGGTATTTGTTGGATCCCTGGCTATGCATATTCAAAGCATGTAGCTCTAGGATCTGGTAGCACCGACTCCCCTCCATGGCACTCACTTCTCACACATACCAAATCTAGGTTTCCTTAGGCTCGTACCCCCACTTAACCTTAGGATTGTCCTTGCTACCTGTACTAAGAATCACATGAATCAGGGCCGCTTCAAAGGCTCTACCTTTTGTGTCAACAAATAGGGGTTTTTGGTATACTAAACAAGTGGTTAAGTAGTCAAGGCAACCGTTTGAGTGGTTACACGTGCGTCGGCACTACTCTCCATTATGGAGTCTCCCAGCCTCCAAGGGTTACACCTTGGAGGGTTTTGGGGGAGCTTGGTCGTCGGTGTAACATAGTAGCACTCATTGCAGGAGGTTTTCGCCTCATGCACAATTTATTTTAATTAGATCGGTAGGGCTTGGCTTTAGCCTGTTACCACTCAGGGTCATTTCCACTTGGACAGGTAGGCATCCAAGGGCATGCCCCTCTAAAGGTTATACAAAGGGAATAACAAGTCTAGTGTTCTAGTCACCCAGTAAAGGGGAGAGCATAAGCCTATTATCATTCAACAATCAGAAAAGACAATGATTAATCCAATCCTAGTTAAAAGGAAAAAAACTAAATGGGCTATCTATTTGTGCACTCACGCGTTTGTTAACTTTGAAGTGGTTAAAAGATAGCAATGTTCATTTCATTTATGAGATAGCAATATTCTAATTAAGAAGATACCAATATGCAAAGATAGTAGTGGTTCAGTTACTATCCCCCTAGTTAAAGACTATGTGAAATTTGTATGCATGCATTTTTTTTTACTTTTTCCCTTAATTAATCTAAGTGAATTAATCAATGCAGCTAAATGATCTATTCCAGCCTCTAATCCTACAAGACAAACGTTAGTTTAATCAGAAAAATCACAAGAAATCCTAAAAACCATAGTGACAGATCAGATGCACCGCAATATAGTTTGAATGCACAAAAACAAAGACTGTATGCATCGTTGTACAGATGCACTACAACAGGTGTCAAAAGCACATGATGAATATGTAAATGCGTTAATTTAATAAATGCGCTGTGAAATGGTATAAAAGCGCGTAATGTAAAGTATATGTACCAGGTTTTTGCAGGTGCCGGAATAAGAGGCAAAAGTGTCGATTCAGAAGATGTATGCACCATAACTTTAAAAGCACCAAAATAGTGAGCAGATGCGCTGGCTTGGAAGATGTATGTGCCAGAAGATTGTGTGCACTAGAACATGAGGTAAATGCACCACGAGATTGCCCAGATGTGCCAGTTAAACCTGTTAGAAGCCTGTACAGAAACCTGTATGGACCCTGTCACTAAGAAACTCATATTTTTGTTAGATTAGGGGCAAGAGCTCCATGGTGGGCACCAGAAATGTAAGGGTAAAAATGGGAATAATCAAATGAATAATAAAAACCCAAACATCAATAGAATATGAAGATAAAAAGGATTTAAAATAGAGAAAGAGAGATACACACAACCTTTTACATTGCGACTTCCATTGTTCGCCTTTTCTTTCTTGATCTTGTGGTGATAAAGATGGCCCTCAAGAAGCTTGCTTCCTTGCTTTGATTCCTCAAGATGACAAGGAGAAGTGGCTTTGATACTTGGTGTGTTAAAGATGAGCTTCAACACACTATGAAATGGATGGATGATGAAGTGATATGCAATGGGGGTGCCAATGGCATGCTATAGTTCCTGCAGCATAAGTTTACTCAAATGATGGATATAAAATGAAGAAGAAGAGGGTTGTATTTATAGAATTGTGTGAGAGAAGATCAATGGTGGAGAAGAAATGAGAAGATCAATGGAGGAGGATGTTCGAGAGAATGTGCGCGAATAGAAAAAAGACATGTGTCATTCAAAAAGAAGCTCTGTTGAGTTAACTGCTTTCTTGATGAGGATGAGTTTTTATTTTTCTTAAATTAGAATATATTTTTCTAATTTAAAAACAAAGTTTTTTTAACTCATCTTTTGCTTTTGCATGACAAGAAGAATTTATTTTTTGAAGATTTGAAGATTTTTCTGGAAGATAAGAAAGCATAATTAAATAAATAGATTTATTTAATTACTTGTAGATAATTTGGAAGAATAAATAAAATATTTAAATATATTTTATTTTTTGGAGATTTAATTTAAATAAATTTGCATTTTATTTAAATTTAAAAGAATGGATGATTTAATTAAATAATTAGAATTATTTAATTATTTAGAAGAATAAAGTTAATGTAGATGAAATTAATTAAATAAATGTAATTTATTTAATTAAATGGGAGAAAGTGAATCAAATAAATAAATAAATTTATTTATTTATTGATAATGGAATATGAAGATGAAATAAATATTTAAAATATTTATTTAAGTAGAGTCATGTCATTTTAGGTGTATACAGGATCAATATCCTTTCTTTGTTCTCTAGAACTGGGGGTACATAAGTTGCTTTGTATGGTTTGGGTATACCACTCAATTATGTTGAATCTATAGAAATTTGTAAATAAAACAAGGTTATCCTCAAAATTTGGGTGGAAAAAAATATCAAAAATTTGAATTGATAAAACTATGTGTCTTGTATCTCTCATATTGGTATTCAAGTATCCTCTACATTTAATGAATTATGTCAAAGACCTAAAATTATAACAACCCACTTAACAAATTTTTAGGGCAGTTGGCCATCTAGCTCAAGAGGGAGTAAATTTTGTCCATGTCTTGTCAATTAGGTGAAATGGAAAGAAATAAGAAAGAAGAGAGATAATGAGAGATAATGAGAGAGAGAGGAGAGATAGAGGAAGAAAGAAGGGGATATAGAGACATGGACAAATAGAGAGGAAGACAAGGAGATAGAAACCATGGTTAGCATGACTAATCAAACCAATAACCCTAGGATTGTAATTGGCAACATCCAAGCCCAAAATTAGTCCCATGTTGATTGTGCAAATAAATTTGCTCCATATAATCAAAATAATGTTCATACGGGTCTACAATTTGCAACATCCATACTTGCAATTAGTCCCATGTTGATTTTGCAAACAAATTTTCGACATCGAATAAAAATAATAATAATGTCCATAATTTTCAATACTTGTTTTTAGTAGCCTCTTCAATTTGAAAAGGAACTTCAATATGAAAAAATAATGAATTTATAATCTATTGACTTCAAAATTAGTACAAAATGAAGGTTTCATTAGTCTATAATGTTACACTTGAATGCATTACATGCCTGAAACATAATTCACAATCCATGAAAATCATATAAAATAGTCAAATGGTTCCTCTCTAGCCCATCCCTTATGTCCCTATTGTTGCTTGTCAAATTATTGTAGGGGCTTCCACCTATTATCAAGTCACAACCTCCAATTGAATTAATCATTTCATCAAGAATTTCTAGGGAAGTTGACCATCTAGCTCAAGAGGGAGTAAAGTTTGTCCATGTCTTGTCAAATAACACATGGAAAATATAAAGACATGGGAGAAATATTAGAGGGGAATGAGGTAGGTGGTTGTATGATAATGTAATCTATAAAATGGGGTTGTTTAAATTCCATTTTATGGGTGGTGGGTTGAAGGAAACACTAAGAATTATAAATTCAATAAAATGAGAGGTTAGTTTGAATATCTAGATAGGAGAATTGAGTTTGGAAGGAAAGAGTAGAAGTGGCCTTAGAAATTATATGGTACTCAGAGATATTATTTAATTATGTTCTCCTATATCTAGTGAAAAGTTTCAATGTGTACATTTCTTTGAATTTAGAAAATAAATAATATATTGTCATAAATTAAGGACACATGTAGGTAAATTAATGGTTAGTGGACTTAGGTTTTTGTACATTAGTTCATGTTGGAATTATACCATGACCTCCCATGAGATGAGTGTATATACAAATTGCATTGTTGTGACCTTGAAAGTGAAGAACATTTTGTATCCAATGGCCCTAACTAATATGAGATTTGTGGGAAATTCCACTATCTTTTTAGAGACTTTCATGAATTATAAAGGACCTACATCCAATATGAGGACCAAAGATGTTTATCTTTAACAAAGAAAACTTAGATTGAAGTCTTCCCATTTCGATAATTCTAAGACTTAATTTGTACTTCTAAACAATGGGCTACCAAAATTGCAAGAGAGCACATATCCAAACAACACAATTTATTTTTTCTAAGACCTATTGCCTTCAAATCCTATAATACTTGTTCATCATTAAATACGATCATTTTCTTTTTTATTTATTTATCTTCTTTATTAGAGATGCTTTGGACACTCCTTTATGTATTAGAATGGATTATAATTCTCTTCATGGATGGGTGCATGATGCAATAGTAAGTTGTATTTAGGGAACCTATGATGTTGTGTTTGAGTCCCATTAAGGACCAAGACAAAATCACTCATTTGTGGTCTTACTAAGATTGGTTAACCCTAAGAGAAAACAAATCTCTCAAAAAAAATATAAAGGTTTAAGAATATTGTCCTATTTAGTTCCTCTTAACGTGCACTCAATTTTATATTCAAACACATTGTGGTGGCCCATTTCTCCATCACTTATCACCAATAAACATCAAATTATATGACATGTATTTTCCATTGTCATTGTCTTCTATTAAATACATAATAACAAAGAGTCATTTGCTCCATTTTTTTATTATCATTCAAACATTCCACAAAATAATGTACTTTACCTAATTTTCCATATCATTTGTCTTATCTAAATTTAATAAAGCCTAATCAAATTCCCTCATACTTAGTTCAACCTAGATTCTTTCAATTTAAACAATAATTAAACCCTTGAATATTATTTTTTATGAACTAAATAATTCAAATTTACTAAATAAATGCTCTCATAATCTTATCAAACATATTAGCCTTTAGTTTAGTAATCAACTAAAGGATCTCAATATTGTTTTTTACAAACTAAATCATTCAATATTCTCATGCATGTTGGCCATGATTAAATTATTTACTAAATAAATGCTCTCATAATCATATCAAACATATTAGCCTTTAGTTCGGTAACTTTGTTATAGTATTGTTCTTTCCTAATAAAATTTGTGTCAGATAGTAGTTGATCTTGGTAATCAACCTCGCCTACAAGATATATAACCCATAATTAATAGTGAGAGATAGAGAGTGAGGGAGAGGTACAAAGATATAGAGAGATGAATAGAGAAAGAGATAAATCAAGAGAGAGAAATAGACCCAACTTTTGAGGATAAACTTGTTTTCTTTGTAATTTTTATAATAGATATAATATAATTGAGTGGTAATACCCAAATGATGCCAAGCAACATCTACACCCCTAGTTCTATAGAACAAAGAAAGGATATTGATCCACTTTAGATAAATAGGATTCAAAACAAAAACAAAAAATAGAGTTTAGGGTATTGATCTAGATAACAACATTTGCAGTTTAATTATTTTAATTTTGATTAAACCCTGTCTCTCTCTCACTTTATCTCTCTGTATTTATTCCTCACTCTCTATTTTTGTAAAAGTACCATTTCATGAGGCTCTAGTGGAGCTAGATGATCTAGACTAACCCATACCAAGCTCCACTTTTTACATTGTAAAAGTACCATAGTGTGGTCTTTAATGTAGGGTTTTCCATTATAATGCTTGACCATAGCCCCAAGTCTATCACACAACAAAACACTTTTTGCCACTATGTTTATGCAATTAAGATTAGTTATGTAATCCCATGATGGCCAATTAATTTGTGTTTTAGGAAATCTCGCTTCAAATATCATGGGAGGTAAATGTAAAATTTGAAGACAATTATTCATAGGAAGTTTATGCATGTAGGCATGTTTTCTTCTTGAAATTGAAAAGTAATTTGAATCCACAAATTTTAGTTCAACATCATACATAAATAAGGATATGGTTTGACCATACACAAAGAGAGAAAGGGAAAATAGAGAATGAGAGAAAGATAAAGATTCTCTTTTCAATTCTCTGTGCAATCCTAATTGCTTCTCTTATAGGAAATTTAATAGAGCACTCCATCTTGTTATCCATCAAATGCTTTACTAGAAATCCATTCACTATAATGGAATTTTTAACATACATGAGAGGATATGCTCACTAACCCCATATCCACCAAGGATTTATATGCTTTGCAAACACAAAATTTGCAAGGAATCCATATTGACTACATTGTACAACATCAAGACAATTGTTTGTGTCACTTATGTGTTGCATGCAAGGTGCCTCATGTCTAGATTAAGAGCATAGAGTTTTAAAGTTTCTTCTCTATTAATTGGACTAATGCAGGAGCATCACTTTGTTGATACTTTTATGTCTCAATTAGATGTTAGGAGTCCTAGTTCTATGTGTAAATGTCTTAGGAGGTCCATTGGGATCATTTCCAATGGTCTAGGTTGAGCAAATAGGCCTAGAAATCCAAATTTTGATTTTCCTGCCAAAATGTAAATTTGAATTCTCTAAGGGATTTTGTCTTGTTGAAGGGTTGGGGTTTGTTCCTCAGCCTTAGTAATAGGTTTGTGAATGAAAATAAGGTCTTAGAAGACCATGTAAGACCATGTAGGGTCTTTTTGCAATATTTTTCTAGCCTAGGTTGTGAAATAGGGGCATAAATTTCAAGTTTTAAGACAATATTATTAGGTTTTGTGGAAAAAGACATATATTTTTTATTTGTAACTATTTTGAGCAGTTGTTCATAAGGAAGGAAGGAAATGAATCCTTTAAGAAGTTCATGAAATAGTTTTCTCTTCATATACCCTATTTATTGCATCATTTTGACTATTTTTGTAGGTATACATGCAGGACATAGACCTGTATGGACATGTATGGAATAGTACTTGTCATGGGAATGTGTGAGAAGTTAGAATATTAAGTTGTAGGTTTAATTTATTGATTGTATTGTGTTTTCAAGGTGTTTTGTGTAGGTAAATAGGCCCAAGTTCCTCATTGTCACAGTCATAGACCTAGGGTTTTTAGAGACCTTAGAAAATTTGTAACTTTTGATTTCACCAATGAAAATCCATCAAACTATTGGAGAACCTTCATTGGGACATGTACCAAGTGTCCACCAAGGTAGAGTCAAAGAAACACTCATATGTATGAGTTAATAAGGTCTGAGTTGTTTCATGTTTAAAAGACTGTCAAAACCCTAAGGATATTGAGGGTTTATTGAAAAGTTTCTATGTTGAGTTTATCATAGAAAAGTGAGGGTTAGATGAAGCCCTATGGGAATTGTTGAAGGTTAAAGAAACCCTAGAAGGCATCAAGAAAGAGTTTTGTCATTCAAGGTAGCCCAATAGGTCTTTTTGAGGGTTTGAGCCTAGAGAGAAAGGCTTGTAGGAAAACTTGCAAGGTAGGGTTTGAAAAACCTTAGAAGAGTCACTAGAATCTATAGAGCATTGTTCTTTTCCTTTGTTTATCCTCTCCATCATTATTGGTATCAGAGCCTAGGTTAGCCAAGAAATCCAATAAAAGGGTTAACAATCAAAAAAGAGAAAGATGCCTCGAAGAATCAATGCTGTTGAAAGGGTGGAAGAGAGAATAGAAACATAATTGGGAGAATCCCTTGCTAGAGAAATGAGGGAAATGAGTGTCAGCTTGGATGCAAGACTCACTGCAGTGGAAGCTAATCAAAGAACAGGAGTGGTTATAGGGGATATGAGTGACCAAGATGAAGTGGTGGATGAAGCACCTCAAGAAGAACCTCAAGAAGAGTGGGATGCTGATGATGTGAGGATGGAAAGATTGCTAAGGGTAGTCAAGGGTGAAGGAACCAAGGTAAATATGGAACTTCCAATATATGCAGGTAGTTTGAATGGTGAAGAACTCCTTGATTGGATAGGGGAGTTGGACAAGTACTTTGAGTTTGAGGAGGTACCTGAAGAGAAACAAGTAAAGTTGGCCAGGACCAAGTTGAAAGGTCATGCATCCCTATGGTGGGATTATATTCAGGAAGAAAGGAGAAAGAAAGGAAAATCCAAGATTACTTCTTGTGATAGGATGATTGCCAAGTTGAAGGGCAAATTCATGCCTAGTGACTACATGACTTAGTTGTATAGGAAGTTGCAAAACTTGAAACAAAAGGATATGGGAGTGAAGGAGTACACTAAAGAGTTTTACAAGTTGAGTATTAGATCAGGACACATGGAGGATGACAATGACAAGGTTGCAAGATACCTTAATGGATTGAAGTGCAAATTGCAAGATGAGTTAAACCTTACAAGCCCCAAAACAATTGAAGAGTGTTATCAACTAGCTTAAAGGTTGGGGAGAAGCTGAATAGGAAGCAAGAAAAATAGAATAGAGGTAGAGGTCCATATGTAGGTAGAGGACAACCACAAAGAAATCAAGGTGAGTCAAGTACCTCCCAACAACAAGCATCATGTTCAAGAGGAGGTTTTAGAGGAAGAAGGCCTAATTTCATAGGCAAATTTGGACAAAGAGGAGGATTCAATGGTTTCACAGGTAAATACTACAAGTGTAACAAGTTTGCAGGTCATCAAGCTTGGGATTGTCCAGAAGAGAAATCAACAACCACTTTTAGGAGTGAAAGAAGAACTCAAGTTGCTTAAGTAGGAGATGAAGAAAGTGTTAATTCCTCACCACAACTAGAAGAACCAAAGAAAGGAGAATCTATGTTGATGAGAAGGACATTGATCAAGGTTCCAATGGAGAAGGACCCACCTTAAAGGAAGTCACTATTTAGGATTATTTGTAAGTGCTAAGGTAAGTGTTGTCAAGTTGTTATAGATTCTCCAGGTAGTACTGATAATCTAGTTGCTATTGAGATGGTAGAGAAATTAAACTTGAAAAGGTTATCTCATCCTAATCTTGTTGGAAAGAGACACTGCTAGGCATAATAGATGTTGTCATTGATGGCAACTAAGATCATCCCAATCATCCACATAACATAATTTGTTCATACCAGAAGTCAGATTCAGAATTTGTCTAATTTTAGACAGCTAGGAACATAACAGTAGTAGGGTTTGATATTTTGGTCTGGATCTCTCTGGTGGGAAGTCATGAGTAGCTTCAGATCTACAGCAGTCATATGCATTGTCAAGATAGTCTAACTCTAGATTTTTGTTCTTCGTTGATAAAGTATTCAAAAGATATTAGCCTCTAAGTACCAGGTTCCAGTCTGTCAGAGCAGACAGAAGAACATGCTAACCTTATAGAAGATCTTGATTCTTAATGTATGGAAGTTGCTTATTGGAATAGTGATGATCAGTGATAGTGTCTGACATGAGTGATGATTATCAAGATCAAGTTTTGGTCTGCACTTCAAGTTATCCATAGATCTAGCCAACAGAGCAGAGCATTCATAAAAGTTCTAAGTGTTGTTGAAGCTGACTATCAGAATGATTGTAGATCATAATGCGGATATATATAGCCAATGAAATTGGCTGATTAAGTGTGTGGTGAATATGCAAAAAAGGTGTATGTGAGACAAGCAGAAATCCAAAGTGCGAATGAAGTTAGAACAGTAAGAAGAGTAGATCAAAGATGAAATGTGTAAGATCAATTTTTGTACTCAACTAGAACTGAAATTCTTGCATGAGTAGATGCTATTAATCAGTTCAGACCTCTGTTATTTTTGTTGTAATATTTCCAAAGGCAGTGAGCCTCCTTTTGAGCAGTGAGCTCTGGACAGTGAGCTTGAATGCATGTACATTCCCATTTGTAAAAATACTTTTAATAGAGTATTAATTTTGTGGGTTAACCCCCACCATGGTTTTTCCCTTAACCAGGTTTCCATGTCAAAATCTTGGTGTCTAATGTGTTATTTAAGTTTTTTGTTCATATGTTATTGATTGATGCTGAAATGTTTATATCATTGAATTGATTATAAGAGATTGAAAGTAGAAAAGAAAGTAAGTGTGTGACAACTGATTCATCCCCCCTCTCAGTTGTCTGGACTTAAACCAACAATTGGTATCAGAGAAAGGTTCCTTTGAAAAGCCTAATAGCCTAAGGAAAAGATCTTGGAAGGAGTCTAAAATGGGTTCACTCAAAGGTCAACTTCAAGTGGCCCTGGAAGAGCTTGTTTAGTCTAAAGCAAAAATTAGCAATTTGAAAGGTGAATTTAAAGATGTTGATGATACCATTGAATTGTTAAAAGATAAATTAAAGAATTCTCTACAAAGGAAAAAGGAACTACTTCTACAGCTATCCAATTTACCTGAAGAAAATGACATGAATGATGTTTTGGAAGAAAAGACAAAGGAATGTGAGATGCTGTCAAAAGAAGTTGTTCTAAAAATTGAAATGGAATCTGGAATAATGAGGCAAACCAAAGAAAGTGAAGATGGGAAGAAAATTGAAGAAGATCTGAATCAAAAACTAAGAGAAAGAACTGAAGAATATTGCAAATTGGATAGAATAGCTAGACATCTAGAATCTAATCTACAAGAAAGTAGAGACAATGAGAGAGAACTTGAAAGACCAATTGTCATTCTCAAACATGACCTAAAAGTTGCAAATGAATATAAGGAGAAGTTCAAGATAACCTCAACAAAACTAGAAGCAGTAATCGAAGGAAAAAAAGGGCTAATGACAAGCATGGTCTTGGATATGAGAAAGGTGAAAGCTCTGAATCTGGATAGAAAAATTTTCAATCTAGGAATGGGAGAAACAGAACTAGAAAACCTCTAATAAGATAGCCTAATGTTCAAAGATATCCTTCATTCAATGGAAATTGCTTCAACTGCAACAAATTTGGTCATAGAGCTACTCAATGCAAAAGTAGAGTAAATCAAAATGGTCCATCCTTCTCCAGTCAATGCTTCAAATGTAAGGGGTATGGTCATAGATCAAATGAATATAGAAATATGAAGATGAATAATGCTAACAATAGAAGAATTAGCAATTCTTTTAATGGTTACTGCTTTGTTTGCAATGGATTTGGACACATGGCTAATCAGTGCAGATCAAGAGAAAATTAGGTTTACAAGAAAAGAAATGTTGTGTGCTTTAACTGTAATAAATCTAGTCATATTGCAAGGTTCTACAGAAGTAGGAACAATGAAAGAAGTGGTCCCGTAAGCAGAAAACTGGATGAGCAAAGACAAAATAAAGGAAAAGAAAAAATTGATATGAATGAGACTCAAAATGAATCAAATAAGATATGGGTCAAGAAAACAATTATGGATGATAATAATGGATTCGCACCAGAATCCGGTGCTTAAAATTCCTTTGGGAATTAATTTGAGAGCCTTGGCTCAGGGGGGGCGACATTGTAAATCAAATTACCCCAGCCAGTAAGTGAGTGCCTAGATCTAGCACAATAAGAAAATATACCCTGAATTGATTTAGAGCAATTGGAAAAAATTTTGAAAAAAAGAGGTGAATATGGTAGATTACAGAGTAATTTATGTGAAACTGTTCAGCAAACTAAAGCAACCAGATGTATTAGGGTAGAAAATTTATTACAAAGACAAATTAGGTATTACAGAACATAAAAAGATCATTCATTCCTCATTTAGATCACTTTGCATCAGGAGAAAGCAAGAAGAGGAGAAGTGAATGATTTCAAAGCTAAGAATTTCCAAAAATTAAAGCATGAAGAGGATCTCCAAGCTAAACCCTAATCTGTGGAACAAGGTATTTCTATTTTCTGTGAAACTTCTTGAATTCTCAATCTCTACAAATGGCTACACCTTTACTTATTGATGTCACTGAGAGGCCCCATCCCAAATTCAAAAAGCATCCCTATAAATCTATTGAAGTCGAGCCGCTAGGTGCCTTCTCGAGTGTCCCATATGGGGTTTTACATGTTGAAGATATTAGGGCATACATTCATTGCAATCTAGAAGAATTTAGGAATCTAAAACTAATGGAGTTGTTTAAGAATCATTTGAAAGATTACAACTACCAACTGAGACCTGAATTTGAAGCCCTTAAAGCAAACACTTTCTGCAAATGATTGAATTTTCATCTTTTGATGAAAATGAATGGGTTCAATACATCTTATGCTGAATACATGATGAATTCCTGTGGCTAATGAAACCATTTAAGATCACAAACGATGTTATCAAGACTGTAACTGGGTTGAACTCCTCCGGCGGATTACCCATGTTGAAATCCATTAAAAACTAGACTGTAACTAATGCTACTGATGCCAAGTTTGACAAAAGTACAATGACCATCAATGATATCACAGAACCAAAAGTTAAATTTGCCTCTATGGTAATCAGGTACAAGATTTATCACTCAAGCAGGGAAAATTTAGTCTCCAGGACTGCAATATATGTAGCTTATAAGATGTTAAAGGAGAATGCAGACTATGATCTGTGTGAATTACTACAAAATTAGCTGATAGAGAATGTGAGCAAAATCAAAAGAGATAAGAAAAACTCCTTCAAATATAGTTCCTTGATCATATGCCTATATTTCTATTTTATGAATGAAGTGCTTGGAGTGCAAGGTGTGCATTGGACAAATGACAGACCAGTGGCAATCCAGATAAGAGACCATTTACATAATCTTGGAAATTCAAGAGCACAAAAGACTGCAATCTAGGGATATTTCAAAAACTTTTAGAGTCTGATGCATGCAAGGGAAAGAATCCCTAGTTCAGTCGTAGAAAAGTATGAAAATGAAATATGTTTTATGGTAGACACAAATCAATATTTGATGGAAGCTGTAGAACCAAGAATAGCATGGATAATGCAAATGGGTTATGAAGTGGATGAGGAAATTCTGGACATGTATGCTCAACATCTTCTGAGCACACCTAAAGATACCTTTGTGGAAAGGTTTGGAACCTACAAGGAATTAAGTCTAAAATTACATGTGGAGTTCAAATAGCCTGAGACCAAGAGGAAAGTGCAAAGACAAGTTGAAAGCTATGCTAAGAGCATTGGCCTAACCAAGGAGGCAGTAAAGTAGAACAAAGAAAGAATTGAAAAGATGAACAAGAGCACTAAGTAGACTATAGAAGAAAAGGCAAAAAGCCAGCCGACAGTTGCTCCGAAAATCCCACCAAGTTATTCAAGGAGGACAAGGAGTTCTATAACTCCTGTTGAGCAACTCAAGTCCACTTACACCAAGAAGTCAGAAGTGACTCCATCCGGTGATGGAGGCAAAAGGAAGAAAACCAAGGCCACAAGAACCCACATAAGAACAAAAGATGATGAGGAGATAGAGACAGATGAAGAAGTGAATGAAATAAGATCCAAGAAGGTCAAAACTTTAAAGACTTTTGAAGACCAACCTTTCGGAAGCAATAAGGCCAGTAAAAAAAAGTAACTGGTAAGGTTGCTATGACTATTGATGAAATTGTAAAAACAATCACTGTTCATGGAAATTTAAAACCTAATAGAGTTTACTATGATAAACTTGATCAACCAAACACGAAAATTTTAGAAGATGTCGTTATCATATATCTCCATAAATTCAATAGAGCCCTATTGGAAATCTTACAAGAACTTCCTAAAAGTTTGAGGAAAGTAATGGAAATGAGGAAAGAAGTAGCCAAGGATAAAGACATAGAACTCAGAGAGTATGTTCTCTCCTCTTTATGCCCTGTAATGACCAGAAAAGAAGTAGATAAAATCCTCAAAGAAGTTAAAGATAAATTCAGAAGCAAGGTCCCAATGAACAAGCTAATGCTTGGTGAGACTGAGGAAATTACAAAGGAAATAGATGAAATTCTAAGAAAGGCTTTAGACAAAAATAAATACTACATTGTTTTAGAAAAACAAGTGGAAGAAGACAATCCTCCTGCTCCGAAACAATCTTCTCTGGAACAAGAAGCTCCTAAAGAAGAAAATAACAAGAGAAATAATAACCAAAGTACTACTCTAGATCCTCCAAAACTAATCCATGAGGAGACCAATGATGGACTTGATCCAAATATTGGAGAAGTTTAGGAAGAGGAACAAGTCAATCAGGAGGACATAGATATGGTAGATGTTGAGAAGCTTATGCATTTTTGTTGAGTGGGCACATCTCAATTTTGGATGGAATGAAGAGTACTTGGGCCTCTGAACTCGTGCAAATAAAAACTAGTTTTACAGACATCCTCAAGTTCATGTGAATAGAACTTAATGATTACTTGTACATATGCAGCAATGTATATAGAAATTTTGGAGAATTTTGGCTTGCGGACCCCACCCTTTTCCATTGATGTCAAAGGGGGAGTGAAGGGCAGTGAAAAATGAGGTATTCAACAAAGGGGGAGCAATGGAACAAGTGAAGTACATGAATGTATAGACAAAGGGAGAGTTGCACAAGACACTTAGTCATTTTTCACTAAGTGTTGCCATCAATGCCAAAGGGGGAGATTGTTGGCAAGAGACACTTCTAGGCATAATAGATGTTGTCATTGATGGAAAATAAGATCATCCCAATCATCTGCATAACATAATTTGTTCATACAGAAGTCAGATTCAAAATTTGTCTAAGTTTGGACAGCTAGGAACAGAACAGTAACAGTGTCTGATATTTTGGTCCTGATCTCTCCGATGGGAAGTCATGAGTAGCTATGGATCTAGGGGAGTCATATGCATTGTCAAGATAGTCTAACTCTAGATTTTTATCCTTTGGTGATAGAGGATTCAAAAGATATTAGCCCCTGAGTATCGGGTTCCAGTCTTTCAGAGCAGACAGAAGAAGAACAGGATGACCTTGTAGAAGATCTTGATTCCAGATGTATGGAAGTTGCTTATTGGACAAACGGTGATGATCAGTGATAGTGGCTGACATGAGTGATCATTATCAAGATTAGGTTTTGGTCCGCACTTCAAGTTATGCATAGATCTAGCAAACAGAGTAGAGCATTTATAAAAGTTCTAAGTGTTGTTGAAGCTGACTGTTACAATGATTGTAGATTATATTGCAGATATATATAGGCAATGAAATTAGGTGATTAAGTGTGTGGCGTATATGCAAAAAAGATGTATGTGAGACAAGAAGAAATCCAAAGTGTGAATGAAGGAAGAACAGTAAGAAGAGCAGATCAAAAATGAAATGTGCAAGATCAGTTTTTGTACTCAACCGAAACTGAAACTCTTGCATGAGTAGATGCTATTAATCAGTTCAGACCTCTATTATTTTTGTTGTAATATTTCCAAAGATAGTGAACCTCCTTTTGAGCAATGAGCTCTGGGCATTGAGCCTAAATGCATGTGCATTCCCATTTATAAAAATACTTTTGACAAAGTATTAATTTTGTGGGTTAAACCCCACTGTGGTTTTTCCCTTAACCGGGTTTCCATGTCAAAATCTTGGTGTCTAATGTGTTATTTACATTTTCTATTCATATGTTATTGATTGATACTGAAATGTTTATATCACTAAATTGATTATAAGAGATTGAAAGTAGAAAAGAAAGTAAAAGTGTGACAACTAATTCACCCCCCCTCTTAGTTGTCCAGACCTAAACCAACAAATCCATATAAGGTCTCGTGGTTGAATTAGGGTGATGAAGGGGGTAAATCATAAAACACACAATAATAGAAATTGAACACAGAGAATAGAACTTTCTTTTATTGATCTAGGCAACTCATTACATTACAGAAGCTTAATTACAATCAGAGGAATCAGTCCTTTATAGGCTGCAACACACTACAGCTACCATCACCAGGCTCTGGAATCTTCCACCTTCTGTAACCCCCAAATCAGCTAGGGTTTCTATTTTCCTACCTATTCTTGACTCTACACTTGCCCCTTAACTCCACTACTGCCCAGGGTTCCCAAAAATGGTTATTAATAGCTTTTTTGGCAGCCAACAACCTAATTTCAAATTTTGCATCTCCCTCCAAAAATAGGTCAACTTCCGGGAGCCATAATTTTTGATCCGGGACTCCGATTGACGAACCGTTTTATGCGTCAGAAAGCTCACAGAGTGCTCTACATGATAAGAACCAACTCTGCTAGTTCTAGCCATTTTTGGGCCCGTACAGGGTAGTTTAGTGCCTCAAACCTGAGTTTGAATAATTTTCAGGCATTTTTCAGAAAACAGAAACTTTAATATCTTTTAGCTTGTAAATGATCTCCATGTGATTCCTTCACCAAAGGTCTTATATTTCCATTATGTAACTTCCTGTAAATTTTGACTTCATTCCGTGCCCAAATGTAAACTTTCTAAAAATAGCAGTTTACTATTTTTAGCAATTTGGGAAAACTGAAAGTTCTACATTATTATTCAGGTGATTATGGAACTAAAAACACTAATTATGGAAAGAAATGAAAACAACTACAATGATTTTGAATTAACTTCTTTTTGGGTGATGCAAGATTGCCCTTACACTACTGGATGCTCCTGCATCAGACACCCAGGGTAATTTGAGAAGTGACCCTGTCACGTCTCATGTGTTTGTGTGAGGAAAACCCAAACGGTCAACCTCTGCCTTAGACAACCAAGAAGAATCTTCAGCAGGCCTTCCTTTCCACTTTACCAGATATTCTTCATATTGCTTATTCTGAGTACTTCTTCCCACACGGCTATCCAAGATCTCTTCTATCTCCTCTGTTGAAGTAGATGCCAGAATACTCCACTGTTCTTCTATTGGTCCATCCTCTGTTCCACCTTCGTGATATTTTGATAAATCAACAATGTTGAAAATAGGAGAAATATTGATCCCACTCGGCAGCTCTACCTCATATGCATTTCCTAAATCATGTTTCTTCAAAATTTTGCATGGTCTAAATTTCTTCATTTTCAACTTATTGTATGTTCCAATTGGGAACCTTTCTTTTCTCAAGTGAACCATGACTTCATCTCCTACCTGGAATTCCTTATATCTCCTCTTCTAATCTGCCTTAGCCTTGTACTAAATATTCATTTTATTAATGTGCTTTCTCACCTCTTCATGCAAATTCTTCAGATGTTTTGCAAAGTCTTCAGCTTCAGCACTTGTCTTTTCTCCGTTGTCCAGCTTCCTTAACTCAGAAGCATTTCTTGGGCTATTGCCATATACAATCTGGAATGGTGATTTACCAATACTCCTATTGACAGAATTGTTGTAAGCAAATTCTGCCTGTGGTAAAATCAAGTCCCATCCCTTAGGCTTATCTCCTACTAAGCATCATAGCAGGTTACCCAAACTCCTATTCACCACTTCAGTTTGTCCATCAGTTTGTGGATGGTGTGCAGAACTAAACTTCAAATCTATCTTAAACTTCTTCCACAATGTCGTCCAGAAATAACCAACAAACTTGGTATCTTGATCTGAAACTATGCTCTTTGGTAGACCATGTAGTCTCACCACTTCCCTGAAAAATAACTAAGCAATATGAACAGCATCATTAGTTTTCTTACAAGGAATAAAATGTGCCATCTTTGAGAATCTGTCCACCACCACAAAAATAGAATCATGCCCTCTCTGTGTCCTTGGTAAACCAAGAACAAAATCCATACTAATATCATCCCATGGCTTCTCTGGTACAGGTAATGGTTGATACAATCCTGTATTTTGTCTTGTTCCTTTTGCCATCTGACATACTCTGCAACTCTGCACAAACTTCCTCACATCTTGCTGCAACTGTGGCCAATAATAATTTTCACCAACAATAGAAATGGTCTGATCTCGACCAAAGTGTCCAGCCAATCCTCCACTATGCTTCTCCTTAATCAGGTTCTCTCTCATGGAACTCCTCGGAATGCACAACTGGCTTCCTCTAAACAACATGCCATCTTGGATTATGAAATCCAACCATTTTGTCCTATCCAAAGTAACAGGCTCTAGACAAGCTTTTCAAGCCTCTGTAAAATCTAGATCTTCAGGATACAAACTTTTGAGCTCATCGAACCCAACAACCTCTATCTTCATTTATATCAACAAATTTTGCCTTCTGCTCAAGGCATCTGCAACTTTGTTGGACTTCCCACTCCTGTGCTTCAAAACAAAGGTATAACTCTACAAAAACTCAACCCATTTTAAGTGCCTTTGGTTCAACTTCCCTTGACTATTAAGATACTGCAAAGCCTGATGATCAGTATATAAAACAAACTCTTTTGGCAACAAATAATGTCTCCATTTCTTCAAAGCCTGAACTATTGCATAAAATTCCTGTTCATAAACATAATACTTTTTCTTGGCATCATTAAGCTTCTCACTAAAATAGGCAATGGGCTTACCTTCTTGACTCAAAACAGCTCCTATACCACTACCACTAGCATCACAATCTACCTGAAATACCTTATTGAAATCTGGAAGTGCCAAAACAGGTTGTTCTATAACTTTCTGCTTAAATGTATCAAAGCTCTTGTCTGCTCCTTTAGTCCATCTAAACTCTTTTCTATCCCCTCTCATTGTCTCAGTGAGGGGTGCACAAATGCTACTAAAATTTCTGATAAACTTCTCGTAAAAACTTGCCAAACCATGAAAAGATCTTACCTCCATTGCACTCTTTGGTGTAGGCCATTCAATGATAGCCCTTACCTTTTCTAGGTCCATCTTAAGACCTTCCTCTGAGACAACAAATCCCAGGTATACCAACTCTTTCTTTGCAAAACTACATTTCTTCAGATTAATCAGCAACTTCTCCTCCCTCAGCTTCTCTAGAACTCTTCTGATATGCATCAAATGCTCATCCCAAGTCTTACTGAAAATCAAAATATTATCCAAATAAATAATAACAAAACTTCCCAAAAATTCTTTTAGTACCTCGTTCATGAGCCGCATGAATGTGCTCGGTGCATTGGTTAGCCCAAATGGCATGACTAACCACTCATACAAACCTTCCTTTGTCTTGAAGGCTGTCTTCCATTCATCTCCTTCTCTAATATGGATCTGGTGATATCCACTCTTTAGGTCAATTTTCGTGAAATACTTGGCTCCACTCAAACAATCCATTATGTCATCCATTCTTGGCAATGGAAATCTATACTTGATCGTTATCTTATTGATGGCTCGAGAGTCTATACACATCCTCCATTCTCCATCTTTCTTTGGTGCTAGTACTACAGGTACTACACATGGACTTAGGCTCTCCCTTATCAGTCCCTTCCTCAACAACTCCTGAACTTGTCTGTTCAGCTCTTCATTCTCTGTAGGGGTCATTCTGTGGGCTGCCTTGTTTGGCAAATTGGCTCCTGGTATCAAATCCATTTGATGACTTATCTTCCTTACTGGTGGTAAACCTTCTGGTACATTATCAGAGATAATGTCCTGGAACTCTTCCAACATATCTGAAACTCCTGCTGGTACATCTTCACAGTTCTCTTGACTAATCTTGGGAATCAATGCAAAGCAATGATGCTCATGCTTCATTCCCTCCAAAAACTTTCTACCATCTACCAAGCAAATTCTGGCAGTGCTACATACCTTTTCTTCCACCTCCTTCAAGGGCTTCAACTTATAACGAACTCCATCCTTTGTTAGGGAATTTGTGTTTGCACAGCCATTATGGATAGCACTCCTATCATATTGCCACGACCTCCCCAATAACATATGACATGCATCCATCGATATGATGTCACACAGCACCTCATCATGGTAGTCACCAATCTTGAACTTCACTAAACACTGTTCATTGACCAAAGCTCTATGGTCCTTCTACAACCATGCAATCCTGTATGGATGTGGATGCTTTCTTTTTGTCAACTTCAACTTGTCAACCATCTCCTCTGAAACAAGATTATCAGTGCTTCCACTGTCAATAATAATATCACAAAACTTACCTTCACATTTGCACCTTGTGCAGAATAAACTCTTCCTCTGATTGGGTTCTTTCTCATCATTCAACAAAGTTCTTCTGACAACTAGGGTTTCTCCCCTTTCTGCATCTTCAGAGTGCTTAGACTGTGCATCTTCATCCACATGTGCAACTCGTGCATTACCTTCAGGGCTTCTATTCATCCTTCCTTGATGTTGCAGACACTCGTATGCTCGATGCCCTTCTTCTCCACATTGGAAACAGGTTCCTCTGAAACCTCCTCTTCCAAGTCCTTGCCTAGGTCTGCCTCTTCCTCTTTGCTCACCATTGTTTTGGTCACGAGGGCGGTAGGTATTATCACCTCTCTGATTTCGACTGGTACTAGCTTCTTCACTTTTCTTTGCATCTTCATTTCAGCCCCCATAGGGTCTTCCACCAGTCCTTCTGCCTTGACCTCTTCCCCTTTGCTTGCTGTCAAATTTTTTATTCAGCTTCTCTTCCACCTTCAGGGAAAACTGGTAGCATCTTCTATGGTGGTCATTCTTACTAGGCTCAACTCCTCTTGAATACTTGGCCTCAACCCATTAATGTAATGGGCTACCTTCTCCTTGTTGGGCTCTGCATGGCCTGTCTTGATAGTAATTTTATAAAACTCTTCTGTATACTCCTTAACAGACTTGTTACCTTGCTTTAGTCCTTGCAGCTTCTTCAGCAACTCCATCTCATAGTCCACAGGAATGAACTACTTCTTCAGTTTCTCCTCCATCCGATCCCATTTGGTGATCTTTCCTTTTCCTCTTCTATTCCTCTCTAATTGGACCTCCTTCCACCAAATATTGGTGTGGCCCTTCAACTTTGTTTTTGCAAACTTAACCTGATCTGGGTCCTCCACATCTTCATACTCAAAATACTCCTCCATGTCATTGATCCAATCAATAAGCTGTTCTGGATTCAAATCTCTAGAATATGTAGAAACTTCGATCCTGGGCCTCTTTCCGATCTTCGAAATGGCCCTCAACAACCTAACTTCTATAGCATCTCCGGTGGCTTCCTGTTCTTCCTCAGATAGCTCTTCTTCAGCTTCATCCTCACTTTCTTCTCTTACCCTCAGCTCAAACCCTCTTCATAGCTCCTCTTGCAATACATCGATTTGTCTTTGTAGGGCTCTAAAACCCTCTTCTATCAAAGCATTCCTCCCAACATGATTTCTTTGTGGAGGCATCTTGGTCTCCGCAGCAAACCCACAACCTTAGGTCCTGGTGCAAACTGCCTCATGGTCGACGATCTGTCTACACACTTAGGAACCCTTGCACTGATACCACTTGATGAAGGGGGTAAATCATAAAACACACAATAATAGAAATTGAACACAGAGAATAGAACTTTCTTTTATTGATCTGGGCAACTCATTACATTACAGAAGCTTAATTACAATCAGAGGAATTAGTCCTCTATAGGCTGCAACACACTACAGCTACCATCACTAGGCTCTGGAATCTTCCACCTTCTGTAACCCCCAAATCAGCTAGGGTTTCTATTTTCCTGCCTATTCTTGACTCTACATTTGCCCCCTTAACTCCGCTATTGCCCAGGGTTCCCAAAAATGGTTATTAATAGCCTTTTTGGTGGCCAACAACCTAATTTTGAATTTTGCATCTCCCTCCAAAAATAGGTCAACTTCCGGGAGCCATAACTTTTGATCCGGGACTCCGATTGACGAACCATTTTATGCGTCAGAAAGCTCGTGGAGTGCTCTATTTGCCAAAAACTAGCTTTGCTAGTTTTGGCCATTTTTGGCCCCATACGGGGCCGTTTAGTGCCTCAAACCTGAGTTTGAATAATTTTCAGGCATTTTTCAGGAAACAGAAACTTTAATATCTTTCAGCTCATAAATGATCTTCATGTGATTCCTTCGCCAAAGGTCTTATATTTCCATTATGTAACTTCCTGTAAATTTTGACTTCATTCCGTGCCCAAATGCAAACTTTCTAAAAATAGCAGTTTGCTATTTTTAGCAGTTTGGGAAAACTGAAAGTTCTACATTATTATTCAGGTGATTATGGAACCAAAAACACTAATTATGGAAATAAATGAAAACAACTACAATGATTTTGAATTAACTTTTTTTCTGGGTGATGCAAGATTGCTCTTACACCACTGGATGCTCCTGCATCAAAGGGACATCAAGTACTAGTCAATGAATAGTGTTGGGTAGAGTTTCAAATAGGAAGGTACAAAGACAAGGTGTTATGTGATATCATCCCTATGGATGTGTGGCATGTACTATTTGGTAGGCATTGACAATATGATAGAAAAATAATGCATGATGGTAGAAAGAATGTACATGTTTTGTAGAAGGATGGAGTTGGAGGAAGATAAAGACCAAAAGGTTGGATCAAGTGTGATGTTAGTGGATGAAAAAGAGTTTATAAAGACAATGGAGGAGGGAGAGATAGGTTTTGTAGTGTTGGTTAGACTTAGGACTATCATGACAGCAACAAGAATTGATGAGTTGCCATGGGAGATTCAAGACATGTTGAAGGGTTATACAAACATAATTGTGGATGAACTTCCTAAATTCTTTCCTCCAATAAGAGATATCAATCATCATATAGACTTTATACCAAGGGCTACTCTACCAAACAAGGTATCCTATAAGATGACACCCCAACAAAATGAAGAAATTAGAAAATAGGTATAAGAGTTGCTTGACAAAAAGTTAATCAGGGAGATCCTTAGTCCTTGTATAGTTCCAACTATTTTAGCACCTAAGAAATGAGGTGAGTGGAGAATGTACACTGACTCCAAGGAAATAAACAAGATAACAATCAGATATAGGTTTCCACTTCCAAGAATAGAGGACTTGATGGATTGTCTAAGTAGGGCAAGCTACTTCTCAAAGATAGACCTCAAGAGTGGATACCATCAAATATGGATTAGACAAGGAGATGAATTGAAAATAGTGTTCAAAACAAATGAGGGCCTATATGAGTGGCTTGTTATGCCAGTTAGCCTTTCTAATGCACCTAGTACATTCTTGAGGCTCATGAATGGGGTCCTCAAGCCATACATTGGTAAGTTTGTTGTTGTTTACCTTGATGATATATTGGTTTTCAGTTCTAACAAACAAGAACACTTGTATCATTTGAATTTGGTATTAAGAAGGCTACAAGAGCAAAAATTGATGATCAACCTTAAAAAGTGTGAATTCATGAAGACAGAATTGTTGTACCTTGGTTTTGTGGTCTCAAAAGGGATGTTGAAGATGGATTCAAGCTAGTGTGGAAAAGTACTTGTAACAAAAGGAGATTTGAAGAGAAGAGAGGTCATTTTTTAGGTTGGAGATCTTGTCTTAGCACATCGCAAGAAGAAAAGGTTTCCCAATGGTGAGTATACCAAGTTGAAGATGAAGAAGATAGGTCCTTGTAGGGTTGTTAAGAAGTTTGCCAACAATGCCTATGAGATAGAATTGCCTAGTGGAGTGGGCATATCACTAGTTTTCAATGTTGCTGACTTATACCCTTATAAAGGAGATGCAAATGCAGAGGAAGGAGCATGTCTACAATACATATCAGATGTTGATTGGGTAGAGGAGTTTCCACACATCAAACCACCAGAGTTAGAGTGCATTCTTGACACCAAAGAGAGCAAGAAGACTAGATGGAAGCAGTATTACCAATACTTGGTCAAATGGAAGGGGCTACCATATGAATATGCCACATGGATGACTGAAGCAGACATCATCAAGCATGGAAAGACTGTTATAGACCCCCTCTCAGGTGGAACCTGAGTTTCATTCTTTTTCCCTTAGGAGTATGATGTAGGAGCATCACTCTATTGATGTTTTTATGGCTCAATTTGATGTTAAGAGTCCTATTTGTGTGTTTAGAGGTCTTGGGGGGTCCATCAGGATCATTTCCAATGGTCTACATTGAGTAAATAGGCCTAGAAATTTAAATTTTGATTTTTCCACCAAAATGCAAATTTGAATTCTCTAGGGGATTTTGGCTTGTTAAAGGGTTGGGGTTTTTTCTTCATCCTCATTATTAGGTTTGTGAATGCAAATAAGGTCTTAGAAGACCATGTCTAGCCTAGGTTGTGAAATAGGGGCAGAAATTTCAAATTTTAAGACAATATTATTAGGTTTTGTGGAAAAAGACATATATATATTTTATTTATAACTATTTTGAGGGGTTGTTCATGAGGAAGGAAGGAAATGAATGCTTCAAGAAGTTGATGAAATAATTTTCTCTTCATATACCCTGTTTATTACATCTTTTTTAACTATTTTTGTAGGTATACATGTAGGAAAAAGACCTGTATAGACATGTACAGAACAGTACTTGTCATGGGAATGTGTGACAAATGGGCATATTAAGTTTCAAGTTTAAGTCATTGATTGTATTGTGTTTTTAAGGTATTTTGTGTAGGTAAACAGGTCCGAGTTCCTCATTGTCACTATCACAGACCTAGGGTTTTCAGAGACCTTAGAAAATTTGTAACTTTTAATTTCACCAGTAAAAATCCATCAAACTATTGGAGAACCTTCATTGGGATGTATGCCAAGTGTCTGCCAAGGCAAAGTCAAAGAAACACTCATATGTGCAAGTTCATAAGGTCTGAGTTGTTTCTCGTTTAAAAGACTGTCAAAACCCTAAGGATATTGATGGTTTATTGAAAGTTGCTAAGCTGAGTTTATCACAAAAAAGTGAGAGTTTGATGAAGCCCTATGGGACTTTTTGAAGGTTAAAGAAACCCTAGAAGGCATTAAGAAAGAGTGTTGTCATTCAAGGTAGCCCAATAGGTCTTTTTGAGGGTTTGAGCCTAGAGAGAAAGGCTTGTAGAAAAACTTGCAAGGTATTGTTTGAGACACCTTAGAAGAGTCAATAAAATCTATAGAGCATTGTTCTTGTCCTTTGTTCTTCCTCTGCATCATGGACCCCCTTTCACTTTGGATATTTTTAGAATATAGTAGGACTTTTACAAGAAAAAAACATAGATTTTAGGGTGTCGATCTAGATAACAACATTTGTAGTTTAATTTTCTAAATTTTGATAGAATTAAATTTGTTATCATTCAAATTATATAATAAAATCAATAAATTTACTTATATAAATAATTAACTATAAATAGTTGGTACATTTTTGTATTAGTAAAATAATTTGATTTTGTAATTCTTTATTTTCAATTATAGTTACTTTACCTATTGAACTATGTATGTGTGCATAAACGTAAATGATTGTTGGTTAATTTTAATTCAACCATTGAAATTACAATGTGTTGATAGATTAAGATTTAACATATTATGAGGGATAAAATGCAAGATTGTATTTTTATACCTTTGTTTTACATTTTTTACTATGACTATAAAATTATTGGCATGCCCATTGAACATCAATGAAAATTATAATTCTCATGCCTTCATTATGTTGGAGTTGTTAGTCACCTAGTGTTCAACATTCTTGTGATCTTGTTGTTCATTTAATGGATTTCATTATTCTTGCTTTGCTTCTAAGTATCCATTGAAATGTATCATCCATGATGAATGTTAATTTGATTCAACAAATTTGTGAACTTTGTGTTGCAAGTGAAATTGAAGGTATAAGTCATGGATTTGCATCATCTTATACTTGATTCAATCATCACAATCATAATTATGTGTTTGTGTTAATTTGTTCAATTTGATCCATTTGTGCTTGCCTTGTTCAACCTCTAAATTTAGCTGACTAGCACAAGCATATAGTTTCAAGTCTTGATTCTAATAAAAAACACAAAATCCTTGCCTTGTGGTTGAAAGTACATTTTTTCCTTTCACACGTCAAAAACCCAAAAGATTACATATTTTTGTTTTATCTAGCATAGACACAAAACACTATTAAGTTTGTAAAGTTCAAGTTCATAGTGTATAGTTTTAGATTAGCTTTAGTTTACAATGAGCTTACCCTTCTAATTCGAAAAGTTTTTTTACTGCACATCTATTCATTTTATGTTCACACTGAAAGGTGAGAAATAAAATGCTAACAAATGTAAGAAAATTCTTTGATTATTTGAGGCATGAAGAAATGTTTTCTGGATTGCTTTGTAGAGTTTATGGCACCACAAATGAGGAGGAGGCACCTTAATGTTTGAGTACTTGACAACACTGAGAGGGGTGGGAGGGGTGAATCAGTGTTGTAGAAAACAAAACAAGTTTAAACACTTTGTTCAAAATTGAAGCAGATACTGATATAGGCTCTATCAATGCAAGTAATAGTGCATTAAAGAAATAAACAATCATGTATAATGGACAAATTAATCATGCAACAACTAAGACCATAAGACAAAGATTTCAGGAGTAGAAAACCCTCTTGAGGTAGAAAAACCACTCAGTAAAATGCCTCACTGGCTTATTCAAGAATCATGCCTCACTGGCTACAGAAAAATATCTCACTGACTTTTATCACTGCCTCATTGGCAACACAAGGATGACTATCAACATAAGCCTCATTGGCAACATAAGCCTCACTAGAAATACATTAGCCTCGTTGGCATTAGGTCAATCTGTGTCTCACTGACATGACCTTATATCATCTTCAAGAACCAAAGAAAGATATACAATACAGAGGATTTCTCTGTTTCACTACAACTCAGTTCTTGATTGTCTCATTGAATTTGGAGACCTCAAGAATCACATAACCAAAACTGTGCACATCAACTCAAAAATGTTTTTGCATTACAACACACTAGTATTATTTCAATGATAGTGTACTATACAATATCATCAACACCATATCAGGTGTTTACATCTTATGTCCTTTTATACATTCTTACATCTTGTCATTTCTTTAATTGAATAGTTTAAACTTGTAACTGAACCATTCCAACTGTCTCTGGCAGTTTTCAATTGAACCAATAACTATCAATATCAAATGGTCGAATAGACCCATTATGAAAATCCTAAGTTTATAAAAATCTTCCACAATACCTTTGAAAAATATTTCAAACTTTAATCAAATGATACAAATAATTTACAAACTGATTAATGTAACCAAAGAGAATAAGAAATGCCTTCCCAAAACTGTGGTTAACCAAGCTTAACCATATCTGATGCAATTTAAATAGAGAATTATCAAATGACCTTTAAGATCATTGCAAGAAACCCTAGTGTTTTATGCTTGATAAACCATGCCATTAAGAGAAAGAGTAATCAAAAAATCTTTGCAAACCCTAACCAAGATGAAAGTAGATAGTTTGAAACCATTTTATGTTTGACCCCAACAAATGTTATTACCAAGAAAAATTAACTCATAACTATCTTTCAACCACAAATAAATGAAATACAAACCTTGACATCTTAACCACAAACCTCGTGCTTCACAACAAGGGTTTTGAGAAGTTTCATTAAGATAGTTGCCACAATCTTTTTGTTTTTTTTTTCCAACTACTTTATAACTAAAAATCACAGTATAATCAAGAACAACACCTTAAAATTGTCACAAAGTCAAAGAATAGTGAAACAACTTTCTATGCAAGTTCTTTACAAGAGAAACCCAACACAAATTTGACATGTTCTAAAGACTATAATATAAACTTTTCCTTGGCTCCATGCAACCAAATTTAATAGCTTAGAAAAAACACGATCCTTCAAATGAAACCATAAAAGAACAATATCACCTGAATCATGCCGACAAATGAGGCCTTTACTGTGACTTTGAGTCCAAAGATAACTGTCAAGTTGAAGCTCATTGTATCTTTGTCAAATCCCAGAGATCCTTATCATCATGACTAAATCTTGCAATATTTTGCATAAAACTGTAACCCTAAGTTGAGAGCATGATGTTACAAAGTTTAACCTTACAAAATGAGCTTCTAAACAAAACAAGTTTTTCACCATATACATGTCTTGACTGTCTATCCCGGTGTGCCCTAAAGTGGCCAGATACCAAGGCTGTTCTCACCTTCTTTTTACCTACTGAAAAATGCTCAACACCTACTAGGTAGGTTATAACTTAAGTGCCCAAAAATGCCTTTGATGATTTCTTTTATTTTCATAAAACAACTCTTGTAAATGGTGTCATTTGAAACCTTTAAGATAACCTTACACACATTTAGTAAAATGAAATCTCCTTAAGACATAAGAAATGATCAATATAACTCCATGCATTTGAAATTGATCTACCTTTAATAATATGAAGATTACCATGAATAGAATTATTGATGCCCTTTTGAAATGAAACAAACAGTATTTGGGTCACTATGAAAGTGATCAAGCAAACCATTTTTGTGTCACTATGTAAGTGATCAAGATAAGCCCAACTTCAAAGATCCTGAATGATGATCAAATTGAATCAAGAGACCTTCCAAATAAGGGATAAACATTAATGAATATTACTTGCATCAAATGATAAGCTTAATGCATAACACACGAATTTGCATTGCATAGCACACCAACTTGCATGCACACCAACTTGCATCAAATGCTAGTCATGAATACCAATAGTATTTGTCATACCAAGTCAAGTTGTGCCAAGTCACCAGTAACAAAAATCACAATCATTGATAGCCAACTATCATTGTGTCACAAACCTGAGAGTTTGTTTATTTGTCATCAAGGACAACAACCTGATAGGGCAACAAACTCCCCCTTTGTCCTTGATGGAAAAACACAACTCTCTCTCCCCCTTTTTGCATCAAAGACAAAGGGAGAAAGAAGTGTGCCATTGGCTCAAAGATAGATCAGGAATCATAATCTAGTAGCTGCAGAAAGAATCATGAAATATAAATCATACACATTACTAGCCAAGGTAAAAGTATCCAGAATGCCCTAAAACATCACTACACTGTCAATACCAAAGAATGAACATATAAATGCACATGTATCATAGTAAGAGAATGAAGGTACTATCAAGGCCAACAATGGAATATGCCAACCACGTGAAACACCAGACCATCAAAGAGCAAAAACATTGGTATGATCACTGTCACAAAATTGATGAAGCAAACATCATTGTAATAGTCCATTAGTTGAAACACCAGAATATATGATTAAAATATACCAATGATCAAGAGGCATCAAGAAATGAATGCATCAAGAGAACAAACAATAGGACAATGTCATCATGCAAATGAATAGTACTACAAACTCCATTTTGTACTATATACTGTTGCATTGGAATCTTTGAATATTAAAACTCAAGAAATGAATAATCACTGTGATAGCCAACACCAAGTCCAACATTGTCAGGGATGAACCATAACAGTTGACAACCAAAAACAAATGTATAGCAACCAATCACTGAAACCTATACCAAAACCTTTTTTAGACATGTACTGTCAAGATTAGAGTAGTATAAGAACACAAAGATGTCACTATACATAGGCTATTGTAACACCCAGTTTTGATTTCACTCTAAAAACTAAGTTTTAACCAAAGGTAATATTTTTTTTTGAAAGTTAAAAATAGAAAAGTAATTTGTTTCCAATTCTTATAACCAAGAAGAACATCCATTGACTTACAATAATCATGAGTATATATCTTAAAATAAAAGGAAATAATCATCCATAATATTTAAACAATATGCTGTTAAAAGTTACTTAGAACAAATCCAAAATAGGAACTTACCTATGTCACTGCATCTTGATTGTCGACCATCCAAATTCAAGTCTTGGCAATCCTCAAGAATTAAGAAGAGAAAGTATCTTCAAGGAGCTTAACCTCCAACCACAAATCGTCAATCTCCCGCACTCCTTCCTAACCGGAAGTGGCCCTACCCTACTCAAAGAGGATAGAGTTAGGATAGCCAATGGTGTTTTCCATCTGAGTTCTGGTGTTGTGACCTATGTAACTTGTTATTGTGCAATCCCCTAGATACCCTCTAGTCAAGCATGACCACTCCACAAGCTATGCCATCCAGTCATAGTGAACAATCAATGCACTTGAGGATCATGCATTACCTTGGCCAAAGGATTTGAATATAATTAGTATTGTATCAACACATGTAATAAGTTCACCCACCCCACTCGACTTGAATTAATCGCAATCCTACAGTTACCTATTTATAAGTTCTATATAACAACCTCGATAACCTCAAGGTGTTTGAAAATCATCATACATTAACACATGGCATTGAGGTTTACTCTCTCTCTACAAGCTCATGGAAACCTCTCCGTCTTCATGATAAAAGAACGGTTTCCTAGCATATCGATTATTTGAATAATGCTAAAATTTATTTCAATGTTCTCTAAGCTAGCCCATTGCTTAATTTATCCACTTAAGAGTGGTCACTAAACTCATCTTTGTTGTTTTGGAAGGGTTTCTCTAAAAGCCAATTTAAAGAATACAATGCTCAAAAATCCTACGTTAAATTTTAACACTCACAATATACTACTTCGACATGTCAAAATCTTCGACATAACTTAATCTTGTCGATCTAAGCATTAGAAAACCCTGTCATATCATTTCTTCTAGCAATAAAATAGCATGCAAGTTTAAACTTGAAACTTGACAAAAGACTCATTACATTGTTTGTAAAACTTCATATTATTAATTGGTATGACTATAAGGTCTTATCTAGGGAACACAACAGTTTAAATACTTTAGTAGTTAAAGAATTACTTACAAAGGCAATAGACTAAAGCTTGTTATTATTTGTAGCTAGGTTAGTAATTTTGCCATGGTTGACCGACCAATTTTAAACTCAGAAAAAGAGGATGATAGTGAAGTCTTACATGTTACAACTTGCACCTCTCACTATTGATAATCCTCTATCAATGGTTGACACAAACAAATCTTTAACTCTAATACTACCTGACCTTTAAACTTGTCAGAGCCAAACAATAGCATTCGACTATCCAAAAGTGAACTCAGTCTAAGTCATCAAAGGCTTTGCCTCTGTGGTTTGTAATAGTTGTGAAATGTTTTACGACCAACACATACTCAAAATTGCACTCTACACATAACTTAAAACCTCCTAAAGTAGAACCAATGACTACACAATTATTCTCGACCTTCATCGGACAATGCAACAAACTATGGGTTTCACGTCTATGGTGCGGTGCATTGCAGTGTAGAAGACATAAACATTGCTCTCATTTTGAAGATAATAAAGGAAACTCACGGCTATGGTTGTTAACTTAAAACACTTTGTATCTTCAAGAAAATTCTATGTTCTATCGAAATGCTAGTGAAGACATTACTTATAACAAGAAAAACTATGACTGCGCAGGCAAAGAGAAGAAGAGAACCTGTAGATAGTCTCTTGTGTCTGCTTATAGTCTGGTCCATGGCATTTGCTATTCTCTCAGCCGTTCACCCTATTGTCCCTTGCTCAGTCTTGTTTTTGCTTCTCCTTCGTGTTCTCCCTCCTAAAAACTAACTCTTACTACTCTATATCTCCCCCATTTCACAGTGAAGGAAAAATTGTCTCCTCCACTAACCAGACCATGCCTATCGATAAGGGTATCTTATCTGGCATGCAAAACATTTTTCCACCTTATGCGACCTCAACCAGAAAAATGGTTTGGCCACTCCACACAATTCGCGATCATTCTCCAAGATGGAGCTCCACATAGGCGAGGTGGCAGTTGGCAGTTTGAACAAACTGTCTTACTACTCATATCTGCTATGAGTATAAATCAATGCAAAGGTTTTAAATTAAAAGCTATACCGACAATCAACAAGAGGTCTAAAGATTGAAGGCAAAAAGACTATTTGAATTAAAAGACATCATAGAAAGAACTTAAATGTGTCCCTCTCGAGCTTCTGCCTGATTACCGACATCACTCAAGAATAAAGGAATCATCTCAAAATGACACTTAAATTATAACTAACAATAATATTACATATTCCAATACCATACGACCAAGGGTTCTACACACCATGGTCTCTAGATTTAAAACATTATTTAAACCCTTTAGTATTCGATAATAGCCCAATAAAGAACAATTCAACATCCGTTGAATTTCACAAGGAGACGTTTACGTCATACGCTCATAGCACTTTACAATGATAACAACAAATTGAGTGAAAATGCGAAAACAAGGTTTGGGATCGACTTACGCACAATTTCAACTTTTGCGCCGAACCAAAAACAAGATAAGACTTACAACTCAACCACAAGTATATACATATAAACATATAAACAATATATCAGTCATTCATAATTGTCGACACAATTCAGAGTATTACGACACTGATGTCGATTTCCCATACTCAGTACGATGACTTACAAAAGGAGAAAGACCTATTCTTGCAAACCTCGACTCTCATCTAAAAATGACTTAGCCTGAACTCAAAGCATCTAGGTTTGTTTACCTGATATGCATTTTTAGTGGAAAACACCCATGGTTATTCTAGAGTCTATTCTCTCTTTCTCAAAGATACTTTCTCTTCTTCTTTCTTCCTGGTGAATATGTTCCATCTATTCCTGTCTTTGACAATCTCACATACAATTTGTGGTTAGAGTACCAATGTTCTAATAAAAACATATTTATATCAAATCATTTCATTTTCATATCAAAAATTATTTTAATTCATAACATCAATTTGATCATAATCAAGTAGATTCCATAATTTCATAAAATTAACCTTTTCTATTCATATCGTCAGTTCCTATGATGTTAAAACCTATCCACATAACTGTACTATTTAAGAAAAAGTAAATAGTAATATTGAATCCAAAAAGGGGATGTAACAGCTATCATCTTAAGGAATCTAGGTCACCTAAACACTGTCGCTTTCAAATAAATCTACAGTATATCACCTTGCACAATGCTTCACTAATATAACATCAAGAATTGTTAGCAACCAAAAAAACTAAACATAAAAACCCCCAAAACTGCATTATATCCATCATGGTACAACATCAACTAATAAAGACATCAATGAACCAACTAAAAGCACCAGAATGAAGGCAACAAGAAAACAACATCAAAGCACTAAGAGATCATATGTTTATTCCACTGTACCACTATCCTTCTCAAAGAAAAAATAGAAAATTGATAAAACTGTGCATGAACCAATGTCCTCATGAATACTGAATTGTCATGTTAGGATGCTAAGAAGCTCCCCCTGAGATCAAAGATTATTGCAACTCTCGCTTGACCTTAAAGGCCTCAACATTTACTTCACTTGCTTCAAGAGATGCTTAGTACTGGTTTGTGTCAACTTATCTCTAAGAGACACACTGTCCATCACTACATCAAAACTATCAACCTTGCACTGACTGTTTTCCTAACAAAACACCTTGACACTTCAACAAGAAACATTAGAACAAAAAGAAATTGTACTATCCATTGACTAACATTACAAGAATCTTGAATAGTCAATTTCAAATTATCACCAAAGCAGTGCTGTCAAATCCCATAACTAACAGAAACCAGATAGAAATCATAGTCATAACTAGTAGAAACCCATATCAAAACATACATAGCTTGAACCTTGTAGAAATATATTCAAGAGGCATGAGCAACTTCATGTTCAACATGAGTTTTCAATATGATCATCATGAGTGACCATCACTATCTCTATCTGGCATACATCTTCACATGTCTGAAAGATCAAATCAAGAGATGAAACATTTTCTCTCTTTCTGAGGCACAGATACATATGGAAATCATCTCTCCTGATGATAAAAATTACATCATTGTTCACAGTTTCATATAGACTGACCCCACTTTCAATTTTGCTAGGATGTAAGACTATAGTCATTTAAAAAAAATCTAACAGATAACATGCTGACAAAGATTAAGGAAACTACACATTGTCTTGTCAAACTATCATAAGGACATGCACTCACTGTCAACATTCCTCTCTGGCCAATAAATCACTGTCCTTGCAAAGTATAAGCATGTATAACAAGAATTCTTCATCAACTCTTGAAGCCAGGCAATTAAGGTTGAAGCATCTCTTAAAAACTCTATTGACCAAGGTTTTCCTTTGTCTAATGAACTCAATAGTCTCTACCAAGCATAAAGGAAGCAATCATTATTCTAAAGTACTATAACTATTGACTATCATTAAACAAGCTTATATTGAGACCAAACACAAATACACGTTTTTACAAAAGAGCCATGGTCTTATCGATAGCACAAGGATATTTTCTTAAAAAGTATGAAGTATGCCTAGGTTCCATCACTGTATCAACCAATCACCATCATCAAGCCATCAAACCAACACTTGAAGTGTGATTGAACACCTTTCATAACAAGTACATAAAGATTGAAGATGTTCTGATAAAGAGCCAAATGTGAACTCATATCATCATTATAAGAAGTAAACAAACATCCTGAATTAAAGACTATGAAGACATAAATTCATAGCTACATTAAACACACTCAAAGCTCATAAAACTCCTTGGGGCAAGAGATAGAACTTTAGACAACCGCCCCTCACACTAAGTTGTGTCTCAAGTAGTTTGTAATGTCTCTTGTGTAGCATGTCCAAGATTAGGACTTCCTTCTTCTTGACTTTGTTTTCTTCTCCAAACTAGTATAGGATATCTGTTTTCCTTGCCCAAGGCATTCACTTGCTTTTGCTTGAACATGTAGCCTCCAATTGGTTTTATCCATCCTCTACACCATTGTGCTTTGTGCCCAAACATATTGCATTTATAACACAAGACATTGTAGTTTTGATCAAAAGAATAATAGTTTCTTCTAGGTGATCGGAGAGAGTCATACCTTGCATGCATCCAAAATTTTTTTGCAAAATGGCCAACTTTATTACAATTATAACAAGCATTATTGTAGTTCTGATTTGACCATCCATAAAAACTTTTCTCTTTATTCCACTCAAAACCATTTCTTTTACAATCTCTAGCCCTATGACCATAAACATGACATGCATAGCAATAACTATGGAATTGTGAATAATTATACCTGATAGGTGGAAATCTTGAAGGTTTGTTATCAGCAATATTAACCTTAGCTTTCTTCTTGGATTCAACCTCAGGTGCAGAGTAGTGAAATGTCAGGTCTATCTTCTTCCTCGGAGCATCTCTTATCTTAGAACATTCTCCTTTATCATAACCCAAGCCAGTAGTATCCCTGTAATACCTTTGCTTGCTCAACATGTCATTCAGATAGTCAGTACTCTTTTCAAATTGAATATTCTTTTGCAATTTTGAAGATGCTTCTTCCAAATTCATTCTCAAAGAGACTATTTCTTTCTCTAACTTTAGACATTCTATTATTTTTACTTCAAGATTAGATTTAGTCATATCTATTATCTTTTGGATTCTACAACTTCAATTTTTAGACTGATAATTTGTTTGTCAGATTCATCAACTTGACCTCTTAAATCTACAATCAACTTTCTTGTCTCTTCAAATTCAATAGAAACTTTTGCAAGATCAGAGAGTACCTTAGTTTAAGAATCTTTCTCTTGTTGAAGTTGAACCTTTAATCTCTGGTTTTCTTTTTCAAGATACTTGTTCATTTCTAGAGCACATAAAAGTTATCCTTCAATATCCACTTCACAGTCATCTTCATCCAAAAAGAAGTCTCCTTTTGCATCATCAATCTTAACAACAAAGTCATTTTCTTTATCACACTTTGTGTCAACATTCAAACGTGACGTAGATAACAACTCATTACTAGGTTTGACCAAGGTTTGTTGTGCAACGTTTTGCTTGTCCTCTTTCTTTTCTCTATTTCTTCTACCTTTTCCCATGGTACTCCGCTATCAGGACCTACCCAAGCCTATTAGACTTTAATAGGGAACCTACACTCTGATACCACTTGTTGGAGTACTTGACAACACTAAGAGGGGGGGTGAATCAGTGTTGTAGAAAATAAAACAAGTTTAAATACTTTGTTCAAAACTGAAGCAGATGCTGATGTAGGCTCTATCAATGCAAGTAATAGTGCATTAAAGAAATAAACAATCAAGTCTAATGGACAAATTAATCATGCAACAAATGAGACCATAAGACAAGGATTTCAAGAGTGGAAAACCCTCTTGGGGTAGAAAAACCACTTAGTAAAATGCCTCACTGGTTTATTGAAGAATCATGCCTCACTGGCTATAGAAAAATGTCTCACTAACTTTTATCACTGCCTCACTAGCAACACAAGCCTCACTGGCAACATAAGCCTCACTGGCATTAGGTCAATCTGTGTCTCATTGACATGACCTTATATCATCTTCAAGAACCAAAGAAAGATATACAATACAGAGGGCTTCTCTATTTCACTATAGCTCAGTTGTTAATTGTCTCATTGAATTTGGACACCTTAATAATCACATAACCAAAACTATTCACATCAACTCAGAAATGTTTTTGCATTACAACACACTGGTATTGTTTCAATGATAGTGTAAGATACAATATCATCATCACCATATGAGGTGTTTAGATCTTATGCCCTTTTATACATTCTTACATCTTGTCATTTCTTTCATTGAACAGTTTAAACTTGTAACTGAACCATTCCAACTGTCTCTAGAAGTTTTTAACTGAACCAATAACTATCAATATCAAATGGTCAAATAGACCCATTATGGAAAGCCTGAGTTTATAAAAATCTTCCACAATGCCTTTGAAAAATATTTCAAACTTTAATCAAATGATACAAATAATTTGCAAACTGATTAATGTAACCAGAGAGAATAAGAAATGCCTTTCCAAAACAATGGTTAACCAAACTTAACCATATCTGATGCAATTTAAATAGAGAATTATCAAACAGCCTTCAAGATCATTGCAAGAAACCCTAGTGTTTTATGCTTGATAAACCCTACCATTAAGAGAAAGAGTAATCAACAAATCTTTGAAAACCCTAACCAAGATGAAAGTAGACAGTTTGAAACCATTTTTTGTTTAACCCCAACAAATGTCATTACTGGGAAAAATTAAGTCATAATTGTCTTTCAACCACAAATAAATGAAATGCAAACCTTGACATCTTAACCACAAACCTCATGCTTGACAACAAGGGTTTTGAGAAGTTTCATTAAGATAGTTGCTACAATCTTTTTGTTTTTGTTTTCCAACTGCCTTATAACTAAAAATCACAGTATAATCGAGAACAACACCTTAAAACTATCACAAAGTCAAAGAACTGTTGGCAAGAGACACTATATGGATTCATGATTGTTGTCATTGATGGCAACAAAGTTCATCCCACACATCCGCAGGATATGGTGTGTCTCTACTGGAAGTCAGAATAAAGATTGTTGTGGTCCGGTAAACAAGAATAGAGCATGTGGCAAGGTCCGACAGACAGGTCTGAATCTCTCAGAGGAAGTATCTTGGTAAAGTACAGATTTGGGGAAGTCAAGAGGACTACCTTGAGTAGGTATATTCCAAGGATTTAGCCTCCGGTGATAGATGAGGAAAAAGATATGAATAGTTGAGTACTGGATTCCTGAGTGATAGTGTGAATAGAGGAAGAACTGACTGACAGAACATTAGACTACTTTCCAGATGTGTTACTGATGGTGGTAAAGGTTATAAAGGCATGAATCATGTTTGGTCGACATGATTAATGATTTCTACAAGCATATACTTGATCCGCATTACTTGATGTGCAAGGATTCAGCTGACATATCAGAATTAGTGAAAAGATTGACTATTCCGGGTGCCGACTAGAAAGTTGATGAAGTTACTTGTGCGGATATATATACACGATGGATTTAGTTGTAAGGTGTGTGGTTGTGTGTTGTGATATGCGAATAAAAGCAGAAGTACAGAGTAGAAGTAGTAAGGAAGGTCTGGTATGTGAAAGGAAAGCAGCAAAAGAAAAGAGGAAAGATGAAGTGCAGCAGATCAGTGTACTGAGCTTAACTAGAATTGAACTCCAACATTTGTAGATGCTTCCAATCAGTTCAAGTATTGTATTACATTCTTTTTGTAGACAGTGAGTCTCTTGTAGGCAGTGTGCCTCTTGTGAGTAGTGTGCTCGAGCAGTGATCCCTAATTGGCAAGTGCCATTTTGTTTTTCTATTCATCTAACAAAGAATACAATCTTGGGTTAATCACCCCGTGGTTTTCTCCCTTAACAAGGTTTCCACATCAAAAATATTGTGTCATGTGTATTTCCATTTCATGGTTGTGTTTGCTTATTTGAATTAATACTGCATTGATTAATAAGAAAGTTCAGAAAGAAGAATTAATTAGGATAACTGATTCACCCCCCTCTCAGTTATCAACAATTGGTATCAGAGCTAAGTTCCTCCTAAACAGAGTCTAACAGTTCGAGGAAGATCTGGCAATCCAAATGGACACATATGGTTTAAGGGAGCAACTCAAGACTACCCTTGAGGATCTTGAACAGTCAAACTTTGAAGTCAATGAATTAAAGGAAAGACTCAAACAGGCTGATGATTTCATAAGAGAACTAAAAGACAAATTAAGCCTCTCTATGAAAAAGAGAAAAGAGTTGCTTCAACAATTGGCAAGACAAGGTGAAGAAAATGATGCAAATGAAGAGCTGAATGAGAAAACCAAGTTATGTGAAAAGTTATCAAAAGAAATCATTATGGTAAGACATGAAATGGAATCAGGAGTTATAAAGTTTACTCAAGAGATTGAAGAGAAAAGAAAAACTAAAGATAATCTCAGACAATCCCTCAAGGAGAAATCAGAAGAATGCCACCAAATGGATAGAATTATTAGACATCTTAAATCTGATCTTGAAGATGCTGAAGAAAATGAAGAAAAACTTGAAGATCAAATTGTCTCTCTCAAAAGGGATCTCCAATCAGCAAATGAATATAAAGAGAAATTCAAGATAAGTTCTGCTCAACTTGAAGTTCTTCTTGGAAGTCAAAAGAGGGTAGATGACAAGTGTGGTTTGGGATATGAGAATGGAGAAAGCTCTGGATCTGATCAGAAGAATTTTGGATCAGAAAATTTAAGGAACAGGCCTAGAAGACCTTCAGTAAGACAACCCAATGCTCAAAGATATCCATCCTTCAATGGATACTGCCACAGCTGTAATCACTTTGGTCACAAAGCTAATCAGTGTAGAAAGAGAATGAATCAGACTAATTCATCCTTCTCCGGATAGTGTTTTAACTGCAAAAGGTATGGTCACAAATCTCATGAATGCAGAAATATGCAAATGAACAAATCATTCAATGATAAATGCTTTGCATGCAATAGAATAGGTCATATGGCTAATCAATGCAGATCAAGAGGATATCAATCAAATATGCAGAGAAATGTTGTTTGCCAAATTTGCAATAGATCCGGTCATATTGCAAGATACTGTAGAAGCAAGAATCGGGACAAAAGAGGTTTGGTATTTCATAATCAGAATCAAGATAAGGGTAAACAAAAGGTGAATGTGGATGAAGTTAAAGATGAGATGAGCAAGATTTGGGTGAAGAAAAGTACTAAGAATGTAGAGATTAGACCCGCCCCAGACTCTGGTGCTGATAGTCCTTCCAGAAATTAAAAGTGAGCTCTGGCTCAGGGGGAGACACAAAGAAAACCTTGTTCCCCTAGCCAGTCAAGTGGTGCCGGAATTGGCACAAGAAGAGGATGTGGATTAAAGGGTTTGTAGATATGTGTCTTGAAATAATCTAGTTAAGATTTCAGAGGTCCACATGAAGATGTGAAGAAGTTGTGATGGATCAAGTAGAACTGGTTTCGGGAGATGCTCTGGAGTGACAGAGTGCCACAAAAGGTCCGGTGAGATCCAGAAGTGCATTGTCCTTTTCTGTGGATTGGTTAGAGTGTTTGGGATGTCCTTGTGATGTGTCATCTCAATTTGTTCATGGTTTGGAAGATCCACATGTTGTTCATAGATCAGGATAGATCCAGTTCTTCAAGTCATCTGAATAAGGCAAACCAGAATAATGTAGGTCGAGCATTTATTGCAATCTGATATTAGGGTTTATAGAGCAATATAAGGGTTCTCTCATTAATCACTTGTTCATTCTGCACTCAAGAAGAAATGAAAAGTGGAGCTCTGCAATCAAATTCCTCAAGTTCATCGAAGATCATTTGCAGAAGTCACTATATCTAGAAATCAATCCAACCAACTCCGTGAAACTGAAAGGCACAAAAGGTATTTTCTGTTTTCAAATATCTCACTGCAAATCTCTTGATAATGGCTACTCTGAATATTGTAAAGATTTCTGATAGGCCTCACCCTACATTTAAGAAACATCCATACAAATACTTGGAGGTAGATCCCCTAGGTGCATTTTTCAGTGTTCCGCATGGTGTTCTGCACACCGAAGACATTAGGGTTTATATACATGCAAATATTGAAGAGTTTGGAGAATTCAAACTAAGAGATATCTATCACAAACAACTGATAGACGATGCCTTTGAGATTAAACTAGAATATAAGGGTATCCAAGAGAAACATTTTGATCAATTCATTCATTTCCCCTACTTTGAAGAAGATGAATGGGTCTAGTATGTGTTGAGTAGGGTGCATGATAACTTCCTATGGCTGAACAGACCTTGCAAGATCACAAAGGAGGCAATTAGGGCAGTAACTAGTTTATACTCCTCTGGAGGGATACCTGTCCTCAAATCTATCAAAAATAACATTGTAACTGAGGCCACCAGATCAAAATTTGATAAGAGAGCAATGACTATTGAAGATATTACTGACCTGGACATCAAATTTGCATCTATGATAATAGGATACAAGATATATCACTCCAGTAGGGAGAATTCAATATCCAGAACTGCAATATATACTGCCTATGAGATGCTGAGGAAAAATGCAGAATATGATCTCTGTGAACTTCTTTTGAGCCAATTAATGGAAAACATACAAAAGATCAAAAAGGACAAGAAAAACTCTTTCAAATATGGTGCACTAATAGTATGCTTATTTTTCTACTTCATGAATGAGTTGCCCGAATCAAATGGATGGGTATGACAGAATGATAAACCAATAGCAGTTCAGATCAGAGACTATTTGCATGGACTTGGGGATGCTAAAGCAAGAAATACAGCCATGTGGGGATACTTCAAGACCTTTCAGAACATGATGCAAGCAAGAGGAAGGATTCCCCAGTCTCTTGTTGAAAAATACAAAGACATAGTCTGCTTTATGGTAGATACTGATCGGTGCCTAATGGAGGCAGTAGAACCAAGGACAGTCTGGATCATGCCCATGGGGTATGAAGTTGATGAACAGATTGTGGAGCTGCATGTTCAACACATGCTAAGTCAGCCAAAGGATCCAAAGGCAGAGAGGTTTGGAACCTTTGATGAGCTAAGTATAAAGGTTCATGTGGAACTCAGGCAACTGAAAATGAAGAAGAAAGTTAGAAAAGAAGTTGAAGAAATTGCAAAAGGTCTAGGCATCTAAAAGGAGGCACTTGATGCCAACAGGGAAAAGAGGAAAAAGGCTGAGGAAGAAAAGAAAGAAGCAAGAAAGGAAAGCAAGGAAGGTGCTCTGGTAGAAACCTCAACCTGAACTAGATCATCAAAGAGATCTGCACCTGTCACAGCAAAAGGCTCAAAAACATCAAAACCGGAAGTCCAGGCATCTGGCAAAGGAGAGAAAAGGTCAAAGACAAAACCCACAAGGGCTTATACAAGTCAAAGAGATGAAGAGGAAACAAAATCAGATGAGGGGGTAAAGGAAATAAAGAAGCAGAAGAAGAAAGGATCTGGTAAACCTACCACAGGACAAGACAAGGAAGAAATGGCAGAAGAATTTGTTGAAAAGCCCACCCTATCTTTCGAAAGTGTAATAAAATAAGTCACTGTGGATGGAAACCTTCAACCAATGGCCAAATTTTATGATGATTACAATGAGGCTGACCAAAAGATCCTGCAGGAAGCTACAATCAGGTACCTGAATATATATAATAAGGCCTTCATTGAAATTATATCTCTTATTCCCAAGAGCCTAGAAAATGAGTTGGAAATGAGAAAGACAAATGCCATGGCAAAAGACCTTGAGATCCGGGAACAGATAGCTATTCAGCTATATCCTTCAATTGATCCCAAGACAATGAACATGGTATTCAAAGACTGCAAGGATGAATTTAGGAGCAAAGCAAGGATGAATCAGCTTATGCTTGGTGAGACCGACAAGGTAGCCAAGGACATAGAAGAGATTCTTCGGAAAGCCCTCAAAAGATTTAATCTTCCTATTATAGAGGACTTGGGTACTGATCCCTCAACCACAAGTGTTGCAGAAGACACTGCTGAGAAAGTGATAGAAGAGGTGGGCCCTGAACAGACTAACATTTCTTCTCCAGTTTCCCCTACAGTCTCTGGATCCAAAGGAGAAGAAAAATTGCAGGAGAAAGAAGCAGAGGCGAAGGAAAAAGAAGATGACAGTGCTAAGGTTGCAGAAGGAGAGAAGACTTCAGCAGAGAAAACCACAACTGCTAGTGGTGGGAATGTAGAAGAAGAGAAAAATCCAAAGGACAGCTCCAAGACTGCAGAAGAGAAGAAACATCTATCTCCGGCAAGAGACACTGTACAAATGATCCAAGAATTCCTGAACAAAGAAACAATGGAGATTGATGAACCGGAGCTTCTACAAGGTCCATTCAATTTTGATTCTCTTTCTCTGGTACATACAATGAAGATAGCTTCATTTGCAAATGCTAAGGCTAATGAAAAACTCCTAAAGTCTCATATGGAAGACTGTGAGTTGATAGAAGCTACATCTGGAGTGCTGGAAAAGATCATGCCATCTTTTCAGAAGGATTCCACAGCCTCCTCTTCCAGTAATCTCAAAACCTTAGTCAGCAGTGTTAATACACATTTTGATTCTCTAGAAAAATCAGCTGAAGAAAAGGTCTGGAAGGAGTTTTTGGATAAGAGATTCTCAGAGGTACAAGGATTAATCACTAATGATAGGAGAAATATGAGTATTGGGATAAAGAGCTTAGAAAATGCTCTTAAGGATGGCGGTGAAATATACAAATTTTGTATCTCCTGGTCCAAAGCAACAGTAGAGATTGAGAAGAAAATAAAAGAGCAAGAAGATAAACTACTAAGTTTGTCTCAAAGTTTTGATCCTCTCTCTTCCTCCATAGTAAATCAAGAGTGTCAGACTATTACAATCACAAATGCAATAAAGAATTTTGAGAAGGAAAGGAAGAACATAAATAACCGGATGGGTGAACTTAGAAGGATTATTAACCCTAAGTTAGAGGCCATGCATGAGGCCATAAATGATGCTCAGATTACAGCCCGGACCAATGATCCGACAAATATTAAGAAGGCTAAAGCATTTGCTTTCCTGTTGAGTGGTCACATCTCAATTTTGGACAGGATGAAGCAGAGTTGAGCGACAGAAGTTGTATAGCTGAAGAATACTTTTTCAGACATACTTAAGTATATGTAAGTACAACTTGTATATATATACTTATGCGGCTAAGTATAGTTAAAATTTTGAAAATTTTGGTATGCGGACCCTACCCTTTGCCATTGATGTCAAAGGGGGAGTAAAGAGCAGTGAAAAATGAGGAATCCAACTAAGGGGGAGCTCCAAAAAATATATATAAAGACAGAGCATCAGCCAAGGGGGAGCATAGTGTAAACACTTAGTCATTTTTCACTAAGTGTTGCCATCAATGCTAAAGGGGGAGATTGTTGGCAAGAGACACTATATGGATTCATGATTGTTGTCATTGATGGCAACAAAGTTCATCCCACACATCCACACGATATGGTGTGTCTCTACCAGAAGTCAGAATAAAGATTGTTGTGGTCCGGTAAACAAGAATAGAGCATGTGGCAAGGTCTGACAGACAGGTCCGAATCTCTTAGAGGAAGTATCTTGGTAAAGTGCAGATTTGGGGAAGTCAAGAGGACTACCTTGAGTAGGTATATTCCAAGGATTTAGCATCCGGTAATAGATGAGGAAAAAGATATGAATAGTTGAGTACCGGATTCTTGAGTGACAGTGTGAACAGAGGAAGAACTGACTGACAGAACATCAGACTACTTTCCAGATGTGTTATTGATGGTGGTAAAGGTTATAAAGGCATGAATCATGTTTGGCCGACATGATTAATGATTTCTACAAGCATATACTTGATCCGCATGACTTGATGTGCAAGGATTCAGCTGACAGATCAGAATTAGTGAAAAGATTGACTATTTCAGGTGCCGACTAGAAAGGTGATGAAGTTAATTGTGTGGATATATATACACGATGGATTTAGTTGTGAGGTGTGTGGTTGTGTGTTGTGATGTGCGAATAAAAGTAGAAGTACAAAGCAGAAGTAGTGAGGAAGGTCCGGTATGTGTAAGGAAAGCAGCAAAAGAAAAGAGGAAAGATGAAGTGCAGCAGATCAGTGTACTGAGCTTAACCGGAACTGAACTCTAGCATTTGTAGATGCTTCCAATCAGTTCAAGTATTGTATTACATTCTTTTTGTAGATAGTGAGTCTCTTGTAGGCAGTGTGCCTCTTGTGAGTAGTGTGCTTGGGTAGTGAGCCCTAATTGGCAAGTGCCATTTTGTTTTTTTATTCTTCTAACAGAGAATATAATCTTGGGGTAATCATCCTGTGGTTTTCTCCCTTAATAGGGTTTCCACGTCAAAAATATTGTGTCATGTGTATTTCCATTTCATGATTGCATTTGCTTATTTGAATTAATACTACATTGATTAATAAGAAAGTTTAGAAAGAAGAATTAATTAGGATAACTGATTCACCCCCCTCTTAGTTATCAACAAGAACAATGAAACAACTTTCTATGCAAGGTCTTTACAAGAGAAACCCAACACAGAGTTGACATGTTCTAAAGACTGTAATATAAACTTTTCCTCAACTGCATGCAACCAAATTTAATAGCTTAGAAAAAACATGATCCTTCAAATGAAACGACAAAAGAACAATATCGCCTAAATCATGCCGACAAATGAGGCCTTTACTATGACTTTGAGTCTAAAGATAACTGTCAAGCTGAAGCTCACTGTAGCTTTGTCAAATCCTAGAGATCATTATCATCATTACTAAATCTTGCAATATTTTGCATAAAACTATAACCCTAAGTCAAGAGCAGCATGTTACAAAGTTTAACCTTACAAAATGAGCTTCTAAACAAAAGAAACTCTTCACCGTATACATGTCTTGACTGTCTGTCCTGGTGTGCCCTAAAGGGGTTGATTACTAAGACTGTTCTTACCTTCTTTTTACCTATTGAAAAATGCTCAACACCTGCTAGGCAGGTTATAACTTAAGTGCCTAAAAATGCCTTTGATGATTTCTTTTATTTAGATAAAACAACTCTTGTAAATGGTGTCATTTGAAACCTTTAAGATAACCTTACAAACATTTAGCAAAATGAAATCTCCTTAAGACATAAGGAATGATCAATATAACTCCATGCCTTTGAAAGTGATCTACCTTTAACGATATGAAGATTATCATGAATAGAATTAGTGATGCCCTTTTTGAATGCCCTTTTTGAAATGAAACAAATAGTTTTTGGTCACTATGAAAGTGATCAAGAAAATAGTTTTTGTGTCACTATGAAAGTGATCAAGATAAGACCAACTTCAAAGATCTTGAATGTTGATCAAACTGAAGCAAGAGACCTTCCAAATAAGAGATAAACATTAATGAACATTACTTGCATCAAATGCTAAGCTTAATGCATAGCACACCAACTTACATTGCACAGTACACCAATTTGCATCAAATGCTAGACATGAATACAAACAGTATCTATCATACCAAGTCAAGCTATGCCAACTCACTAATAACAAAAACCACAATCATTGATAGCCATCTGTCATTGTGTCATAAACCCGAGAGTTTGTGTATTTTTCATCAAGGACAACAACCTAAGAGGGAAACACTTAAGAAGAAATTACCTAGTTATTGACTCAGTTATCAGGACATCACATTAAACAACATTCTAAATGAATTACCACCAATAAGGAATATCAATCATCATATGTCCAGGCATAGTTCTCGAGGAAATTTTGCCAAACAAGCCAACACATATGATGACACTAATAGAAAATAAAAACTAAACCAAGTACAAGAACTATTGGTGAGGGCCTTGATTAGGGAAACTTTGAGTCCATGTGTGATAACTATGGTACTAGCACTGAAGAAGGGTGGAGAGTAGTCTATATGGATAGGCTAAAAAGAAATCAATAAGATCACTATAAGGTATCGATGGATGAAATAATGGATTTCTTGAGTCCAGACCAAGATATTATACCAAGACTGATTTCAAGAGTAATTATCATTAGATCAGAACTAGACAAGTGGATGAATAGAAGACAACATTAAAGACTAATGAGGGATTGTATAAGTAGATTGGTTATGCATTTTGATTCACTAACACACTAAGTACATTTATGGCATTGATCAATTAGGTATTGAGAAAATTATTGTGTAAGTTTGTAATTGTTTACTTAGATGATATTTTGATTTTCAATAAGACTAAGGAGGAACACCTAGAATATATCAAACTAGAACTGCATAGATTGATAGAAAAAAATATTGATCAATGTGAAAGTATTCCTTATGTGAGAAGCACATGATGGATTATATACATGAAGGGCCTCGATTAAAAGGACTACCATGAAATCAATCTTGACCATTAATTTTTATAACAATGTCATAAATGACAAAAAATAAAAAACAAAAATTGAAAACCAAAAAGGTGTGTTTCAAGTTTTCCTACGCACTTACACAATTTAATATCTATTCTTTAACATGTTTATTTAGGTGAATAATCATTTTAAATAGAAAGAATAATAGAGATCATTTTTTGCAGAAAGAAATAATCATTCATATTGGTTAATCTACTTTGTTGTTCAAAATGAAATGGACAAATTTGAGTTTCAAGGAATTTGAGATTGCCGAGGCATCATTCGTATTGGTTAATCTACTTTGTTGTTCAAAATGAAATGGATAAATTTAAGTTTCAAGGAATTTGAGATTGCCGAGGGAACGCACAAATTTTATATGTACAAGACAATTTGGGAAAATAACTCTCTTAGTTGGTGACATTTAATATAATGTTAAAAAATTAGTGGGTAAGAAAAGGGCAAGGATTGGTTTGTATATGATGTATTTATTATTGTTTCATTAAGTTGTAGAAAGTGAGTTTGGAATAAATTAAGACCACATAAAAGTTGAAAGAAAAATTTTAAGTAAAATGATAAATTATTTTTTGTCATTGTAATATGTTTGAAAATTAAGTTATTTGATTAAATTAGGTGTTTGTAGTTTAAGATTTTCTTGAATTTGATTATTATATGTAGAGGTTAATGTATTATGTGAAAATTATCAAACTTATCTTGAAATTATAGATACTAGTGTCGATATAATCTTATAATATATTTAACCTAGTGAAAAATGCTCATAACTTTTGACTTAAAATTTTATATTAATTTTTAAAAAATAGAAAAAGTTTATTAATAATAAATATTTAAGATCTTTGTTGTGCCTTCTAGATATAAAATTACAAAGGTTATAAATGTGATAAATGTTGTTGTTCACATGGCTTCACAAATATATATATATATATATATATATATATATATATATATATATATATATATATATATATATATATATATATATATATATATATATATATATATATATATATATATATATATATAGTCAAAAATAATAATATATATATAGTTTTCAAAATATATTCCGCAATGTCTTCTCCTGCTCCTTCATACCCTGCTCGTTTTGGCACTTCAGATGGACTTGGATGCTCCTGCCAACTTGAGCGAAAGCACTCTTCCCCTCTCCAGAATTTAGAACATGGCAGAAAGGCATTGGATTGTGGCTCCATTTTGAGTACGGTGGCTGGAAAAACTTCTCCAAACCCTCTCTCTAGCGAAAATCAACGCTCGAATAGAGCCCTAAATTTTAAAAAAAATTTGAGCAGTAATGCCATCGGTTCGTCCAGTATTTGCATGGGTGCTAGGTGATCTAAGCCATTAAAATCAGAGCAGCTCTCTTCTCATGGTGGCGTAACACAAAACCCCCCCTTCGGCATCCATCATTCAACACCCGGTCCTGAGATTTGTTTGGACAATTTTGCTAGTGATAGAGAAGAATATCTACAAGCCCATGCCCTTATATGCAGATTTATGAAGGTATGGCCAAAGCTCTGTGATCTCCATTCCTGGATAAGCTCGAATTGGAAAGAATATCTGAAAGAAGAAATTAGTATTTACCCCTGTGCAAGAGGTTTCTTCATTTTGGAATTTGAATCTGTGGAAGACAAAGAAATGATACTTAACACAGGGCCGTCGACCTTCCAAGGTGACTTTTTATGCACGAAACCATGGTTCCCTTCGTTTGATCCGTGAATAGAGACATTTTATACAACATTTATGTGGGTATGCCTACCCTACCTTCCCCTACAGTTTTGGGAAATTGATTGTTTGAAGGCAATTGGAAATGGATTGAGAAAATTCCAAGGCATTTCAAAAGAAACAATTAAATATGAAAATTCAACTTTTGCTCATCTCTGCATCGAAATGGATGTCTCAAAGGGTCTCCCGGCTGAGATCTTCCTTAAAGTTGGCAACAGGCGCTGGTGCCAACCAATAGATTATGAAAGAATCTCCTTCAGGTGTCGGATATGTTTTGCTACTGAACATGCTACCACATAATGTGGAAGACGAGTTGAAAAGAACAATGCAGCCCCTATCCAGAAACCCTCATGGTGGTTTGGGGTGGAATCAAGCCATTATGTTATCTCTCCCCCTGATGCGAAGGATGTTGCCACTTCTCCAATTATGAATTCCGCCTGCCCGGTAGTTGATCAAGATCATTTTCAAGATATAATGACTGATAAAGTGCCAAACCATGCCTCCAAGGAGACATCACCACCCCCCTCAAAGAAATCTACCTCTCAGCACAAGAACCTTGAGATCTCATCAGTTAATCCAACAACTAGCAATAAGAGTGAAAGTAGGAGTGCAGAAAATAGCTTTAGTTTGCAACCCCCTGAAACAGAACAAGGATGGACAGCAGTGAAGAGGAAGAAAACTCCTTCATCAAATCAAAAGCATTTGATGACTTTAAGATCCTTGAAGAAAGGAGAGAATTTAGAAGTGTGTTAAAAGGCACGTTCATTAGATTACAATAGTGGTCTTTTATTTGCCAGCATAATTGCACCCCTTGTGGCAAGGGCATGCACCAATTTATGACTTTGTTTCAATTTTAATATAAGGGAGCTGCCCCCTCTGGCAGCACTTACCAAACAATATATATATATATATATATTCACAAATATAATAGTGAGTCGACAAATGTAGAAGTTTCATTCTGTCGGAAATGGACAAACATTCATCGATAGAAAACAATGTTAAAGATGAAAAGTGATTTTGTAAAAAAATAATTAAAGTGTACCTTGTGTAGGAAAATCAAATTTAATATATTTTTTAAAAACTAATTTAATATAAAAACCACATATTATATTAAATATTGAAATATATATATTATTTTATTGTTTATAAATATAGTAATATTAATATAATATAATATTATATATATATATATAACTGTAAATTATAATAATGTTATAAATTATTATATATTAATATATTATATAAATTACAATAATAATATAATTATATTTATAATTAACAATAAATTATTAAATTATTTATATATTCAATTTAAAGTATTATTTTAAACAAGTGCCACATAGTGGCCAGCATTGTAATGTTGTTATTATAGTATTTGTTTAGTTATTATTTTTTTTGTTGATCAGCTATTGGTTGTATATAGTATTTGTTTAGTTGTAATTTTTTTGTTGATTAGGTATTGGTTGTATAGACAAATTGCATTCCAATACTTGAAAAATTAATTTTTGAAGAGTGTTGAAATGTCTTGGGTAAATAAAATTGAAATCTCAAAAATAATCTAATTTGGTAAAAATAAAATAGGACTAAAATATTTCCTAACTATAAAACTTAACTTTTACAAAGTCTATTAAATAACACAAATATTTCCTATAATAATACTAATACTTTTATAATTTAAAATGTATTAAAATATTGTAAGTTTGAAGAATAAAATAAAAAATGTAATAGTGATACTGTAGATTTTTAACTTTTGACTAAATAAAATTGAAATCCTAGATTTTTAATTCTTGACTAAATAAAATTGAAATCCCAAAAATAATCTAATTTCATCAAATAAAATGTGTAGAACCCTAACCCTAGCTAGGTGTGGATAGATTTGAAATGTCTGTCTAAAATATTAAAATGTAATAATATTGAATACTATTACAATTTAAAATGCATTAAAATATTGTAAGTTTGAAGAATAATTACATAATATAATAACAGTGTGGATAGATTTGAAATGTCTGCCTAAAATATTAAAATATAATAATATTGAATACTATTACAATTTAAAATGCATTAAAATATTGTAAGTTTGAAGTATAATTACATAATATAATAACAATAACATATTCATATTTACATCACTACAGTATTTTATCTTAGTCACTTAACTTTTTATTTAAGTAATAATAGTAAGTACTTTTAGAGAACATGATTTTAATTATTTCAATTAATCTAATATTGTGGTTAGTAATAATTTTGGGTACATTCATTTAATAAAAGTATGTGGTTCAACTCCATTTAATTAGACATCAATGGTTAAGATCAAATGAAGAGTTAAGAAATATTCTATTGAAATTAGGTTATTTATGTGTAGAACCCTAAAGTATAGTTATAAAACAAATTTAAACCCTAATAATTTTTTTAGGAAATTAGGTTATTTTTGGGATTTTAAATTTTTTTACTCAAGAGTTAAAAATCTAGAGTGTCATGAAAAATACTTTTATTTTGGGGATTTCAATTTTATTTATTCAATAGTTAAAAATCTGGTGTGATGGAAAATATCTAAATGAAGTGATGCCATGTTCCTAAATATAGTTAGTAAAATCTTAAAAATATAATGCACTTCCTTATCGTATACTTTTCCCTTTTTTATTTGATTTGATAAAACCCTAATAAAATATAGTTATGAAATATTATTAAACATAAATAAAATAATATATTAACTGACACTCCCTTTGCATAAGGAAAATTACTGTCATATAAAAGTTTTCTGCTATTTTTTTAATTTGTTATAATATTTGCATTTATACAATAACAATAGCTAAATATTTTTTAAATAGAAAAACTATTTCAATTCTCATTGGTTGCAAAAAAAAATTATTAATAACTAGTTAAGAACAGGCTTGCTTATAGTTTCCTTGGCACAAGCTCATTGAGTGTGAGAAAATTTTCAAAGCACTATAATGTTCACATACAAAAGACTATCGGCTTAGGATTTGTTATTTGAAGCATTCAAAAACTCTAAAGATTTAAATGTCAAGATTAAAAACAAAAACCAAGGCCATCAAATATTAAAGTTTGATATTTTAAAATAAACAACACAAAGTAACAATGCATGGATTGAAGATTTAATGATCAAGAAACTATTGAGCCAATGATACTACTGGATAAAGGGGCTAAAAGGCCCGTGAACTAAATTTTTTTATAAAAAAATTCAAATTTTTTCACAACACCTCCAAACGGAGATATCTCCATAAATGTACCAATTTTGATTTGGGAAATGTAGGGTATTTATAAAATTTTGGAGTAAAAGTAGTTTGGGTAATTGAACGGTAATAGTTAGGTGAACTACACCGGTTTTTAATATTTTCAATTTGTTACGAATAGGTTTTGAAGGTTTGATTTAGATTTTTAGGTTTGTAAATAATAAATTAAATTGGTTAATTTCAACTTAATATTTACACTGGAAATATTTAATTAAATACAAGAAAAGTAACAAAATAATCTTTAAACTCTTGTCACTATTATTTTATAAAAAAATTATTAGGGTGTATATTTAATATAATAGGAAGTTGTTTCCTATGTATTAAATATTAAATTTTCATATTTTCACTTAAAATTTAAATATAAATTTTTAAAATTAAATACTAAACATTTAAATAATATAATAATAATAATTATAATGATTAAAGAATTAAATAATGTAATAATAATAATAATAATAATACTTTTATAATTTAAAATGCATTAAAATATTGTAAGTTTGAAGAATAAAATAAAAAATGTAATTAAATTCATGATACTATAGATTTTAAAGTTTGACTAAATAAAATTGAAATCCAAGATTTTTAACTTTTGAGTAAATGAAATTAAATCCCTAAAATAATCTAATTACATAAAATAAAATGTGTAGAACCCTAAAAATTAAATTAAAATTAAATTATTTTTAGCTAATGAAGCAAAAAAATTAATTACCATCCATTTAGGCATGACTTAACTAGTGGGAGACAAAATTTGTGTTCATAATTTGTTTACTTGCCATGTGCTCCCCTCAAACCAAAATTCTCTCGGCATTTATAGTTTTTTTTGTTCCACTCCGCAGAGAAGAGGTCATTTTTTTCAACCAATGACAATACAGATAAATCATTTCTAAATAATTTTTTGTTAAAAATTTATCATGTTGACATAGGAAAAGTACAAATTTAAATCAAATTTGTCCGACAAGAAAAATAATCCTATCTTTTGATTGGTTTGCAATCAATAGATTAATAACTAATAAGTGCGAACTCATTGTAATAGTACAGCCAAAGGTAGGTACTAAAAAAATTGGTGTGCAAATTTCACAATTATAAATTTGTTGGAGATAATTTAATTTTGAATTGGGTCATTGTCTCTTTACAAACGTTTTGTTAGAGAATAATAAAAAGTGTAAGTAACTCTAAAGGATTTGGAAAAACCTATTTAATGGTGATCTTCGAAGAAAGGTGGCATTCATAAGGGGAAAATTGATACTTTAGCAATGGCACCTAACTTCAAAACAACTTTTGATCTATTAAAAATACCACCTATTGTCATAGGGTCCAATTAATTAATTTTTAAAAAATAATAATATCTAAAAGGTTGGAGTTTAATTGATGAAGATGGTAGTATATATTTTAGTTAACTTATTTACCAACGTTCAAATTTTCTCAAAGTGTCATTGAGTGAAGTTCAATACCTACTTTTGTTTTTGCCTTATGTAACTAAAAACAAGAAATACAAATAAGAAACAGAATATTAGTACAAAAAACACATACCTTTGTAAAATTTCAAATTTATTCAAAATTCACTTTACCATACACATTGCTAACATAATAGATAAGAAAAATTTATGAAATAAAAAGCATAATAAAAATAAAACACCAAAAATATTGTAGATGTCACTTTTAAATTAAAAAGTAAAATAAAATAAAAATATTTAACTATATTATATTTTATAAATTTTAATAAAAAATATAAAATATAAAAAACTTAACATCATTATAAAAATAGATAATAAACAAAACCAAAACTAAAGCACTAGTCTTTTTAAAGAAAAAATATTGAATGTGGATTTTTTTCTTTTCTCCCAAAAATGTGGAAAATGCACTTTAAAGGAAATTTTTATTGGAGAAATAAAAAAAAATAGGTTTAATATAGAAAATATAGGATAGTCATTATTTAAAGAAGATGTAGCAACCTTATCAACTCAAGTGGTGTTTCACCCATTTTGACACCAAACAAAGTAAAGGATATGTTATAATTTTTTACTTTAATCTAAATAAAATTAACTAGTAGTCCACATGCTTTGAATGAACATCTAAATATCTAAATAAACAACTTGCAAACTATATTACCAAAAACAAAAAGAACTAGATCTCTCAATTCAATACTACAATCAATCTCTAATCTAAAATAACTATCAATAATTAGATAATTTATTATATTTATCCTAGGTCAATTTGAAAGTGTTTATTTACTTTTCTTATACTAATAACTAAAACTTAACTTATTTTTTAATTAATTTTTTCTCTATTTTATAATTATTTTATTTTTATTTATTAAAAAATAATAACTAATTATTTTTCTTTATTTTGTAATTATTTTATTTTTCTTTATTAAAAATAATAACTAAACTTAACTTGTTTCCGAATTATTTTAATTTTCTTGGTTAAAAAATAATAACTAAATCAATAAGACTTTTTCTTTCCACAAAACTCAAAATTACCAGTGTAAAAAAAAAAAAAACTGGTGTTGATGAACACTCGGACTTAGATATTTTTACCGCGTTTTCGAAATTTTGAATGCAATTATATGGAATCAAATCAGATTAATTAATTAATTAATGATGAAATTGCACTAGCTAATGGAAACATTCAACATTAATTCCTATGCAAGTTTCAGAATTTAGAGCAACTCATAATCTGCTTTACCAACAATGACCAATCAAATCAATTAATTTTACGAAAATCATAAAAAATACAATAGGCTTCGAAGGCAATAAATATTCTAACGACAGCATCCTGGGTCAGAAATACGGTTCTGCTCGGGAAGCAACAGAGCAAAAGACATGATTTTCAACATGCATGGCTGTACGTTGAAAAGACAGGTACCGTCAGCGATGTATGAATAGCCGTTGCCCTATCCATGCCCCATGCATTCTATCCTGAATGCTGGATAGACAGTTCCATGAAAATGGTATTGACAGTCTGGCATAGATTAGATTTGACAGTTTGATTGGCGAGTCCATTGAACCTATGGGTCCAATTGCTATTAATACTTTGCAGAGGGTACATATGTGAGAGTATGTTAGAGGTTATTGTAAAGTCTTGAAAGTAATGGGCAGTGGAAGATGCGATTTTTACCCTGGTATGTATATAGATTAGATTTGACAGTCCAAAATGACCACCCATTTTTCCATACTTTAGATGAAAATGGTATTGACAGTCTGACATAGATTAGATTTGACAGTTTGATTTTAATGCGCACTACAACTTATGGATTTTCACACACGCTTGCCTCCTCCACGTAGTCTAAGAAAAACAGGAAAGCAATTGGAAATGATGGTTTGGGATTTTGGAACGAAGTAAATTAGATTTGAAAGCCGTATGATGGCGTGTTGACGTTGACGTTGATGTTGATTGAGCATCTTAGAAAGTTTGGCTTGTCAAGCACGCACACAGGAGAAAATTACACTCCAATAAACTACAAAATAGAAAAGCCATAATATATTTGACAGTCTGAGATAGATTAGATTTGAATGGCATAACGTGATGTTGATTAAGCATCTTAGAAACTTTGGGTTGTCAAGCACGCACACAGAAGAAAATTACACTCCAAAAAACTACAAAATTGAAAAGCCATAATATATTGACAGTCTGAGATAGATTAGATTTGAATGGCATAACAGAGGAGGACATTGACAATCTGATTTTAATGCGCAGTACGAGACTTATGGATTGTCAAGAACGCCCACCTCACACAGTCTAAGAAAAATAGGAAAGTAATCGGAAATGATGGAGTGTTGACATTGACGTTCATTCAGAATCTCAAAAACTTTATAAAAGTAAATTAGACTGGTATATAGACAACTGGTTTAGAAATTTGGAATGAAGTTGACGGCCTCTGATTTGATTGGCATACTGATGAATTTTAAAGATGGAAAACATTTATATAGACACAATTTTTATTCCTTCACCAGTTTTGAACAGATTGAAAATGGTTATACCTTCCACCTAATGATCATAAAAGTGGTGAAAAGGCTGCCATGTAGATCATGTATTTCACGAGTGCGGAATATTCCATGACGATTATAAACTTGCTTCTAACTTGAATCTCATCATTTAATCTATGAACTAGGTCACACAATAAGACAAAGTCCACCTCATCCAAAAACGTCATGTAGATCTCTCAAGTCAATTTATTTTGAATATAGTCAATATCTTATTGATCCACACACACCAAAATTTTATTGGTAAATCATAGGAAAAGATTATATCTGATATCAAGGGTTGTTAAAATTGTCCTTAAGGTATATAGTAGATTTTAGACATTTTTAAGTTCAAGTCTAAATTTAGGCACAACATCACTACATTCAACTTCTTGCATCTACATTGTTTGTGTGATGTATTTAAGAGGATACGCTTGTAAAGAAAACAAGGTTATCTAGTAAATCGATTGAGGTGGAAGATGTGCAGAATTTTCCAAATGGAAGACTTGATGAAATGATTAATTCAATTGAAGCTCCTATCATAATTTGATAGGCAACAATAGGAACACAAGGAATCGGCAAGAGGGGAGGCATTCCTCTATTTTCTATGAATTTCCACATATTGTGAATTATGTAAGGCATGCAATGCATTCAAGTGTAACTTGACAATACAATGGAACCTTCATTTTGTACTAATGTAGACTTTAATAGACTATAAATTCCTTATTTTCAAAGCCAAGTTCCCACTCAAATCAAGAAGAGGCTACAAAAAAACAAGTATTAAGAATTATGGACCTCTATTTTCTATGAATTTCCACATATTGTGAATTATGTAAGGCATGCAATGCATTTAAGTGTAACTTGATAATACAATGGAACCTTTATTTTGTTCTAATCTAGACTTTAATAGACTATAAATTCCTTATTTTCAAAGCCAAGTTCCCACCCAAATCAAGAAGAGGCTACAAAAAACAAGTATTAAAAATTATGGGCATTATTATTGTTTTGATTTGATGTAGCAAATTTCTTTCCACAATCAACATGGGACTAATTGTAAGTATGGATGTTGCCAATTGTAGACCTGTATGGTATTCTGGTAATGAGTTCTTTATTTGATACTTCCTTCCACTTAAATAGATTAGTATTTTTTTTTTTTCATAGTCATGTTCCCCCAAATTGAAGAGGATAGAAAAACAAGTATTAAAAATTATGGACATTATTTTGATTGTAAGGAGCAATCCTAGGGTTATTAGTTTGATTACTCATGCTAACCATGGTTGATTCAAAGGTAGAATCTTACACACTAAGGGATTGTTCACTTCTCATGAGGGATGTCAAGATTACCCCATGGTTTTATTGAAATGACAAGTGGTTTACATGATTATCATTTGGATTGTAGTGATTTGTACACTTTTAGTTTAGGTCTAAGTATCAACATGCTATTAAAGTGTTAACACATGGGTAGCAACATTGACAATGATATTGGTTCATTAGAGAAAGATATTACAACCCATTGTGAAAGCCTTTCAAATAGTTACCATCCATGGAACTTGCATTGTACATCTCTAGATCCATTTGGAGACATTGATGATGAAGCTCCTAACTAGGGACATGCAATGCAAGAAGATAGTCATGAAGTCCAAATTAGTACAAAATGAAGGTTTCATTATTCTGTCAAGTTACACTTGAATGCATTGCATAACTTTCATAATCCACAATCCATGGAAATTCATAGAAAATAGAGGAATGCTACCACCTATTATCGGATCATAATCTCCAATGTAATTGATAATTTCATCAAGTCTTTAATTTGTCAAATTCTGCACATCTTCTACCTCACTCAATTTACTTGAGAGAGAGAGAGAGAGAGAGAGAGAGAGATGCTCCGACAAAGAGATATAGGGATAGAGAGAGTGAGAGAGGTGGTGCTTAGTATTAAACCACTTTTGCCACCTTTCTTAAATATAAAATGCTTGTATACATTTTTATTTGATAGAATACAAATTTTGGGACATAGATATTTTTTAAATAAAATTTTCCCTTCTTTATAGGTATTTGTCAATTTTCCACGATGGTTGTTCCTTGGATGGCGGCCCTCTTTGTGACTAATAATTATGTTCCTTTTACAAAAGTTTTCCAAACCAAGATTCAACACAATGGGCTCCCATGACATAAAATGCACACCATTTTTGAGGTCTTGAGTTCATTCCCATGTCATCTACAAATCCAAACAAATGAAAAATTTTCTCCTAGAAATTTAATATATTTAAACAATTAGAATTTCTCAATCTATAATTATAGAATGTCTAAATTTAATATTTAATCCATCTCAACTCCAAATTATGCAATGGTGTGAAATTATAAAAGCAATGAGGGTCACTGAATTTGATCAAACTTTGTATCATGTGATGTCCCATGAGAGGATGAATGATGATAGGCAAGATGACAACTAAATATGACATACGTGCTTATATTTGCAAGATAATATCTATTAAATGTAGGTGTCAAGATGTGAATTATGAGGCTTCTGATAAACAAACACACATGCTTCAAATAATAGTGCAATGCATCAACAAGAATATATAAAGGGGATGAATGCAAATAAAGGCTACACAGCAAACCTGAAAGCTCCCAAATTTGATGTAGCTACTAAGTAAAACACTAGGATCATTAAATACATTAAGATTATGCAAATTAATTCATAATACTTGACAAAACAAAAAATGAAATGGGCCATATGGATAGAAGATAGTCATCATTCACTTAAAGATATAGTAATTAAACTTCCACAAATCCTCAGTGTACCCATTGCACACTAAGGTGGGATTGCTAGTTTATTAACATTGGCCATCAATTTCAAATATAGTCAAGAGTGATATTTGAAGAATTAACCATAAGAAAAAAATTCATAATTTTCTTTTATAGAATATATCTTTTGAGTAACACTATAGTTCTTTGATGAGACATTATATAAAAAACCACCTTAAAAATATAATATTCTTACAACTTAAAGAAATCATAGACTTATATACTTTTGTGCAATATATACATTTTTAGATGTGTCATCACTTCTTAAAAGCATTTCAAATTTTAATGTTTGTTTATTATAATAATCTATTATTATGTCGAGGCCATTCCCTTTGGCAAGAAGAGACTTGGCTTGGTAGATCAACGGTTCATATTTCACGTGAAGCATGCAAGATGATGAAATTTATCTGAACCATTGATATTTCTTGTTTTCCGTTTTCATATTTTCAGTCACCATTTTCTCGTTTCGTTCACTATTTTATTTTTCCCCGTCAGTTTTGTTTCTAGACATTGGGTGATGCCTGTTGCCATGCATTGTCAAGTTTTATTCTACAAATGCAACCGGACAAGAGTGGTGTGTGTATTATAGCATTCAGGCATGAGAAACAAGAATATAAGAGAAACATGAGTAGTGGGTGCCGTGTATTACAACATTCAGACATGAGAGGACATCAATACATCTTTTTTAAATCTATTTGATTTTCTCAGCATGTAGGGCTCGGTGACACATGGAATGGAAGAAAATGTATGATCCATTTCTATGTTCCCAACGTACATTTTTAGAAAAAATATTGCAAGTTCATTCAATGCTACAAAACAATCAAAGTCTAAATTCAAAACTTTTTTCAATATTTAAATGTTAGATCTACATGATATTTTACAAACCCAAGTGCTTTATTCGATCCAAGAGGACATCAATTTGCTTTGCATCTTTTTTAAATCTATTTGATTTTCTATGTCTTTAGAAGATAGGAAAAAGATTAGAAATGGATAAATTTTAAACGATATATAAGTGTTAAAAATTAATTATAATATTTTTTATATTTTAAGAATTGATTTAGTAAATTAATTTTAATTGTGATTTTTAAAAATTAATTTTGATATAATTAATATAATTTTATATTGTTTATAATATTAATAGTAAATAAAGTTAATATAGCTAATATAGAAATTATGTTATGAATTTTGAAAATATATGTTGTTTCTTATTATGTTGCCTTTGTTGTCACATTTCTCATTTCTGGTAACATAGCCATCAACTTATCAAGAATGAATCTACACCTTACATTACTTCAGGTATTGTAGGCATTAGAGGGCATTAGTTTCTCATGGATTGATTGTCAATGTGGAGGTGAGAGAGCCATGATATTTTGAAGCCAGTACCACTACAACACCTTCACATAGCCAATTGACATTAACACCGAGTGAATTCTTTACAAAAGGAAACTCAAAATATGCTTATCTCAAACCTCTTGTGGCATGCAACAAATGGTAAGTACTCATTGTAGGAGCTTTTTTCAGTAATGAGGGTTGATCTATCTAGCACAAAGGGTAGTAGAAGACTTTTTGTTCTTTATATGTTGCCAAAAATGGTAAGGGATGCAAAAGATTGTGCACAGGGATCAACCACTACCCTTAGGATGATGACTTTAAATACATAATCCTAGACACCCAATTTGAACTTTTTGGCACACATGCCAATGGATAACTATCATGTATCTAGAGATTATTGCCCTTCGAAGATAGGAATTTGAAATTTCAAAACTAGGGAAGTGATCACAACTACAATGTCATATGTATTGTTCCACATTTTTGCATACATGTCTATTAGGATAGTTGCATTATTATGGTTTAATAAATTTGGGAGTAATTGAAAAGGAATAATGGTGATGTGGAAATAAAAAAAAACCTTGCAAATACAACCACCACAAATTCAAACTCTTCCCATAAAATTTCAACATGTTGTTAGATTCAAAAATTTAAGGAATGTAAACCCACTTTGGAGAGGGAAGTCCACACTGAATTCTCTCTACCCTTCAATGTATTAGAAAAAGGTTTTAAACAAGTGCTTCACTGCATTTACAAATAGTGTTTTCAAAATATCAATAATTAAGTTCTACATTCATTTGTGACATTTATGTTTGCAAAAAAAATCAATTTGAAGTTGTCAACTATTCATGGAGTCATAGCTTATGCATAAAACAAAACTACAGCCTCACACATTGACCTCATGCACCGCCCCACTATATGCTAAAAAATGGTGAACTCATTGAATACAACCATCATCGGCATACAAATATATAGTTTGGGATACATTGGAGCTATTTGATGCCATCGGTATTGAATGGATACAAAGGATAGAGAATGTAGAAGTTGATGCTATGGTAGTTGCAACTTCTTAGTTTACTTTACAATCAACATATTCTCATTCTCAGTATGATGTTGAAGTGTGTGTGTGTGTGTGTGTGTGTGTGTGTGTGTGTGTGTGTGTGTGTGTGTGTGTGTGTTTGTTTAAGAGAAATTGAATTCACTAAAGTAGCTCAAATTGATGGGTACATTGTAATGAATTTGCAGTGTGTCACACGCAATGGATTTGAACATACTAACTTAAAAAGTAGTGGTAGGTTACACTGTCCACAATGGTCATTTATTTTTTCTATACATATCAATAATGACTTGAAGGTTCCAACTTCTGTGAAGTGAATCATTCTTTATAGTTGAAACATCGCTTTATGTTTCATGGTTGTATGATCAGACCTTATTTTGGCTTCTTTATGAAATGGAGTATTTTATACAAAATAACATCACTATATTTTTAATGGCATCATTTTTTAAAATTTGTTTGTCTATAATTTGTAATTTTTTCTTGGAAAATATATAAATTTGTTTTATGATTAGTGTGTTGAAATTTTTCTAGGAAGAAAATGAAAATTGCATTACTGAGAGAGACATATATAAAAATAGAAGGAAAGATAGAGGAGACAGAGACATATATAAAGATAGAAAGATAGAGAGAGGAGACAAAGAATTAGATAGAGAGAGACACAAAAAGAAGTATATATATATATATATATATATATATATATATATATATATATATATATATATATATATATATATATATATATATATATATACAGAGAGAGAGAGAGAGAGAGAGAGAGAGAGAGACCATGGTTAGCATTACTAATGAAACTAATAGCATTGAAATTTTAAATGGCAACATCCAAGCCTAAAATTAGTCCCATGTTGATTATGCAAATAAATATTCTTTGTATAATCAAAATAATATTCATACGGGTCTATAATTGGAAACATCCATAATTGAAATCAGTACCATTTTGATTGTGCAAACAAATTTGTTACATAGAATAAAAATAATAATAATGTTCGTACTTTTCAATACATGTTTTTAGTAGCATCTTCAATTCGGATGGGAACTTGGATATGAAAACTAATAAATTTATAATCTATTGAACTCTAAACTAGTACAAAATGAACGTTTCATTATGTTGTCAAGTTACACTTGAATGCATTGCATGCCTTATATAATTCACAATCCATGAAAATTCATATAAAATGGTGGAATGCTTCCCCTCTAGCCCATCCCTTGCGTTCATGTTGTTGCTTGTTAGATTATAATAAGGGCTTCCACTTATTATTAGATCAAAACCTCCAATTAAATTAATCATTTCATCAAGTCTTTCTTTTGTAAAATTCTGCACATCTTTCACCTTAATCAATTTGCCCTTTTTTATGTGTTTTTCCACCTAACTATTGAGGATAATCTTGTTTTCTTTACAATTTTTTTACAGATACAATATAATTGAGTTGTATACCCAAATGATGCAAAGCAACTTTTGCACCCCCAGTTCTAGAGAACAAAGAAATGATATTGATCCCCCTTAGATAGATAGGCTTCAAAATAGAAATATGGCATCCTATAGTGAACAATTCAAAGTTCAATACATTTTTCCTCTTCCATTTTTACATCTATGGAAGCCAATTGACTCACTACTAGATGAAATTAATTTAAATATTTGGTTACAAATTATCCTTCATGTATCTTTAAAGAATACAAATTTCTTTTCAAAAATAACTTATTTACAAGACACTTAGTTTGATATAATGCAATAATTTTATCTCATAAACTCTTAGCAATGTTTTGAACTAAAACATTCACCAAGACTGAATTAGAAAGACACGACCTAATTAAGTAGATATATCTCTTCTATCCAACTTGCCCCATTCATCTTGATCCATTTTTGATGGTAGAAAGTTGAGTGCAACAATTATTATGATCCACTAATCTATCTCCACTAAAAGATCTTCAACCTTCAACCTTCAATTTCCATAACTCAAAGTTTTACCTATTGAACTTCTGAATCTCAATTATCAAGGTGTTGTCCATGACTTCTGATTTTCAAATGTTATTTTAAATCCACATAAATTATCACACAAAAAAATTGAAGGAAACATAAGAAATGTATCCCTTCTTTTATGGGATCAATCAAAACAAATCTTTGATACCAAATGTTGATTTTTTTTTGGATTAAGGATCATTCATATATATTACCAAAAAAGGAAGTTGTATCAGTATATATATCATGGCCAAGCTGGCCAACATTTCAGGACTCACAACTATACAACTTAGTATAAAAATATGTCAAGTTTACAACCTACAAATATAGATTATCATATACATTGTATTGTTTAAAAAATCAAAATGCTAATCCAATAATACTAGACAACTATCTGATCAAAATTCTTCTTTTCCTTTGGGACATAATCCAACACTGGTTAATCATTTGACAAGTAAATTGCTGAAATATCAAGATCTAACCTTCAACATCTGGTTCAGAATCTGCATGGCCCACTCCATCTCTATCAATATATACCTTCTGATCTTCAACATAAGTGGGAGTAACAGGAAGTATATTTGAGTCCTATGTTTTGTCAGCATTCCCTGAATCTGAAATGTGTAGATCATTGAATTTAATATGTAAAATTTCTTCCAGTCTCAAGCTGAAAGACTAGCAAGCCTTATTAGTGTCTTGAGGTCCCACCTCTGGTAGATCAGATTGGATGTCCTACAATGAAGAGAGCTCCATTTCAGCCACCTTTGACATATTAGCCAATTGATTCTCCACTAAAACTGCAACTTGTATAAAGAAGTTAGCCCATGTGAGTCTTGAATCAAACCCAGTAAGAATTCTTGGATTGCCTTGAAATTGGTCCACATTCCTCTTTTTCCACAGAATCCATAAAACTTCAGTTGTTAAAGCTAACCAAAACAAATTAGTTTTAGAATCAAGACCAGAAAAATGACCAAATAAAACCCCAAATTTTCACTTTGAATCAAACAAAGACCAGTTAGTTAAATTGCCCATTAAAATATTCCAAACCTGACAAGCAAAAGGACACTAAAAAAAAATATGACCACAGTTCTCATAGATATTGCAGATACTACAAATGTAGCTATTATAACCTACTGGTAATTTCTTCAAGCCTAATAGCCATCTAAAAAACCCCTTCTTGGGCTCCAAGGGCTTAAACTAGAAGGACTTAAAGAAACATCCTTGGTTCCTAAGACTCACATCACAATTCCAAGCCTTGACATAGTGCTTGAAGACCTTGTCTGAGTCCCCAAGAAGCTTATAAATCCTTTTGGATTCACAGATTTTCAGATTGAAACCATCTTTCCACTTCATTTTACTCACCCAATCCTACTCACAGAAAAGACTTGGCTGGGCAAGAATTTTTGAAAATGCAGTAAGAAACATAGAAAAAGTTCTTCTTTGAGTATCTTTCAGTCCAAACTCATATTTTAGATTCTCCCAACTTTTTAAACCACTAGAAGTGACCACATCTTGAAAGGTAGATAGGCCCAACTTATGCCACTTAAGATTAGAGCAACCTTGGATAAGAGCCACATGCTTCTCCTTATATTTCAAGGACCACCATATAGAATTGTGCTTTCCCCATTGAACTAGGGAACTGTCCCTTCTAGGGCAGGAAATAAGAGTTCTACTAACTTCCCATGCCTTCAAGATGGAGGAAAATACCACTGACCTGAAGGGCTTCACTTTGAAATCCCTAAAAAGGAGGTCATAAGGATGCAAATCTTTCCAACTTGGGGTTCCTCTTGGCCTAGCTAGTTTAATATTATTTCTCACTAATACTTTCCATGGTTCATTGCCATCCATTGACTTTACAATCTATTTATCTACTAGGGCTATCCCTTGTAACTTAAGATCCTTTAAGCCTAATCCTCCATGATCTCTACTAATACAACACCATTTCTAGTTGACATATTGTTTTTTACTTTTCCCTTTGCCATCAGACCAGAGGAAGAATCTGATTACATTCTGAATGCTCTCTATCTGTATATTAGAAAATAGTGACATGGATGCATAATACATAGTATAAGTAGATAATGTTTTTTGGCAAACTTGAAATCTCCAAGCTACATATAAGGCTTGTCTATTCCAATTCTTAAGCTTAGCATCAATTTTATAGAATAACTATTCCCACATATGTTTGAGAGAGGGATTAATAGCAAAAGGAATGCCTAGAAACCTGACCAGCTTTTTCGGTCCTCCCCATTGCCATTCACTTTCATTAAGCCAATCTGGAGGGGATTTAGACTAGCCAATGAGAATAGATTTGTTGAAGAAGACCTTAGCTCTTGAAGTAGAGCAAAATTTATTCAATCTGAGCTGTAAGTTTTCTAGATTCTCTTTATCTACTACAAGAAATATTGCAATATCATTTGCAAACTACATGTTAAGTAGAGGATTGCCATCTGGGAACTCAATTCATTCAAATCTGCCTAGGATTTTGTTAGTTCTCAACATATAGAATAAAGCTTCAGAAGCAATAACAAATATTGTAGGGGCTAGGGGACAACCTTGCCTAATGGATCTCCCCATTAGGAAGGAAGAAGAAAGAACACCATTGACTTCAACTTGAGCTGAAGCATCTCTAAAAAGTATTTTTACCATCCTTACAAACTCCCATGGAAATTTGAAAGCCTTGAGGACACATATTATAAATGACTATTCTACTCTGTCGTATGCTTTTTCAAAGTCTAACAATAAAATCCTTGCATTTTGTCTAGATTCCTTATCCCAGTGAGTAGCTTCCCAGCTAGTTATAAGGTTCTCAAGGACATATCTGCCTTTGATAAACCCTATCTGAGTCACATTGATTATTGAGGGTAGACTGTCAACTAGTCTTCTTGCCAACACTTTAGCAATAATTTTGTATGAAACATTAAGTAAAGTAATAGGCCTCCAATTTCTCAAATTGGTTTTATCACCACCTTTGGGTAGAAGTTTAATGATCCCTCTGTTAATGTCCTTCCCCAAGTTTCCATTACTGATGGCCTCTTGATGCACCTCAAAAAGATCATCAACAACCCAATCAATATTGGTTTTATAGAACTCTACTGGAAGCACATCAATCCTGGGAGATTTATAGTTACTCATGGAAAAAATCGCACTTTTAAATTCTTCTTTAGATAAATTTTGTTTCAGTTTCTCTGCCATTGACTCATCAATTTTCTTGGGACAGATCAGAGAATAGAGCCTATGCACATCAACACAATTTGCCTTCCCATCTTCTGCTTTGAAAATATTTTCTTAGAAGTTTTAAAACAAATTCTTAATATCACTCAGTTTTGTGTATGTAGTACCATTTTCCACAATAGTCTCTATGTATTCTCATCTAAACTTGCTCCTTAATAAATTGAAGAAATACTTAGAGCCTCTATCCCCACCCTTAATCCAGTTCAGCCTAGCCCTATTTTTAGCACTTTGAGCTCTGAGAGTCTCACACCATCTGAGTTTTTGTTTAGTAGCACTCATAAAAGAACTCAACTCATTATCAAAAGGGGATTCCAAAAATACTTTATGAAGTTATCTTTCCTCCTTTTTTCTATCCATTGCATACTTCTTTCCATAGATTTGAAACAATTCTTGGCATGCCTTGATAAGTATTGACCAATAACTGTTAGCACTATAGTGGACATGAGTAATTTTAATGATGTTCCTTACTGACAAAATACCCTTCTTGCAATCATCATTATCTAGTAGCATGGCATTAAGCTTAAAAGATTTAGATACTTTAGGCTTAGAAGCAATGTCATGATAATTGAAGAGAATATCTTCACAAATTGGATGATGATTAGATAAAGAGCTTGGTAGGACTTTAACTGCATTATCTCCCTTAGAAATTTTAAATTGGAAAAATTCTTTGTTAACATATATTTTGTCAAGTCTACTATATATTCTTCTATTACCATATTGGGCATTGCACCATGAGAACTAGATTCCAAATTACTTTTACTTTTAGTACCTTCCAAAGGATCCATCAACCTAAGAGACTTCTTAAAACTAAGCCAAAAAAAATTTTCATTACCTTTCCATTCTGCATTATTACCTCCTATCTCATCTTCTCTATTCTCAATCATATTGAAGTCCCCTGCAAAAATCCATGGTATCTTAGGGAGACAAATGGTTAGCCATTCCCAGAGCTCCCCCTTTCTCTATGATTATTTAAAGCATACAGAGAGTAGATGCCAAACTTCTCACCATTTTTGTCAAAGCAGGCCCATACCGCCCTATTACAAAGGGAGAACCTAGATTGGGAGATGAACTACCCCCAATCTGGATTGATTAAAATTGCAGTGCCTCCTTTTCCCCTATGATGCTTGGTATAAATTTTAAAAGAGTATTTCTAGATAAATCTAAGTACATTGTCTAACTGAAAGTTAGTGGTTTTAATTTCCTGAAGCATAAGAAATTCCATGTTCCTATACTTGTTAACCAGATCTCTAACAATGTACTTCATGTCTAGGGATTCTAAACCCCTCACAATCCAGCTAATGCCCTTCATAGAAAAAAAATATGCTAAGGCAATAAAATAGGTTTTTGGGCCGCATCCTTAGAAATATCCATGTTATCAAAGCACTTAGGGAGTTTCCCTCCTTTCACCCTTTTACAATCAATAAGTTTCCTTCTAACATACTTCCTCTTTTTTCTACCCCTATCACCTTTTGAACAATTCTCAATTTCTTCTACATCCTCCAATCCAACCTTAGCATCCTTGGCCTCCTTTAAGGGGATTCTCGAATCAACCTTATTTGGGCCTGGAGATCCAGACTGAGAAGGGAGCCCAAGCTCCTACACAATTTCTTTCATTTTCCTCGCCAATAAATCTTCTCTAATTTTCATCAGAGCAAGTTGTTGGGTATTTTTCTTAGCAGGAGCTAGACTTGGGCTTTCTCAAATTATATTTGGCAGACCTGCAGATTTAGGGTCAGATTTACTTATAGAAGTAGATTCATCCAAGCTTTTTGATATTGGATTATTAACATATTTCAAGAGTGAATCCCAAATTGCTTTATCCTCATCAGAGAGAGGATTTACTAGATTTGAAAACTTCGTTACCATAGCATTACTAGAAGGAATCGAGTTATCCAGAGGGGAATTAACATACTTAGCAACATTAGTGTCGCTGAAAACCAAATTTTGCTTATCAACAGAAGGAGATGGGAATGGAATGGACTCAACCATCTCAGAAGAGCCAAGCAAATCTTCACCTGACGGGATATGCTCTAAATTCAATTTTTTCCAGACTATTCCTAACTTCTTTAAGAGTACCCTCCAGAGACCCGGGGCCAAGCTGGGTAGGTCAAGAGCATGGAATAGGCTCAGACACAATAGAGATAGATACCTTTGCCATAGTGACCGGAACACTTCTATGCCCACCACCCCCCCGAGCCAAGATCATTTTTAATAGGGTCTCCAGGTTCAAAATAGTTATTGGCACTCCTCTTTTTTAACACTTGGCAATCCTTCCTTTGGTGCCCATTTGTTTTACATAAAAAGACAAGAATTAAGACCCTCAAGGCCCACAATTGCACATTCAACAATTTTATTCTCAAGATGTACTTGTAGCATTTTGGGTATATGAATCCCTGGTTTGAGTGACACCAACACCCTTGCATCTAAGTGGGGCAATGTCATTCTAGAGTCTTCCACTTTTAAGATTTTTCTGAGGGGTTATATTAAATTGGGAAAAAATGTCCAAAGTTGAATAGGTAAATCTCTAATCAGAAGCCATCTAGGAATAGAACAAAACTTAATACCATGCATAGAAGCCTTAGGGCTCCATTGAAAAACCTTAAATAGGGATCTACCCACATTCCACATTTCTCTTTCTAAAATCTTCTTTTGCATGGTATGATTTTTTAGGATTATAACAAAAAATCCTTTTGAAATCATTCTACAAATGGATACAAAAACCCCCATCTTTTTTCCCCACATAGAATAGAGCCAATTATCAAAGAATTTCCTTGCATGCAGTTTTTCCACATCCAAACATACAAAAAATAGTGCCACATTTTTTAATCTATTCTCCTCAGCATTTACCGCATTTTGCACACCAGAGTTAGATTGAAGAACCAACTTTCTTAACAATCTAGAATTCTTACCCTCTATTTGCTCAGAATCTTCTTGGACTTTGCCACTACCGCTCCCACCAACTCCACCACCCTCTTCTCCCTCCTCCCACACCTGAAAGCTTGCATATTCAGGTGGAGGGGTGGCATGGTTGATATCCAGTGCCTCCTTGAAAGATTTACCTACACTCAAAAGCCCATTTCTTTCCTCTGCTATGCTGTTAAGTTCAAATGACTTAGCCATTAACTCTCCTGGCTGAGGAGTAAATGCCTTGGCCAGAACCGTGTAGTGTGAGAGACTTCTCACATGTGTCAAGGCTCAAATCAAACCCCAATCCCACCCTAGTGGGAATATCAAAAATTAAATTCAAAAAATCTAGATGAGTCTATTGTTAAAAAGGAAAAGAGATAATAGATGACAATCTCAAACTAATGTTTCAGAAAGCTTGCAACAAAAAAAAATTTACGAAAAATGCAGAATGAAGAGAACAAAGAGGACTAAATTTCTATTCATGGAGAAACCATACAAATTGTTCATGGAGGGAAACTAGAACCCTCGAACAACTTGCAGAGCCCCTCTCCTTCAATCCTTTCTCAAATGTTGGTTTTACAATGCTTATTCCTTAATTAGGAGCAATGGAAAGTAATGGGGAGAGCACAACAGATACAAGACTGATGCCCTAGAATTTTTTTATAGTCAACAAACTAACAAGGGAGCCCTCATTTCAACTCCATCGGCCAAGTCTCGTGTCCCTGTTGATACCTCGACATCACCTTTGATCTCTGCTTGTCGGTGAACACTTGCATTCCTTGGTGATGCGCCGACGAACCAACACCGTAGTACCCATTAGGGTTTTCAACTCTCATGCAACCTGAACTATGCTCTATGCCTAGCACATCAAGATGCTAGGGCATGCTACTGTGCACCTCGCGCTATTCAGATCCTCTGCATCGATGAACAATGAAACAAAATAGGAACAAATGAAATATGATACAACGAAGCCATTCCACTTATTTCGACAGAAATCTTATCAATGGAATGCTTCACATCGACATAATGCAACAATGGAAAAATACAGAAAGGAAAAGGGATCTACAACTATGCAAAGTATTTACAGAGAACATAAAACAACTTGACGGAACAGAAAAGCCTTTATTTCTCCTTAATACCATGCGCGATTATATTTAATCAATCTAATTATAGTGAAAATGATATATCCATTTAGTTCAACCCTCTGGGTTTATAAACTCACCCAGAGTAGTACCAACTTGACTCCAAGTGGCTGGGAGATCAAACGACTAAAATAGCCTCCAACAGCCCTACGCCCTATTTTTGGCATTATGCGGTTACAATTTAACAAATGTCCCAAGTCACTTGGGACTTACAAAATAAACCTAGACACAAACTGAAATGAAAATGCATTGGTCAAATAGACCTTATTACAACGCAAACATGATTTTCAAAACAAACTTAAACTGAAATGTCTTTTGGAGGCAACCTTGTGTTAGATGCTCCTGCATCATACACCCCACCTTGAAAAGAACTCATGTCCCATGAGTTGAGTTTGTGTCTTGCTCCACCTATATCCTTTGCCACATCATGCCTTCCCCACAATCTCTAGACTTCAACTTGCTACCATGGAATAAAAAATTCATGCCTAGCATTGTAGGCTCTACTCACACCTTGCCATGAGTGAGTGCTTGCAACCAAACCCATACTTTGTTTGCCATTCTTCCTTACTGTCATCTTTGTTTGAACACCTGCATTCAAAACCTTGTTTGATGCTGCTTGTATTGCTGCTATGGTAGGATATGTTTGCCTTGCAACTCCTATTGGCCCTATAGGACAAACAATAGTCCCTACTATGATAGCATTTTCTTCTTTTCAATCAACCTGTGACTGCTTGTAGTCCTGCACTGTGACCTTCTGTTGATCCATCTCAGACATGACCATCTGATCTCCATCAGTCAAGACTGAAATTACCTTCAAACTGTAATTTTTGGTATCCTCATTCCTTGAGGTATCCTCAACTTTCCTAGTTTCTTCTTCATTGAGCTGCACAAACTCTTTCTTACCCATCAAAATGATCTTGGCTGCTTGCTTTGCTTTAGTATCCTCCTGCAATGGTGTCATCACAAAAGTCTTTCCATCCTTCTTGATGGTGTATGTGTTAGCATATCCATCATATAATGCTTGCCTATCAAATTGCCATGGTCTACCTAAAAGTAGGTGACAACACTCCATGGGCAAAATGTCACATAAAATTCTCTCCTTATATTCTCCAATCTGAAAATCAACATATGCTTGTTTACTTACCAAAAGTGATTGACTATCACTTACCCAAGATGCTCTGTAAGGATTTTGATGAGGAATTCTTTCTATGTTTAATTTATCAACCATTTCCCTAGACACCATATTATCTGTTGAACTAGAATCTATGACTACCTTGCATATTTTACCTTTGCTTTTGCAATTGATCCTGAAAAGAGCTCTCCTTTGTGATGGTTCAGTCTTCATTGGTTCTTTGAGAAACGTCCTCTTGATCATCAGACTTTTCCCCTCTTCTGATGCCAAATTTATTTCAGGAGATGTCACACTCCCTGCATCCTCTTGAGTCAATGTGGTTCGTCTCTCATTACCATGAGAAGTTGAGGCCTTCTCTGGACACTTATAAGCCGGGTACCCTATCTGATTGCAGTTATAGCATCTCATGTTGGAGAACTTGGATTCTCTACCTAATCCATTTGTCCCACCTCTTTCATTTGGCCTTCTACCTCTATAGCCTCCTCTGCTACTTGAGTCCCCAACTTGCTCTTCTTGGCTAGACTCACCACTAGGCTGCTGGTTAGGACTTCTTCCTCCAAAACTGCCTCTAAAATTTCTATCACCTCTTCCTTTACTCTGTTGCTCACCTTTCCTCTTCAGCTTCTCTTCAGCTCTTAATGCTACTTGAAAGCATTTTTCCACAGTTTAAATGGTAAATAAACTTATCTCATCTTGAATATTGATCCTCAGACCATTTAGATACCTTGCTACCTTGGATTTTTCATCCTTCATGTACCCACAGCGAAGAGTGTATCTGTGAAACTCCTTGGTGTAAGAAGCCACATCCATATCCTTTTGCTTGAGATTCTGCATTGTCCTATAAATCTGCACCTCATAGTCCATTGGAAGGAATTGGGACTTGATCTTCTTGAGCATTCTGCTCCACGAAGATATCATACTCTTCCCATTCTTTACCCTCTCTCCTTGGGTGTAATTCCAACATGTAAGGGCAAGACCTTTGAGCTTAATTTTGGCAAACTTAACCCTCTTACTGTCAGGAACTTCTTTGTACTCAAAGTAGTTGTTCAGAGCCTCAATCCACTCCATGACTTCCTCAGCATTCATCTTTCCACTAAACATGGGAACATCTATCCGAGCCTCTGAAGAGTCCTTGCCAATAGCCTTAATGGCTTCGAGGAATTGTTTTTGTTCAGCTGACATCTTTGTCCCTTCTTGTTCCTCTGCTTCTTCTTCCTCTTTCTCTTCTTCTTCATCTGAATCTTCCTCTATCCTTTTTCCTATCTTCATTGCCTTCAACTTAGCCTAGAGTGCTTCCTTGACCCCAGTTTTGATCAGCGCTTCCATCTCTTGAAATTTCTTGACCACTTTCATGGTCATCCCCTTTGAAGGCATATTGCTACCCTCTCCGTCGCTCTCTCTGTCTGACATAAACATTCACAAACAACACCCAAACACCAACACTTCTGCAAATCCTCAATTTGACTATAACCCAATGCTCAATTAGTTGTCCATCTGACATGCTACTTCACAGACCCATTCCTTTCGTCCAACAACAGATCCTGTAGATGCACTACCACTCTCTCTCGTAGTGGCTTCACTCTGCACCCTCTTCCATCCAAATCTCTATTGATGAATGGTCATGACAGACCTCAGCATTGTCTGCCCACACACTATAGGAATAAGATTCATCTGCCTTCAGAAATCAAATACACAACACCTCTACCCAGAGCTTTTGCTAGCTCTGATACCAATATGATGGTGAGAGCATAGCGGATACCAGACTGGTGCCCTAGAATTTTTTTGTAGTCAACGAACTAACAAGGGAACCCTCATTTCAACTCCACCGACCAAGTCTCGTATCCCTATTGATACCCCGACATCACCTTTGATCTCTACTTGTCGGTGAACACTTGCATTCCTTGGCAATGCACTGACGAACTAACATCACGATACCCGTTAGGGTTTTCAACTCTCACATGGCCTGAACTACGCTCTATGCCTAGCACATCAAGATGCTATGGCACGCCACTGTGCACCTCATGCCATCCAGATCCTCTGCATTGATGAACAATGAAACAACACAGGAACAAATGAAATATGATACAACAAAGCCATTCCACTAATTTTGACAGAAATCTTATCAGTGGAATGCTTCACATCGACATAATGCAACAACAAGAAAATATAGAAAGGAAATGGGATCTATAGCTATGCAAAGTATTTACAGAGAACATAAAATAACTTGATAGAACATAAAAGCCTTTATTTCTCCTTATTACAATGCGTGATTACATTTAATCAATCTGATTATAGTGAAAAATGATATATCCATTTGGTTCAACCCTCTGGGTTTATAAACTCACCCAGAGTAGTACCAACCTGACTCCAAGTGGCTTGGAGATCAATAAACTAAAACAGCCTCCAACTGCCCTACACCCTATTTGTGGCATTATTGCTATTTTTGGCATTATGTGATTACAATTTGACAAATGTCCCCTAAGTCACTTGGGACTTACAAAATAAACCTAGACACAAACTAAAATGAAAATGCATTGGTCAAATAGACCTTATTACAATGCAAACATGATTTTCAAAACAAACATAAATTGAAATGTTTTATGGAGGCCACCTTGTGTTAGATGCTCCTGCATCAGAAAGTAATAAAAATTGTTGACATAAAACACATGTAACCTTAATTAAACATAGAAGAATAAGTGAAGGAGATAAAGAAGATACAATGACATATATACTTGGGAAAACCCTTCTGAGTAAGAGACCAACCACCAAAAGTAAACCTTACTATTGTTATCACCCAGATTTGCACCCTTGCTGCAGTTGTGAAAATTTAGCAACCTGGAGTAACATGGGAATGATCTGGAAGTGTGGGACCTTGCAAAATGAGATCAGACCTTCAGAGAAGGCTGGCTTCCTTGACTAGTTATCACATAAAACTACTGAATTTTTATAGGAAAAGGGAGAAGGAATGCTTTTAAAAATAAAGGGGTGATTCCCACCAAGTTTAATAAAAGAACCCTCATAGTACTAAGAAAAATGCATAGCATAACCAAACACAGCAAGTAGACATACACAGATTCAACTGATCCTAGCAGAGGTGAGAAACAAAATGATTGAAAGGAACGATATGTTCACAAGAAATCATATGCAGATTCACACTAAACTAAAACTTAGTAAAAGAGGTAAAAATAACTTGCATATATTTAGTGGGAAGTGATAGTTACAATAGCAGAAAGCTCTATTTGGAAATAGAAAGCCTGAATGCTAAAATTTTCCAACCTTATTTACATCTCATTACAATGTATATATAGCATTTCAATCTGACCTAAGTCGATTACAAAAATTCGCTCAAAGAGCTATAGCAAAAAAATATCTCTGAAGGGACGTCCAACTGCAAGGAGTTATGGCACAAAAAATCTAGAACCAGTGCAGATGGAAGATATTTTCAATCTTCAATGCAAGCTCCTTAATCATCTATCTTCATTAAAGAATTGGTGGAAGATATTTTGGGCATTGAATGTGAGTAGCTTCAATGTCTATCTTCAACAAATATCTGCATTTACATCATTCAAACTAGTTGCTGAAACGTCTAGTCAACTGGGCATACAAATGCAGATCCAAAATTTGAAAGTTAGAAAAAACTCTTGAAATCCCTGCCAAATGAAAGAGGAGGCAAAAATAAGAATTTTTTCGTTTTGCAGCATGTCAAAATTTGCCATGACGTGGAAGATACAGGCGGTCAAAGTTGTGGTCAAACTGCACTTGTATATCGCCATATACAAACTGCTTTGTATGTGCTTTTGCTTGGCATCTGAATCAGCCTGTAAAACGTCTTTGTATGTCTACCTATATGTGCAAACATACAATCACAAATGTACATGCAACTGCACGGACTTAATCGGTGAATATGCCAAACTTGATCTTTGGGTTGGGTCTGCCTTGTATCTTTTCGGATGTATCTGAACTTTGTATATCGCAATATACAAATGCAAAAATATATAAAGTAAACTATAGACCCACTTTATACATTACAAACACCTACTTCAGCACATGCAAAAACCCTTGTATATCTGATTGTATGTGAAAACATACAATCACAAATATACATACAAATGCGCGGACCTGAAAAGATTATTAACCATTTTGTAATTTTGCAACAGGTCCAGCTTGTCTCACTTCTCTTTGTATCTGTGGCATATACAATGCATTTATACATACAAGCCTCGGACTTGAAAATGACCATCAGTTGTATTTGATTTCCAGTCGGGTCAGCCTTGCATGTTTTCCCCTTTGTATATTTTCTTTTGTATATCGCAATATACAATACCCTTATACATACAAGCCACAAACCCCATGCTTGAATATGCCAGAATTTAATTTTCAAGTCGAGTCTGCCTTGCATATTGCCTTTGCACTTTTGACTTGTATATTGCAATATACAAACTACTTATAAACAACCCGCGGATTTCAAACTTTTATAAAGCAGATTGGAATCATTTTTGAGATCTAGCTTGTATCTAACTCCCTTTGTATATCGGCATATATACAATGAATTTATACATACAACTACGAATCTCAAACATTATGAAGCATTTCTGAAAAATACCTTTAGGTTTGGCTTGTATGTTAGGAATGCATGCTCCTACTGTATGTCGAACACATACAATCTCCTTTGTATACCTGCAGGTCCCACCTCTTGTATCTCCTGCTTGTCTGGCACTTTGTATATTTTCTTTGTATATCGCATTTTATATGTGAATATACAATCTCGATATACATACAAAGATTCCTGTAAGGCCCTCCTGCATCTTTCCAATGTATCTTGTATTTGAAACACTTGCATGTGTGCTTTGCATCTTTTCCCTTTGTATATCGCATTGTATATGCGAATATACAATAGCAATATACATACAACGATTGGGCCTTACATTGTATGTTCTCCTTTAGTATCCGTGACTTGTATATGAGATACAAGTGCCTTTGTATGTCACCTTTGCATCTTGCCTTTGTATGTGGAAACATACAAGCGAACATACAAACAAAGAAATATACCACTGCTTGGGCCTTTGGCGGACCCCACCAATTGTACCTGTCTTTGTATGTGCAAACATACATGCAACTTTTCCTTGTATCTCAAATTTTCTTTTGTATGTCCCTTGTATATGCATCGGCCTTTGTATGTGCGGACCCCACCAATTGTATATATGCTCTTTGTATGTGTGAGTTCATACATGCAAAATATGCAATGGAAAACATGCATACAAACCCCCTTGTATCCTTTCCTTGCATCTTTTCACAATTGTATACTTGTCGATATACATTTGACTTTGTATCTCTGACTTGTATGTTGCCGATGTATCCTTGTATCTTTTTCCTTGCATGTGGTCTTTGCACATTTTGTGTGTATATCAGCGATGTACATTCTCTCTTGCATGTTTCCCACTTTGTATGTCGCTGATATGCAAAAGCCTTGCATGTCAGCAATGTATGTTTCTTTTATATTTGCAAACATACAATGATCAATGTATATCGCCAATGTTCATTTTCCTTGCATCCTTTCTTTGCATCTTCGGTCTTGTATGTCGGCCTTGTATGTTGGCCTTGTATATGCGAACATACAACCCGATATACACTCACCTTTTGCACATTGACCCTTGCATATTTGCCGATATACATTGCACTATTCATTCACTCTTGTATGTTGTCAAACTTGGAGTGTTTTCCTGGTCTATTTTTCAACTCATCCCATTTGAGCACCATCTCACCCTCCCGAAAGATTCTGGGAGTGGCCTTCTGATCAAAATTTATTTTGGTCTAAAGTTGTCGATACTCCATAGTTTTCATAGCCCTATCTCTGATTTCTTCAAGCTCCATAAGCTGAGCATATCTAACAGCCATGGGATCCTCTTCTTCAAACATCTCTAGCTAATTCATAATATCAAGTGCTGGCAGCTCCATAGATATAGGCAATCTTGCCTCTTTCCCATAAACTAACATATATGGGGAGTTCCCAATAGACCTCTTAGGAGTTATTCTATTTTCCCGTAAGGCATATTTCAGATTAGTGTGCTAGGTCCTCTAGTTGTCTTCCATTGATCTTTTAACAATCCTTATGAGGCTCTTTTTTGTAGATTTAGCCAAACCATTACCCTATGGGTAATAATTTGATGAAGTATTCAAATAGATCCCATTCTTAATGGCCCAGTCAGTTATCTTTAACCTAACAAAGGCTAAAGCATTGTCTAAGATAATTGACTCAGGCACCCCAAATCTGGATATCAAATCTTGGTAAAAATTGAAAATAGTATTTTCATTGGATTCCTTCAGAGCCACTACTTCAGTCCACCTTGTGAAATAGTCTGTAGCTATAAGTATCCACTTGTGGCTTGCATTTGATGGCGGGTTAATGGGACCTACAAAATCAATGTCCCATCTCATGAAGGGTTGTTCTACTTGAATTGGCTACAGAGGTAAAGCTAGCAGCCTTTCTTTGCCTGCAAAAATGACACATTTTACACATTTTCTAGCCCATGCATGGGCATCCTTGAATAAGCTGGGCCAGTAATATCCAGCTCTCATTATTTTCCAAGTAGTAGTCTTTGGGGCAAAATGACCCCCTATTGTTCCATCATGAAACTCATGCAGCACCTTGTCAGTTTGATCATAATCAATGCATCTTAACAACACACCATTAAAATCCTTTCTGAAAAGGATGCCATTTATTAAAACATATGGAATAGACTACAGCCTGAAATACCTTCTAGACATTTACCAGTTTGCAAAAATTAAGTCATATTATTAACCCAACTTGTGCCCACTATTGTTGTATCATCCTGAGGTGCATCCTTAATGTTCAGAAGCACCTCTTCTTCTTTTTCTACTTCTTTTCTAGAACTGGTAGCGAGCTATTCATTGAGTCCTCTACCTCTGATGAGCTTGGTTATCTTGATATCCATGTCATATTCCATGACTTTGGTGATCCAACTAACCCTTTTCTCATTCACGTCCTTTCCTAACAGGAACTCTTTCACGCTAGGGTGAGCGACCATGAAATGTATCTTATTATTAGAAATAAGTTTCCTAAACTTCTTGAGGCTCCTTACCACTACAAGGACATGTTTTTCAATGAAGCTATTCCTCTGTTCATACTCCTCCAACCCCTGACTAAAGAAAGTGATTGGCTATTCAAAGCTGTCACTCTGCTACTATACCAAAATCAAATAGATTGTATCTAGACTGCCATAAGCATACAAGATAAAATATTTAGAGAAATTAGGATTTACCAGGGTTGGTGCAACCAATAGCGCCTCTTTTATGGACTCAAAGCTGAGTTTGGCTTCTTTTGTCCTATACTTTTCTTCAACATAGACATTAAAGGATTCAATAGATTTGTAATGTTGGGTATAAATCTTCGCAGAAAATTAATTTTTCCAATAAAACTTTGTAGTCCCTTCTTATGATTGGGTAAAGGCAACTCCAGAATAGCCCTTACTCTTTTTGCATCAATGGTAATGCCCTCCTTTGACACAACGTGCCCTAATAGCTTGCCTTCGTGCATAGCAAAAATACATTTCTTAGGATTGAGAGATATCCCAAACTCTTTGCATCTCTCGAATACCTATCTCAAGTGGGATAAATGCTTAGATGCATCCTTGGAAAAAAACCGTTATGTCATCTAGGTACACCAGTACCAGTTTATACAACAGACCCCTAAAAGCCATATCCATAGCTCTCTGAAAAGTAGAACCAACATTTGACAAACCGAAAGGCATTCTCTTGTAGGCCATGGTGCCCCATTTGGTAGTAAAAGCGATTTTAAATTGATCTTCCTCCTTGACTAACACTTGATTATAGCCAAAAAATCCGTCAAGCAAGGAGAATCTTTTTGAACCAGCCACCACTTGCAAAATTTTTGCCATTGAGGGCAGCAGGTAGTGGTCTTTTAAGGAGGCTCTATTGAGGTCTCTAAAGTCAACACACAACCTAATCTCCCCATTCTTTTTTCTCACAAGGACAAGGTTGGAGACCCAAGAAGTATGCTTGATTAGGAAAACGATCTTTCCCTCGATCAGCTTGGTTAACTCTTTGATCATCAAAGGCTCAAGTTTTGGATTTAAAGGCCTTTGTTTCTATCTCACAGGTTTTGTACCTAGTTCTAACTCTATGGTATGCTGGGCAATATGAGGGTCAAACCCCTTTAGGTCTCAATAATTCCAAGCAAACACATCTTCAAACTCTTGACAAAGAGCAACAAAAGCTCTCCTATCCTCAGGCGAATAGATTTTACCAATTGTAAGAAGCTTACCCTTGAAAATTTCCAGCTCCCCATAATGTTCCTCTTTGACCTGCATACTAGTTTTACTCTTCTTTAGCTGGTCATCAGTCCCAAAGATGGATTCCAAGGTTACCAATCCTTTGGGTAGTTTGTTTTTCCTTAACTGAATAACTTGACCATCCTCATATTGATATTTGAGTTTATCTTGATTCATCATGGAAAACTCATCCTCCTCTAATAGGAAACATAGGATCTGCTCATCACTCTAAAAAACATGCCAATGAATATTATTGTCAGGGATAGAAGGCCTATCAACTATTTTTACATGAGGTTGTACCTTCTCTTGTTGAATATCACTAGGGATGTCAAATTGAGCCCCAATTGCAGCTAACCTATATGCATGATAGTTCTAACTTCTTAGAATAGAGATCAGATTGAAAGCATCAAACTCTTCAATCATATCCCATACCCTATGCTTGTAGCATTTCAGAACATCATTTTTTATTACATGCAGCCCTCTCACCTAATTTACAATGAGTTCACTATCACCATAGACCTACAAACAACCAATTTTCCTCTTTCTTGCCCATTGCAAACCTTAGATCAAGCCCTCATACTCAGTAGTGTTATTTGTACATGAAAAGGCAAAGCAGAAAGTAGAATAATATCTTTCACCTTGTGGAGACACTAGCATTGCACCACCACCAGATCCATTCTTATTCCTAGAGCCATCAAAATACATTTTCCATACTTCATTTTGTTGCTCTGTTTGTTGTTCTGCATCCTTTACCAGATTTGGAATTGCTGTTTCAGGCTCATGCAGTATGTAAACCTCGATACCAGTTTCTTGGATGTGTCCCTCGGGATTATCAACAACATTTTCTGAGGCCCACTCCTTTAACAGCACCTCTGGTATACTTTCATCTTGTAGCTCTTGAGCAGCTACAAGCTCAGGATCATTAGAAATAATGTAATTTGCATTAACAACACTTGGAACATAAGGCTCTATGTGATGATTTGAAAACAATTCAGATTTTAGGGTTACTTTTGTGCCATATCTGGTCCTAAAAAACATGTGGGACCTATTCGAGGATAAATATCCTCCTATCTTGGCTGTGAATTCTCTTGACAAACACATGGCAAAATAGGGAGGCAAATCTATGATGAACACCTCCTGGGAAATGGAAACATTTGGGCAAGGTGAGAGTTAAATCTTTTATCACACCTACAGTGTTGATAGCTGTGCCATCTAACTGAAGCACACCTTTCTCCAAGGGTTGGTAATTCAATCCTAATTGATCTGCAATCTATTTTGGCATCATAGAACTACTTGCACCACTATCCACCATATAGTTATGTACTATCTTGTCTCCCACTATTAAAGACACATAAAATGGAAGTGGTTTGGCACTTTTGTTTGGCTATTTGCTGTTGTCCCAAGGTGAATTCGTAAGGACTGCCCTAGTTGGGTCAACAGTTGTATTATTGGGCACTTTTAAATCAGATAAGGCAGATTGCAACATGTCCTTATGCCCTGGAATGGCTAAAAAATCCCACATAGACATTGTCACAATCATCTTCTTCATATTTTCAATAATATTGAAAGGTGGAGTGACATGTACCTTCTGATATGATTTTGCAGTAGTAATATCATCCTGCAAATGAGTTTGTTCCCTTACTGTTGCTGAAGTATTCCTTTGTAAAATGTGGGGAACATGGGATGTAGAAGCATTAGCATGTCCTTTCTCTTTATTTGCTACTTGACCTACCTCATAACCCCTTTTCTTGGCCCTTGTATTGGCTACAACTAGAGTATTATTGTTGTTTACACCACAACATTCACCTTCTTGCCATTTATGAAGGCAGAATCATTTTGAGGCTGCTCTTGTTGCTATTCAACCCCATTATTTGGGGTGTTTGGCTATGAGACTACAACATTCTGCACCATCAGAGCCTGATTTATAACTCCATTTGAATAGGCTGCCTGACTATGTGGCTGATTGCACGAAAAACACCATTCATATTTAGCTGCAAGGTTATTCTAAACAAGTACAAGGTCCCTAGCAGCATTAATGGGCACTGTATTGTAAGGTTGAAAAGGCCTCTAGTTCACGTTCTGCCTGGTACCCTAGTAATTGCTTTGATATGGAGGCATGTTGGCTTGATATGGTTGGTTTTGCCCTTGATAAGGCTGATTTTGCCCTTGACTAGGTTGCTGATAGGGCTGTCTGTTCTGGGACTGCTACTTTTTGATGTTTACTAACTCATTCCCAAAGGTTTGTAGGATATTTTCTATTTTTTGTTGGCTATTTTTAATATCTTTTAACTCTTGTGATGAGCTAGAAGCAGTAATTTAAGAATTGGCAATACTTGGCAACACTGTAGTAGCAGATATAAGGGCAAAATATGGGATTGGCAAAGGCATGGAAGCCTGAATCTCAAGGAACATGGGTACTGGTGGTCAAGGAGCTATTTTACCAGCGTGAATCAGGCTATTTTCTGCTCTAATAACTATTTCATATGCATCAGGTAGGCTTGTACCTCCCAATGATTGAATCATTACTGAAATGTTGCTATTTAAAGCTTTCAAAAAATACAAGAATGTATATTCTGATGGAGGTCTTACCGTGACAGGAATTATGTCCCATGTCTTCTAAAATTTGAAGTTAAAATCCATCATTTGCTCCTCAAGAGCTCTCTTTATTGTAGTCATATGTTCCACCAATGACAAGTTGTCTGATTTATCTTAAAATTGCTTGTTTAACTTATCACCTAGATCATCCCAGGTTCCTATGGTCTGCACTAGTAAACTCCTAAACCATTGTAATGCTTTTCCCTTGAAAGAGGCAGCCAGCATCTTGATGGCTACATTCTCTTGGGTTACATGATGAACACCGTGTAAAGAAGCTACATCTCTAATGTGTTCAATTGGGGTAGTTTCATTCTCCCCTGTAAAATAGGGCAGACTCTTCAAAGCTACCATGGGTATAACATCATGTACTGTCAAGTTCAATGGGCTACCCCCATCAAAAGTCACAAATGGCTGATTTCTTGCTATTTGAATGGCTAGAGGTAGGATTGCCTGAGTTGATACAGGGACTACAGGTGCAACCAGCCTGAAACTTGGTGGAGTCGATTATACCCTTTTAGAAATTGGAGTCCCTATCTTCTAGGTGGAGATAGCTGCAAGTAATCAAATGAACTCAAACTCTGAATTTGAATCTTTCTCATAAAATGTCACAGCAGCACTGATCTACTTGTCTTTCCTCAGTATTAGTCGTCAGATATGCAAGTTTTAACTTCTTACAGGTCTAAAAATCACTGGTTGCACATCCAAACCAACAATAAGAGATAGTATTTGATTATTTTCTAACTCTAAGTCCCACTGGGCGTGCCAAAGTTGTTATCACCCAGATTTGCACCCTTGCTGTAGTTGTGAAACTTTAGCAACCTAGAGTAACATGGGAATGATATCGAAGTGTGGGACCTTACGAAATGAGATCAGACCTCTGGAGAAGGCTAGCTTCCTTGACTGGTTATCACCTAAAACTACTAAATTTTTATAGGAAAAGGGAGAAGGAATGCTTTTAAAATGAAGGATGAAATAGGAAAACTTGAAAATAAAGGGGTGATTCACCAAGTTTAATAAAAGAACCCTCATAGTATTGAGAAAAATGCACAGCATAACCAAACACAGCAAGTAGACATACACAGATTCAACTGATCCTGGCAGAGGTGAGAAACAAAATGATTGAAAGGAACAATATGTTCACAAGCAATCATATACAGATTCACACTAAACTAAAACTTAGTAAAAGAGGTAAAAATCACTTGCATATATTCAGTGGGAAGGCATAGTTACAATAGTAGAAAGTTCTGTTTGGAAACAGAAAGCCTGAATGCTAAAATTTTCCAACCTTATTTACATCTCATTACAATGTATATATAGCATTTCAATCTAACCTAAGTCGGTTACCAAAATTCTTTCAAAGAGCTGCAGTGGAAAAATATCTCTAAAGGGACGTCCAACTGCAAGGAGTTATGGCACAAAAGATCTGGAACCGGTGTAGATGGAAGATATTGTCAGTCTTCAATGCAAGTTGCTTAATCATCTACCTTCATCAAAGAATTGGTGGAAGATATTCTAGGCATTGAATGCGAGCAGCTTCAATGTCTATCTTCAACAAATATCTGCATTTGCATCATTCAAACTAGTCGCTAAAACGTCCAGTTAACTGAGCATACAGATGCAGCTCCAAAAGTTGAAAGTTAGAAAAAAAACCTTGAAATCCCCACCAAATGAAAGAGGAGGAAAAAAAGCACTTTTGCCCTTTGCAGTATGTCAAAATTCGCTAGGACGTGGAACATACAGGCGGTCAAAGTTGTGGTCAAACTGCACTTGTATATCGCCACATAGAGATTGCTTTGTATGTGCTTTTGCTTGGCATCTGAGTCGGCCTCTAAAACATCTTTGTATGTTTGCCTGTATGTGCAAACATACAATCACAAATGTACATGCAACTGCGTGGACTTAATCACTTAATATGCCAAACTTGATCTCTGGGTTGGGTCTACCTTGTATCTTTTCGGATGTATCCGAACTTTGTCTATTGCAATCTACAAATGCAAAAATATACAAAGTAAACTGTAGACCCACTTTATACATTACAAACACCTGCTTCAGCACATGCAGAAACCCTTGTATATCCAATTGTATGTGAAAACATACAATCACAAATATACATACAAATGTGCGGACCTAAAAAGATTATTAACCATTTTGTAATTTTGCAACAGGTCCGGCTTGTCTCACTTCTCTTTGTATCTGCGGCATATACAATGCATTCATACATACAAGCCGTGGACCTGAAAATGACCATAAGTTGTATTTGATTTCCAGTCGGGTCCGCCTTGCATGTTTTCCCCTTTGTATATTTTCTTTTGTATATCGCAATATACAAGACCCTTATACATACAAGCTGCAGACCCCATGCTTGAATATGCCATAATTTGATTTTCAAGTCAGGTCTGCCTTGCATATTGCCTTTGCACTTTTGACTTATATATCGCAATATACAAACTGCTTATATACAACTCGCAGATTTTAAACTTTTATAAAGTAGATTGGAATCATTTTTGAAATCTGGCTTGTATCTAACTCCCTTTGTATATCGGCATACATATAATGAATTTATATATACAACTGTGGATCTCAAACATTACGAAGCATTTCTGAAAAATACCTTCAGGTTCGGCTTGTATGTTAGGAATGCATGCTCCTACTGTATGTCAAACACATACAATCTCCTTTGTATACCTACGGGCCCCACCTCTTGTATCTCCTTCTTATCTGGGGCTTTGCATATTTTCTTTGTATATCGCATTGTATATGCGAATATACAATCTTGATATACATACAAAGATTCATGTAAGGCCCTCCTGCATCCTTTCGATGTATCTTGTATTTGAAACCCTTATATGTGTGCTTTGCATCTTTTCCCTTGTATATCACATTGTATATGCGAATATACAATAGTGATATACATACAACGATTGGGCCTTACCTTGTATGTTCTCCTTTAGTATCCACGACTTGTATATGAGATACAAGTGCCTTTGTATGTCACCTTTGCATCTTGCCTTTTTATGTGGAAACATACAAGAGAACATACAAACAAAGAAACATACCACTGCTTGTGCCTTTGGTAGACCCCACCAATTGTACCTTTCATTATATGTGCAAACATACACACAACTTTTCCTTGTATCTCGGATTTGCTTTTGTATGTCCCTTATATATGCATCGGCCTTTGTATGTGCGCACCCCCACCAATTATATATATGCTCTTTGTATGTGCGAACATACATGCAAAATATACAATGGAAAACATGCATACAAACCCCCTTGTAGCCTTTCCTTGCATCTTTTCACACTTGTATATTTGCTGATATACATTTGACTTTGTATCTTTGACTTGTATGTCACTGATGTATCCTTGTATCTTTTTTCTTGCATGTGGTCTTTGCACATTTTGTTTGTATATCAGCGATGTACATTCTCTCTTGCATGTTTCTTGCTTTGTATGTCGCTGATATGCAAAAGCCTTGCATGTCAGCAACGTATGTTTCTTTTGTATCTGCGAACATACAACGATCAATGTATATCACCAATGTTCATTTTACTTGCATCCTTTCTTTGCATCTTCGGTTTTGTATATCAGCCTTGTATGTCAACCTTGTATATGCAAACATACAACCCGATATACACTCACCTTTTGCACATTGACCCTTGCATATTTACTGATATATATTGCACTATTCATTCACTCTTGTATGTATGACTTGTATCTTTACTTTGCATCTTTTGACATTGTATATTGCACTTGTACATATAAACATACAATGGTGAATGTATGTCCAAATATATATTCAAAAATGCATCGAAAATACTTAAGCATGGAACTAAGAAATAACTACAATGGGAAACGTTTGAAGAGAAAAGATTTCTGGGTTTTCCTGGGTTTTCTGTAAAGATTCTCAAGGTGAGTTTTTTAGGCAATTTGGCAAGGCAGAGCACAAATACTTGAAGGATTCAAGCCTATAGAGATTTTTTTTAAGGGTTTTTCAAGGAAAATGCAAGGTGAACTGTTTAACTCTGGGTAGAGGAAAATAGGTCAGCAACTATATTAGTGAAATACTCCATTTTCTTAAGGACCTGATAATTCATCTTTAACACCTCTTTAGTGTACCAATTGCACACTAAAGTGTAGCTATCTCTAACAATAGAAACATCCCATCTCCAAGCTTCATTCATTCATACATGACATGACCAATACAATTGGAAACAATGCCACATTTAAGTGGCTTAAAATGGACATTTGCAACAACTAACTCGAAAGTTCAACAAATGGAAAGAATGCTTAACACCAAGTCTATCACACAATGGAACACTTTTTGCCACTATGTTTATGCAATCAAGCTTAGTGTTGTCTCCTTCATGAATCTTTAAAGAATACAAATTTCTTTTCAAAAATAACTTATTTACAAGACACTTAGTTTTATATAATGCAATAACTTTATCTCATTATCTCTTAACAAATTTTTGAACTAAAACATTCATGAAGATTGAATTAGAAAGACACAACCTAATAGTAAATCTTAAAATAATTATTCATACGAAGGTTATGCATGTAGCCATGTTTTCTACTTGAAACTAAAAAGTACTTTCAATCCATACGTTTTAGTTACCCTTTCAATACTATACACATATTCAAAGTAAAAGTATGGTAGGCCTTGTTCAAACTCTTTAAACTTCCACTATCGACCCACAAGGTGACCTCAAACTCCAAATCCAACCAATCCTTTAACATTCTGTGGTAAATAAAAATTTATCTTTATTTTCTATAGACAAACATTTGGAAGACATACTTTCTTTGAGCTTTATCTTTTAAAAAGGTTTCTTTTGATGGGTTTCATAGTAATCATTTTCTAAATCTAAGTGTTTTCTTTTATGAAATTTAATTTTTTTCCATCCTTTAGGATTTCATTCAATTCTTGTACAAAAGGAAATTATGGTTAACGTGACTAATCAAACTAATAACCCTAGGATTGTAATTAGCAACATCCAAGCCTGCAATTAGTCCCATGCTCATTTTGCAAATAAATTTTCTCCATATAATCAAAATAATATCCATATGGGCCTACAATTGACAACATCCATTAACTGTGCAAACAAATTTGCTACACAGAATCAAAATAATAATAATGTCCATAATTTTCAATACTTGATTTTTGTAGCCTCTTCAATTTGGGCATGAAATTGGCTATGAAAATAAGGAATTTATAATCTCTTGAAGTATAGATTAGTACAAAATGAAGGTTTGATTATTCTATCAAGTTATGCACTTGAATGCAATGCATCCATCTCTTATGTTCCTGTTGTTTCTTTTAGACTATTATAGGGGCTTCCACCTATTATCACAATAAAATATCCAATTGAATTAATCATTTCATCAAGTCTTTCTTTTGTCAAATTCTATACATTTTCCACCTCAATCAATTTAACCTTTCGATGTGTTTTATTTGCCCAACTTTTGAGGATAAGCTAGATATATAAGCTTTAAAATATAAAGATGGTATCCTTTAATGAATAAATCAAATACATTTTTCCTCTTCTTCTATTTTTACATCTATAGAAGGCAATTAACTCACCACCAGATGAAAATCATTTAAATGCTTGGTTACAAAGTCTCCTTCATGTATCTTTTAAAAATATAAAATTCTTTTAAAAAATAACTATTTTACAAGACACTTATATTGATATAATGCAGTAATTTTATCTCATAAACTCTTAGAAATGTTTTATACTAAAACATTCATCAAGATTTAATTAGAAAGACACAACCTAATCGTAGATCTATCTTTTGTATCCAGTTTGTCCCATTCATCTTGATCCATTATTCATGGTAGAAAATTGAGTGTAACAATTATTATGATCCATTAATCTATCTCCACTAAATGATCCTCAACCTTCAATTTCCACAACTTAATGTTCTACCTATTGAACTTCTCAATCTCAATTGTCAAGGTGTTGGCCATGAATTTTGATTTTAAAATGTTATTTTAAATCCACATGAATTTATTGAACACAAAGAAGTGCTGAGAGGGGGGGTTAATCAACACACACTAAAACTTTTAAACAAATATTTGCAGATTGAAGATGAATTATTTAGAGAATAGAAAGGAAAGAATGCAACACAAGTATCAACACAAGAGGACTAGGATTTTTACATGAAAAAACCATGGTGACTGTTAACTCACAATATATTATGCTCACTACAAATAGTATTACAACTTTGTTTTAGTGTTACAACCCAAGGAAGCTACTACTCCCCGAATGCAGTTTTTAGGGTCACTTCCAAGGAAGCTACAACTCCCTATAGACTTACTTTCTGATGTAAGATTTATAGAGATAACAATTACATGAACTATTGTGTGGAAGACATCTAACTTATGCTAATATTACAGTCTTTCTTTTCCTGCTCAAATTATGCCATCAAACTGACTTCACACACTTCATATTTTACATCCCAATATGTCACACTTCATCCTTTCTCAAATGAATTTGATCTCCTATAAATACCCTCTGCAACACTTCAAAACATTGATTAAGTTGGCATCATAAAAACCTTTAGATGAAACATGTAATTCTTCAAGGGTCAGCTTCAACTCATACAATATTTCATGAAAACAAGTTGTAGACCATAGCATCTCATAATAGAATTCAGAGAAAAACACTACACACCTTTTAATTTCAAGACAATTGATTATGATCCACCACACATAACAAAAACAAGACTATCAGCTCAAACTACACAAACACTACTAACAGTACATCTTCACACCACTGGGGTGAAGCCAAGAACATCATGTGGATCAGTGTTTCAACAATGTATCATCTTGACAACATCCATACATCATTCACCTAAAATGTTAGACCATTCTATACATCTACACAACAAGAGACATACTGAACTAATGAAAACAGGGCATTCCAGGCATATTGTAACACATCACAACTTAGAATATTGCATTGCAGACCACCAAACCATTTGAAACTTCATAGGAGGGAACTCATACATCATTATGCATATATTCCTAGATCTGCAAATCCTCATTCATTACTTTTGGAGAGAATCAAAAACTTGAATCAAGTATACTGTAGTCCGGAGGACAGTCATATGCACTTCTTCACTAATTGACTTAAATTCCTTATGTGGTAAAGGAGATAAGATGAATTTGTATGTGGTTCAAACTTGAGATACATTAAGGCATGTAGAATCTCTGCACAAGCTCCTATATCTGATCTGTATACTTTCCATCTTTCGTAAGTGCTCAAACTTGTGTTCTATAGAGTACTTCTGCATCCAAAATTGTCTGTGTTACTTTTGTTACTTGAAATATGACCTTGTGGACCATAAGAACACATGATACTATGAGGAAGCATGAAATACACATCCTTCAACATGTTCATGGAACCACATAGGCAATTCTTCTCTTCTAGAGGAATGTGAAGCATTCCAACTGGTCTCCACCATTACTTTTTACTGTAAAGTCATAGTCTGGAACATTGTTATTGATAACATTCTTTGCTGAAGGTGTAATGAGATGAAATCTTGGATATAGCATGTTCATATCTAGATAAACTTATCTTCTAAAGAAAAAGACTAAATCTTCCACTACGGAGGAATGCAGACCAAAATGTTGTCACTTTGCCTTAAGATATACATTGTGAAGGCCTTAATCAAACTTCTGCAACTTTTCTCTAAGTGTGGTACTCCAAACTGACAAGATATCATTTTAGATATATAGAAAACATGTTAGAACAGGTTTACACACCTCCGCAACACATTTAGATATTAGGAAGATTACCATTCTTATACTTTGATAGTTTTCCTCCATCTGCTAGGTCTTCCAAACTAACCTCCCTTAAGTATGCCAATCCAGTGTCTTCAACTTAGTCAAACTGTCTCTCTCTTGAATCTTCCATTGTCCATCTACTTCACCAACTATGCCAGACCATCTCTCTCAAATTCCCCACTATCTATTAGCTTTTCAAACTCTATACAAGTTTGATCTCATATTGATACATGTTATGTTGACACATACAGGGTTGACATCAATGACAATACATATTGCTAACAATCTCCCCCTTTGTCATTGATGGAAAAACCCAAAAAAAAAGGTGTACAACCACTCCCCCTTTGACATCAAGGAAAAAGGGCCTAACATCTTATATTATCCCAAAACTCCCCCTTACTATATAATTTTTACAAATAATACTCCCCTGAGGTGGAAATCCCTCAAAAATAGATGCTATGTACATAGTATGACACTACTGTCCTCCACAAGTCTATATACATGTTGTACCTTACACACACGCCCCATTTTGTCAAATGGAGACTCCCTCTGTTGCTTTGGCTTGAAGTCTGAACCTTTGTTACTTATGATGATGAGAGGGTGAATATGTGCTTAGAATGCAGGATTTGTTCTAGATTTGAGTAATTGGCATGTTTGGAGTCATTTGATGTCTTTCATGATTGATTTGGAGGTGTCTTGATTGGTCTTGTGCTTAAGAAATAGTCATTTGTTGCCTTTTATGTTGAAATTGGGTGTCTCTACATCTTGTGCTAAAATCATGTGTCACTGGATATTGTCCTTGAAATTACTACTGCAAGAGGTCTCATAGTGGAATTCCTAGTTTTCATGCTTTAAAATTGCAAAATCATGTCAAATTCCACAACATTTCATTAAGGGGTCCATATGCTTTCATCTTGATACATAGTCCTGAAGCCCTAAAATTGGATGAGTTTGATATCTTAAAATCCTAAAAAAATGACTAAGTCTAAAATCTGGTGGATCCTCAAAAACCTAGAATCTGCATATTAAATCCTATGGATCTGGGACCTATCTCAAACATCCTGACAATATATTTAAAAATATTTAAAGTACTAACTTATACTTAAATATATTTTCAAACATACTATCACCTAGGATATTTCAAAATCTAGAGCCAAAAACAATCTCTACTACCCTTTGTGCTAAAAATCAGTCCTATCGCCTAGTGCTAAAAATAGACCTTATCGACTTGTGCTAAAAATTGCTTCCACTACCTTTAGTCAGTAGCACCTCAAATCCCTATCGGAAGGTCTAGTGCTAAAAACTAAGGGTACCGACTTGTGCAAAAAATGGGATGCACTACCTTTAGTCAGTACACCCCAAAATCAGCACTAGGTCAGTTGGAGCCAAAATCAATGCTAGGTCATTGGAGCCAAAATTAGTGCTAGGTCAGTTGAAGCGAAAATTAATGCTAAGTCAGTACACCCCAAAATCAATGCTTTTTGCCAATTTGGGCCAAAAAACACATTTTTTGAAAGGGAAACTTGGATTTTCTTGATGAATTTGAATTGCATATCAATCTATCACATCATGACCAACATTGTTACCAAGTTTTTGTAAATTTTAGGCACATTTTACAACAATTAATGCTACTGCACATGAAAAGTTAGTACCCCCAAAAATCTTGTTTTTTGCAAAAAAAGGCTATAAAAATGCAAAACAAATGTCTCCAAATGGATTCAAATGGGCACAAAAGCATCCCAAATCATTATATTGGCCAAATGGGTACTTGAAAATGATGAAAAACATAGAAGATCATGTGGAAAACACTGGATTTGTGAAGTTGTCTGTAAGAAGGCAACATTGAAATTGAGTTGTCCTAGACTAAATCTATGACTACAAATGGACATGTTTTGACTCAAATTGATGGAAAACAAGTTGTTAAGATGAAATTGAGGCTTTGCATTGTGAATTGTAGGACTTGGAGGACACATGAGCTTGTTGGAACTGTCTTGGAAAGTGAACACATAAAGACTGTGTAGTGCAGTGCTGACCCAAATATGCAAAACCTTTATTTTATCGACCAAATCGATGCTGCACATGCAAGAGGAAGTTAGTATGATATCAAAGATGATGGAGATGAGCCCCAGGAGCTTGAAGACATTGAAGATCAGGCCTACATCATTGTTGTTCCTGCAGATCCAGTCCAATGTCCAAGACATGCATACAACTGTTCTAGAAGTCCAGTCATGCAAAGTTGTATCCAAAAAGCACCTAGGTGGATGTGCCTTCACAAAAAATGTGTCACATGTTGCAAATATGTGCCTAAGTGGTGTTGTCATTGATGTCAACATATTCTTGTTTCCATTGGTGTTAACTATATCCTATTTTGTTGTTTGTATAGAAGACTGGATTATTGAGGATATTGAGAAAATTAATGATAATCAATGCATGCAAACCATATGGCTATGTAGAGGATTATCAGAGGTTTCTCCAGTTAAGAATTGAGAAATTCGCATGAAGATTTGAAGAAGTTAAGGCCATCTGGGTAGAACCAGATTTTATAGTACTCAGAAGAGACAGTGTGATAGTAAGTTGGTCTAGATTGCTCTGCAGTGAAATATCTTGGTCTACAGATCTGAAGGCATGTTTGGGAAGTTATTCTGTATCATCAACTCTATTGGTTTGTGGTTTGGAGGTCCACAATCTATCCTTCTAGTTTGACAGTCATGACAGAGAGTGTTCTTGAGGTTCCAGAGGAAGATTCAAATGTTTCTGGTAATATGGTGTAGAGTGAATGTTATTGGTGATTTCAATGTGCTTATGGAGGTCTCTAGATCATGTGGCTACTATGTTGGAGGTCTGCATCAAATTTTGAGCTTGTTGATTGAAGATTTCTTCTTTGAGGTTGGTGTTCTTCCCAGTCTTGACTGATCGGATGTTCCTAGCATGTTGCAGATGCTTTAAGAGCATTTTTATGAAGCATGGAGTGCTTGTAGAAGCAGATTCAAGTCTTAGTTGTGTTTGGCTGATACTGTGATGATCCGCATCAAGTTTAACTGACCTTGTTGATCATTCCAAGGTTGATGAAGCATATAAATACTTGTTGAAGAGTTATTGAAAAGCATCCTTATGCAAAATAGATAACTTTTGAATAAAGGATCAAGAGCAGAGCAGAGAAGAAAAGGAGCGAGAGTAGTATAGAGTGTGAAGAAGAATTTGGGGCAAAGTAGAAGTTCTTGAGAATTCATTGAAACTAAATCGGGCATGCACTAGATGCTATTTCTCAGTTAATTCTTTCTGTTCTAAATAAATTTTGTAGGCAGTGAGCCTCTCTTTTGAGCAGTGAGCTCTGGGTAGTGCGCTCGAAGGCATGTGCCTTCTATTTTTCTAAAGTACTTTTAAGAGGGTACAAATCTTATGGGTTAACCCCCACCGTGGTTTTTCCCTTAACTGGGTTTCCACGTGAAAATCTTGGTGTCAATTGTGTTGATTATGTTTCTACTCTTATGTTGTTAATCTATGCTTTAATGTTTACATCTTTAATTTGGTAGTAAGATAATAAAGAAGGTGAAAAGAAGAAAAATTTATTATTTTGGGACAACTGATTCACCCCTCCTCTCAATTGTTTGGTCTAATTCCAACAATTGGTATCAAAGACAGATCCTCTTATAAAAACCTGACCACTTGAGGAGATCTAGGATGTTGACCTACAAGAAGGATAGTCCAAGATTTGATAGAACAAATTACTCTGTTTGGAAGAATTGCATGGAGTACCATTTGAAATGCATGGGCGATGCCTATTGGGCAATAACCAGTGTTAGTACAAGCCTTTGAAGAAAGGTCCTTCAACTCCAGATCAAGTCAAAGATGATGAAAATAGCCTTCAAGCTAAAGAAGCCTTGTTGAGTGTCCTGACTGATTCAGAAATGACAAATGTCTTTGGTCTAAAAACTACTTATGAAAATTGGAAAAAGTAGAAGTATCTATATGAAGGTGATAAATATATCAAATGTGCCAAGCTACAAAGTTTGAGAGGAAAATTTGAAACTATAAGGATGAGCGAAGATGAAAACATCACAATCTACATGAAAAAGATAAATGAACTTGTGTGTGGTATCAGGTGTGCTGGTGGAACTTTGGAAGAATCAGAAATTGTATCAAAAGTGCTTAGATCTTTACCAGATTCATACAAACAGAAGGTTGCAGCTATAGAGGAGATCAGGACTGTCTCAGAGGTTACAAGAGATCATCTGGTTGGCAAAATTTCAACTTTTGAATTAAGTGAGTTTAGTGATTTTCTTCCCAAGTCTGAATCTACATTTAAGGCTAGTGTATATGGAAAATAAAGATATGACCCGAGTGAAACCTCTTCTACAAGATCAAATAGATTCATGAAGACAAGGAATGATCTTGAAGATGTTGAAATTGAAACTGCAGATCTTGAAGCTCTTCTTGCCAAAAGATTGCCAAGAGATTCTGGTAAGTATGAAGTAAAATTACCACTCAAATATTTTGCTTGTAATAAAATTGGTCATTTTGCCTCAAGATGTCCAGAGAGGTTTTCAAAACCAAACCCTAATAGATACAAAAATTAGAACAAATGTTACTATGTCCAAGAAACTAGAGGAGTCATAGATGATGAATCTGATCATGGAGGTTCCCTTGAAAATGATTGGGTGTTCATTGCCATCAAAGAAGAAGATTTGGTGTCTACTAATTCTGCTAGCTATGCAAATATGGAAAGTGCCTTGGTCGCTCAAGTTATAGAGAAAGATGATAGTGGATGTTCTCATCATATGACTGGAGACAAGAGTAAGTTTGTGAATTTTGAAAATTATGAAGGTGGGCTAGTGAAATTTAGAGATAACTCAGCTGGTAGAATTTGTGACAAAGGATCCATCTCTTTTGATGGTAAGAATAGCACCAATGATGTTCTATATGTTGAAGGACTGAAACATAATCTTCTCGGTATTGGAAAGTTGGTTGATAAAGGTTATGATCTTTGATTCAAGGATGGAAAGTGCGGAATCTTGGAGAGTTTCGGAACTAAAATTGCATCCGGTACTCAAACTAAAGGTAACATTTTTAATTTAAGTAGCTCTAGAAAAAGTTGTTTAATTGCTCAGATAGATCAAAGTTGGTTATGGCATAGGAGGATGTGTCGTGAATTTTGATAACATTGTCAAAATAAGTACCACTCAGGCTGTAAGAGATCTTCCAAAACTTGTGAAACCTAATAGCATGTGTAGAGAATGTAAATTGGGAAAATGGACCAAAATTTCATTTAAAAGTAAGGAACAAGTTTCAAATGGTTGATTGGAACTGGTATATATTGATCTCTGTGGTCCTGCTAGAATTAGGAGTGTGCAAGGAGATAGATATTTCATGTTGCTGATTGATGACTACTCTAGAATAATGTGGGTAAACTTCCTAAAAGAAAAATTAGAAGCTCTTGACAAATTTAAGGTGTTCAAAGTGATGGTGGAAAATGAAATTAGTGAAAAATTGCAATGTCTAAGATCTGACAGAGGTGGAGAATTTACTTCTCATGAATTTGATGCTTTTTGTGAAAAGCATGTCATAAAAAAATAGCTATCTGCTCCTAGGACTCCCCAACAAAATGGAGTTGTGGAAAGAAAGAACTAGACCATTCAAGAAGCTTCCAGGACCATGATTATGGAAAGAAATGTTCCTCAAGTTTATTAGAGAGAAGCTATAAGTACTGCTGTCTACACTCTTAATCGAGTGCAGATCAAAGGCAATTCTCGTAAGACCCCTTATGAACTATGATTTGGTCATCCTCCTACTGCGAGATATTTCAAAGTTTTTGGTAGTAAATACTATATCAAAAGAGATGAGGATTTAGGCAAGTTTGATACAAGAAGTGATGAGGGAATATTTTTTGGATACTATACTCAAAGTAAGGCTTACTGATGCTTTAATAAGAGGTTGAAAAAGATTGTTGAAAGTGCTAATGTAAGAGTTGATGAGAGCAAGGAAGGACATTCCAGGTTCTACAGATATAATTCAGATGATCAAAATGAAAGTCAAAGTCAAGGAAGGTTAGTTCAAACTCTGACTCAGATGTAGATTGATCTAAAAACTCCAGAAACTCAAGGAATTAGTACAGATGTTGAGGAACAAACTCAAGAAACAGAATCCCAATCAATTCCCAAAACCCCCAAGTATGTAAGAATGAATTATCCTGAAGATCAAATCATAGGAAATAAAAATAGAGGTGTTCAAACTAGGAGAAGAGTTGCTAAAGATCAAGAAGAGATTTGTTTGATTTCAAAGATAGAACCTAAATCAGTAAGTGAAGCTTGCAATGGTGAAAACTAGGTTAAGGCAATGGAAGAAGAATTGATGCAAATTGAAAAGAATCACACTTGGGATCTTGTTCCCAAACGTAAGGACAAAAATGTGATTGGAACCAAATGGGTCTTCCAAAATAAACTGAATGAAGATGGTGAGGTTGTAAGAAACAAGGCAAGGTTGGTATGTGAAGGTTATTCTCAAGTGGAAGGAATTGATTTTGAAGAAACTTTTGCTCCAGTGGCAAGAATAGAGGCAGTCAGATTATTTCTTGCTTTTGTTGCTTTCAAAGATTTTAAAATTTATCAGATGGATCTCAAATCAGCATTTCTAAATGGAGATTTGGAGGAAGAAGTATACATTGAACAACTCGAAGGATTTCAATTGTTTGATCAGGGAGATATGGTTTGTAGACTAAGAAAAGCCTTATATGGACTCAAGCAAGATCTAAGATCCTGGTATGCTAGATTAGATAAGCATTTGCTTAAGCTAGGATTTAGCAAACGTACTGCTAATAGTAATTTGTACTTCAAGATAAATCATGAGGACATTCTAATTGTTGAGGTCTTTGTTGATTATATCATTTTTGGTGGAAATGAATGCATTTGCTGATCAGATGAAAAGCGAGTTTGAGATGTCAATGTTTGGTGAGATAAATTTCTTCCTAGGTTTGCAAATTGTTTAGTCAAATAAAGGTATCTTCAGATCTCAGTCCAAATATGTGAAAGAATTATTGAAGAAGATTGGAATGGAAGATTCAAAGCTAGTAGGTACTCCTATGGTAATCGGATGCAAGCTAAGCAAAGATGACGACTCCCCAAAGGCAAATCAGAAAAGGTATAGATCAATGATTGGAGGATTGCTCTATTTGACTCAGACTAGACCTGACATCATGAATGTAGTTGGATTTGTTGCCAGATTTCAAGCTGATCCAAAAGAATCCCATGTTGTGGCAGTCAAAAGAATTTTTAGATATCTCAAGGGGACAATTGATTATGGATTATGGTATCCAAAGGACAATGATTTCACTCTTCATGCATATACAGATGCTGATTGGGTAGGAGATGTGGATGACAGAAAAGGTACTAGTGGTGGTGCATTCTTCTTGGGAACAATATTGGTCTCTTGGATGAGCAAAAAGCAAGAAGCAATTTCTCTATCTACTGCAGAAGCAGAGTATATAGTAGCATCGAATAATTGTTCTCAAGTTCTGTGGATGAAGCAAATGTTGAAGGACATTAGTGTTGTGTTTGAGGAGCCAGTTATAATCTTTTGTGATAATTCAAGTGCTATAAGCATTTCCAAGAATCTGGTATTGTATTCAAAGACAAAGCATATATCTATCAAGTTTCACTTCTTGAGAGAGAAAGTTAATGAGAATGAAGTCAAGTTGGAGTTTGTGTCTTCCAAAGATCAGATTATGGTTATCTTCACTAAGCCTCTTCCCAAAGATACTTTTGAGTATGTCAGAGAAAAGTTAGGGGTAATTACCCCTCTTGATCAGAACTAAGATGCACTAAGGTGCATCAGTCCGGTGGAATTCACAGTCATATTTTGTGATCTGGATTGATGTTAAAAATGTACTACTCAAAGGGGGGGTAGTCATTATACAAATTTTGGGATCAATCTGAAGAAAAAAGGGAGAAAAGATAGAAAATATGTGCCCTTTTCCATTGATGTCAAAGGAGGAGAGAAGTCATGTGAAAAACTAGTTGCTAATGTAAGGGGGAGCAGTAAAGGAAGTAGTTGCAAAAGTGAGAAGAGAAAGGAGGAGAAGTTCTTATCTTGATGGTTAGATTCAGTTTTTCACATCATATATTGCCATAAATAACAAAGGGGGAGATTGTTGCAAATATGTGCCTAAGTGGTGTTTTCATTGATGTCAACATATTCTTGTTGCCATTGGTGTCAACTATATCCTATTTTGATGTCTATATAGAAGACCGGATTGTTGAGGATATTGAGAAAATTAATGATAATCAATGCATGTGGACCATATGGCTGTGTAGAGGATTATTAGAGGTTGCTCTAGTTAAGAATTGAGAAATCCACATGAAGATTTGAAGAAGTTATGGCCATCTAGGTAGAACCAGATTTTCTAGTACTTAGAAGAAACAGTGTGACAGTAAGTTGGTCTGGATTGCTCCACAATGAAATGTCTTGGTCTACGGATCTAAAGGCATGTTTGGGAAGTCAGTGTGTATCATCAACTCTAGTGGTTTGTGGTTTGGAGGTCCACAAGCTATCCTTCTAGTTTGACAGTCATGGCAGAGAGTGTTCTTGAGGTTCCAGAGGAAGATTCAAATGTTTTTGGTAATATAGTTTAGAGTGAATGTTATTGGTGATTTCAATCTCCTTGTGGAGGTCTCTGGATTGTGTGGCTACTATGTTGGAGGTCTGCATCAAAGTTTGAGCTTGTTGATTGAAGATTTCTTCTTTGAGGTTGGTGTTCTTCTTGTTGCAAGTGTGGGCCTAACCAGTGTTGTCATTGATGTCAACATACTCCTGTTGCATTGATGTCAAGTATTGGATGAGTTGTGTGCTAAGGATATTGAAAAAATTAGTCTTATCAGAAACAGAGAAGAAAAGTGAAGACAATAAAGGTCTATGAAGTGAAGATCCTAGCTAGATGAAGTTCAAAGAATGCGCATCAAAGGGTTTGTAGATATGTATTTGGAGATGATCCAGTCAAGATTTGAGAGGTCCACATGACAATGTGAAGGAGTAATGTCCATGAGTGTAAAACTAGTTCTGGCAACTATTTAGAGGTGACAGAGTGACACAAACAGGTCAGGTGAGATCTGAAAATACAATATCATGTCCTGTAGATCTGGTAGCATGATTGGAAGACTAATGTGAATTGACAACTCAATTGGTTCATGGTTTGGAGGTCCACAAGCAATCCTTCTAATGTGTTAGAGATGGGCAACTATGTTCTTGAGGTTCCAGATGAAGATGTGAATGATTACAATAAGCAGAAGTGGTGCAGATGTTCTTAGTGATTCAAGCAAGCTTGTGAGGGTCTCTAGATTGTGTCTAGTTTGTGTTGGCAGTCTACATTGAAGATTGAGCTCATGATTGAAGATTTTCCTTCGGTTGATAGTGTTCTTTCTAGTCTTGGCCGATCAGATGATTTGCACATGTTGTGGATGATCTTGAAGATGTTTTGCGGAGCATGGTGTGTTCCTCTAAGAAGATTGAAGTCCCAGCTATGTGTGGCTGACAGTATAATGATGTGCATGAAGTTTTTGTAATAAGTCAAGTTGTATTTTTATATTTGCTATGTAATAAAATAAGTGTATGTTGTGCCAACTTTAATGATCATTCCAAAGTTGATGTCATGTATAAATAAGAATTGCAAAGTTATTCAAATGTGTCCTTGAGGTGATGAAGAAAAGGTGGTAGTGAAGAGGAGTGAAAAGTAGAGTAAAGGTGTTGAGCTTAAATGGAATTGACCCAAGCATAATGAAGATGCTAATATCTGGTTCAAGTATGTGATATTTTTATTCTTCTGTAGATAGTGTGTCTCCTATAGGCAGTGGGCATCTTTCAAGCAGTGTGCTTGGGTAGTGAGGCCTAACTGGAAAGTGCCATTTTATTCATCTTATTCTTTTAATAAAGAATACAATCTTGGGTTAGTCACCCCATGGTTTTTCCCTTAACCAAGTTTTCCTCATTAAAATCTTGGTGTTAGATGTGTTGAATTTGTTTCTACTCTTGAATTATTGCATTATGCTTTCATGATTGAATATTTGATTTGCTATTGAAATATAAAAGGGTTTAAAGTGACTAAGGAACAAGATTTTTGGTGACAACTAATTCACCCCCCTCTTAGTTCTCTATCCTAAATCCAACAATTGGTATCAGAGATAAGTTCCTCTAGAAGAAGCTTATCTGCTTGAGGAGATCCATGATGTCGACCTACAAGAAGGACAGTCCAAGGTTTGATGGAATAAACTTCACTGTCTAGAAGAGCCGCATGGAATGTCACTTACAATACACGGGAGATCAGTATTGGAACATAACCACAACTAAATATGTTCCCCCTAATAATGGTCCAACAATCATAGATGAAGTCAGAGATGTAGACAATAATCTTTGAGCTAAAGAAGCCCTACTGAGTGCCTATCTGATCCAGAGCTGACAAATGTTATGGGATTGAAGACTGCTTATGAAATTTGGACAAAACTTGAAAATATTTATGAAGGACACAAATATGTTAAATGTGCCAAGCTGCAAAATCTGAAAGGAAAATTTGAAAACTTAAAGATGAGTAAAGATGAGAATATCACTTTATATATGACAAAAGTAAATGAGCTTGTATGTGGCATTAGATGTGCTGGTGGAATATTGGATGAATATGAGATTGTTGCCAAAGTTCTTAGATCTTTACCTCCTACTTACAAACACAAAGTTGTTGCTATTGAGGAAATCAAATATTTAACAACTATTACAAGGGATCAATTGGTTGGTAAGATATTTGCATTTGAGTTGGCTGAGTTTGGTGATGCACTTCCCAAGACTGAATCTACATTCAAAGCTAGTGCCTCTACAAAAGGCAATAGAGATATGATCCAGGAGAAAGTTCCTCAAGGAAATCAACTTGGTATGGTAAAGAAAGGAAAGATTTGGAAGAGGATGAATTAGAAGCTGAACAACTTGAAGCCCTTATTGCAAAAAGACTGCCAAGAGGATTCGGTAAGTATGAAGGAAAATTACCTTTCAAATGCTTTGCTTGCAATAAGATTGGTCATTTTGCCTCAAGATGTCCAGAGAGGTTTTTAAGGCCAAACCATAATAGATCAAGGTTTTAGAAGAAGTGTTACTATGTTTAAGAAGATGATGATGAAGGAGTAACAAATGATGAATCTGAGATAGGAAGCAAATATGGAAATGACTGGGTGTTTATTGCCATCAAAGAAGAAGATCCAATGCCTATTGAATCTACCAATCATAAGATGATAGAAAGTGATTTGGCTACTCAGGTTGAAGAAAAGGATGAATGGGTTATTGACAGTGGATGCTATAACCATATGACTGGTGACAAGAGTAAGTTCTTAAGCTTGGAAAGATATGAAGATGGAGTTGTAAAGTTTGGAGATAATTCTGCTGGTAGTATTAGAGGCAGAGGAACCATTTCCTTTGATGGAAAGAACAAAACCAGTGATGTTCTATATGTTGAAGGTCTGAAGCATAATCTTCTCAGTGTTGGATAGTTGGTGGACAAAGGCTATGATCTCTGATTCAAAAATAGAAAATGCAAGATCTTTGAAAGCTCTAGAACTGAGATTACATCTGGTACACAGACAAAAGGTAACATCTTTCACTTGGTTGGTACTAGAAAAAGTTGCTTATTTGTTCAAATTGATCAAAGTTGGTTGTAGTATAGGAGAATGTGCCATGTAAATTTTGATAATATCATCAAGATAAGCAACACTTAGGCTGTAAGAGATCTTCCAAGACTGGTGAAACCTACTAATAGTTTGTGCAAAGCATGTCAGTTGGGTAAGCATATCAGAGTCACATTCAAAAGTAAGGAACAATCTTCAACTGGATTGTTAGACTTGGTGCACACTAATCTCTGTGGTCTGGAGAATTAGGAGTCCACAAGGAGATAGGTATTTCATGTTGCTGATTGATGACCACTCCCGAATGATGTGAGTGACTTTCTTGAAAGAGAAATCTGAAGCACTTGAGAAATTGAAAATATTCAAGGCTATGGTAGAAAATAAATTTGGCATAAACATAAAATGACTCAGGTCTAATAGAGGTGGAGAATTCACATCTGGTGAGTTCATATCATTCTATGAGAAACATGGGATAAAGAGACAGTTATCTGCTCCAAGAATTCCATAGCAAAATAGAGTAGTGGAGAGAAAGAATCGGACCATCCAAGAAGCATCTAGGACCATGATGATGGAAGCAAATGTTCCTCAGATCTATTGGAGAGAAGCTGTAAGCACTACTTTCTATACTCCTAATTGGGTACAAATCAGAGGTAATATTGGTAAGACCCCTTATGAACTTTGGTTTGGCATCACTCCTATTGTGAAGTATTTCAGAGTCTTTGGTAGTAAATGCTATATCAAAAGAGATGAAGACCTTGGCAAGTTTGATGTTAGAAGTGATGAAGGAATATTCTTGGGATATTCTACTCAAAGTGCAAAGCATACCGGTGTTATAACAAGAGATTGAGAAAGATTGTAGAAAGTACAAATGTGAAGGTTGATGAAGGCATGGAAAGTCCATCAAAGTATTATGAGTATGATGTAGATAATCAGAATGATGTCAAAGACCAAGGAGAACAAATCCCAACTCCAGTTTAGATTTAGGCTGATCCGGAGAATCTTGAAATACAAGAAGAAGAGACAAGTTTGCATGAACCTATCCAAGAATTAGAAGTGCAAAAGAATCTGAAAACTCCTAGATATGTAAGACTAAATCATTATGAAGATTAGATCATAGGAGATAGAAGAAAAGGTGTTCAAACAAGAAGAAAAATTGCTCAAGATTTAGTGAAGTATTGTTTGATTTCAAAGATTGAACCAAAAATAGTAAGTGAAGCATGCAATATTGAAAGTTGGGTTAAAGCAATGGAGGAAGAATTGATGCAGATTGAAAAGAATCACACTTGGGATCTTGTTCCTAGACCTAAGGACAAAAATGTGATTGGGACTAAGTGGGTCTTCCAAAATAAACTGAATGAAGATGGTGAAGTAGTAAGAAACAAAGTCAAATTGGTCTGTAAGGGTTATTCTCAAGTAGGAGTTGACTTTGAAGAAACTTTTGCTTCGGTGGCAAGAATTGAAGCAGTCAGATTATTTCTTGCTTTTGCTACCTTCAGAGATTTCAAGGTGTATCAGATGGATTTCAAGTCTACTTTCCTAAATGGTGATTTGGAAGAAGAGGTATACATTGAGCAACCAGATGGATTTCAATTGTTTGATCATAGAGATATGGTCTGCAAGTTGAAGAAGGCATTGTATGGACTCAAACAAGCCCCAAGAGCCTGGTATGAAAGATTGGACAAACATCTTTTGAAGATTGGTTTCAACAAAGGTACTACTAACAGTAATCTATATTTTAAGATTGATCATGAAAATATCTTGATTGTTGAATTTGTTGATGATATCATTTTTGGAGGGAAAGATAGTATGTGCAAGACTTTTGCAAATCAAATGCAAAGTGAATTTGAGATGTCTATGTTTGGGGAAATAAATTTCTTCTTGGGTCTACAAATCACTCAAACAAAGAAAGGAATCTTCATATCACAGACCAAATATGTGAAAGAATTGTTGAAGAAATTTGGGATGGAAGATTCAAAGCCCATGAATACTCCCATGGCAACTAGATGTAAGCTATGTAAAGATGATGAATCTCCTAAGGCTGATCAGAAAAAGTACAGGTCAATGATTGGAGGACTGCTCTACCTTATTCAAACTAGACTTGATATTATGAATGATGTTGGTCTTGTTGCCAGATTCCAAGCTGATCCTAGAGAGTCTCATGTCATGGCAATCAAGAGAATTCTCAGATATCTAAAGGGAAAAGTTGAGTATGGATTATGGTATCCTAAGGATCATGATTTCTCTCTTCATACATCTATAGATGCTCATTGGGCAGGAGATGTGGATGACAGAAAGAGTACCAGTGGTGGTGCATTTGGGAAAAAGATTGGTTTCTTGGCTAAGCAAGAAAGAAGAAGCAATATCTCTATCCACTGTAGAAGCAGAGTATATTGCAGCAGCAGGTAGTTGTACTCAAGTATTTTGGATGAAGCAAATACTAAGAGATATTAGAGTAGAATATGATGAACCTATCACAATCTTCTATGATAATTCAAGTGCAATGAACATTTCAAAAAATTTGGTGTTGCATTCAAAGACAAAACATATATCCATCAAGTTCCACTTTTTGAGAGAGCAAGTGAACAAGAATGAAGTCAAATTGGAGTTTGTACCCTTAAAGGATCATATTGCAAACATTTTTACTAAACCTCTACCTAAGGACTCTTTTGAGTATCTCAGGGAGAAGTTAGCGGTTATTACCCCTCTGGTTCTAAATTAAGGTGCACTGATGTGCATCAATCTGATGGATTCCACAATCATATCTTGTGATCCAGATTGATGTTAGGAGGCTTCTACTCATGGGAAGAAATCAGTATGATTCTGAAGTATGAGAAGTAGTTGCAAGTATGTGCCCTTTGCCATTGATGTCAAAGGGGGAGAGAAGACATGTAAAAAATAAAAAGTGGTTTCTAATCAAAGGGGGAGCTGTAAAGGAAGAGAATACATGTGAATGGCTGTTGTTGATAGGGGGAGTTATGTCTATCAGTGAGGAGAAGTTCTTGTCTTGATGGTTACAACAATTTTTCACATTATATGTTGCCATAATGACAAAGGGGGAGATTGTTGCAAGTATAGGCCTAACCGGTGTTGTCATTGATGTCAACATACTCCTGTTGCATTTATGTCAAGGATTGGATGAGTTGTGTGCTGAGGATATTGAGAAAATTAGTCCTATCAGAAACAAAGAAGAACAGTGAAGACACTAAAGCTCTATGAAGTGAAGATCCCAGCTAAATAAAGTTCAGAGAATACACATCAAAGGGTTTGTAGATATTCATTTAGAGATGATCCAGTCAATATCTGAGAGGTCTGCATGAAAATGTGAAGGATTTATGGCCATGAGAGTAAGACTGGTTCTGGCAACTATTTAGAGGTGATAGAGTGACACAAACAGGTCAGGTGAGATCCAGAAATACAATATCATGTTCTGCGGATCTGGTAGCATGATTGGGAGGCTAATGTGAATTGATAACTCAATTGGTTCATGGTTTGGAGGTCCACAAGCAATTCTTCTAACATGTCAGAGATGGGCAACTATGTTCTTGAGGTTGCGGATGAGGATGTGAATGATTACAATAAGCAGAAGTGGTGCGGATGTTCTTGGTGATTCCAACAAGCTTGTGAGGGTCTCTAGATTGTGTCCAGTTTGTGTTGGCAGTCCGCATTGAAGATTGAGCTCATGATTGAAGATTTACCTTTGGGTGATAGTGTTCTTCCTATTCTTGGTCGACCAGATGATTTGCACATGTTGTGGATGATCTTGAAGATGTTTTGTGAAGCATGGCGTGTTCCTCTAAGAAGATTGAAGTCCCAGCTATGTGTGGCCAATAGTATAATGATGTGCATGAAGTTTTTGTAATAAGTCAAGTTGTATTTTTATATTTTCTCTATAATAAAATAAGTGTATGTTGTACCGACTTTGATGATCATTCCAAAGTTGATGTCATGTATAAATAAGAATTGCAAAGTTATTCAAATGTGTCCTTGAGACGATGAAGAAAAGGTGGTAGTGAAGAGGAGCGAAAAGTAGAGTAGAGGTGTTGAGCTTTGATGGAATTGACTCAAGCATAATGAAGATGCTAATCTCCAGTTCAAGTATGTGATACTTTTATTCTTTTGTAGACAGTGTATCTCCTGTAGGCAGTGGGCCTCTTGTGAGCAGTGTGCTCAGGCAGTGAGCCCTAACTGGCAAGTGCCATTTTATTCATCTTATTCTTTTAACAGAGAATGCAATCTTGGGTTAGTCACCCCATGGTTTTTCCCTTAACTAGGTTTTCCACATTAAATTCTTGGTGTTAGATGTGTTGAATTTGTTTCTACTCTTGAATTATTGCATTATGCTTTCATGATTGAATATTTGATTTGCTGTTGAAATATAAAAGGGTTTAAAGTGAATAAGGAACATGATTTTTGGTGACAACTGATTCACCCCCCCTCTTAGTTGTCTATCCTAAATCCAACACTTCCTAGTCTTGATCAATTGGATGTTCCTAGCATGTTGTGGATGCTTTAAGAGCATTTTTATGAAGCGTGGAGTGGTTGTAGAAGTAGATTCAAGTCTCAGTTGTGTTTGGCCGATAGTGTGATGATCCGCATCAAGTTTAGCCAACCTTGTTGATCATTCCAAGGTTGATGAAGCATATAAATACTCATTGAAGAGTTATTGAAAAGCATCCTTGTGCAAAATAGATAAAATCCAAATAAAGGATCAGGAGCAGAGCAGAGAAGAAAAGGAGTGAGAGTAGAATAGAGTGTGAAGAAGAATTTGGGGCAAAGCAGAAGTTCTTGAGCATTCATTGGAACTGAATCAGGCATGAAGTAGATGCTATTTCGCAGTTAATTCTTTCTATTCTAAATAAATTCTATAGGCAGTGAGCCTTTGTTTTGAGCAGTGAACTTTGGGTAGTGTGCTTGAAGGCATGTGCCTTTTATTTTTCTAAAGTACTTTTAACAGGGTACAAATCTTGTGGGTTAACCCCCACCATGGTTTTTCCCTTCGCTGAGTTTCCACATCAAAATATTGGTGTAAAGTGTGTTGATTATGTTTCTACTCTTATGTTGTTGATCTATGCTTTAATGTTTACATCTTTAATCTGGTAGTAAGATAATAAAGAAGGTGAAAAGGAGAAAAAGTTATTATTGTGGGACAACTGATTCACCCCCCTCTCAGTTATCCAGTCTAATTCCAACACCACATACTCTTCTTGACTAGTCAACACATTGGAAAAGTCATTTTTCCCATTAGACAACTCAAAAGTTGCTATTTCATCTTGTTCTCATGAGCTAAAAAGCTATTTTTTTGTCTTTTTCCTACAAGCTAAAAATAAATCTGGGATTGTCGCTACCCTTTGACCAAATTAAATGCCATGTAATCTGGACCATTGGTGTTGAGTGGATCCTCACCATCCATTGAAAAACTTGGTATGGAACCTTGCCTATAAAAGGGCCATCATTCTCTCATTGTAACAAGTAAGATTTGACAGTGAATTGCTAAGACTCTCCCAAAATTCAGTCAATACAAAGCAAGCTTTGCAGGTTGCTAGGAATTTGTGTTTCTGTGTTGTCTCATTTTGGATTTCATGGTTCATGTCAATATGAAATTAGTTGATATTCAGTTTCATTTGTGATTAATCATTCAAATATTTGATGGATTTCCTGTCCATACCATTGATGGCTTGTTGATTGTATGTCATTGTGCATGGTTAGTCTGGGCACGTTTTATGAGATAAGTTTGATTCTATGATTTCATTGAGCTACACCAGGGATTGGGTGTTTGATGAACCCTCTACAATTTGAAAATCATTAAATTTCCTTAGAAGATTGCACAATCTATGTGGCATTGTCGGCTACCTAGTTAAGAAGGGATTCGTTTATTGTTGGGAATCTATCTATTTGGTTATTGATCATTTCTACAATTGTCTATAGGATCTCTTATCCCTTCTCTCTCCCTCTTTCCTTTTGCATTTTCTTTACATAAAATTTGGTAGATTTAGGGTTTGACCAGCATTACATTGATTATCTGCTGATAAATTTCAAACTTCATAGTCTACATCACTTAGGGTCTCTGCATTTACATTGCTACCATCTTTTCACAAACCCTACGCTACATGTAAGACCCCTTGTTGGCACAACTAGACATACCAACTAAGTTATTCCTGTAAGCTGATACCTAGTTGTAGAATCCTTGGAATAGTCTTACCTAGGGTAAGATACTTTTTCAAGAGAGGTGAAATACTTTGTGTTTCACTTGCGTTGTTGTGTGCGAAAAACACCATCAACAATACATCCAAAATTTAATACTCTTACAACTCAATTAGAAGGTAGAAGGACTTTGTATATTACCTTGAGTTGTGTTAGAGTATATGCACAGATTGTTTTTTTGAGTTGAGGATGTAATTTTGGCATTCAAACTGCACATATAAATCCTCAACCTCATCAATACTATTAGGTGTCTTCATCTTTTGTTCAATCTATTGGTTCTCAAATTTGTAGTATACAAAACTCTAAAAGGATGCAAAGCTTTATGATTAGGTTAAGTAACTAACTGACAGAATCAACCAAGATGGTTGGGATTTTCTATACTTTAGGCTTTGCTTCGTCTAGGTGGGTATTACCTTGTTGTCACCACTGAATATGAACTTTTCAATACTGATTGGTGATGATTGAGTAAATTATAAATTTCATTCAAATTTATCAATTAAATCATCCTCTCCAATCCATTTCAAACTAGCATGAAATTTGAAAATGGATTTTTCAACTTATGCTAACCACTACTCCTACTCATACAATAGAAAATCAAAATTATGTAGAATGATTTTATTAGTTGCGGAGCATAACATCTGATTAGTCCCTTATTTGTTGGGATATGGAGTCTTAATGAGATTTGCTCATCCAATGGTCTTAAACTCTGACTATTCAACACTTTTCCTATTTATGGCTTGCATAAACATGCAAGTAATTCAACCATGAAAACCATTATTTCTAATCCAAACTAAATTCTTAAATCACAATAACATGTTCAAAAGAATTTAATCCCTACTTGAGAGAACCCATTAAACATATCACATAGAAGCATTTAATATGCAAGGACAAATCAATAAGAACTTGCCAAATTGATTCATATGATCAAAAGAAAACAATATGGAGCCAGTCTCATAGTTTATTTTCATTAAAATCAATGACTAGTTGAAGCCACTTTCAGATCAAATATATTTATCTACATTCTCTTCCCAATTTTTAACCTGTACACCAATCAGTTCTATCATGCCCCCTCCCTCCTTTCTTTATCTATATAACTATGTTTCTAACCCCTTTTTTTGGTCTTGGTTTCCTTCTTATAAATATTTGAAGGAAGTGGCAAGCTTCATACCATTTACATTCATAGTGACTTTTCAACTTCCCATCCATTCACAAAAACTTTCATTACATAGATTATTCCTATGAAAAATATTTTGCCAATACAAAATATTTACAATACATTAATCTTCTCTTGCCATCGGTGAACCAAAGAAATATCAACAAAATAGCCTATCGGTGAACCAGAGGATTATCAAACCTACAAAAACTTCATGATTTTCTAACTTTGCTAATAAAGGCACCCTTTTGCTTTTCTTGGCCTTAGCTAATTTTTTGTGCTTCCTTCCTTTGCCCTCCCTTTATCAGGAAATTGTCTAGTCGGCAAACCAAAGAATTTTCAAACTTTTGGAAAGTTTGCGACTAGGGAAAATCACCGATAAAGGCATCCTTTTCTTCTTCATGCCTTGGACAAAATTTGATGAAGCTCACCCCCTTTGCCTTGTCAGTGAATCTTTGAATTGACAAACCACTGAAAATTTGAACCTTGGAAAAGTTCATGCATTGTGAACTCTGCCAATAAAGGAAAAGCCCTTCTTTATGCCTTAGTGAAATTTTGATCTCAAACTTCTCTCCTTGCTTTATCAGTGAAACGTCAAATCGGTGAACCAAGTGAAAAGGTGAAATCTTGAAGAGTTCATAAAATTTGAAATTTTCTAACCAAAGGGAGAAAACATTCCTTCATGCCTTAGCCATTTTTATGATTTTTCTGCAAGTTCAGAAACCTGAACTTTTGTCAATAAAGGCCAAAAGTAGGTTAGAAACTAAGGTAAAGGCCTAGATTTTTCTAGGTTTTCTAAGAGGATTCTTCACATAAAATTTTGGGAATTTTTGTAAGGGAATTCACTAAAATTTGAAGGATTTTAGGTTTTTCCTCCTATTTAGGCTCTCTCTGATAGGGTCTTTCTAATTGAAGGAGAGATTCTGGAATATTTTTGGGTTGGGCAAAATATGACAACAGTAGTTTCTAGAGGGCGAGGAACATGTCTTGCACTAGTATTAGTGTCCTCCAGAGGAGACATATTATCTTTATCTTTATCTCCTTGTTTCGTGCTTCTATGTTATTCAGAGGAGTATTCACTTTAACTTGATCCTTTGTACCTTGAGTTTCAATGTTTTATGGAGGGACAGTCTCCTTATTTTGTTTATCATCTTCCTCACCTATATCACCACTTTCCACAACATTTTCAAATGCTGACAAATCTATATCCTGAAGAGGCACATCTGGTATATCTAGAGGAACTTATTCCTCAGCTGTCACCTTAGCAATCTTCATTTCTTCAAAAATTTTGCAGTTTTCTCTAAAGTTTCCTTTTCTAATCTCTCAATTTCTTACGGTCTTTTCCCATTAAAATATTTATTCTTATTTTTGTTCTAAATTCTCTTGCTTGTTCTAGAGAAACTTTAACTTTATCTTCATCAGAGATAGAAGGATCAACCTTTGCAACTATTAGGTCTCAAAAATGCAAGTTGTAAGCCCTAAGGGGATGCCAAACTCTATGATCAAACTTGCAACATTTTTGAACAAACTAACAGAGTTAACCTAAATGGTTGATGACTCCTTGCACTTTAGGTTCTACTAAACCAAGGTGGGTGAACCTTGAAAGCTAAAGCAGATAAAAGGAATGTATGAATCAAATGAATTTAGGGATCTACTCACAAAGGCATAAAGTGTGGAATAGATGAAAGATTGCAAACTACTTTTACTCCTAATACTAAGATCTGAGATGTAATTGTTTGAATAAGATTTTATGGAATCATAGAGTGGAATTGGTATGACCAGTGCATATTTCTATAGGGCTAATGAAGTCAAGGTGTATATGATATATGATTTACTTACTGGTTACAATTCTAATTGTTTGGCACTTGTGTTTGTTTATACCTTGTATAAACATGCAAGAATGTCACTGACAGATTCTACTTATTTGATCCACTCAATCCTACCAGGTTACTGTGACTTATCAAAAGGATTTTTTATCCTTTCTTGAACGAACTAATAAACAGAATCACACAATGATAGCAAGTGTGTATTGACAAATGGAGTAGATCCACAATTTGAATAACAAGACAATATCAATTTGGAGACAGTATGGCAATCATGTCAATTATAAGGGTCTTCTTACTAATCCAAATGTTACTACCAAGTTACTATAATCAATCAAAAGGATTTTAATTCTTTAATGGAAACCAATTAATTAGATTACATGAAAACAACAAGTGTGTCTCGATGAAACTGAAATATCAACTTGGAAACTCAGGTTCAAATAACAGATAAATAACAATGTGGAGACAACCAAATAATTGTTCAGCTCAACAAACAATAGACACCAATATTAAATCATAAATTTATTCATTTTTCTCCATTATAAATTTTCAAAAGATTTTACAATATACAACATAATGTTTTATTTTGGCAACTGATCAATCCCTCCAGTTATCTAACTCCTACTTCTTATCATGATGTTTTTTATAATCTACTGATGATTCTCCTTTTTCTGATTTGTATCTCCCTTATATATTCTACAAACTTAGGGTTATGACCCTTTACATTCCGGTGCATCCTTTGGTATAGGCCTTTATTCAATTATTTTCAGAAAAATAAAATATTTTAATTAAACTTCAAGCTCAATTTCTACTCGTATAGATTTTTACCATATTTAATCACCCACTTTTAACTCTTCTGGTAAAAATATTTCATATTGCATTTACTTTGTGTGTTTTCACCTTTGTTTTGCCAAAATATTCATTTGGGTAAAAATTATTACCCCATTCTCTCTTCCTTGGTGAAAATATTTCATTGTAAAATATTCCTCAGGCTCGATTTTGCAAATATTTGTATGATGTCTTTATATTTATTTTCACTCTTTGTTTGATAGAGATTTTACTTAGGTGAAAAATAATTGATTACATTCAAATCTCTCTGTCATCTTTAATTGTACCCTTGGTAAATACTTATTTCTTTAATTTTATAATTGTCTCTTCTCACCGGCCCTAGCATACACTCTCTCCAAAGAATATCCATTCGTGAAACATACAAACTCAAAGTGATATGAGATTTTTACTTTGACTGGCCTATTCTTGCCGATGAGTTTTTCATCGATATGATGCATGACATTGACATGATTTAAAATTCTCACCCCGATTTGCTTGGTCTTGCCGATCTTTATTTTTGCCTTGATTTTTTACTTAGCATTCAAGTAATTCCTTGAGGAAGATATTTCAAAAAGGTGCCTGCTTTAAAATATCATTTATTGTCCTGGAGAAATTTATATTCTCCACATAATGTTTGTCAATTGCGGTCTTGGTGGCCCACCCCATTAGCATATTAGAGTGACTCAAAAATTCATCTCTAATAAGCCATGTCTACCTGATATTAGGGTTTTATCATTCATAGCTTCTAGCAATTTCAAAGCTGAATCCATTTGGCTTGAACCCTTGTGCTTCAGCCCAATCTTTGTCATGATCTACATCGAACACTATATCATTGAGTCCTCTAGTTTTATTGACAATAGTGATAGATCTATATTGTTGTCAACTGGGTTAACCCACATGGCTCAAATATTGATGGCACAAGAATAAAATCTGCACTTTCAAATTGAAACACTAACAAAATCTTCTCATTTTTCGCATTTTTTCAATGCATTTTTTCAAGAACTTACACCGCAGAAGATTGTTGTTATTGAGTAAAAATCAACCTAGCGAATGACCTTGGTCACGGTCTATTTCATAAAATCACAATGAGAATGGACATATCTGCATGGGATATTCTTAGGAACATAACAGTATGGGTTTTAGGTTTATGCTTTGGATGAAATAAAGCAGCTCTTAAAATACAATTATATCTTCCATTGTTGTTATGGCCTTGTTTTTAAAGAGTGAATACTTCATTTTTATTTCATCAATTTTAGCACTAGTTTTATTCACATCAATGATCTTAGTTGTGTAGATATTGGTACCACTAGATAGATCAACCTTTGGGGGGCAGGTTCTTCATCACTATCCTCAGAAGTCTCTTCCTCACTAGTGCTTTCTTGTTTTGATATAGATTTAGCAATGGGTTTGGAAACAAGTTTCTTTTGTATAGTGTCCTCCTCAAACTCTTTACTGTCAGATTCCTTAGAACTGCTATCTTCCTTTACCTAGTAGTTACTAATGTCATTCATTGTCAAGTTTTTACTAACAACATGTTCTTTGTATTAACTTTCACTAATTGTGAGAATGGTACTGTCATCCCCAATGCAGTAGCGAATCTCCTTATGACTGCTGCTCATGTCTTCCATTGCCTAAGACACGCAACATGGATTCAGATATAATTTCACTTGAGTGCCTACTCTCCTCTTTATGCAATGATCATTCTCTATGCAAGCCTAGTAACAGAATATAGATCATATCAGAAACCCACGTCCATAAATACAAGCATGGATCAATACATTCTGTATAGTTTTTTTCTCATATGAATAAAAAGATACAGTCAAATTAGCATTCATCGATCTCAATCTGAAAAACCAAACTGCCAGCCTCTATTCTCCTTAGCTAAGTCCAGTTAACTCTTCTGTAAGATTCACTGGTATATATCTGTTGAGCATCCTTTGTATACACACAAATCTTTCTTTTGTGTTTTCTTTTTTGTATCTATCATCAAGTATTGTAAAAAGTTGGCCATAGTTTCATCCACGTCATATGGAACATAGGCCGCATCTTTCTTCAGTAAAAGCTCTCTAAACTCTTTCCATGAAATGTATTTAACTTCTAAAACTTCGTCCTCCTGAAGTGTAAATGGTTTGAATGAAATTGAATCCAATGTCATCACCAAATAAATTCCATTAAACTCGTTATTAATATAGGTGCCATTATTTATAACTGATTGTTCAAGTCTCCTTTTTCTCATCTTCAACATTCAAATCCAACTTTGCCATCTATATAGCCAAAATTTTCACAATCCCTCTTACTGAAGACTGAATACAATAACTGGATCATACTGCCATTGTATTATCATTTTAACAATCTTGAAAATGTCACTTTCTTCACCAGATTTACCTACATTTAGCCCCTTCTGCCACCACACAATGCAGGAATAGGTTTACCTATTGGTGTAGACTGATAATGAGATATACCATGAATAAATTGAATATATCTTCTGATGGCCAAACCAAAGAATTTTATAACTGTATTCTTTTGGTGCTGCAAACGATTTTTTACATCATGAGATCTAAAATTTTTGCAAAAATTGGTAGGAATTTTCAGTCCCAAAAGTGGCTCATTTCTGGGGATGTATGCCCCTTGTGGGCATAGCAAGGTCCTAGATCTCTAGGGAGTAGACCAGTGCCCACTCCATTGGGCATAGAGTCCAAATGTTATTTTTCCCTTAACTAGTATGGTTGAAGAACCATACTACCACTAGGAAAAGAAAATTGATATTTCCCTCTGTCATACACCTTATTCTGATCAGATTTTATTAAAATCCACTGGAAAACTCTTTCATATATCATGGGATCATCTCCTAGCTGGGTTGAAAACTAAGAACAGTCACTACCCATTATGTTGCCAAGATCATCAGAAGTTTTTATAAAAGATCTGCAACCATTATAGGGCCTTTGGTGTAAACTGGGCAAAAGACAGTCATAGCTATTCATACTGTTTATTCCATCATCTAATTTCCCCTTAATTATGGGCTCATCATTATGTATATCAGCATATTCATTTCTTTTATGAATTGGTGCAGCACTCCAACTATCTAAAAATGTTTCATCTTTGTCATAACATGGATTTGAGAACACTTGAAATTTGTTTTCCGGCACACCTTGGAAAAATGTCATATGATCTTCATCTATATCTTCATACAATGGGTTTGAAAAAAATTCAAAATCATTTTCAGATATGTGCATTTTCTCCTCATCATGAGTGTGCCCTCTTTGTTAAAAATAATTATCCTCTTCCTTTTCAAACTGCTGATTTAGGTATTGCGGTGGGTGGGCTGGGATAAAAGGTACATCCACATTTTGAAGACTACTCTCATTTTTTGGAATATGATGGGGCTCCCAGTCTTGTGCAAGATGCTCATGATTGTCATCAAAATCTAGATTTTCAATGGATTCTTCATAACATTCATGGTTGTAATTTGTTATGCAGGAGAAACCTTCTATATCTTCATCTTCATCATGAAGGCTGCCATAACAATCATTTTCACTTGCACACTCATCCTTTAGAAACTGATCAAAATCATAGCCTTCTTTATTGTTGTAAGGAGAACCATTTATTTTTGTTTTAGTCTTTAATGCATCATTGTCAATGCTATGGTAATGAAAACCTAGTTGCATCTCCATACCATCTGAATCACGGCTGATAAAATCCTTAGGCAATGTATTTTTAGCAACATCTTCAATACTACAGTCATCCTCCAAGGGGGAAAATTTATCTTCAATAACGTCATCTTCATTTAAGTCTAAAAAAACTTCATTTGCACATGTCTCATTTATTGGCTGCATTCCTTGATCAAATTCTCCATATTCATCTTCATAATAGTCATTGTAGTGGCTAAGGAATAGTTTTTTGAGATCTTCCCATGAAGAGATACTTTGCATAGGTAGGCCTATAAACCAATCCCTTGTGTCTTCCCTTAAAGATCTTGAAAAACATCTCATAATGACATCTTTTGAAAAAATTTGAAAGTCCAAAATGAAATCCTAGAATCGTTGTACATGCTTATGAGCTAATTCACACCATTCTCCATGAAATTTAGGGATATGCCTTAGTATTTCTATCAGCTCATAGGGATAAGGATTTGGGTAGCCTTAGATACTATTGCAGTTAAATGGTTTATTGATGGCTGAGACAAAGTTTGGAGAGCCATATGGATTTTGGTAGATGATTGATCTTTGTCTGCAGAATATAGGATAAGCATTTATTTGGTATGAGCCTTGCGATAAATAAATGTTTTGTTGTGTATGATATGCATTATATTCATTGCCAAGATCATGAGTCACTTGTGAATTCAAAAAATCACCATACCCATTCTCATTAGATGTTGGTATATATTGTAATGAACTTGAATCCTGTTTGGCTTTTAATCGTTGTATTTCTTGAATTAGCCTTTTTTTTTCCTTAATAACTCTAGCAATGCCTCTTCTTCTGACATATTCATTTTGACTATAGATGGTACTATTTACAAGTTGTATTTTATATTCTTCATTGAATTCCTTTTCAGAGTTGCCACCTCTTATCAAAAGAGGAATGATTTTTTATCTTCTGGGTCCTTCTTGCCAGCAGATTTACCAATTCGTGTCAGAAATCAAAAGTTTACTGACTCTGTAATGAGATGATCTTTAACCAGATTCTAGATTACTCCCCAGGGGAGTTGCCATTTGTTAGGTCTCAAAAATGCAGGTTGTAAGCCCTAAGGGGATGCCAAGCTCTATGATCAGACTTGCAACATTTTTGAACCAACTAATAGAGTTAACCTAAATGGTTGATGACTCCCTGCACTTCAAGCTCTACTAAACCTAAGCAGCTGAACCTTGAAAGCTAAAGAAGATAAAAGGAATGTATGAATCAAATGAATTTAGGGATCTACTCACAATGGCATAAAGTGTGGAATAGATGAAATCTTGCAAACTACTTTTACTCCTAATAAAAAGATCTGAGATGTAATTGTTTGAATAAGATTTTATGGAATCCTAGAGTGGAATTGGTATGACTAGTGCCTATTTCTATTGGGCTAATGAATTCAAGGTGTATATGATATATGATTTACTTACTGGTTACAATTATAATTGTTTGGGACTTGTGTTTGTTTATACCTTGTATAAACGTGCAAGAATGTTACTCATAGACTCTACTTATTTGATCCACTTCATCCTACCAGGGTACTGTGACTTATTGAAAGGATTTTTAATCCTTTCTTGAAGGAACCAATCAATAGAATCACACAATGACAGCAAGTGTGTATTGACAAATGGAGTATATCCTCAATTTGAATAACAAGACAATATTGAGTTGGAGACAGTATGGCAATCTTGTCAATTATAAGGCTCTTCTTACTGATCCCAATGTTACTACCAAGTTACTGTAATCAATCAAAAGGATTTTAATTCTTTAATGGAAACCAATTAATTCAATTACATGAAAACAACAAGTGTGTCTCGATGAAATTGAAATATCAACTTGGAAACTCAAGTTCAAATAACAAAGAAATAATAATGTGGAGATAGCCAAATAATTGTTCAACTCAACAAACAATAGACACCAATATTAAATCATCAATTTATGCATTTTTCTCCATTATACAATTTCAAAAGATTTTACAATATACAACATAATGTTTTATTTTGGCAACTGATCAATCCCTCCAGTTATCTAACTCCTACTTCTGATCATGATGTTTTTTCTAATCTACTGATGATTCTCCTTTTTCTAATTTGTGTGTCTCTTATATATTTTGTAAACTTAGGGTTATGACCCTTTACATTTTAGTGCATCCTTTGGTATAGATCTTCATTCAATTTTTTTCAGTAAAATAAAATATTTAATTAGTTGCCATTGGCAAATTAAATATTTTAATTAAACTTCAAGCTCACTTTTTACTCGTATATATTTTTTCCATATTTAATCACCCACTTTTAACTCCTCTGGTAAAATATTTCATATTGCATTTACTTTGTGTGTTTTCACCTTTGTTTTGCCAAAATATTCATTTGGGTAAAAATTATTATCCCGTTCTCTCTTCCTCGGTGAAAATATTTCACTGTAAAATATTCCTCAGGCTTAGTTTTGCAAATATTTGTATGATGTCTTTATATTTATTTTCACTCTTTGTTTGATAGAGATTTTACTTAGGTGAAAAATAATTGATTACATTTGAATCTCTCTGTCATCTTTATTTGCACCCTTGGTAAATACTTATTTCTTTCCTTTTATAATTGTCTCTTCTGACTAGCCCCAGCATATTCTCTCTCCAAAGAGTATCCATCGGAAAAACATATAAACTCAGAGTGATATGATATTTTTACTCCAATTGGCCTTTTCTTGCCAATGTGTTTTTCATCAGTATGATGCATGACATCGACATGATTTAAAATTCTCACCCCTATTTACTTGGTCTTGCTGATCTTTATTTCTGCCTTGATTTTTTACTTAGCATTCAAGTAATTCCTTGAGGAAGATATTTCAAAAAGGTGCCTACTTTAAAATATCATTTATTTACCTGCAGAAATTTATATTCTCCACGTAATGTTTGTCAATTGTGGTCTTGGTGGCCCACCCCATCGGCATATTAGAGTGACTCAAAAATTCATCTTCGATAAGCCATGTCTACCTGATATTACAGTTTTATCCTTCGTAACTTCTGGCAATTTCAAAGCTGAATCCATTTGGCTTGAACCCTTGTGCTTCAGCCCGATCTTTGTCATGATCTACATCAGACACTATTCATTGAGTCCTCCAGTTTTATTGACAATAGTGAGATCCATATTGATGTCAACTAGGTTAACCCACATGGCTCAAATATTGATGGCACCAGAATAAAATCTGCACTTTCAAATTGAAACACTAACAAAATATGCTCATTTTTCACCTTTCTTTAATGCATTTTTTCAAGAACTTACACCACGGAAGATTGTTGTTATTGAGTAAAAATCCACCTGGCAAATGACCTTGGTCATGGTCGGTTTCATAAAATCACAATGAGAATGGACATATCTGTGGGGGATATTCTTAGGAACAGAACAATATGGGTTTTAGGTTTATGTTTTGGATGAAATAAAGCAGCTCTTAAAATACAATTATATCCTCCATTGTCATTGTGGCCTCATTTTTAAAGAGTGAATACTTCATTTTTATTTCATCAATTTTAGCACCAGTTTTATTCACATCAATGATCTTAGTTGTGTAGCTATTGGTACCACTGGATAGATCAACCTTTGGGGGGCAGGTTCTTTGTCACTATCCTCAGAAGTCTCTTCCTCACTAGTGCTTTCTTGTTTGGATACAAATTTATCAATGGGTTTGGAAACAAGTTTCTTTTGTACAGTGTCCTCAAACTCTTTACTGTCAGATTCCTCAGAACTGCTATCTTCCTTTACCTAGTAGTTACTAATGTCATTCATTGTCAAGTTTTTACTAACATCACGTTCTTCGTATTAACTTTTACTAATTGTGAGATTGGTACTGTCATCCCCAATGTAGTAGTGAATCTCCTTATGACTGCTACTCATGTCTTCCATTGCCTAAGACATGCAACATGGAATCAGATATAATTTCATTTGAGTGCCTACTCTCCTCTTTATGCAATGATCATTCTCTATGCAAGCCTGGTAACGGAATATAGATCATATTAGAAACCCACATCTATAAATACAAGCATGGATCAATACACTCTGTATAGTTATTTCTTATATGAATAAAAAGATATAGTCAAATTAGCATTCATCGATCTCAATCTGAAAAACCAAACTGCCAGCCTCTATTCTCCTTTGGTAAGTCCAGTTAACTCTACTATAAGATTCACTGGTATATATCTATTAAGCATCTTTTGTATACGGACAAATCTTTCATTTGTGTTTTCTTTTTTGTATCTATCATCAAGTATTGTAAAAAGTTGGCCATATTTTCATCTATGTCATATGGAACATAGGCTGCATCTTTCTTCAGTAAAAGCTCTCTAAACTCTTTCCATGAAATGTATTTAACTTCTAAAGCTTCTTCCTCCTAAAGTGTAAATGCTTCCAATGGAATTGAATCCAATGTTGTCACCAAATAAATGTCATTAAACTCATTATTAATATAGGTGCCATTATTTATAACCGATTGTTCAAGTCTCCTTTTTCCCATCTTCAACATTCAAATCCAACTTTGCCATCTATATAGCCAAAATTTTCAGAGTCCCTCTTGCCAAAAACTAAATACAATAACTGGATCATACTGCCGTTGTATTATCATTTTAACAATCTTAAAAATATCACTTTTGTCACCAGATTTACTTGCATTTAGCCCCTTCTGCCACCACACAATGCAGGAATAGCTTTGCCTATTGGTGTAGACTGATAATGAGATATACCATGAATAAACTAAATATATCTTCTGATGGCCAAACCAAAGACTTTTATAACTATATTCTTTCGGTGCTACAGATGATTTTTTACATCATGAGATTTGAAATTTCTACAAAAATTGGTAGGAATTTTTAGTCCCAATAGCAACTACTTGTTTCATCATCTCAGCCTCTTTTGCCATATCTCTATTCCTCTTATTTGTAAGTATATCTGTAAGACTTGTAGGAAGTTGATCAATGATATCAATTAGGGCTATAGTGAAGCCATCATGTACATAACTATGGCCTTATCAATTGTGGCTTTGTCAGTAGGTGGCATTTCATCATAGAAGTTTGTAACTCCTTTCAATGTACCTTGCTCTGTAATAGCATTTATAGTAGCCTCAAGCTGTAGAGACACATGCTCAGATGCTTCTAGAGGAGCCTTCTTTGATTTCTTTGTCTTTTCTTTTCTTTTATATATTCCCTCTTCATCTTCTTGCCTTGTTCTTTTCTTCAATATAAATGCTTTCTTTTCTTCCTCTTCATCCTCCTCAACATTCACTGGGTTTATCTTTCCTATTTTTGCTTGCACCTTAGGTCTATGCTTCTTTGTCTCTGTAGTCTTAGTTTGTACCAACACTTTAGTGGTAGTTCTGTTTCTGCTAGGAGAAGGTCCAGAGGATTTGGATGAAGTAGCTACAATAGAGGCAACCCTACTTGTTCTTTTAGGAGCTTGTGTAGCAAAGGAGGATTGAGATTGTTCTCCAAAACCATCAAGAGTATTAAGAATCTTTTCCAAAATTAACTTCATCTTTTCTGCTTTAGATTTCACCTTCTCTATCTCTTCTTTTACTTCCCTTCTGATTGTTTTGTTGGTGATTTCCTCATAAGTTCCAAACCTCTCAACAACAGGATCCTTAGGCTTGTTGAGCAGTATTTTAGCATATCCAATCAAATCAAATTTAGACACTTTATATGGGTGAGTGGATATCCAAAATGTTCTTGGATCTATAGCCTCCATGTAGCAATTATCTTTTTCCACCATGAATGTTATACCCTTTTTGTATTTTTCTACAACCTTTGTTGATATCCTTTCTCTCTTTTGCATGTTATTTTGAAAGGTTTTGAAGAACCCCAAAAATAAAGTGTCATAATGTTTATGATCAGAGAAAGTTCTCATATACTCATTAATTTTATCGGCAACTAGAGTATCTACCTTTCAGATCATGCCTTTCATAGCAGATAATTGCTTTAAGAAAAAAAACAAAAGACAAATGATCAGGGAACCATACAGGAATTTGTATTTTGATTCTTTTGTTCTTTTTAGTTTATCCATTAATTGTTTCCTTTAGAGCTCACATAGGTCATAATAATTCCCTTCTTTTACTATTTGATGAGTTGTGTAAATTGCAGTAGTAGTAGCTATTGGAGATATCAGTGTTAGAGACACTGCTGGTATACTGAGGAGTATGACAGTTAAGAAGTGTTGGTCAAGAAGTGTTGTCATTGATGGCAATAATGATTAGATGGCAACAAAGGTTAGAGACAAAAATTGGGTTGTGAGGTTATAGTAATATCCCTCATAGGATGTTTCTATACTCATAATGTTACCTATGCAAAAGGTTTTGATCCAGAAGTTAACTTGGTGAAAATCTGGCTAAGTATCAGATTGTTTCCTTAGTGCACATATTTCATTTTTCTAGTTCGCATTTGTCATAGGTTGAAGATCTTTGTCTATGGTTGTGGTATGTTGTTAAGGACTATTAGAAGCATCTAAATCCACAATTCCACCTTCTTGTGATTTTCAAAACGTTGGCTACATAATGAAGTTCAGTATGACAAAGTGTAATCTTAACCAGTGCAATGTAGATCTTTGTTTTGGTCTGCATATCTCTTGTATGATATATTTCCTTCTATGGTTCTAAGGTAATATTGGAATATGTTTGGATAGTCCAAATCAAAATTTTTAGAGTTTGAAGCCTTATGGAGTATGAGACAAGTTTGTCTAAGTATCACTACATGAATAGACATTGATTGACTATGACAGAGACCACGTTTTAGTACTGCACATTTCGCCACATGGAAACACTTTGCTATGTAGATCAGGGGTTGTATTTATAGAGGTCTAAAGATTTCTTGTTCTAGGTCTGAGGTAATTTAGAGGTCCAATTATTGAGTTATGCTTTGACAGTTAGTGTGCACTTGAGTTACTCTCACCATGAAGTTGACCTAAGAAAGTTTACTTGGTGCAGAGAATTCAAAAAGTTGGAGTGTTGTCTAAGGAGATTCTATAGGTCAACCTGACCTAGGAGAGTGTGTCTTATGCTTTGGTTTAGTCCTCATTGGATTTTGAGGTCGACTAAGTGATGTTCTACATGCTACACTCACGCAGGGTGACTTAATAGGTGGTAAGAGTAAAGCGAATTTAAAATGAGGAAAACATGTTTTGTAAGAGTTAAGTTGGAGCTATTTTAGGTCCACCTTGACCTATTTCAAGTTTAAAATCTTGGTGCGAAGTATGTGGGAAAATGTCTCACACGCTACATATTTTGAGATGACCTAGGTGATAAAGCAGATATAAATAGGGATGTGTTTTTTATGCTTTGGGTGTGGTGGTATGTGATGTGAAAGAATGATGTGTGTTTATGATGTGACAAGTACTAATAGATGTGAATTAAGGAAGAGCAAAGTAGACTGTGTGATTGTAGAATAGAGAATAGTTGTAATTCAGATCAATGGATAAAAATATTAACTGTACTTTATTGGAACCGTAATTCATGCATGTGTAGATGCAATTGTAATGGCTCATCTTTAGTAGTGAGCCATTTCTTTTCTCTCTTTCTATTTCAATGGATAGTGAGTCCACTTGGATAGTGAGTTCCCTACAGTGAACATTCCTTCTTTTGGATAGGGAGCCCTATGGCAATGAGCCTTGTGTAATCTGGTATTCTTGTTATAATATATCATGAGCTAATCCTCACTATGGTTTTTCCCTTTTTGGGTTTTCCATGTAAAAATCTTGGTGTTCATGTATTATGTTTTGTGGTTATATGTTTTATGCTTAACTTTCTTTACAGTTACTAAATTTGGGAAATAGATTAAAGGTTTAATGTGTGAATGGTTTTATAGAATACTGATTTAGCCCCCGTCTCAGTATTTCAGGTGTTCAACAATTGGTATCAGAGCAAGGTTCCTTGGAAGAAGGCTTTACCGCTTAGGGAAGATCTTGAAAGTTGAATGCATGGCATCCAAAAAATTTCCCACTCCTCCAGAAGTAATTCCTACTATTGAATTTTCAGAAGATGAATGCATGTCTGTAAATAGTGAAGAACTCAAGATTGCTCTTGAAGACCTAGAAAGGACTAAAGAAGAAATCATAGATTTGAAGGAGAATGTCAAAGAAGCAAATGAATGTATCAAAAACTTGAGAGACCAAGTCAAGAATTTCAAACAAAGGCATAAGGAGGTCAATGAACAATTGAGGTTAGAAAATGAATCCATGATTGGTCTGAAGGTGCAAGTTGAAGAAAAGGTAAGAACCCAGAAATGTTTGAATTCAATGGTGAAAGGAAAATCTAAAGAATGTACAAGACTGGAGCAATAAGTTGTGAAATTGAAATCAGATCTAGAAAAGGCAAAGAACTATGAAGAAAAATTCAAGATAAGTTCTGCAATGCCTAATGAGATGATTGCAAGTCAGAAAGATCTCAATGATAAAGAAGGGTTAGGGTTTGAAAAAGGAGAAAGTTCAAGATTAGGTCAAGCATCAAAAGTTGAAGACAAGAAGAACAATGGAAAGAAGATTTGGAATTAGAAAAGAAAAGATAGAAGACCACCAGTCAGATAACCCAATGCTCAAAGGTACCCATCTTTCAATGGTTATTGTCATTCTTGTAACAAATTTGGACATAAGGGTGCACAATGTAGGAGTAGAATGAATCAAAATGTTCAATCTTTCTCTGGTCAATGTTTTTCTTGCAAGAAAGTTGGTCATAAAGCTAATGAGTGCAGAAGTCAAAGGATGCATAGATATAACAATGGTAGAATGATTCGATCCTTCAATGGCTATTGTTTTACATGCAATAGAATTAGGCACAAAGCTAACCAATGTAGATTTAGAATGAATGAAAGGAATAATGGTCAAAGGAATATTGTGTGCTACAATTGCAATAAACCTGGACACATTGTAAAGTTTTGCAAAAGTAGAAGCATGAAGAAGGATATACCAGTAGAAAAGAACAAACCAATGCCAAAGCTTGATCTGGTAGAAACTAAGAAGGAGATTAATAAGATTTGGATAAAGAAGGAAGTAATAGAAGTTAATGGTGAGCATGTACTAGAACTTGGTGAAAATGTTTCCTCCAAATACTAAACTGAGAACTTGGGCTCAGGGGGAGCATCAATGAAAATCTTTCCTCCCTCTGCCAAATGAGTGGTGCTAAGGCCAGCATGAAGATATGATTTGAAGATTGATATGCTTGTTCAGTTGAAGAAAATTCTATTAGAAAATACTCAACTAGGGAAGATTGTGTAGCAATTTAGATAGACTATGAGTTACGGTGGAAGTGTTAGCAACTTTTCAAAACAGAGCATTTATGGAGAATTAGGTCTTGATCAAAAAGAGGATTAGAAGTGATTTTATTTTATGGAAATTCATATTGCAAATATACTTTCAAGCAAAGAAGGAGCTCTTGAGTAGCACATCGAAGAAGAAACCATCGCATTCAATGTTTTCATAGCACAAACCCTAACTACAAGTGTTTATCAAGGTATTTACATATTTTTACTCTTGATCTAAGAAATTAAGAACAAAAATGTTTAAACCTCAAGTGATTGATGTATTAGATAGACCTAGACCTAAATTTAAGAAGCATCCACTGAAATCTATGGAAACAGATTCAGATAGTGTGTTTTCTGACGTGCCCTATGGTGTGTTGCATAATGAAGACATTAGGGATTACATTCATGTGAATATGGAATAATATAATCATAAGAAGTTAAGACAAGTCTGGTTCAATGAGTTAACAAATGATCATTTTGGTCTAAAGATAGAATTCAGTGCCCTAGTAGAGAAAAGTTAGATGTATGGAACAATTTTCTAGTTTTATGTTTTGAGAATGCTTTGGTGAGATATGTGTTAAGAAGAATCCATGATAAATTCATGTGGTTGGATGTTCCTCACATAATCAACAAGGAAGCCATCAAGGTTGTGACAAGTTTATATTCCACCAGTATTGTACTAGCTCTAAAAGTTGTGAAGAATGATATGGTAATGAAGCTCATAGGAGCTAAATTTGACAAGAGAGCTCTGACTATGAATGGCATAGAGGACTCGACAGTCAAATACACCTCTATGATGATTGGTTATAAGATCTACTTCACCAACAGAGAGAACTTTGTATCTACTACTAGTATTTACACTACATATCAAATGGTGAAAGAGAATGTAGAATATGATCTCTGTGAATTACTCAGACTTGGAGAATTTGAAGAAGACCAAAGAGTCTAAGTACACATTCAAGTTTGTCACTCTCATTATTTGTTTACTATTTTACTTTTTGAAAGAGCTACTTGGAATACAAAATGTTGTGTGGTTGAGGAATATTCCAGTTGCTACACAAATTAGAGATCATCTACATAGCATTGGTAATGATGATGCACAAAAACCATCTCTATGGGGTTACTTCTAGTTAAATTTCAAGAGAAGATGCAAGATAGGGTAAGAATACCTAGAAGAGTTGTTGAAAAATATGAAACTAACATCATTTTCATGGTGACAAAAGATGAATGTCTGATGGAAGCAGTTGAGCCCATAATAGTGTGGATCCTAGAGATGGGATATGAAGTTTCAGAAGATACTCTAGTTGATCTAGCTGAACTGATGCTGAGCAAACCTCATGACACTATAGAAGAGAGCTTTGGAACTTACAAGGAAAAGTCAATGAAAATCCAAATTGAGCAAATAAAGCAACAATATCAAAAGAAAGCACAAAAGATAGTTGAGGACCTTGCAGAAAAGGCTGGAATAACCAAAGAACAATTACAAGCTAAAGTCAAGAGAAAAACACTTGAAGAGACTACCGCTATAGAGAAACTAGAGAAGAAAACTAATGAAAAAGAGCCTACACCTAGAACTAGAAGGTCAAAAAGGACCTCATCCTCCCTTGTTGATGCATCCAAGGCTTCTGAAGGCCCATGCTACTACTTCTATAGAATAGAATGCTAAAGTCAGTGCCTCTAAACCTGCAAAGAAAAGAAGAGTTAAAGGCAAATCTATAGGGAGAATATATTTTATCCATGGTGTCACTGAAAAAGAAAAGGAAGAAGAAGAAAAAGAGAAATTGATCTAGAAGAAAAATGGGCCACCTCTTACTGATGAATAGACTTAGACAAAAGGGGCTAAAATTGATATTACTACTAGAGAAGAAGAAATGTCTGAGAAAAAGAAAGAGGGTTTCCTATTCAAGAAAAGAGAGGTCATCGTAGGAGAAGAAGGAGAGCCCTTTGGAAAGGGAAAAGGGAAAGGAAAGAAAAAGAAGAAGGATAACAAAGCTAATGCTTCTGACTCTTGAAGCCATAATTAATGCAGTTGTTGAGCATGGTAATCTAAAGCATGTAGTAGACCTGTATGATGAAAGCTCAGATGATGATAAAGCCATCATTGAAGCCATTGTTATAAGGTATTTATATATGTTTAATAAAGCTTTAATTGAAGTTACTAGTGAGTTACCTGACAACCTAGTAAGTATTTTAACTACCAAAAGAGATGAGGCTATGGCTAGAGATGCAGAGATGAAGGAAATTGTTTTGAAGAAGCTTTGTCCTAGCTTCTTGGGAAAAGATAAAGTTAAAATCACTCAAAGGCTTAGCAAAGATATTAGAACCAAAAGGAGAATCAATACATTTATGGCTAGGGACATAAAACAAATTTGAGAAGTTGGAGAAAGAAAGTGAAGAGATAATTATGAAGATGATCAATGAGCTTCAAATTCCAACTGTCACAGAGACTAATGAAGAAGAGTAGATAAATCCTAATGTTGGCACTTCAAGTGCAGTTCCAGATGAGGGTGGTGAGCAAAGTATACAATCTTCACCACCTCCTACAAATGAAGTGGATCAAGGTGTGATCCCTCCTCCAGCAACCTCAAGAAACAATGAAGAAGTGAGGTAGTCTACTGAGGAAAAGAATGCAGAGAGAAGAGGAAAAGAAGCAAGAGGATGTTTCAAAACAAGTGGATAACACTCCTATTTTGGAGAACAATGAAAATCAACAAGTACCTACTGAAGAAGATCCTTCAAAAATTCTTGCTACACAAGTGTCCTCTAGCTATGGAAAAAGAGACATTGTTGCTGAATGCTTAGAAGCTTCACCTTTGCATTCCTTAAGAGAATTTTTGGGCAAGTAGATAGAGTCTACTCTAAAATTGCTACAAGTACCATCATTGGATGGTCAAATAAACTTGGCTTGTATGTCCCCCCTTCAAAAGCTTAAATTGGGAACAATCTTGCAAGCCACAACTCAAGAAGAAATATTGAAGTCACATATTGAAGGTAATGAGCTGATAGAGGAAGCTATGACAGTTTTTGAGAAATTTTTTCTCGAAGCTAAGAGAGATACTTCGCTGACTCCCACGTTGTAAATGAAGAAGCTCATGGAGTCTGTGAACAATAAGTTTGAATGTTTTGAATAGGCGAAAGATAAAAAGGTTAGAGAAAAAATTGACAATAAGAGATTAGTAAAACTGTTTGACAAATGCTCTAAAGCACAAATGTTGTTAGATAACAACACTAAGTTTGTCAAGACAACCATTAATGATGAAAATACACTGTATCAAGTTTTCTGAAATTGGCCCACAACAACAAATGACATAAAGGACAAGATAGAAGGCTTTAAAAATGAGCTTGTAAAGCTTTCCAAAACTTATGATCCTTGGAAAGATCTGAATGGAAACCTAAAAAATGAAATAGAGAAGGCTTATGTAAGTATAAATAAATTGCAAAATTAGGAGTCCATAAATGATCAAATGGGTAAACTAAGACAAATTGTAAGTTTTAAGATAGCTTCCATGATGGGCCTAATCATTGAAGCTGATAAGATAAAGAAGATGACTGATGTCCTTGACACAGTAGATAAGGCATAAGATCTGCTATCTCAAATTAATGGGCATGTATAGTTTTTGAAGTATGCTAAGGAAAAATGGGATTCAAATGTGGTATAGCTAAAGAACATCCTCAAAGACATCCTCCCAAAATCTCAGTAAGTTTTGATTTCTTGTGTACATATGTGAAAGGTTATAAGATATTTTTGAAATTTTGGTGTATATAGAAATCATTTACCTAGGGGGGACAAATTTTTAGTTTGTATATACTCATGCTCTCTAGACTAAAGAAGATCTAGTAAAATGTTCATATCCTTTTCCATTGATGTCAAAGGGGGAGAGAAGAAGATGTGAAAAAGTTAATTTTGATGGAGAGATGCATATGTGGAAATATTTGTCTTAGGGGGAGAACATTCAGAGATTTGATTTTTATGGTTTTCACATCATGTGTTTCCATAAATTCCAAAGTGGAAGATTGTTGGAGATATCAGTGTTAGAGACACTACTAGTATACTAAGGAGTATGACAGTCAAGAAGTGTTGGTCAAGAAGTGTTGTCATTGATGGCAACAATGATTAGAAAGTCAACAATAAATAGATGGAAACAAAAGTTAGAGACCAAAATTGGGTTGTGAGGTTATAGTAATATCTCTCATAGGATGTTTCTATACTCATAATGTTACCTATGCAAAAGGTTTTGATCCAGAAGATAACTTGGTGAAAAACTGGCAAAGTATCAGACTATTTCCTTAGTGCACAGTTTTCCATTTTTCTTGTGCTTATTTGTCACAAGTTGAAGATCTTGGTCTACAGTTGTGGTATGTTATTAAGGATTATTAGAAGCACTAGAATTCCACCTTCTTGTGATTTCTTGAACGTTGGCTACATAATGAAGAAGTTCAGTATGACATAGTGCAGTCTTAACCAGTGTAGTGTACATGTTTGTTCTAGTCTGCATATCTCTGGTATGATATATTTCCTTATGTGGTTATAAGATAGTATTGGCATATGTTTGTACATTCCATATCCAAAGTTTTAGAGTTTAATCCTTCCAGAGTATGAGACAAGTTTGTTTTAGTATCGCTACATGAATAGACATTGATTGACTGTGACAGAGATTGAGTTTCAGTACTCTGTGTTTCACCGCATGGAAACACTTTACCTTGTGGATTTGGGGTTGTGTTTACACATGTCTGAAGATTACTTGTTTCAAGTTTGAGGCAATTTGGAGGTCTAGTCATTGAGTTATGCTTTAACAGTCACTGTGCACCTGACTTACTCTGACCATGAAGCCGACTTGAAGAAGTTTACTTGGTTTGGAGCATTCCAAAAGCTAGAGTGTTGTCTAAGGAGGTTCTATAGGTGATCCTAACCTAGGAGAGTGTGTCTCATGATTTGGTTTAGTCTGCATCAGATTTTGAGGCTGACTAAGTGATGTTCTACACGCTACACTCAAGCAGGGCGACTTAATTGGTGGTAAGAGTAAAGAAAATTTAAAAGGAGGAAAAAATGTTTTGTAAGAGTTAAGAAGGAGATATTTTAGGTCTACCCCAACCTATTTTAAGTTTAAAATCTTGGCATGAAGTATGTGGGAAAATTTCTTACACGACATCTTTTGAGATGATCTAGGTGATAAAGCAGATATAAATAGAGATGTGTTTTCGATGCTTTGGTTGTGGTGGTATGTGATGTGAAGGAATGATGTGTGTTTATGATGTGACAAGTACCTACATATGTGAATTAAGGAAGAGCAAAGAAGACCGTCTGATTGTAGAATAAAGCATAATTGTAATTCAAATCAGTGGAAGAAGATATTGGTTGTACTTCATCAGAATTGTAATTCATGCATGAGTAGATGCAATTGTAACAGTTCATCTTTGATAGTGAGTCATTTCTTTTCTCTCTTTCTTTTTCAGTAGACAGTGAGTCCCCTACAATGAACATTCCTTCTTTTAGGTAGTGAGCCCTAGGAAGTGAGCCTTGTGTAATCCGGTATTGCTATTATAATATATTGTAAGCTAATCATCTCCATGGTTTTTCCCTGTCTAGGTTTTCCACGTAAAAATTCTAGTGCTCATGTGTTATGCCTTATGGTTATATGTTCTATGCTTAACTTGTTTTATAGTTACTAAATTTGGGAAATAGATTAAAGGATTAATGTGTGAATGGTTTTATAGAATACTGATTCACCCCCTCTTAGTATTCTAGGTGTTCAATAGTAGCAGAGTTTTCTCTGTTGGTATAGTATATCTTGTATGCTATGCACATTGTAGCATATTGGAGCCCCAAATCTTCAATGTCATTTACTATTAGGGTTATTTTATCAAACTTTTCTCTGGTTAGTCTCATTACTTTCTCATTCTTCACTGATAAATCAATATAGGCACAGATCCAGATGAGCATAATCCGGTAATAGTTTTGATGGCTTACTTAGTGATCAAATATAGTTGATCAAGACATAAAAAGTCTCCATGGATTTGACTTAGGGAAATCTTGACCCAATCTCCTTCATACCAAAAATTTGGGAAACCCTTCCAAATATCAAGTTGTTTTGCAGCAACATTACCAAACTCTGGTTTCAATTGAAAATGATCTCCTAATAAATTGTTATTTCTAAACTATTCTAACTTTAGGTGATCATACTCAACAAGCTGAGAATGGATATAAATATGGACATCCTCTGTATGAAGTACATTTGTGGGAACATGCAAAAATGCACCGTCTTTGTTTGTTTCTGTGGATTTGTATGGGTGCTTTTTGAATTTTGGCCTTGGTCTCTCAAAAACATCAATTACTATAGGTTTCTCCATGAAAATACCTTCAGAAACAAGGGTTTAACTATTGAAATGCACAGGACAACTAAGAGGGGGGTTAATTAGTTGTAACAAAACTTTAAACATTTATGAATATCAATACATCCTATTCTCAATCATTGTTATTAAGATTAACTATGAAAGCATAAAACAAGAAGCTCCATTCACAATAACACTTGAGACACCAAAATTTTTACATGGAAAACCCTATAAGGCAAAAACCACAGTGGGTGTTTGCCCACAAAAATAAATAAGTTATAGCAATACCAAAAATCAAAGGCTCATTGCCCAAAATGCTCACTGCAAATGTTATGGCTCACTGCCAAAATCAGCTCACTACCAAGGATTGGTGAATTGATTTAATAACATCTATTTCATTGTTGAGATTAGTTCCATTAAAGCACAATATAACACCTCTCTTATGCTCTTCTTACCCCTTTGCACCTATCTTTTCATTTTCACACAGGGACATCTTTTTCATAACTACATTACATGTTTTTATACAACTCATCAACCTTGGAATGTACATCAAGGTTGGCATCACATTCATCAACCATTGGAGCAATCTCCAAGGTCGGCATTACAAACATACATAGAAATAGGTATGTACCTAAAAAAAATTAGCTAAGGGAAAGATGTATGCAGATCACATTACACCTTAGCTGGGACTCAAAAGTAATCTTCCACACCACAACATGCTTTCACAATCTTCTTGATGCATCTCCACAAGTAGTGAAAACAACCAGGTCAGCCAAGATTAGTGTTAACATTAATTTTTTTGAGAACAATCTTCTTCTATGATCCAAATTTCTCTTTGCGGACCAATCCAAATGTAGGAACATGATCAGGAGACATCTACAAGCACATTGTAATCACCATGAGCAATCGCACAATCTCTAACCACTTTGTCAAGAATATTCCTCAAACCAGAGCACATAAACAACACTGCCAGCTGCTATCATAAGGAAAAGATCACTTGTGGACCACCAAATCATGAAACACTGGAGTTGAAGGCACTTATCATTATTACAAATTTTATTCTAGAACTGCAGAATGAAATACCTAACTGCAGAGAAATGCGGAGCATAATACATTCTCCCTGTCACCACCAACTATATAGAAAAAGAAGATTTCACTTTGGTGAAAATATCTCACTCAAATCTTCATACCAGAGGCTCAAACTTGGAACATAGCATCTTCAGACATGTATCTAAATAAATTCCAATCCACAGACAAGGATATTCATTCTACAAGAAATGCAGAGCAATCTACTGGACTGTTCTATTATTCTAGGAATACTTATTATCTTCAACACTTAACTCATTACAAGCAAGCATCAAAACAAGAGTATAGTCGACACCAATGAAAACATAGATATGTTGACATGAATGAAACACCGGTTAGGCACATACTTGCAACAATCTCCCCCTTTGTCATTGATGGCAACATATGATGTGAAAAACTATAATGGCCATCAAGACAAGATACTCCCCCTTTCTTTTTACACATCTGCATTCTTTTCTACCCCTGAGTTTTTCACATGATTTCTTTTGTCTGATTGAGTAATTTGCAAACCTAGAAAGAAATTCATTTCACCAAACATAGACATCTCAAATTCATTTTGCATTTATCCTACAAACTTCATGCACATACCTTCATTTCCTCCAAAGATAATGTCATCAACAAAGACTTCAACAATCAAGATTTGATTATCATTGATTTTGAAATAGAGATTTATGTCAGTAGTACCTTTATTGAACCCTAATTGCAGCAGATACTTGTCTAACCTTGCATACCATGCTCTGGGGGCTTGCTTTATTCCATACAATGCATTTTTCAATCTGCATACCATATCACCTTGGTTTGATAACTAAAATCCTTTTGGTTGCTCAATGTAAAATTCCTCTTCCAATTCATCATTCAAGAATGTAGACTTAACATCCATCTGATATGTACTTTGAAATCTTTGTGAGCTGCAAATGCCAAAAATATTCTAATTTCTTCTATCCTAGCCACTGGAGCAAAAGTCTCTTCAAAATCTATTCCTTCAATTTGAGAATATCCGTTGCACACAAGCCTTGCTTTATTTCTTACAACTTCTCCATTTTCATTCAACTTGTTTATGAAAACCCATTTAGTTCCAATGACATTCTTATCAACAGGATAAGGAACCAATTCCCAAGTTTGATTCTTCTCAATTTGCATCAGTTCTTCTTCCATGGCTTTTACCCAATTTTCATCATTGCAAACTTCATTCATAATTGTTGGTTCAACTTTTGAAAGCAAATAGTAATTCACTTGTTCTTTTGCAACTCTTTTTCTTGTTAGCACACCTTTGTTTTTGTCACCTATAATCTAATCTTTAGAATGATTAATCCTTACATACCTGGGAGTCTTAACAACATTTTTCAGAGCCTCTTCTTCATCCTGACTATCTTCTTGCTCAATATTTTCTTCATTTTCTATAATCACAAGTTTATCTAGTTCATAGAAACTCAGATCTAATATTCTTTCCTTGCCCTCATCTACCTTCATATTTGCACTCTCAACAATCTTATTCAGTCTCTTATTGTAGCACCGGTAGGCTTTACTCTTGGTAGAGTAACTGAGAAAAATTCCTTCATCACATCTAGCATCAAACTTGCCTAGTTCTTCATCTCTTCTGATATAACATTTGCTTCTAAAAAATTTGAAATACTTCACTATAGGAATTCTTCCATACCAGAATTCAAAAGGAGTTTTAGAATTGTTACCTTTGAATTGAACTCTGTTTAGGATGTACACAACAGTATGTATGGCTTCTCTCTAGTATACTCCTGATAGGTCATCTTCCTTTAACATAGTCTTGGCAGATTCTTGAATTGTCTTATTTTTTCTTTCAACAACTCCATTCTACTGAGGAGTCCTAGGTACAGGCAACTATCTCTTTATCCCTTGTTCTTCACAAAAAAGATTGAATTCATTTGATGTGAACTCACCTCCTCTATCAGACCTCAAGCATTTGATCCTCAATTCTAACTCATTCTCAACCATTGCTTTGGAAACTTTGAACTTGTATAGAGCTTCAGATTTTTCTTTTAGAAAAGTGACCCAAGTCATTCTAGAATAGTCATCAATAAGTAGCATAATGTACCTGTCACCTTGTAGACTTCTTGTTCTTGTGGGACCATAGAAATCTGTATGTACTAGCTCCAACAATCCAGTAGAGAATTGTTCTTTGCTTTTGAAACTTGTTTTTATTTGTTTCCCAAATTGATGCTCCTTGGAAATGGTGTTGGCTAGCTTCACAAGTTTAGGGAAATCTCTTATAGCCTGTGCAGAACTTATCTTCACCAAATTATCAAAATTGATATGACACATCCTTCTATGCCACAACCAACTCTCATCTATCTAAGCCAAAAAAAAAATCATTAGTTCCTCTTAATTGGTAAATGTTACATTTGGTCTTCTTATAGGTAGCAATCACTGTTCCAGAGCTTTCCATGATCTTGCACCCATTGTATTTGAATCTCATATCATAACCATTCTCACACATCTAACCAACACTCAAAAGATTATGCTTCGAACCCTTCACATACATGACATTATCAATATTGTGCTTTCCATCAAAAGAAATAGATCTTTTTCCACAAATATTACCAACTGCATTATCTCCAAACTAAACCAGTCCTCCATCATACTTTTGCAAACTCACAAACTTACTTTTGTCACCAGTCATGTGATGAGAGCATCCACTATCAATAATCCATTCATCCTTATCTTTCTCAACTTGGACAGCCAAAGCACTTTCTTCCACTAGTTTTTCTTCCTTCACATAGCTAGCAGGATTAGTAGATACATGTTCTTCTTTAATTGCAATAAACAAGCACTCATTTGCACTAGTACTAGCATCATCAGATTCATCATTTGTCACACCTTCATCATCAAGGTCTCTAACATAGTAGTTGTAGACACTTAAAAATGTCTTGGGCCTGCGAATAACATTTTCATGCACATTCCACCTTAATTCTACATTCTACTATTAATTAAATAATTTTTAAAATTATTTAATTAATTCATTCCCTCTTACACTTTTTTTAATTAAATAAATTTCATTTATTTAATTATTTAATCTCCCTTCTTCTAAATTCCTCTATAATTAAATTATAATTTAATTATTCACTCATCAAATGTCCACATCCCCTTTAATTTCAATAAATATTTATTTATTTAAATTATTAGCCTAGCCCTATGTTAAATAAGTCCCCACTTATTTAATCTAATCCCAACACATTCCCCCTTTCCTCACAAAAAATTAAATAAATCCCTGCAATTTATTTAATTTTAAAACATTGATCTCCTCACCAATTTCCTCTAATTTAAAAATCAAATTTGTCCTCTTATGAGGGGAAGTCCTAAATCATTTTGAGCCCTTGATCTTTACCCTAAGTCAACTATCAATCTCAGCCCTCCATTCACTTCTCACTTTCTATAAAAACCCCTTTTACCTCTCCATTTTCAATGGACCACTTGAGCATTTGACTTCTGCCATTGTCAACATTTGAGCTTCTATCCAAATTGTAGACCTGCAAGTCTGAGCACACCATCATAGCTAGGTTAGATTTTAGCAATGGAGGAAATGCATTAGATATCCTAGGGTTTTTATGATTCTATGCTTGCATTCTAGGGTGTTTAAGGGCTTTATTACTTAGGCAGGGTTTCAATCTATTGTTTTAGGACTGTAATAGGGTTTGTACCCAGCCACATTGGTGAACCCAACGTGAAACGGCCATACAGACCGTGAGTTTAAGGTTTTTGAATTTTGTAGGTTTGTGCAATGCATGTGCTGATCAATGTCATGCATACACCCCTTCGTGTGATGCTTCAGCCATATGGTGTGATGTCTGTGCCGAAACCTACACAGCCTAAGGAAAGTTTTGCAATGCATACGCTTGTGTTAGGGCTTGAGTCTTTTATTTTATTTTTAAATAACCCTAACCCAGTTTGTTCTGCAGGGTTTTAACTTGATTTGCAGGCTCTATTTCGTTAGATTACTCTTTGGTTTTATCTGTCATTAGGGTTTTTTAAAGCATTAGAGGTTTGAATATTACAAAACTTTTTTTTATCTAGGGTTTACATTTAGCTATGTTACAATTTGGGTAAATCTTGTTAATGCCTAAGAGTTCTCCATATTTCTAGCATTCAAGAACTGACCTTACAAGCCTTAGGGTTTGATATTAGTCTGCATAATACATTTTTCACTTACTAGTTAGTGTATCCTATTAAATTCAGGTTGCAGGGTGTTGTCTAACATCTATACAGGTTTCTACGATGCATAAGCTACTTAGTGCACTACCTACATTTAACTACCTCGCATACGCATGACAGTATGCCGCTTGCACTAATTTCTGAAATGCTTATGCTTAACAGTGCACTGCCTACACTAATTGTGTGACACATATGACTGGTATAAAAATAAAAAAAATTTAAGTCTTCTTCATTCAGGTTTTTTTTGTTTTGAACAGTAGGGTTAGGGTTTTTTGTTACTAATTTTTGGGTTTGCGCCCTATGGCGTGGGAGAAACAGTTTGACTTGCAAACATAATTTGTACATAGGGTTTTATTTTTCCATGAATGTGTGTATGGTTTAACTTAGGAACACTTTGCAATTTGGGTTAAAAAGAACAATACAATTTTGTTTGCAACCTACACTCATTTTGGGATAAAATGAACCTCATGCATATTGGTTAAAAAAAACCACAACCCCTACATTATTCACATTTCATGACTTAAAAAGAACACAACTTTGCTTTATCATGCATTGGGTTAAAATTGAACCACAAATCTTGCATTCTCTTGCTCATTGGGGCTTAAAATTAACTTGCATACTCACTCATTTAACAAGATGAAATGGATTGCATATTTGTTTTCCATGTTTGGTGGTTTATGTTAGAGTTGTGGAAAGGTATATAAGAAAAACCCTCATCACTTACATAAAACCACACCACACTTAAGAAAAAGATAAATCCAAAAGAATCCCCATGTGAGTGTGAGCAAGTTTACATGTGCATGCTCTCCCCTTGTGTCTTAGTGCGAGCCTGGGGATCAAAAACATGTTAACTTGTCTTTCTTTTGTCACCCTTTAGAGTGAGCTTTCTCTTGAGACACATCCGCAGGGAGAACTCATTTGTGACCCCAAGCGGTAATTTCATCCGGTCCACTATAGAAATTAGGATAAGGCAAAAGCCAAGTCCAAACTGGTATGAGCACTCACCATACAGTGCTAGCTCGAAAGGAGGTGTACCTTTGTGTATATTAAAACTCCTAGTAGAGTTAATTAGAGCCTTTAGTGGCTTTCTGGATGCTCGTGGGGTGCCGGTCCCCCAGATATTCACTATGAATCATTGTTTAGTGGCCAAAAACCCTCTACTTGTTTGATGCAGGGGGTCAGATGATAGATCCCTGGAGTAGTCCCACACTTTCATAGTTTAAAGTAGAGATAGAAAAGTAACTTAAGATCTGCACGTCTTAAGGACTTGGAACTTGGTGTACCTGAGAAGTGAGTGCACTGTAAGGGAGAGCCCGTGCCACCAAGTTCCTAGAGCTATCCACTTTAAATAGGCACGGCTGGGGAAATGCAAGTGGGAACTCAACAAGTATAGTCCTAGCCTAGCCATAGGGTTGTGCTTGTTATCCAAGTGTTTTCAAAAGATCTTTTCACCAAAAACATCAAACAAACAAGAGACACAACCACAAAAATGATTGCTAAGTGTTTTTATAATTGATGTGCTTTCTGATTTTCCACAAAAATATCAAACAGACATAGGAAAAACTTATTTTAAAGCCTGATGAATTGCAAAATGCATACGCTAAACAGTGAAACGCATAAGAAACCTTCTGCAATGCATAAGACTGAGTAAAATGCATCTGCTACACAATACACTGCATCTTCTAAATAGTAAAATGCCTTTGCTGAACAATAAAATGCATAAGCGTAACAGTGCAATGTATAGGTTACAGTGAAACACACCTGCATGATTCTGAAACGCATAAGCAAAACAGTACAATGCATACGCAGAATAGTGTGATGCATCTGCCTGAGAACAATTTTTGAGCCTTAGGGGAACCTTTGAAGTCTTTTTCTCTCAATCAAATTCAATTGCAACCGTACTAAATACATTTTAGACCTATGAGTTTTCATCCCTTTAGATTCACTAGAAAAATCACCCTTCATTTTCTTAGGTTTTAGGTCTCATATTCACCTTATCATTAAGGAAACCTTAGAATCTTAGGATTTCTGTCTTAGACATAGAGGTTTCAAACTATTAATCCTCCTAAGTCAAAACATAAGGAGAAACCATCAAAGTGTGACTACCTCATAAGTGTAAAATTATACTCAGATACCTTAGCATTATTCCCATTTGATCCATCATAGCGTGGGCCTAATACTCATTTGACTAGTTTAAGTCCACTTTCCAAACTTTCCTCAATCAATCATTTCTCTCGCACCAAAAATCCAAGGTCTCGACAAACCTGATTTGTACTTTGAGAGTCATTAGTAAACAAGAGTATCCTATTGGAGCTAGACTTTGCAAAGATTAAAATCATTAAACCTCCATCTTGGTCTTAGGCATATCCGATTAGTTGCATAGCCATCCCATTAGTTGCATATCCATCCCCATAAATATAACCTTAGAAAATACCAAAAATATATCCCCATTTATTCCCATAAAGCATTTAGGTTGTCTTTGCGTCTCCATTCTTAAGAACCTTTAGGTCCCCTTAGAATTGCATTTACAACTTACATTTTCATTTTATCCAAAAATACTAAAAACTTAGAAATGTTGCATTGTCATTTTCCCACCTTGCATAAACCACCTAGGTCTTTTATGGTTGAAACATGGTTGTAGAAGAAAAGAAAGGGAGAATAAGATGTAGAACATCCCCAAGACTCTCACATTGAAACTATGAGATTTGGCACCACTCCCAATGAACAACCTAACCGAAACATGGGGAAACCCTTTGACAATCTCGTCTTGCAAGATGACAAACCGGGGGTTACACTCGAAGTCCTTGAAGCCATAGGACAAGACCCTAGAGTATTGAGGATCCTAGATGAAATGATTGCCACAGACCCACTAAGCTATCTTTTGCACCTCTTACAAAATGGAACTAAACTTCTTGAAGGCATGGACATAAACACCCTAGTAGTAAGGCCCTCCAATGCTATCATGACAAGCCAAAGCTACGCCTCATCTAGCAACCCTACAAATCAAACCCAAGAACATGTCAACATACCTCTAGGGAAAACTTCACATGAATCCATCATGGTAAACATACCTCCCCCTTTTGAGGATAACAATACAAATGTCATGACTCGCACATCAAATCCTTTTATTTTCTCAGAAAACCCTCAAGGTCACGCTAAGAGAACACAAAGGATACACATTGTGACTTCACAAACTCGAAACCAAGGGGTTAATGTCATGTCAAACACAAACATGAACTTTCGATCCAACTGCAATACCAATATGGGCAATCTCAACTCCAACCCCCTCAACCAACATAACAACACAACTAGCCAAGGTTTGGGTATATCCTATGTCAACTCGAACCCCATAGATCCACTTGGAACTAACAACAATGTGACTAATGCCTTATACATCGATCCCAACCAACAACAAATGAACCCTAATGTTTCATTTCAAAACACCACAAGTATGCCATACCATTATCGATACATCAACCCTAATGTATCCTTCACAACCAACAACCAAAACTAAAACACGATACCATTACACACTCATTTTAACACAAACACCAACACCATCCCACTTGTTGGAAATATGAGAACCTATAACATGATGAATCCCTACTTAGACACTGTTGCAAACATCGCTAACGCACCCATTGAAGCCCTCACTCAAGAGTTGGATAAACTAAAGCAACAATTCTCGAACCTACAAGTTTCAGGGACAAAGAAATCATACTCTATGGAGTACTTATGCCCGTATCCATTTGACAAAAGCATTTACATGCATCCTTTTCCCCTAAATTTTATTGCACCAAACTTTAACAAGTATAGGGGAAAGGGGAGTCCCATCGAACATGTACGCAAGTTCCATACCACTTATCTAAAGCTTGCCTATGATCACATGTACTTGATGAGACTCTTCCCAAGGAGTCTTGTAGGCCAAGCTCTCGAATGGTTCGCACATCTCCCCATGAGGATACAAACATGGACAGAACTTGCAGACAAATTCATTTCACATTTTTCCTATAACATAGAGATAGACGTAAACATATCCACCTTGTGCCAAACAAGACAAGAAGAGGGGGAGACCTTCATCACTTTCTTTTAAAGGTGGAGGGGCCTTCCAAGCAAATGTCCTTGTTATATTCCCGAAAATCAACTTGTGCCAATCTTTGTAGAAAACTTAAACAAAGAGCTTATGCACCAATTACAAATCCATTGTTGCACCTCCTTTGGCAAAGTGGTCGAGAAAAGGGCAACCATCGAAAAGGGTCTTATCACTAAAGGCATGATAATTTTTTGTAGCAAAAATCAAAGTACTCAAAACACACCCTATGACAAGAATACGACTTGAGCATGAAACAAGAATGTTACCAACGATAGAATGGTAGATACTAAAGCATTTAGGGCTGGTCCTACCTTTACACTTAAAGCACCCCCCGTGATAAATGATCATGTTCAACAACAACAACAACTAATACAACCTCAACAGTAATCAACAAGCACAGTTCAAAATAACCAAAGGAGACCACCTCCTAGGAATAATACCTCTAGACACAACTATACACCTTTGACAAAACCAATTGAAGTTGTCATGTAGAAGCTATTACAAAACAGCCTCATTCAACTGCTGGAGATCTGACAGTATGATCCAGCCTTCAAACCTCCTTCATGAAATGACAATGACTTCTACGACTATCATCAAATCAAAGGAAATAAGACGGCAAACTACTTTAAACTGGAAAATGTCATCCAAGACTTCATCAACAGGGGTACAATAGGCGTAGATCAACTAGCTGATTCCTCCAACATGGACCATACCATCTTTATTGACCCATTATAGAATCATGGATCAGGACAGGCCTCTTCATCAGGAACCAAGCCGCATAATAGTGTCAAATATAATAGCATCACCTATGATTACAACATTAATAGTATCCATGTGTGTGATAACAACATCTCCATGATTACCATAAAAGCCCATCCTGAATGTGCTGTCACCACCTGAAAAGCCAAAATTACGTTGCAAGATGCACCCACCAACTCTTTCAATACACCCACTCCACAAGTCAAAGGTCAGTATAACCTTTTAGATCATCTAAAAAAGACCCTGGCATAGATATCTATCTTTGAGCTACTCCATCTTTCACTTGAACACAAGGCCATTCTAGACAAAGCATTTCTATAATCTTCCATTCCCACTGATCTAAATGTTAATCAATTCTAGGCCATGGTGGGACATTTAGCCACTATGAATAACGTGTCCTTCACAGAATGTGATGTACCTTCACACCGTCTAAATCACACCGACCCTCTTCACCTAAAAATCTTTATCAACAAACACAAAATCCGACGAGTCCTGTAGATATTGGAGCAAGATTGAACATTTGTCCTTTAAATTTGGTAATAACACTGGGCTACTCGGAGGCTTGCATCAATCCAACCAAAAGAATCATCATCAAGGCATATGATGATGCTAAATGCTCTTCCAAGGTGGTCATCATCCTTCCTATAAGGGTGGGACTCGCCACAAAAGATACCATATTCCATGTCTTGGATGCTGAGCTACCTTACAACCTCATCTTTGGCCGACCATGGATCCATGCCATGAAGGTTGTCCCTTCCACCTACCATCAATGCATCAAATTCCCCTATAATGGCATGGAAATCACCATCCCTGGTGATCCTAATGCCTTCCAATATTGCAGCCACTTGAGAGAGGTACCCCAACATTAGGTACCTATAAACAAGGGAATCTCACCATTCACTTCATCCAATTATGTTGATCCATCTACACTATCCAAATCCACTACCACCTTCACCCCACCAACATATAACAAAGTTAAAATCCAAGACAAAGGATGCGGTGAGTACAAGATGGAATGGTCATACTACATTGGAAAATTGCCCACATCACCCAAGTCTCGGGGAAAGCCTAGCCCTATTCCACTGAAGCAAGCTCTCTTAGCTAGTCCCACAACATTCACAAAATGGGGTGAAGTCAATAAAGAAGACATCAGTGAAGACATATCCACATGACTCTATAAATAAGAAGAAGAAGAGGTCGAGCACATCAAACTACTCGTGAAACAGTATGGTAAAGGGTACGAATTTGTCAAAAAACAAGGATATGATGGGCATAGTGGACTTGGACCCAATGGAAATGGATGCACCGATCCTCTTCAGCCAACAATGTGGCCACACAACAAATGGTTGGGATATACCTCACAAAGAGATAGGGCTCCAGTACTAAGTTACTTCTAAGAGGGGAAACAAGTACTTCCAGAGAATTCAAGACATCAAGGGACCCACTTGAACCTCAACCTCAACCTGAACTATCCACACCCGATTTGCCTGCACTGCCCACGATCGATGCACCTAAATCATCCACACCTGACCTCCCCGAAGGTGCCGCTTCGATCAGTATCTTTTGGGATCTTGATAACACGTCCATTTGCACCTTGACTCCCATGACCATGAGTTACTTGAACATCGATGATGGCTTACCCTTAGTCCATCTTGAGCTAATCGACTGGGACCAACAAGATCCACCTAGCTTAGATTTATTTGAGAACGACAAAGCGATAGCTGAGTTCATGGGACTTCGTGAAGGTTTACCTCTTGGGGATCATAAAGTTGGATACATCATGGACTTGGACAATTCTGCATACTTCAGAGATTCCACTCCGCCCTCTAGTCGCAAAAGTGAAAATAAAAAGACAAAAATAGGTCTCTGGGTGAAAACTGAAAGGTGCCCTTAGATCATTCAAAAGTAAAAATAAAGGACATATACAAGGGTGAAAACCTCCCTGAGGCACCTAAGGATGGAGGGATGGAAGTGTTTCCTATCACACAGGAAAAATCACCATTTCTAGTAGAAACAACTATGGAAACCAACCTCGGTACCAAAGAAACACCTAAGATTATTCACTTTGTTCAGTCACTCATAGAAAAGGAAAACCTTGAATTCTAAAATTTCTTCTTGGAATGACAAGTCAACTTCACCTGGTCATATGCCGATATGCTTGGGGTTGACCCACAGTTTGTCCTACATCACCTACCACTACTACTGAATGCCAAACCCATCAAGCAAAAACTACAAAAGATGCATCCACATATCGCATTACTAGTGAAGGCAGAACTAAAAAAGATCCTTGATGTCAGCTTCATCAAGCTAATTGCTTATCTAGAATGGGTATCTAATATTATACCAGTCATGAAGTCCAATGGCTAGACCAAAAAATGTGAAGACTTTCATGAATTGAACAAGGCATGTCTAAAAGATGATTTTCCATTACCAAACATAGACATTATAGTTGACTTGACAACCAAATTCCAAATTCTCTCATTAATGGATGGCTTCTCAGGATATAATTAGATACGGATAGCACCAAAAGATTAGCATAAAACAACTTTCACGTGTCCTTGGGGCACATACTATTGGATTGTCATGCCCTTCGGTCTCAAAAATCCAGATGCTACATAATAGAGGGCAATGACAACTATATTTCATGAGTATATGCATACATGTATTGAACATTATGTTGACGACCTGCTAGCCAAATCAATCACCAGAAACTCTCATCTAGATGTGTTGGATAGAATACTCAAATGCCTGGAAGAATACAAAGTTAGATTAAATCCTAAGAAATGTGTGTTTGGCATTGTTACCATTTTTTACCATAGCTCAAAATTGGCTGAGTAGATCTGACAAACTCATTGTTTGAGTAAGGGTTAAATTCTTCTATTATGAGTTAGTTGCATAGTTATTGTGTTTCAATGTTAAGTGCAATTCAGTTGTTCAAAAAGGAGGAAAAGATTTCAGATCATTCATTGCATTGCAGAACATTCAAGAGAGATAAATATTTCATTCACCATAGTGATTATTCATTTATAAGTTGAAATACATAAAAGAATAAGCATTGCATTGAAAGAAATAATGACTTATCAGATGTCCCACACAAGCCATGGGTGATAGCTGAACATACACAAATATAAGGAAAATACTATGCATCTAAGGAATATAAAAGGAAATACATAGCCATCATTGCCTTGGGGTTGTCGATCTTCGAAGTTGCCTCCTGTCCTGCTCCTAATCTCGACATGAACCTACAAAAATGTGGGAAGGGTCCCATTAAAGTTCTAGTTATGAAAATCCTTTATCCATCAGAAAAGGCATAATACTTTGATTATATTGCATTGATCAAATGAACATCAACCATATCTAGAAGGAATTGAAAAAGAAACAATCATGGATCATCTTTGTGTTTATTCTAATCTGTTTGTTTCATGTGCGAGTATAGGTGAAATTATGTTGTTTTAGATATATTTTAGCATGTGGTGCAAAATGGGCTCTCACAAGGGTTGAGCCCAGCATGCTACCTCCCCTTAATCTCAATGGGAATGAAAGAGGAAGTCATGATATCATTGTTCAAATAGAATGCGGATAACAAAAGGAATGCTACCTCGGATAGTACATGAATTTCAAGCTCAATACGCATCTATGACTGTCAATTCAAGGTAGTTTGAAGTGAGAGTCACCCATGAGTTTTGAGCTCTTTATGAGGCTGCCAATGAGTCAATTAGTGACCATGAGTATTAAAGATGCATATATGGAATAGGTAGACAACCATAATGATGGCATAACTGCAAGATATATACAGTACATTTTGCTTTTGACCATCAGGATTGTATTTGCAATTTATATTCAAGAAGTTCCTTCACATTGTCAAAGAAAGGAGCAACAGATAGTCATGTTCAAGACACAGTGAGGCTGACAATGACCAATGCCTTAAGGATACAAATGCTGCCATGGAGACTTGTCATCATAAATCCATGTAATAGACAGCTAGAGCATCAGTCATATGCATAAGTGAGACAGTCAATATCAAATGAGTACCATATAGAGTATGGTGAGCTCAACTAAAATCTATCAGAGCTGTACCATAAAGAGGTAAACTATATATAGTAGTCATCACACTGCTGTAGGAAGTAGACCGAGGTAAATGCTATTATACGGAGGTCTGCCATCTTGGGCATGCAATAATTAGCCATATGCATGATGCCATATCACAGATGATGAGTCTGCTCATCAAGTTTATTCAAGGTGTCATACCAATAAGTTTCCATGCCATATACAGCCTCAAGATGATGTATGAGTTCTTCACAAGGTGGTTGATGAGGTATGGAGCTGAGATAGCTATTTGTTGTGATGTTCACAACACGCCCCATTTTGCTCCTTAGCAAAACGAGGACCCCTGCTGGTGTCTTGCTTTTTGCTTCTGCTTGTGTTTTTTCTGCTTTCTGGCGGTCTGGTAAAAAAAATGGTCAGGTGCATCATCATCATGATATTGCATAAGGCAGGTCATCATCATGAGGTCTGTTTGTCAAAGTTCATATTTTGTTTCTGTGACCTCATATTTTGAAAGAGCTTGAAATTTCATGCAGTTTTGCCTTTTACTTCACTTGAAAATTCGACCGTATGTGGAAGTTATGCATGGTCAAAGTCTTGGTCAAACCTGATATTCGCAGGAGGATCATCATTTTATTTTTATTCTAAGTCATGTTGACAGGATCATCATGATCTTCGCATTATGCAGCATCATGATATCTTTTAGGAGGGTCATATTATAAACTCGGTTTTGCTGAAGAGCATCATCATCATCATATTTGAACCCCCCCCCCCCCCCCCCCGATAATATTCTGAGGTTCGAAATATCATGATGACATCAACTTTAAGTCAGGGTAGGTTCCCCGTCGAGGTGGTCTGTTGTATCGCGAGCATCATCATGATATTTCAACATTACCTGATCTTTTCATATCATGCTGATCACCCTGACTTAACAAAATCACCTTCGGCATATTTGCATGCGCACGTTCAAAACCTATCGCAAGGTCATCATCATGATATTTGCTGAACTTCGAATTATGATGATGACGACTCCCTATCATCTTGATCTTTCACAAGGGTCATTTTTTGCTGACATTCAAAAGATGATGACGACGACTTCATATCCTCCTGGTCTCCTTTCGCAACTTCATGATCATCATCCTGATCTTTCACAGAACATTCGCTGAAGTTCGCTAAGTAATGAAGGCATCATCATGATAATTTCGAAGGAGGATCATCATCTTCACATCCTCCTGATATCCGTTTGCCGAAACATCATGATGATCAGCCTATCTATTAAGAAGTGGTCGATATTACATTACTCAACAGCATCATCATATTTTGTAATATCACCCTGGCCCGAATATCATGATGACGTCATCATGATAAATCGATTAGGAGGGTCATCATCATCATTTTTTATCCTGTCCTGTTAACAACATCATCATCATGATCTTGTTTGTGCACCCGATATTTCGCCAAGTCCTCCTGCCGAAAATGCAACCTTTTGAGAACATCCTGATGATCATCATCATCATATTTTTATCCTGATCATGATCATGATCATAACATTTTCCCTTCGGCAGGATTTTTCTCAAACATGATCCGGTTGGCGGAATATCATGATGACGTCATGTTTCAAGTTTAACGAAGGCTCCAAATATCATGATGACGTCATCCCGATCTGAATAGCGAAAAAACAAATATCCTCCTGATGATCAGCATCATCATTTTTTCTTTCAACAGGATATTTTCAAGCACGATCCGTTAACCAAAAATGATGATGATGTCTTATTCCATGTTCGACAGGAGTAAATATCCTGATGATTATCCTTCATCATCATCATTTTTTCCTTCAAGCGGGGTACTTTTTTTCAAACACGATCCGGTTCCCGATTATCATGATGACGTTCTATTCCAAGTTCGACATACGCCCCAAATATGATGATGATCTTCATCATGCTGATCTTTCGAGAGGGTTACCTTGGCCGCAAGAGGATCATATTCACTTCATCATCCTGATCATGCTCCTCAGGTAACCCGATATTGCAATTATCCCCCTGAACTTTGAATTATGATGATGACGTCATCCTTAGCATTTCAATGAAGCCCGAATATCATGATGACGTCACCATCATCTTCTTCTCCTCGGCAGCATGATCATATTCGCATCCTCCATTTCTCCTTCATCATGATGATGATGTTGTTGTTCTTTTCTCCCTTATGCAGAAGCGGAATATCATGATGATGAGGTATATCGACTAACCTGTTTTTTGACGCACCGACAGGGATGATCATGCCGATGGGCGGGAAATGAAGTGGTGGAGTTTTAAGGTGTTTTTTTTGGCGCCTCTGACATTTTTTCAGTCAGCGATGGTTGACCCATCAATTTTGAGCAGCTTGGGCGCATTTTTGACGCGTTTTTGAGCGATTTTCTGATCCAATTCTCCTCTATCTTACGCAGTCACCTAGATTTAAACGCTTATTCTATTTTCATGCTGTTTTTTGTGATAAATGTGAAACTTATTGCTGGTCTTGTCTTGCAGGCTTGCAGTTGAGGAAAAAGCTGGAAAGTCAATGAAGTGACCTCATGGAGGCAGAAGATCTGATCTCAGGAGCAAGAAGATAGAGACGAAATGCAAAAGTTAAAGCCATTCAAGTGAAGAGGAAGGTCGTAGCTGGAGGTATTTCTACAAAAGACAAACAGAAGTTATTGCCCAGCTGCTGGAACTTCTCAGAAGGGGCAATATTTCGCCCAGATTTGACCACTGCTCTGAGATATTTTTGAGAACTGGTTCACCTGCATTTATTGCTGTAACTAGAGGTTTGAACCAGGAGTTCAGTTAGGTTTTTGCTGTAGTGAGGACAATCAAAATGTTATATATTGTGCCTCTCTACACTGTAATACTTTACAACAGGGGCTACACAACAGAGATTCTAGGAAAATACAGCAAGTTAGCTTAGCATAGTTTAGAAGTAGAGGAAGGAGGTCGCCTGTTTGTCTGCAGTAAGGTGTGCGTGGAATGTCTGGCTGCCTTACTGTATCTGTAAAGCTTGTAAGTTCTCTGTAGTATGATCAATGAAACTAAGAGTCATTCTTACATTGTAAATCATGTATGGCTATTCGTTTCTAATGCAATAGAATCTGGAGTTCTGCATCTATCTTCTGAGTGTTCTCCTGCTCTTCTTTGTGTTTTGAAATATCTTCTTTGAGAGCTTGCAATTTTAAATGTATGTTTGTGAAAATGCTCAGAACTTACATTTAGGGTTTTTACTGTGGATTTGATCAGATTACTGTGGTATTTACATAGTGCATAACAGAAACACTTAGATCCTTCGGTAGATTAAGTGAGGTATAGAGTAGATCTTTCTAACTTTTCCCAACCCATCTGAAATATCTAGCTGAAAACGTAGAAATCCAAAGGAAATTGTCTCAAATTTGAAGAAGCATGATAACAGAGCTATAAGTAGACAGTTTTCATAAACAGATCAAGAAGAAAGCTGAAAAAAATCCAAGAAAACCCTCTGAAACTTGCAGCCCGGTAACACTCGTATGCAAAATGAACAGAATACTTGTTGAAATCTATGACCTCTTTGCATATTCTTAGTCCAGTAAACCATAAAACAAACCTAAACTATGTAAGGCCCCTTGAACATTACAGCTTCACATTGACCAACTGAACTTGACCAACCGAACCATTGTAGACTTGGGATTAGTTGAATCACCAAATGATTCCTTCTTGTCTTTCAAGTATAGTTACAGTTCATGTCATGTGAATTTTAACTTATTGTTATGATTGCATCAAAATAGTCATCAACAGTTTTCTGGCGCTAGAAGGAGGGCCTGCCTGAGTTAGGCTTCATTTCAAACTGGCTAACGACAGTAACAGAGTGACTAGGTCTAGGTCCAGTTCAGGAGATATATTTGTGCAACTACCTGATACAAGGCGAAGTAAGAGCCCTTTAATCTGGAATCCAAAAATATCGCAAGCAGGAAGTTCATCTGGAACACCTCCTGGGTCACCTTTTAACATCCGTAGTATTGTAAGTCCTGATAGATCACTGTTCAGATCTTTAAATCTTGGTTCAGGCACTTCTGGAGGTCTCAATCCTCCTCTAAATCCTAATCCACCAATCAATCCAGGTATTTCTGCAAGTTCAAGTCAAGCTCAAACACCTGCAATGGCTTATTTCGATGTCAATTCTCCCATATTCTTCAATGATTATCATGACATGCCAAAAAATTCGGAAAAGATATGTCCCAAATACCAGTTACATCAAGACCCAGAAGATCATATTAGAATATTTAAGGAAGCATGTTTTAGGGCTATGTTAGAGCACGAGGATGTTGTGTGTAGGTTGTTTCCTTACACCTTTAATGAGCAGGCCTCTAGCTGGTACGTAAACTTACCCAATGGTTACATTTCTTCCTGGGCACTTATGGAAGAAGCATTTCTGTCAAGATTTAGAGGACCCATTGACCCTTATGCTTTGTATCATAAGCTGGCTGCTGTAAAACGAGGTGAGGGAGAGCTAATTGATAATTTTAATGACAGATTTCAAAAGGCCTATTCTAGGCTAGCAGCCCCTTATACCATAGATGATGCTCCCTTGTTGGCTATGTACTATGCTGCTTTGGATCCTTTAACTGCCATGTTTGTCAAAAGGAAACCTGACATAGATTCAGTATCCAAAGCCTATAAAGAGGCAGCCTCAGTGAACCAAGAAATGAGACATACAACTTACAGTCCATTTGGAGGAAATTTTGGGGTGCAGAATCAGGCACACCCATGGAATGGAGTCCCTGTGCAACATGCTCCACTAATAAATCCGGTTCCTTCTTACACACCTGTGTATAATCCTACTCCAATCCAGGCTATAACTCCTTACACGGCTAGTACTTCCAATAACAGTCAAAATAATGGTCAGCCTTTCTTCCAACTTCCTAGGGATGTAACTGTGGCAAAAGCACAAGATGATAGGGAAGACATCAAAGAGATTACTGCACATTTGAAAAGATTAACAACCGAAGTGACACAGCTAAGAAATGAGAATCTCTATGGCAGAAGCAACCAAAACTACAATCCACCTCAAGGTCACAACCAAGGCCAAAATCAGAATTATAGTCTCAACCAGAATCAGCAGTACAATCAGAACCAAAACTACAATCAGCATCAAGGCCCCAGTCAGGGGCAACCAATGCAAAATAGGGGGCCAGTGATAGATAATAGGACCTGGGGCAATAATAACAAGAACCAGAATCAACCTAGGCCACCCAAGACATGGAACACTGGGCCCAACAACGGTACTCTGGCTTCTCCTTTTGAGAATACAGATAATCATGGTGTAAAACAAATAACTAACATACAAATGGCCAATACAGCACCCAAAATTTGGTGCAGATTTCACAATACCAATACCCATGCTGAGCACGACTGTCCACAGCTCCACTTGGCAGCTAGTATTTTAAACGTAGATGTACAGCCTCCTACCTCTGAATTTCTTATTCCTAAGGGTAATGAGGTAGTACCCTTAGAATGTGACACAGCATTAGTCTTCGAAACGATTACCTTCGCAACTGCAGAAGAGAAAGAGGATGAATTGCTAGAGGATGAACCATACTGTTGTGAAAGTCTTTATCCTGAATCAGCCTTTGTGTTAAATGCTTCTCAGTTTCCTTTTGAATCTGAAAACGAGATATTAAATGAAACAGAGGAGGTGCAGGCCTTTCAACAGGCAAATAAAAGCCACACCTACAATTTGAGGAACAACCCTAGGCCGGGAGGACCTTTCACCACTTCCACTCCCCCGAATAACATCAATACACCCCCAGATCAGAATGCTAGCAACAATCCTGCCATACTTAAAGCTAGTCAGCACACAAATAACGGAACAGCAGTGCAAAAGGATCAAACAGGTAAGACAGAAGCAGTAGAGACAACAAGATTAGTGAATTACTTATCAGAGGAAATAAAGAAAATTAAGGTCAGCATACCTCTAAATGAATTATTGAAGACCCCAGGGATCAGAAATGCTTTTTTAAAATCCCTGGATACATCCATGACAAACATGGTGTTTGCTGATATAACTGTTCCTAGTAGTGATTCACCACCTAAGGAGAAAGGTAAGAAAGTTGAGCAGCCTTCCAATACAAATGTAGTAATACATGCGGATAAGAGGGATACTCAACCTTTCTTGTTAACTGTTAGGTTGTGTGGGAAGAATATACACAATTGCATGGTAGATTCTGGTGCTTCAGCCAACGTAATGCCCTTAGGAATATGTAAAACTCTCAGGCTGACTCCCACCAAATCTGCCAAGATTGTCACGCAATTAGATAAGACCGAGGTTAGTGTGATAGGAGAACTCATGAACATACAGGTGCAATTAGCTTCAGACCCTAGGGTGAGCCAAATTATTGACATTCAAGTAGTGAATATACCCGTAAATTATGGAATGTTGCTAAGTAGGGATTGGTCCAAGACATTAAACGGATATATGGTTACTGACTTTTCACACATGTGGTTACCATGGAGAGGCATCCCAAACCAGATCAGGATAGAGGCAGAGCCCAGAATGAGACATATGATAACAGAGTATAATCGAACTAATGAAATCTTATATGCTGCTGTTGAGCCAGGTGTCTATAGAGTTACCAACAATGGGATGTAGATTGAGGAGGTTATGATGTTAAATATTAGAAAGAAGTGTGTCAGCAATAGAACAGCACTATTCATTGAGTATGACAGAAATTCTTCAGATGAGGAAAACAACGCAATAGACAAATTTAGTCATGACATTAGACAAGAGATGGAAGAGTGCGTTACATACAATTTCCCAGTCCAATATGTGTATAAGGCTGAAAGTTGGCAAGGAAGTGAGGAGATTATTGGGCGACAGGAGGATGCAGCAGCAACGGTCGTTAAATGTGTAGAGGATACAACGATGGAACCAATGCTAGGAATAAAGGATAATAAGATCTCTCTCCTGGAATCATGTGATGATTGTTGCAGGTTAATAGAAGCAGACTCCACACTGGACGATAACTGTGGGTCATCTGATGAACAATTTTTGAAAGAAGAGGATACAGAGGATCATGTTGCTGCTGTACATAGTCAGACATCACCCCCATGCCATGTTGAAAATAAAACAGGGGAGTACTTCTGTCAATCAAAAGATGTCATCCCACTTTTACTCTCAAGTGATTTAAAAATGATTAATTTCTGTATATCAGATGATGATGAAGATACTTACTTAAGTGCTGATGTGCAGGAAACTGATGAGAACATTGAGAGGTTTGCTAAATTTGAGGATAAACTGAACATCCGGAATGAAGGAATAAAGGTAGATGAAGATGAAGATATGATACATCTAGAGTCATTCATCTTTCAACTTGAAGAAGGACTAGACATAGAGCTGGGCTATGAAAATGCAGAGCTAAATGAAGAGCCAGCTACTAATAAACAAGTGTGTTCCACAGAGCTAAAGGCACATCAGGTTGTCTCTTTCCTTTCCTTAGTAAACAATGATAAATGCTATTTTGATTATGGAAATTCAAGAGATAAGACATGCATATGGATTAATCATAAACCTGATGAGTAGCCTCAGTTACTAGTTAAGAGCTATTCTGATAAACACAATGAATCTAGAATATCAGAATTTTTTTCAGAATTCAAAGATAAATCTGCTAGGATGAGAACCATCACCAGTACCCTGTTACTCCTGCACAACCTAAAGAAATATGCAAGTAGGGGTGTTCTTGGGTCTTTTTCCTGGGTTTCAGTTTGCCTTGGAGGGGCTGGTATATAGTCTGATGGGGTAGTTGTTAGTCATTTTTTTTTGTGTGTTCTTCTTTTGCTGTTTTCTTTTTTTAGGTTAGTTGTTTGTATAGCTTCCTTTCTGTATGTTTTTTTTGCTTTTTGTTTCTGTCTGTTTGTACAGTTTTTTCTTTTGTTGTGCTGTTTGTACAGCCTGTTTGTTTGGTCTGTTTGTTGTCTCCTCAGCAGGGATCTTTATTTTACTGTAGAGTATTAAGGAGCAGAAAATGGATTAACTTCTCAGTGCAACTCAGGTTGAGGGCAAGTTTTCTTCTCAAGATGAGATAGTATAAATTCATTATCAACTATGCAGACAAAGAGAAAGATGTCAAATGGAGGTAAAGTGAAAGATAAAACTTTATTTTGATAAAACCCTAGGGTTTTTGAATAACAAAGAAAATGTAGATTGTCATATGCCAACCATTGCCAAAGATGTCATTTTTCTTTAAAAGATTCAAAAACCCATTTCAATAATATGCAAAGAAGAATGGTAGGCTCAACTATAGTGAAATCAAGAAGTATGGCCATGGGTTCCCATTCCAAAATACACAGAAGTGTCATACAAAGTCACGAACTGAGGTAAGAGAAAGCCTCATTGTCTTCAATAGTTTAAAACCATTTGGGGTTTTAAGATAAATTGTAAACAGAAGAAAAGTATACAAAGCTCAAATGAAGACATAATGGTTAGAGACACTGGAAATGGTCACGGGTAGTGTAGAGGTAAAGTCTTTTCTCCACAATAGTTAAGTCTGCTTGGTGTTTTGAGAAGGAATATCAAATGCCAAGGAAATGTAGGGGTCTCGATCCATACAAGCAGAAAACCTCATATCTAATATAAAGTCATTATAATGTGATGAAGAGCACCAACAAATATTCCATATTCTTTCTCAAGAGGTAGAGAACATTCATTGCTATGCTCAGTCTAAGCTTCTACCAACGAAATAAGAAATAATGCAGAGCTTGAAAGGAGTTTTTACCTTGTATGATACATGGAGATGAGACCATGGGATGTAATCATTTTTTGTTGCCTTCAAAATAGATCAAAACCCCTTTGCCCATGATGGCTTGAGAGAAATAGAAATAGAGGATGTGGAGATACAAAGATTACATTAGAGAAGCTACAGTTGGTTAAAAAGGGTGAATTTTGCCACAAAATAAGGAAAAATGGATCGAAATAGCATAAAGGTTATTACCTTTTATCCCTTGTAAAAGAATCTTCAACCAGATGCATAGAAATCATCCAAGAATAATTGGGTGATGGAGTAAATGATCCAAACCCTACCTTGTTGGCTATAGCAGAGGAGTCTCCAAAAGAATGTGAATGTGAAATGAACCGGCAGAAATAGGGTTTCGAAGGTGATTTGGGAATTAGGGATTCTTTTGCCCTAAAGGAGGTGTTGGTTTTAATCACATATTATTCATTTTTGAAGACTTACTAATACCCCCAGTATTATACCCATCTATAGACCCTAGATCTTCATGCCTTAGGATATTTAATGCCGTAGGTACCCTTTCAAAATTTTAGTGATAAAGCATTGTGCCTTAAAAGGGTATTTTATACATTGAAGAAGGGATTTAGGTCTATGTGCCTTAGGGAGACTTTTGTTTTCTTCAAAACATTAAATAAGGCCTTCATATTTTTGTGATTTTATAGAAATCATAATGCCAAATGAGAGATATATGCTTGGCTAAAAGCAGATTAAAGCCTTGTAATATTTTGCAAATTAGAATTAAATCAAGGATATAAAACTGTAAAATTTTTGTAAAGCATTATTTTAAAGCAATGCTTTATAAATAATTGCTATTTTTAATGCAGATAAAGCTAGTGAATAGACAAAATCTTTCTTCATTTCCTTTGGGTGAAATTGGGAAGAAGAAGATGAATTTGAGGCATTTCTGAGTAGATAAGATATGTTTTGAAGTGGATTTTTGGTTGGGCTACCTAAGGGAACAATTTGGCAGTTTTATTCTTCAGTTTAGAGGCAATTCGATGTTATTTTTGGCATCTTTTTTTTTAAGCTCGAAAATGGATTTTTACCTCTATTTTTAGGAGTTTTTTCCAGGTTTCAGGGGAAGATTATTACACAGGATATATGGCAAGGGAATCTTCTTTTGCAATTCCAATTTCAGTTAGAGTTTTGTAGAGATCAGAGTGCAGAGAGATCAGAGTCTTCCTCTCACATTGAGAGTGTTGTACTCATTTATTTTACTGCATTCATTATTCCTTCAGTTATTGAGAAACAACTTTCCTTCACATTTTGTCCAATTATTTGCAAGTTAATCTGATGTTGCATTGTGATGAATGTTTGTCCTTTGCTTTATCTTAGCTTGTGATATTTTTGCAAAATATTTGTTTAATTCAGGTGGCATGTTGTGTCTACCAGACCTTCATGTGAAATATTTATGAGTTAAATGATCAGAGTGTTGTGAAAGGCAAAGTTCAAATAATCTATTTGTGAGTAAGATCTGTTAGGTGATACAATTTTAAAGGTTAAATCTGAATCCATTTATTTCAGCATATCCTTCTATCCCTTTTCACTTGCAAGTTAATTAGATTAGGAAATGATAAGGAGAACCAACTCACTCTGGAGATTCCCTCTCAAAATAGATCACCCACATTTGAGAGGGTTTCCATGTTTCAACAGGATAGTCAAGCTTGACTTGGCTAGTGGCGCAATCCTAATTGACAATAGTTTTTGGCATGCCCGATGGGACAAAAACACATTTTTCCTCTATTGTTTGGTATGCGCAGCAAGTTGGTCATCCTTTTAGAGGTAAAATCAACACACTTGGTGACTCAAATTTCTAGTTTTGCATGTAGATCCAGTGAGCAACACATGAGAAGAAAGTCACATACTGAAGGATCGAGTGTTTTCTTCAGCATCAACAACCTTTGGAGGTAAAAAATATTTTAAACACCTTGACAACTCTAAATAAATGGCCAGACCGTAACCTTTTGCTGCATTTAATAGGGGCAACCGGTTACAACTGGTCTAGCACGATGACATTCTAGCTGCAGCCCTCAGAGGACTGTCATATTTCACTAGAGAGGATCATACTATAGTTGTTAAACACATTCAAGATGTGGCAACACTGTGTTCAGTACATAATGTTACCCAAGAGAACGTAGCAATCAGACTCTTGGCTACATCGCTGAAAGGGAAAGCTTTACACTGGTTTTGAGGACTCACAACAGGCTCAATAACATCATGGGATCTACTAGGAGATGGATTGCACAAACATTTTGAAGACAAATTGGATCTTTTGTCTCTGCTACAGCAGTTGAGTACCATCAAGAGGCATCCGCATGAACATATGTTTGATTTCAATTACCACTTTCGGAGGACTTGGGACACGATCCCCTTGATGGTAAGGCCTACACCATTGCATACCTTTTTATTCTATCTTAGAGCTCTAGATAGCGAAATATCTGTTATGATTCAGGCTCTGGGTGGATCTACCCTTCCCAATGCTTTTGAGATTGTTGTTAGAGTAGAAAACTACCTTATTCTAGTAGGGAAAATACCCCCAAGCCCTTCCTTACCCATTTTTCCACAAATCTAGTCACCTGTGCCCATGGCAATTCCCCTTTTAGTTGTTGTCCCAGCTATTCCAACCATAGGACACTAGGCTGCTGCTCAAGATCCTACTATTCTAGCTCATTCTCAAGAGTTTCAAGAGGGTAGATTTATGCTATAAGATGTTGGTGAAGAATTTGTTAATATCAGGAGGCAAATTAGTCAAGAATAAAAGCCTTTCCAAACCCCATGTCAGTTTAATCAGCAGAATAGACCTCCCTCCCAAACTGATCCACAGGCCCCAAGAAGAGACTATAACCCTGAGGCAGTTTTTATGAATTGGCAAAAACCCTAATTTTTGTAATGAGAATTATCCCCAAGGCCAAGAGATGGGTTTTAAATGCAAACAGACTCCTCAAGAGTTCAAAATCTCGAGTTTCAGAAGCTCTGACTTCACTCAGGAGCCTATCTATATTCGACACCAATCTATTAGTCCTTAATTGCATCCATGTCAAGAATCTAAACAAATTGAAATCATGAATGTCAGGCCAAGAGCTGAGAAATCAAATAGAAAACAAGATGCTTCCATTGTTTATCCTGTAGCCTCGGCCGATTATGAGCATATTAAATGTGTGAAGGAAGTTTATCCAAACTTGGTCCTGAACCCTTTGCACTTTGAATCATTTGAAAAAATTTCTAATGCTTTCTATAAGATGAATGAAAGTAGGATGCATAAATTTGAAGGAAAAAGTCTTTAGTCACAAAGACACATTGCTTAGGTTCAAAGGGAGAATAGACTGGAGAAAGGAGATGTTTTAGTTTTCTTGTTTGATCATCTATCCACCTATGTCGATGATGATGAAGACAACATGCAGGAATCAAACTTATTAGCCAATTTGGGATAGCCAGAGGATATTACAGAAAGTCATGTGTTGTTGTTTAATGAGGACAATAATGAGGTTGGGGTCTCCGTAGAGTTTGAAGAGCAAAGAGGCAGTTTTGTCTCCAAACCTAGCATGCTTATTCTACATGATGACCCTGACTACCAGACTGAACACAAGGTTGAATCAGACTAGCTTCTACATGAAGATGAGACATTCAGTATATTCTCAGAGCTCACATTGTATTGTGATGAGGAAGCTGACCTGAATGAGACTAAAGTAGCTTATCTTGACAAGCAATCAAGTCAACTAGCTAAAGATGATCTACCTATCCAAGACAACTTCATACTTGATTGTTAGGATCCTGACTGTTCGACTTGCAGAGAGATTGCCACACTACTGATTTCTTGCAACAATCAAAAGCCCAAGCTGGTTGATGGTAATAATAATAAGCAGTATGAAAAGGATCAGTCAAGGAAGGTATAGATTTAGGTAGACTCCAAAGAGGACAGCGATGACACGTAGGAGCTTGAAATTGATGCTATCCATATTGATGAATGTTCTTCATTGACTAATAATCTGTATTCTAAGCCTAGTCCAACTTTAGCTAAGAGCCTACTAAGTTTTGAAAGTGATCCGCTAACTATGTAAGAAGAAGTAATGTGGTAGGCTATTATGCAAGGTGTAAATACTATTGTTGTCTCCAACCCAAAGCCTTCGAGAGGCTACCCCATTAGAGATTTGGCCAATCAAGTGACCGATAACTTTCAGAGTGTTTTCAGCATCCCTGAGAATAAGATTGCGGTTGAGGAGCAACATATTCAACTTGCCCATTCACAGCCAATCAAAGATATACCTGAACAGTATCAAGAGTTTCAAACCTTTGATTGGATTCTGCAGGTTATAGTATGGCTAATTATAAGGTGTGTTCTCGTGTCATGCTCCTTCTTGCTAGTTTGTAAACATGAGAAGCATTCTCAGTTGGTTAGAAGAGGTAGTTATTTCACACAATCGGTGAATGGTTTTGTTTGATCAGTCACTTTGGCTGGTTAGAGTAGGATTAGGTTAGTGTTGTCAATAAATAAATGCTCAGTGCATATCTGCTTTTAGTCACTTTTGTTTCCCTAAGTGTTGTTGCACAGTTTTCTGGCTATCAAGGCCTGTTAGTTTGCTTTCAGTTTAGTTTGTTTTCAGTTTTCGTTGCTGTTGCAATTGGTTAGAGTGTCGAGTTGCAGTGTTTTCTAAGTTTGAAAAGGATAAAGTATGACTCAATGCCCAATGGATATTCAAGGAAACTGATCAAATGCTTAGCAGGCAAGCATATAGTAGAAGTCTCCAGAAATATTACCATTTTTTACCACAACTCAAAATTGGCTGAGAAGATGTGACAAATTCATTTTTTGAGTAAGGGTTAAATTCTTCTATTATGAGTTAGTTGCATAGTTATTGTGTTTCAGTGTTAAGTCCAGTTTAGTTGCTCAAAAAGGAGGAAAAGATTTCAAATCATTCATTGCATTGCAGAACATTCAAGAGAGATAAATATTTCATTCACCACAGTGATTATTCATTTATAAGTTAAAATACATAAAAGAATAAGAATTGCATTGAAAGACATAATGACATATCAGATGTCCCACACAAGCCATGGGTGACAGTTGAACATATGCAAATATAAGGAAAATACTATGCATCTAAGGAATAGAAAAGGAAATACATAGCCATCATTGCCTTGGGGATGTTGATCTTTGAAGTTGCCTCTTGTCCTACTCCTGATCTCGACATGAACCTACAAAAATGTGGGAAGGGTCCCATTAGAAGCTCCGGTTATGAAAATCCTTTATCCATCAGAAGAGGCATAATACTTTGATTATAGTGCATTGATCAAATGAACATCAACCATATGCAGAAGGAACTGAAAAAGAAACAATCATGGATCATCTTTGTTTAATTCTAATCTATTTGTTTCATGTGCAGGTATAGGTGAAATTATTTTGTTGTTTCAGATATGTTTCAACATGTGGTGCAAAATGGGCTCCCACAAAGGTTGAGCACAGCATGCTGCCTCCCCTTAATCTCAATGGGAATGAAAGAGGAAGTCATGATATCATTGTTCAGATAGAATCCAGATAACAAAAGGAATGCTACCTCGAATAGTGCATGAGTTCCAAGCTCAATACCCATCTATGACTATCAGTTCAAGGTAGTTTGAAGTGAGAGTCACCCATGAGTTTTGAGCTCTTTATGAGGCTGCCAATGAGTCAATTAGTGACCATGAGTATTAAAGATGCATATATGGAATAGGTAGACAGCCATAATGATGGCATAACTGCAAGATATATACAGTGCATTTTTCTTTTGACCACCAGGATGGTATTTGTAGTTTATATTTAGGAAGTTCCATCACATTGTCAAAGAAAGGAGCAGTAGACAGTCATGTTCAAGGTACAGTGAGGCTAACAATGACCAATGCCTTAAGGATACAAATGTTTCCATAGAAACTTGTCATCATAAATCCATGTAATAGACAGCTAGAGCATCAGTCTGCATAAGTAAGACAATCATTATCAAATGAGTACCATATAGAGTATAGTGAGCTCAACTATATGTTATTAGAGCTATGCCATAAAGAGGTAAACTATATACAGTAGTCATCACACTGTTGCAGGAAGTAGCCATAGATAAATGCTATTATATGGAGGTCTACCATCTTGGGCATGTAATAATCAACCATATGCATGATGCCATATCACAGTTGTTGAGTGTGATCATCAAGTTTATTCAAGGTGTCATGCCAAGAAGTTTCCTTGCCATATACAGCCTTAGGATGATGTATGAGTTCTTCACAAGGTGGCTGATGAGGTATGGAGCTGAGATAGCTATTTTCTCTTTGTTGTTTTGAAGTATTAAACTATTGATCAAATGCATAAGAACAACAATACATGACACATCAGGCACTTATTCTTTGATAAGGTATGAGAATTGCATAAACAGTTATAAAAGATTCATCATCAGTCATATTATCTAAGACAAAGTGGCGTAAAAGGAATCATTCCAATATGTTTACACACTCCAGATGCAAAGTGAGTTACACTTAGTTCCAATCATCAAATGAAAGTATGCATGCTCATTGGTTTGAACATGATGATGGTGAACAACCATGAGTGATACAATACATGAGACTAACCCCAGAATGTGAACCTCAGAGTGTGATAGCCATAAACTACATATCATAGTGAAAGAAAGTGACAAAATGGACTGCAAGTATCATATGTTATAGGTGGTCAACTACCAAATACAACTAAAAGAAATACAAGAGGCAAATAAAGATAAGACGTCAGGAACAACACATTACCATTATATAATACAAACTAGAGCAGCAAATATGGAACAACATGTCTTAATCATAATACAGTCAATGATGTTAAGAAGTTTACATTCAGTCATAGCATTAATGGCACATTTATATTTTGGTTGTAAATGATCTTCAAAGGAGAATATGTTGTCACAATGTCACCACGTTGTTATAAATTCAATGTTTATAGGTCTTTTAAATAGCCATGACTTTATCACCAGACAGAACAATAATAAGAAAATGGAAAAGAAGCTTTAGGTTTCAAACAAGAATAGCAAAGTACCATGCAGAAGTAAATTCTTCTTTTTCATGAGTTTAACCTATTTAAAGTCTCATATGAAAATCTCAAAAATATAGTAAAGAAAGAATGTCTTAAAAACTCATATGAACAAGTGCTCAAGAATTCATATGGTTGCAACATTTAATCACTCAGAAATGATCAAGTGGATAGGTGCATATCCATGGGCTCATGGTGAGAGCTATAGATAAAGCCACGACCTCGAATCAAGATAGCATACGGACATGAATAGTGAGTCAAGTTCGCGGCCATTTCATGGAGAAAATGGATTAACTTCTCAATGCAACTCAAGTTGAGGCCAAGTTTTCTTCTCAAGATGAGACAGTATAAATGCATTATCAACTATGTAGACAAAGAGCAAGATGTCAAATGGAGGTAAAGTGAAAGATAAAAATTCATTTTGATCAAACCCTAGGGTTTTAAATAGCAAATGAAATGTATAGTGACATATGTAGCCATTGCCAAAGATGTCATTTTTCTTTAAAAGCTTCAAAAACCCATTTCAATAATATGCAGAGAAGAATGGTAGGCTCAGCTATAGTGAAATGAAGAAGTATGGTCGTAGATTCTCATTCCAAACTACATAGAAGTGCCATACAAAGTCGTAGACTAAGGTAAGAGAAGGCCTCGTTGTCTTCAACAGTTTAAAACCGTTTGGGGTTTTAGGATAAATTGAAAATAGAAGAAAAGTATACAGAGTTCAAATGAAGACATAATGCTCAGATACACTAGAAATGGTCGTGGGCAGTGCAAAGGTAAAGTCTTTTCTCCATGACAGTTAAGTCTACTTGGTGTTTTGAGAGGGAATATCAAATGCCAAGGAAATGCAGGGGTCTCGAGCCATACAAGCAGAAAACCTCATATCTAATATAAATTTAGTATAATATGATGAAGAGCACCAGCAAACATTCCATATTCTTTCTCAAGCGGTAGAGAAGATTCATCGCTATCCTCAGTCTGAGCTTCTACAACCAAAATAAGAAATAATGCAGAGTTTAAAAATAGTTTTTACCTTGTATGATACATCGAGATGAGACTGTGGGATGTAATCATTTTTTGTTGCCTTCAAAATAGCTCAAAACCCCTTCACCCATGATGGCTCGAGAGAAACAGAAATAGAGGATGTGGAGATACAAAGATTGCATGAGAGAAGCTACAGTCGGCTAAAAAGGGCAAATTTTGCCACAGAAATAAGGAGAAATGGATTGAAATAACAGAAAGGTTATTACCTCTTATCCCATGTAAAAGAATCTTCAACTAGATGCATAGAAATCATCCAGGAACAACAGGACAATGGACTAAATGATCCAAACCCTACCTTGTTGGCTACAGCAGAGGAGTCTCCAAAAGAATGCGAATGTGAAATGAACCCGTAGAAATAGGGTTTCGAAGATGATTTGGGAATTAGGGCTTCTTTTCCCCTAAAGGAGGTGTTGGTTTTAATCACATATTATTCATTTTTGAATACTTACTAATACCTCAGGTATTATACCCATTTGTAGACCCTAGATCTTCATGCCTTAGGTCTCTATTGTCACGTGAAATTGTACCCTGCTTGGTAGGATTCCAAGCTTTCCAATGACACAATGGGAATGATCTCAAGGAGTGGGACCTTGCTCAGAGAGATCAGACCTCTGGAGAAGGCCAGCTTCCTTCCCTGATTATCACCTAAAATTACTGAACTTTGAGGGGAAAAGGGAGGAGGAAAGCTTTAAAATGAAGATGAAACAGAAAACTTGAAAACAAAGGGTGATGCACTAGATAGATTAAAAGAGACTTCCACAACACTGAGAAAATGCACAATATAATCAGATACAGCAAGTAAACATACACAGATTAGATGATTCTAGTAGAGGTAAGGCGTAATAGGCTTGAGAGGAATAGAATGTTCACAGACAACCTCATACAGATTCACACAGAACTGGAAAATTAGCAAAGGAGGTAAAATAACTTGCATATATCCAATGAAAGGGCAAGGTTACAGTATATGAAAACTCTGTTTGGAAACAAAAAGACCACAATGCCAAAAAATTTCCAACCCTATTTACAACATAAAAATGCATATTTATAGTATTCCAAAAATAATGCCCTAAGTCAACTACAAAGTTCGCTCTGTGAGCTGTATCAGAAAATATCTCCTCTAAAAGGATGTCCCAGCTGCAATAGTTATGGCGTCAAACATATGGGACAGGGCAGATAGAAGATATTTTGGAGTCATTAATGCAAGTAGATTACTCATTGATCTGCAGTAATGAAAATATCTGAAATAGGATGGTGGCAAGATATTTCTGATCATCAATGCAAGCTGCTTCCTCTCTGTGCAGTAAAGAATGCAAGAAATATCTGCATCTACCCCAAAAATGGTTGCTGAAACGTCCCTTCGTCCAAATATGCAAATCTAGATTCAAAATTGAAATGTGAGAATAACCCTCTGAAAAACCTGCCATATGAAAGAGGAGGCAAAACCATGCATTTTTGCATCTTACATCATGTCAAAATTCACCAGGATGGAGGAGACATAGGTGGTCAAAGCTTCGGTCAATTGCCTGAATATTTCGAAGATCGGAGTGATATGGAAAAGATCGGGTGATATTTCAAAGATTGGGGTGATATGGAAAAGATCGGGTAATATTTCAAAGATCGGGGGATATTTTAGAGATTAGGGTGATATTACAAATATCACTCGATGTTCAGAATATCACCCGATGTTCGGAATATCACCCGATGTTCAGAATATCACCCCTCCTAGAAAATCAGGTTTGACCAGAACATTGACCATACATAATTTCCTTATTTTAGCAAATTTTAGGTTTATGTAAAAAGCAAACTTGGCTATTTTTTCTAGCTCTTTCACATGGTAAGCTTCTTCAGGCAGGCTTCAGACCTTGAGATTTGGGTTCAGACTTCAAGATCACAAATATAGCTTACATTGGGGATATGCACACTGACTGATGCTGCTTGAATTATTTGACTCCGGCTAGAGGAACAAAAGGTCAACAATTTGGTGACTTCTATGGGATGTTTGCCTACTAAACAATTAGATTAGTGGCCTTGAGCATCTATTGGGCATGGAGTCATACATAGACTAAAAATATATAGATATTTTTAAAACACTTTTGACAAACCATTCCGACCTATGTAACTCAGCAAAACAACAGTGAAAGACACTTGAAACCTAACAGAAAAATAAAATGTAGAAAGCAACCTATCTAACTATGCTGGCAGCACTTAGGGAATTGAAAACTACTGCACCTACTCTATCCTAAACAACCAAGGTGCTGCTCAAACATAACCATTTACTGGTTGGGTGAAGTAGCTACCTTTTCTGCACAGTATGCAATTTTTTCCATGCTTGAGGACAACTATAAAGAGAGGAAAAATAAACAAAAATTTGACAAAGAGTTGCAATACCTCTTGAAGAACATACACAAGTTCCCTAGTCTTTTACATGGAATGTAAAAATTCCTATCATGAGGTAGAAAAGTGACTTGAGTCTGCTCTTTCCTAGCTGTATCTCCATACTTGGGTGCAAGCAGGATATGAATATCCATGTTGGCCTCCATTTTGGCTAGATGTCTAATTGGGCATCCTCTGGAAAGAGTGCTTTCAAAAGTCTCCATGCTAGTTCCTTGTTGTTCCAAATCATGTAGCTATTTCTCTTCTTGTTTTTTATCTGCTATTTCAAATAGTTTAGGCTCAATATCCAAAACTAGGCAAAAAGATGCTTCTTCCTGAGTCAAAACAGACTTTAGATCATCCCAAAATCAAACTACCTCATGAGCTAAACCTTCATTTCCATATTGACTTCCATGAACTAGCAACTCCTCACACTGTTCAACAACCTGTAGCTGTCCCAAGTCTTGGGTAATCACAGTCATATCTTCTCCATTTTGTTTAGTAACTGAAGGTAGCCTGTCATACCAAAACATATCAGCCTCATGTCCACCAAGTTTCTCTTGTTCATCTATCTCCTCAACACACTATTCCTACTCTTGTTCAAACCTATGAACTCGTTGTCTTGATTTAGCATGATTTGCAATGTCTTCCAGTAAATTTAATACTTTGTCACCTAGCTTAGAGACAAAAACTTCAAGGTCATCCCAAAATGACTCTTCCTCACACTCTTCATGAGATTTTGATGGAGGATAGCTATTTTCTGCTTCATAACAGCTCTCAGCCAGCTGTGCGGGTTCCAAGAAAGGCTTACTTTAACTTTCTTTCACTTGATCTAAGACCCTATTGTCAGATTGCTTAGTTTTAATCATCATCTCCTCATATTGTTGAACCTCTTCTTGCTGGTTTGAAATTGCTGGGAAGGTGGGTACCTGAAAGCTTTCTTCATCTTGTTCAACAAAAGCAGGTAAATGATCAAACAAGAAAACCAAATCTTCCTCACACTCTTCATGTGGTGCCTTTTCCAATGACACTTGAGCATCCTTTCTTTGCAACTGAAGACCTCTACCTTGCAACCTCTGAATGTTGCCTTCATTCATTTTATAAACAACACTAGAAAATTGATCAAATGAATGAAAATGTAAGGGATTCAGAGACAATCCTGATCCTACATCCTCTCCACATGTATTATGCTCATATTTAACTGGGGATATAGTACAAACAATAGCAACCAACTGCTCCTCTTGTTTTTGATCTTCATGTTCATATTTTCCCCTTGGTATAGGATTCGATTTCCCATCTTCTTGATCTTGGACTAGTATGGAAGGAATAACTTTGTTGAGGTTTGGTATCTTATAACTAGGATACCTAGTCCAAGAAGGCTGCCATGGCTGTTTAGGAAGATGATTTGGTTCAGATTCCTGACATGACTGAAACTGAGGATTAATGGATTGGTTTGACTAATTTTGCTCTTTTATGGGCTCTTGTTGTAAAGAATATCCTTGTTGCCTCTTTAAATCATCTAGCTGCTTGTTCCACTCAAACCATATGTTCTCGGTATTTGCAATCTCTATTCTGTCATCACTTTGAAAATGATTGGGAAAGTAGTATTGCTGGCTTGGCATAAAATGAGATTCTTGAGGCTAGTCATAGACATACAGTGGCTACCATGGAATCTGTGCATAGTTGGGAGGGTGGTAAGTATGACAGACTAGTTGGTTATCAACTATCAATGGGTTGTTTGGACTAAAACCAGCTATATGACCATTATGATATGGCTCATAAAATGATGTATTAACAGGACTTTCATGAAATGGTGGAAAGTAAGACACATCTCTTTGAAAATAAGACATACTGCGGCATTTATATACGCTGAAAACTCATTGAAAAAATTTCACAATAAAATCAAGTCTGATTTTTAGTTAAATAAGTACATACCAGCACTTGTCTTCTCAAAACCAGTAGATATTTTTTTTAGATTCACCAGATTTGTGTTTTCCTTGCCTCCCAAGGCAGGTTTTGTTGACATACACACCAATATCAGCAATGTATAAACTATTCTGCACTAGTTTTTACTAAACCAAAGTTTCAGAGTTGCCAGGTATGTATTTAAAAACACCTCAAAAGGCTGAAATCAACTACTGTACACACCAAATAGCAGTGAAAAGTATAAAAATTGGACTAAGAATCAGTTCATAGTCCCACCAGGCGTGAAATTGCACCCTACTTGGAAGGATTCCAAGCATTCCAATGACACAATGGGAATGATCTCAAGTTGTGGGACCTTGCTCAGAGAGATCTAAACTCCAGAGAAGGCCAACTTCCTTGCCCGATTATCACCTAAAACTACCAAACTTTGAGGGGAAAAGGGAGAAGGAAAGCTTTAAAATGAAGATGAAATAGAAAACTTGAAAATAAAGGGTGATGCACCAGACAGATTAAAAGAGACTTCCACAACACTCAGAAAATGCACAATATAATTAGATATAGCAAGTAAACATACACAGATTAGATGATTCTAGCAGAGGTAAGGCGTAATAGGGTTGAGGGGAACAGAATGTTCACAGACAATCTCATGCAGATTCACACAGAACTGGAAAATCAGCAAAGGAGGTAAAATAACTTGCATATATCCAATGAAAAGGCAAGGTTACAGTATATGAAAACTCTATTTGGAAATAGAAAGACCAGAATGCCAAAAATATTCCAACACTATTTATAACATAAGAATGCATATATATAGCATTCCAAAAATAATGCTCTAAGTTGGCTACAAAGTTCGCTCTATGTGCTATATCAAAAAATATCTCCTCTGAAAGGACGTCCCAGCTACATTAGTTATGGCGTCAAATATCTGGGACAGGGCAAATAGAAGATATTTTGGAGTCATTAATGCAAGCAGCTTACTCATTGATCTGCAGTAATGAAAATATTTGAAACAGGATGGTGGCAAGATATTTCTGATCATCAATGCGAGCTGCTTCCTCTCTATGTAGTAATGAATACAAGAAATATCTACATCTGCCCCAAAAAGGTCACTGAAATGTCCCTTCGTCCAAATATTCAAATTCAGACACAAAATTCAAAAGTGAGAATACCCCTCTAAAAAGCCTGCCATATGAAAGAGGAGGCAAAAACATGCATTTTTGCCTCTTACATCATGTCGATATTCGCCAGGACGGAGGAGACACAAGTGGTCAAAGCTTTGGTCAACTGCATGAATATATCACCCTACATCTAGCCTTCTGAAACTGCTTTTGGTGCTTAAACTCCTTATGAGGGATATGATGATGACGTCACCATCATGGACGGGCCTTATTGAAATGTGACAGAATGGTGTCAATCATCATATCAACATTTGGGGTGATATATGAAAGGTTGGGTGATATTTCAGAGATCAAGGTGATATTACAAATATCATGCGATATTTCTGAGATCAGGGTGATATGGAAAAGATCGGGTGATATTTGGGAGATCGGGGTGATATGGAAAAGATCAGGGGATATTTTGGAGATCGGGGTGATATGGAAAAGATCGGGTGATATTTCAGAGATCGGGGTGATATGGAAAAGATCGGGTGATATTTCAGAGATTGGGTTGATATTACAAATATCACCCGATGTTTGAAATATCACCCCTCCTAGAAAATTAGGTTTGACCAGAACATTGACCATACATAGCTTCCTTATTTTAGCAAATTTCAAGGTGATGTAAAAAGCAAACTTGCCTATTTTTCAAGCTCTTTCACATGGTAAGCTTCTTCAGGCAAGCTTCAGACCTTGAGATTTGGGTTCAGACCTCAAGATCACAAATATAGCTTACATTGGGGATATGCACACTAACTAATGTTGCTTGAATTATTTGACTTCGGCTAGAGGAAAAAAAGGCCAACAGTCCCCTTTCAAATTTTTAGTAATAAAACATTGTGCCTTAAAAGGCTATTTTAGTCGTTGAAGAAGTGATTTAGGTCTATGTGCCTTAGGGAGACTTTTGTTTTCTTCAAAACATTTAATAAGGCCTTCATATTTTTGTGATTTTATAGAAATCATAATACCAAATGAGAGATATATGCTTGGCTAAAAGCATATTAAAGCCTTGAAATATTTTCCAAATTGGAATCAAATCAAGGATATAAAACTGCAAAATCTTTGTAAAGCATTACTTTAAAGCAATGCTTTATAAATTGCTTTAAATAAGTGTTATTTTTAATGCAGATAAAACTAGTGAATAGACAAATCTTTCTTGATTTCCTTTGGGCAAAATTAGGCAGAAGAAGATGAATTTGAGGCTTTTCTGAGCAGATAAGATATGTTTTAAAGCAGATTTTTGGTGGGGCCACCTAAGGGAACAGTTTGGTAGTTTTATTCTTCAGTTTAGAGGCAGTTTGATGCTATTTTTGGCATCTTTTTTCTAAAGCTCGAAAATGGATTTTTACCTCTATTTTTAGGAGTTTTTTCTAGCTTTCAAGGGGAGATTATTACACAGGATATATGGCAGAGGGAATCTTCTTTTCCAATTTGAATTTTAGTTAGAGTTTTGTAGAGATCAGAGTGTAGAGAGACCAGAGTCTTCCTCTCACATCGAGAGTGTTGTACTCATTTATTTCACTGTATTCATTATTCCTTTAGTTATTGAGCAACAACTTTCCTTCATATTTTGTCCAATTATTCGTAAGTTAATTTGATGTTGCATTGTGATGAATGTTTGTCCTTTGCTTTGTCTTACCTTGTGATATTTTTGCAAAATATTTGTTTAATTCAGGTTGCATGTTGTGTCTACTAGACCTTCATGTGAAATATTTATCAGTTAAATGATTAGAGTGTTGTGAAGGCCAAAGTTCAATAATTTGTTTGTGAGTAAGATCTGTTAGGCAATACAATTTGAAAGGTTAAATCAAAATCCATTTATTTTAGCATATCCTTCTATCCATTTTCCCTTGCAAGTCAATTAGATTAGGAAATCATAAGGAGAACTAACTCACTCTGGAGATTCCCTCTCAAAATAGATCACCCACATCTGAGAGGGTTTCCATGTTTCAACAGGATAGTCAAGCTTGACTTGGCTAGTGGTGCAATCCTGATTGACAACAGGGGTTGCATCAGGCAAATTTCTAGGCTACATTATATCACATTGAGGGATAGAAGTTGACCCCGCCAAGGTGAGGGCAATAATAGAAATGCCTCTGCCTACTACCCTAAAACAATTGTGTAGCTTACAAGGAAAGTTGCAATCGATTCAGAGGTTTATTGCTCAACTCATAGACAAATGTCAACCTTTCCAACACTTACTCCATAAAGGAGTACCATTTGTGTCGACAGAACAGTGCCAAGAAGCCTTTCAAAAGATCAAAGACTATTTGTTGTCACCACCAGTCCTCAGGCCACTAATACTAGGAGAGCCGCTTTTATTGTACATATCAACTACCAATTCAACACTAGGGGCATTATTGACATAGAATGATGAGGAAGGAAAAGAAAGGTTAATTTATTACATCAGCTGAACCTTGGTGGGATACGAGCTAAACTGCAGTCCTATCGAACATGCCTGCCTTGCCGTAGTTTTTGCTACCTAGAAGATGCAACATTATATGTTGAATCATAAGACAAAGATAGTTACTAAGATTGACCTAGACTAAAGTACCTACTCAACAAAGAAGCTCTGATAGGACGACTGGCCAAATGGGTTATGGTTTGAGTGAATTTGATATAGAATATGTTGACAGAAAAGCAATCAAAGGACAAGTGATCAGAAACTAGCTCACAGAAGCACCTATGCTAGCAGATCATCCAATGGTCATTTATTTCCCTAATGAATCAATATTCACAGTAGGGGGACCCAAAATTTGGACATTATTCTTTGATGGCTCATGTACAAATCATGGTTTAGGCAATCATATCCTTTTTATTACTCCTCAAGGTGATGCCATCCCCAAGGCATTCTGAAGTGCTTTCCCTTGCACAAATAACATAGCAGAATACGAGGCACTACTCACAGGACTTCAAATGACTGTCAACTAGAAAATTAAAATAGTACAAGTGTTCGATGACTCACAATTGGTCATCAAACAAGTCAACAATGAGTACGACACCAAAGATGAAAAGCTAATACCTTATAAAAGAATGGTGGATAGCTTCAGGCTCTATTTTGACACAGTGCTCTTTGATCAGATTCCCAGAGTCTAGAACTAGGAAGCAGATGCAATGGAAATCATTGGATCTCTTCTAGATATCCCAATAATGTCACTCAATTCAAGTTCTTGGTGGAACAACTATTGGTCCCTGCCTTTGATATCTTGGAATCTGAGTTAGTATGCAAAATTGTTGGTCCCACATCACCCTGGTACCATGACATATACAACTATTTACATGACCATACCCTACCCTCTGACCTGTCATCCAACCAACGCAAATCCTTCATACGCCAAGCTGCCAAATATGCCATCATCAATGACACCCTATATCATCATGGATTTGACAATACCCTCTTGAGATGTCTTGACTATGAAGAAGTAAAAATAACCCTATGAGAGGTACACGAGGGTATATGCGAAGCCCACTAGAGTGGCCCCACCCTTGCTAAGAAAATCATCAGAGCAGGTTATTACTGGCCAACAATGGAAAAAGATGCATACCATTTTGCAAAGAAGTGTAGATAGTGCCAGATACATGGGGATCTTGTGCATGCAACAGCTCAGGACCTACAACCACTTACATCTCCGTGGCCATTTTCTCAATGAGGACTCAACCTCATGGGCAAAATCCACCCCACCTCTGTAAATGGACATAAATTCATCCTCACCGCCACTGAATATTTCACAAAATGGATTGAAGCCATTCCTATGACATACATTACTAGCAAGTAAATTGTCAAGTTTATCCTTAATTACATCATATGTCAGTATGGTGTCCCATAATACATCGTAACAGACACCCATTCAAGAATCAGGATGTCCATGAACTTTGTGAAAATTTCCACATCCAACACCACTTTGCCACTCTGTACTACCCACAAGGGAATGCTCAAGTCGAGGTGTCCAACAAAACCATCATAAAAATCCTAAAAAAGATGGTCAATGACATTGGCCATGACTGGCACATCCAACTCAACTCCATCCTATGGGCTTATCCTACCACCATTCACACACCCTTTGGAGCCACTCCTTATTCCGTTGTCTATGGTTCTGAAGCTATCCTGCCCATCGAGGTCGATTTGCCCTCCTTAAGAGTATCCCTACATCAGTTGGTCAAGGATGAAGAATACATAGCATCTCAGTTCCAAGAGCTTGAGCTATTATATGAAAGAAGACAAAATGCACTAACTCATCTACAAGTTTATCAAAATCATCTTCGATGTAGTTATAACAAGAGACTTCGGGTCACGCACTTCAATGTTGGTGACCTTGTTTTAAAAGAGAATCCCAAAAATCAGACAGAATGTGAGAAGCCAAGAAAATTTGAGCTAAATTGGCTAGGGCCCTATGTCATCACTATGGCCTATGGGTCTAGCGCATATCAATTAGCCACTCCTAAAGGTGATCTGTTACCAGAACCCATTAACAGCATGCACCTTCGACAGTATTATACCTAAATAAAAAAAATTATCCAAAAGTGAAAACCACTTCAGTGGCGCTTTGGATAAGTACCATGGTGAAAACCTGGCAAACAGGTGCCATACATAGTTGATCTCTACTCCATTGTCTACCATCACTTGAGTCCACGATCCCTATTCCACAATAATCCCTGCACACTCCGTAATGTATCATAATGCCCCTTCCATGGCCTGGAAACAAGTTAACATTTCATTGCCTTCACATTTCCCCTGCCTCGCTTTTTCCATAACACGCCATCACATCTGATTGGGGGTAGTTCTTGATCTTGAGGTCATTGTTGGAGGACACCCGTCTCTAGAAAATCCAAAAAAAACCAAAATATCTAGAAAATCTAAAAAAATCAAAATATCCTCAAAATCCAAAAACAATAAATATTCCCAGAAAATGCAAAAACATCCTAACATTCCCAAAACACACAAAAACATCAAATAGTCAACCAAAAATCCCAAAAAATAGTCACATAGTGTCAGGCCAATAAACTGAACTATGTTGCCTCTGAGATTTCATGTAGGCAAGGCCATCTCTGATGCGCCCACGAGGCATTCCCCTTAGGTCCTAGGTCAAACCAAGTCCACCCTTGTCAAACTATGACGCCTCTGTGCTTTCACATAGGCAAGGCTATCATCGATGTGCCCCCAAGGCACTAGTTCAGCCCCTTAGGGCATGTCCTATCACATCATCATAATAAGTTGTCCTTTAACAAAAAAGACACTACAAGCAGACACAAGCAACAAATACCCAAAACACACAAACAAGACAGCTCAACAGCACAGCTACGACAATGTCACTCATCACCCCCTATGATAATAAAATATCACTATGACCAACCAATGCTCCCAACCACATGTCCGACAACAAGCATGGGATGTAGTCGAAACTAGGCTCCATGCCTTAGATGACAACACTCATCTTTTAGACACTATTGCTCACCAAATCAACCATTTCACAAACATGTGACAATCTCGAAACTAGACCACATGTCTTATGCAAGATGTCCTATAACTTTCATTTGCCTTATACTGGAGGTCGCATTGTTGAAACCAGACTCGATGTCTTATACGACATGCTTCCTAGCCTAAAACTAGGCATCATCCAACCTATCATAATCATTCAGGCAAGCACATCTACACTCAGCACATGACCTGATGGTTGTTGGCTCTATCTCACACTTCACTTTGGTTTGTTTTCTATGACCTTATTCATAAGCTTCTCAAGGCAGTCCTTAAGACATGAAGACAGACAAGGATGGAGGGAGATCTCTTTTCTTTGATTATTGTTTGTAATTTTTCTAGGCAAAACAACTGGGGCAACTATGTTCCTTATGTGTGACTGGGACATTACTGGGTGAATCAAACACATCCTATACATTGGAATGGCTAGATACTTCCATGTATCAAGACTTATACACCTAGAATTATTCTCATCACATAATCTAACAAGGTACCTTAGTGACCTGGAAGGAGACTGGCAATCATTGTCTATTTTTTTGTGTGTTTTCCCAAAGGACCACACTTTGTGCCTTGGTCACAATCTACCATAGCAATTTTCATCCTTTGATACAATAAGTACTATGATGATATGCAGCAACTACACTAAAGAAGCTCAACATCTATTACGGCAAAGTCTGATTCCACTCCCCTTAACCAATTCTTCATCTCTCACCTAATTCTCCATTTCTTCATTGCCATTTCTTTAGCTCTTCTTTCATCCTATTGTGACACACCAAAAACAACATTAGATCATATCACTTGCATACACACACATGTTAGTCCATCATATATCATCATCATAATCGCTTATCATACAAATAAGAATTGCAGTAAATCACATAAAATCCTAAAATCATATATATGGCACTTATGCATTCATTAGATTCCCATTTACATTCATACATGAACATCACATAGAAATCAAATACCATCCATCACATCAACATATGCATCTAGGGATAATATCATGCATCACATCATAAAAACCATGTAAACATCACATAAACATCACATCATAAGCATCATGCCATCTGGTACTACATCATCATAAATCATAAACCATAATACATAACACAATGATCATCAAGCATCCATCCATCATGAACATATAAGGAATAACAATGATCAATCAAAATAGGGCTACCGCATCTATATATCATCATCAAAAATGTGTGTCACAGTACAATCCCAATACATATATGTGTGTAAAAAATGGAGCTCGCAGGCTCAGTCATAAATCAAGAGCACATAGGCTCAATAAAAAAAAGTACATCAAAAACTATCAAAATAGCCCTATGAGAAGACCCATGTGCTAACAACCTGCTCTTGATTCGGAAGGCCTGTCATAAGGTGATGGTCCCCTCTGTGAGTGTCCCACACTGCTATGAGATCTATGGGAGCAGGATTGACTGGCACTCCTACTCTAGAAACTAGGTGCCCTCTTCTCTATTGGCACTAAAATCTCATAGAGGCCCCTGTAATACTGAGTCTGCTATGCGGACCTCACCAAAGCCTATGCAAAATCTGTCGATGGTCTGCTTAGTGTAGTGGCAAGCTCAATGCTCCGTTGCTCTGCCCTTTGTGCCCTAATCATTGTCATGTCCCTCTCAGCCATCCTCTAAAGCAGCTACCCCTCCACTTCCTACACATGCTACCACATGGCATCTAGCTGTGCATGTAAGTCAGATATCCACCTAGCATCTACATCTCCACTACGCTTGGGCATCCCCCTCTACCTCATCATCACCCATCTCCATGAGAGGTACATCCTGCAGAGCCTCATCCCTAATCCTCTCCTCGTCCTCATCGTCCTCCTCCTTAATCTCCTCCATCTCCTCTCCCTCACTAACATCCTCCATAGGCACATCCTCCTCTAGATCTCCCACCTACATCCCCCCATGGCTACAGCCACACGACCCACTACTCCCTCCCCCTCCTCCTATATAGTGGCAAGTACTACACCCCTCCCCCCTCCATCTCTACCTCGACCTCCTTAGCCTCAGCCTCTACCACCTACCCCACCATCATCTCTAGCTATATCATCTCCATCTCCTGTACCCCTGCTCCATCCTCTGAATCAGCCTCTCGACCCCCGTCCCTACCACTCCACTGGTGCTAGTGCATCAGGATGCAAATACGGAACTGGCCTATGAGTGGCCCACAATACATCATAAGCGGGAGTCATCCCTAGATCTGCAACATCCCCATAATCCCACTGAAGTGGCTGCAATCCTGTGATCTCATAAAAAGCTATATGTACTGGAATCATAGGTCCCCACACTGGAGTCTCTCGTGTAACTCGAGCAAACTCTGCAATACTAGCTGGCTCATCCTGCCACTCCTCAAATTGCCTAAGCACTCAAGATGGCAAATTCCACTCTATAACATGTTGTGCCTATATAGTCTGGCGAATAAGATATCGTGTATGTCTGTAGTAAGGTAGCTAGCTGCTCACCATCCTCTATCCATTTGGGGCAATCTCTATATGGTATCCAAGTAAATGAATCCATGTGGTCATAGCATGTTGCCAATACCCCACATCACCCATCTGAACCTATGGCACTGCTCCAGTATAACAAAACACATATGGTAGCTCCTCTAAAATGTTCTGATCCACCGATGGCCTACACACTACAATGTGCTCCCATGACCATATCATGAGAAAAGTCACCCTGCAACTGATCGACTGCTCCCCTTGATATACAACATCATGCAACTGATGATACAACTGAGCTAAGAGGTAGGGTCCCCATGCATATGAAGTTGCATCCACCATCATCCCCTCCAACATCTCTCCTTAGCCAACTAGAAATCCATGGCCGCGTCGATCGAGGCATACCAAACTAGTAATGCACGCACATATAACCATAATTAATTGATCATAATGATCTATCAGAATGTCCCATGGCATCTTATGCTCCTCGACACCCAATGCAGCATCATCTGCTCTCTTAAATAATTGATGCAGTGCTGGCAATCTAGTCTCCAAACTGTAGACTACTTGCTACCCATGAATGTGAAGCCGAGGAATCTACCACACATCAAGCAAGGTCACAATAGCCTCTCCCATCAAAAAATGAAATGAGCTAGTCTCTAAGTGGTACCTTTCCATGACTACTATCAGTAGCCCTCAGTTAGCCCAGATCTCACGCCTAAACAGAACACCATACAATCCCAAGGTAGCTAGAGTGTCTCGCTCCTCCATTGACAAAGAGTCTTGCAATCAATATTTGGTGGGACATGACTCTCCCGTGTGTAAATAGGTAGTAGCCTTGCCTGTATTAATGGAGCCAAGACAACACATTACTATAACAAACCCTAATTGCAACATTGACGGCCAAACATAGGCAAGAATTAGGGCAACATTCATAATTTTTGGCTCAAAAATGCTCATGCGTCACACCGCTAAACCAATGTGTGGTAGCTAAGCACATCGGTCATACTACTCAACACATATGACTCACCCAAACACATGTGTCACATTGCTCAACACATGCGACGCACCTAGGCTCATGCGTCACATTGTCCTACCTATGTGTCATGGCCAGCAGATGCGCGCCACCTAAGCAGAGGCATCACAACCACTGGTGGATGTAGCTCCACAAACCACATGCATAATACCTTTGTGTAGGTGATGCACCACCACATGCAAGTAGCACACGCGATGACACATGTGGTGCACAAAAGTGTACTGCATGCGTGCCCTATTTTTGGGCCCTAAAATCTACACAAAAATGCAAAAAATGACAAAGAAGGATCAGATACATACCGGGGTACCTGACCTGGGAAGCCACCCATAGGTCTAAACTCACAATCCATGGTGCTGGTGAACTGGTACGGGTGACATCTCGATAGTAGCTTCGCACAAACTCTCCACAGGCTCACTCTCTGCTCTCTAGGATTGCTAAGACTCAAGTGTGCAAATGAGGAGTATGGGCCCTCTAATAGCTATTTATAGAGCCTTTTAACCCAAATAGCCTAGTTTTCAATATTTTGGACCAATGGGAGACCTTTTTCATAGCCCGAGTGCCTTTTATGACCCTTTCTTCACACCCAGCTCAATCTGGCCATCCTGCACATTTTTTCAAAAAATTTTCCAATTTTTTTTAAATTTTCACGAAAATTTGAAAAAATTTCTCAGGGGGCATGAGACTATAACGCTTTGCCTAAAAAATACTGGGGCATGTTCATAGCACATATCTAAAAATTTTCTTTTCTATAACGTCAGATTTGACATTATATCAAAGTGGGGCAAAATGTTGACACTTAAAAATGTCCTGGGCCTACGAACGACATTTTCACACACATTCCACCTTAATTCTACGTTCTTCTATTAATTAAATAATTTTTAAAATTATTTAATTAATTCATTCCCTCTAACACTTTTTTTTTATTAAATAAATTTCATTTATTTAATTATTTAAGCTCCCTTCTTTTAAACTCCTCTATAATTAAATAATTTAATTATTTGCTCATCAAATGTCCACATCCCCTTTAATTTAAATAAATATTCAATTATTTTAATTATTAGCCTAGCCCTAGGTTAAATAGGTCCTGAGTTATTTAATCTAATCCAAACACATTCCCTTCCTCACAAAAAATTAAATAAATCCCTGCAATTTATTTAATTTTAAAACATTGACCTCCTCACCAATTTCCTTTAATTTAAAAATCAAATTTGTCCTCTTATGAGAGGAAGCCCTAAATCATTTTGAGCCCTTGATCTTTACCCTAAGTCAACTATAAAACCATCTTACCTCTCCATTTTCAATAGATGACTTGAGCATTTGACTTCTTCCATTGTCAACATTTGAGCTTCTATCCAAATTGCAAACCTACAAGTCTAAGTACACCATTATAGCTAGGTTAGATTTTAGCAATGGAGGAAATGCATTAGATATCCTAGGGTTTTTATGCTTGTATGCTTGCATTCTGGGGTGTTTAAGGGCTTTATTGCTTAGGTAGGGTTTCAATCTGTTGTTTTAGGACTGTAACAGAGTTTTTTACCTAGCCATAGTAGCATTTCTTTAGAAACCTAGGTTTACTCTCAAATATTTTTGTATTTATTTCAATTCTCTCAGAACATCTAGAAGCATAGTGACCAATCTTACTGCATGAAAAACATTTGAAAGGTAATTTGCCTTTGAACTTACCATAACCTCTCTACAGTCTGTCAACAAAGTTAACTTCAATTTCCTCAAATTCATCATCAGGTTCCACTTTGTATTTTTCAGTTCTAGAAATCTTCTCTAAATTATTATCTTTGAAAGTAGTTTCAACCTTTGACAGGACATCAACAAACACTCTCATCTCAAAGGATGTAAGCTTTCCAAGCATTTGATCCTTAGTGACATATTGTATTGTCATTACTTTCAATTGCAACTACCTTGTGACTGTAGGACTTGGGTAGTGACCTAAGAATTTTCATCACAACTTCCTTCTCATCAATAGTTCCTCCCATACCTTTTATTCCATTGATAATTTCATCAACCTTTTGCATGAAGGCAGTTATGTTTTCATCTCCGTTCATTTTTAAACCTTCATATTTCACTTTCAAGCCTTGCAATTTGGCACTCTTTACAGAATCATCTCCTTCATATAGTTTTCCATCTTTTCCCAAACTTCATGAGCAGATACCAGATCCACGACTTGTATTAACTCAGTGTTAGATAAGGCACTCAATAGAGCATCTCTAGCTTTTATGTTTAACTCATATTCTTTAATTTCATCTTCAGTTTGCAAACCATTATGAGGCAAGGTATACTTTGTCTATGTCTCTTTCCATACTTTATAACCACTTGACAAAGTAGGTGGCTTTTCATTTGTACCTTCTAGAGAGCACAATTCATTCCATCAAATTGTGGAGCTTCCTTCCTGTAAGACATCCTGGATCTTCCTCAAGTAGTTAGGCTTTCTTCTGAGGAACCTGCTCTGATACCAATTGTTGAAATGCACAAGACAACTGAGAGGGGGGGTGAATCAGTTGTCACAAAACTTTAACTATTTATGAATACAACACATCCAATTCTTAATCATTGTTATTAATATTAACCATGAAAGCATAAAACAAGAAGCTCAATACAATAACACATGAGACACCAAAATTTTTATGTGGAAAACCCTATAAAGGAAAAACCACAGTGGTTGTTAGCCCACAAAAAATAAATAAGTTATAGCAATACCAAAAATCAAAGGCTTACTGCCCAAAATGCTCACTGCAAATGTTAGGGCTCACTACCAAGGATTGGTGAACTAATTTATTAGTATCTACTTCATGCTTGAGTTCAGCTCCATTAAAGTACAATATAACACCTTTGTTTTTCTCTTCTTACACCTTTGCACCTATTTTTTCATTTTCACACAGGGACATCTTTTTCACAACTACATTATAATTTTTTATACAACTCATCAACCTTGGAATGTACATCAAGGTCGGCATTACATTCATCAACCATTGGAGCAATATCCAAGGTCAGCATTACAAACATACATAGAAATAGGTCTTGACCTAAACAAGATTAGCTAATGTAAATATGTATGTGGATCACGTTACACCTTAGCTGGGACTCAAAAGCAATCTTCCATGCTACAACATGCTTCCACAATCTTCAATGCATCTCTGCAATTAGTGAAAATAACTAGGTCGGCCAAGACTAGTGTTAACATTAATTCTTCTGAGAATAGTCTTCTTCTACAATCCAAATTTCTCTTTACAGACCAATCCAAATGTAGGAACATGATCATGAGACATCCACAAGCATGTTGAAATCCTTAGGAACAACCGCACAATCTCTAACCACTCTATCAAGAAGATTCTTCAAACTAGAGCACATAAACAACACTGCCAGCTACTGTCATAAGGAAAAGATCACTTGCAGACCACCAAATCATAAACCATTGGAGTTGAAGGCACTTATCATTATTACAAATTTTATTCTAGAACCATAGACTAAAATACCTAACTGCAAGGAAATGCATAGCATAATACATTCTCCCTATCACCACTAACTATACAAAAAAAGCAGATTTCACTCTGGTAAACATATCTCACTCAAATCTTCACATTGGAAGCTCAAACTTGGACCATAGCATCTTCAAACATGTATCTAAATAACTTCCAATCCATAGACAATGATATTCATTCTACAAGAAATGTCAAGCAATCTACTGGATTATTATGTTGTACCAGGAATACTTATTATCTTCAACACTTAACTTATTACAAGCAAGCATCAAAACAAGAGTACAGTTGACACCAATGACAACACTAGTTGGGAACATACTTGCAACATTGACTAGTGAAAATGAGAAATACCTGATAATGCGGTAAATATCTTCCTCCAAATCATGTTCATTTCCTTTTTTTATTGACCAATGTCTATCTTCATTTGAGGAACATGCCTTACTGATGGGAAGGCCTATGGGTTTAGCAAACCTATCTTGAACCAACACTTCAAGACCTAAATCATACCCAGATCTCCATACCAATTCAAGTGCTTATAGACATTTTCTACCCCAAAATGCCTAATTCAACCTAAACAGTCTATTACAGAGGTGAAAGATCTATTTGTCTGTTATTTCCAATATAGACACTACTTTCTTGGTGTGAGGAATTCTTCTTCTCCCTCATTGCTTCCAAGATTCTCAACTCCAAGGCTTATAGCCTTCTTGAGCCCGTTATTAGCCCTCCTCTCTGGGTCTAGGGTTCTAATTGCTTGGTACTCAACTTCTTCTACTCTGTTTTCACCCCTGTCTCTTAGACTATAACTTGCATACTAGCCGGGCTATAGCACAACTCACCTAGTACAAGTTCACATGGCCTCTCTCTGATAGCCCAATCACTAACACAAACAGAAACAAAAGAAACAAGGCCTTTGCTTGATAACCCTCCATGACTGTACAAGGAAAATGCAGGGGCATCAAGACAGAGACATCTTGTACAAACAGAATCAAAAGAACAGAAATTAAACTGTCTACTCTACTGCAAAACTAGATTATACAAGTACTCTATAGACAAAATACAAATGGATTCAAACTGTCAATGTTTCTATTATTAGAAGTTTCTCTATTACATTCGTAGCATCTCAGGCTTCCAACCTCTTCACAGAAATGAATCTGACCTTATTTAATTTCTACCCTTGTTCATTATCAGATGATTAGGGTTTCTTCCATTCGTATTGCTCCTTCACATATACTGAAATATGCCTGCACTTTTTCATCAGCAAGATAATCTATTGTCTTATCAACATACACATTTACTTTACTTTCGGCAGGACATTTGCTATCAGAGGTGCCTTCTCATTTCTGGCCGATACCCATCTTCTCCCTGATGAGTCTCCCCTTCACATTTATTGGTGTGACTTTCAACTTTATACAACGTTCAACTTCTCCCGCTGATATCCTTAGTCACTCCGATGAGCCTTCGCCCTATTCCGTCGGCCAGACTCTTTCCCATTGGTGACACCTTTAACTTCTCCACCAATATCCTCAGTCACTCCGATGAGCCTTACACCAAATTCACTTTCGCCAAGACTAACCTTGTCGGTGAAACTTAGTACTTATTCGCCGATAACAACACTCTTACCAATAGCAGTTTCTTTGTCTAACTTTCGGCAAGACTCCTTCCATCGCTTAGACTTTTGTCCTGTCTTCTGATCTTCATCTCACACCGATATGCTTCATGTCCTCTTTGCTATCAGCCAGACCTCCTATCATCCTTTGCCGATGTCATGTTTCTTTTGTACTTGTTGGTGTGACTTTAACATTGGCCAAACCTTCTACTTCTCCACCAATGTCATATCTCATGCCAATGTGCCTCATCTTTGTCTTATACTTCGGTGAGACTTACTTGGTCTTTTGCCGATATACCCTTTTATCGGTGTGACACTAGCTATCGACATAACTTCAAAAAGCTTTGCCGATGAGCTCTCTCACTCTGATGGATCCAAATTTGAATATGTATAAACTTCTTCCCATGCCTTCCTAATTTAAAAACAAAAGCATTACACCAAAATGTGCTATATACACATGGGCTCACTCCAAGCCCCTTGGTGCTCCTGCACCATACTCCCCCTGTGCGGAAGAAGTCAAGTCACCTCTGGTGACAACAAGGCAAAATTAATGCCCCCTTTCTTGAACTTAGACTCTGCAATCTAGGTAGCCTCTTCTTTTGGCAACTGTTTCCACTTGATAAGATGCTCCATATACACACCATGTCTGGTCTATTTCTACACGCAAGAATCCAAAATTCTCTCAGCCTGTGGTTTGAGTTTAGACGGCAAGGTCACATCACTTACTGTCTCTGCAGCTTCTGAACTAGATTCCCCTACTACTGGATGAGGACCTTTATAAGGTACCAGGTCCTAAACATTGAACACTGGTGAAATTGCAAGTCTGTGGGTAAATCAATTCTATAAGCATTGTTGCCATACTTGTTCAGAATTCTGAAAGGACCAATCCATCTCATCTGCAATTTGGTTGGCATGCCTTTCTGTAATCTGGCTTTGTTCAAATGAACCATGACTAAATCACCAACTACAAATTGAATATCCTTCCTGTGCGCATCTACCCTATCTTTCATTTTCTGGGTATTTTCCATCAATGTCTTCTTTACCTGTTCATGTATCTCCTTCATAGACTGTGCAAAATCCTCCACATGACCACTCATGTATTCCATGTCTCCAAGATGTCGGAGTTCACATACACCTCGAGGGTGCATTCCATATACTATCTCAATTGGACTTTTTCCAATAGTCCTATTCACACTGTCATTATAGGCAAATTCTGCCTGATAAATGACTTGATCCCAACTCTGTCCATATTCTTTTGTCAAACACCTTAATAGGTTGCCCAATGTCCTGTTCACCACTTCTATTTGGCCATCTGTCTGTGGATGATAGGTTGATCCAAAAGACAGATTTGTTCCTAAACTCTACCATAGAGTTTTCCAGAAATGTCCCATGAACGTAGCATCTCTATCAGACACGATGCTTGTTGGTAGTCCATGAATCCTTATGACCTCTTTGAAAAATAAATGAGCTATATGACTGGCATCATGAGTCACCTTATAGGGAATGAAATGACTCATCTTGCTGAATCTATCAACAACTACAAAAATACTATCAAAACCAGTCTTAGTCTTTGGTAGACCAACTACAAAATCCATACTTACACAATCCCATGGTCTGGAAGGAATTGGTAATGGTTGATATAGTCCAGCATTTGAAAAAGTTCCCTTGGCCTTCTGACAGATGATACACTGCTCCACATACTTTCTGACATCTTTGTGTATCTTCGGCCAATAGTAGAACCTCTGGACTAACTCCAATGTTTTGTTCAGACCAAAATGTCCACTCAAACTGCCATTATGCTTCTCCTATATGAGATTTTCTCTCATGGATCCTTTTGGTACACACAACTATCCACCTTTGAACAACAATCCCTATTGCAATGTGTAATCTGCAAATTCACTATGAAAGTGATTTTCAAAGTCTTGACAGACGTTGTATGCTTCAGCAAAATATTCATCCTCTTTGTAAAGAGCTCTGAACTCTTCCATCCCTATATTTCTTAACAGCACTTCTTGTACTATGAGCAGCCTCCTGCTTAAAGCATCTGCTACTTTGTTGAGCTCTCCCTTCTTGTGCTTAATTGTAAATGTATAAGACTACAAGTACTCCATCCACTTGATATGCCTATGGCTCAAATTATCTTGTGAGTTCAGAAAACTCAATGTTTGATTGTCTGTATACACCACAAATTCCCTAGGTAGGAGATAATGTCTCCATTTTCTAAGTGCTTGGACTAGAGCATAGAGCTCCAAGTCATATGAAGAGTATCTACTCTTTGCTTCATTTAGCCTCTCACTAAAAAAGGCTACTAGCCTATTCTCTTGGCTGAGTACTACACCTACTACAATATTGCTAGCATCACATTCTAAAGTAAACAACTTGTCAAAACTAGGCAGCACTAACACTAGCTATGTGGCAACTTCTTTCTTTAACAACTCAAAACTCTTACCAGCTGATTGTGTCCATTGAAACTTTGTTTTCATCCCACCTTTGATTGTATCCAACATGGGTGCACAAATAGCACTGAAATTATTTATGAATTTTCTATAAAACCGAGCTAAGCCATGAAAACTTCTCACCTCAGTTGCTGCTCTGGGAGTAGGCCAACTCAATATGGCTTCTACCTTTGACTTGTCCATTTTCAATTCTCCTTTGGACAACACAAAACCAAGGTATACCAATTCCTACTTCATGAATTCACACTTCTCCAAATTTATGGTTAGTTGTTCATCATGTAACTTTTTCAAAATAGTATTTACATGTTCAAGATGCTCTTCTTTAGTTTGACTAAAAATTAAGATATCATCTAGATAAAAAACTACAAATTTACCTGTATAGTCCTTGAGGACTTCATTCATGAGCCTCATGAATGTGCTGGGAGCATTTGATAAACCAAATGGCATAACAAGCCATTCATACAGTCCTTCTGTGGTTTTGAAGGTTGTTTTCCACCCATCACCTTCCTTGATTCTGATTTGGTGATAACCACTTTTTAGGTCTATCTTAGTGAAATACTTAGCTCCTCCTAAACAGTCCATAAGATCTTCAATTCTGGGAATTGGAAACTGGTACCTTATGGTGATCTTATTGATAGCTCTAGAGTCTATGCACAATCTCCATGTTCCTCCTTTCTTTGGTGCCAACACTATAGGCACTGCACAAGGACTTATGCTTTTCCTAACCAACCCCTGGTCAAGCAATTCTTGTACTTGTCTGGTTATTTCCTTATGTTGTTCTGGAGTCATCTTGTAAGGAGCTTTGTTAGGCAAAGATGCTCCTGGAATCAGATCTATCTGATGGTTTATAGTTCTTTGTGGAGGTAGTGTTGCTGGTGTTCCATCACTAATGATGTCCTTATACTATTCCAATATAGTCTGCACCTCTTTTGGGATCACTACCTTTTTGTCTTTTTGCTCCTCCTTAGGCTTCACTATGATAGCATAACGAATACCATCCTCCTTAAGAGTGTTCAAAAACTCTTTACCACTCACAACTAAGATACTAGGACTCTTAGTCTTATTTGCTTCTGCATCTTCCAATGATTGAGTTTTATAGGTGACACCATCTTTTTGAAAAGAATATGCAATCTTCTCACCATCATGTATGGCCTTCTGATCAAACTGCCATGGTTTTCCCAATAAGAGATGACATGCATCCATAGGTAGGATATCACAGAGTACCTTGTCTTTATATCCACCTATACCAAACTCTACCCAAGTTTGCTCATTGACTATCACATGCTGACCTTTATTTAACCATGTGACTCTATATGGATTTGAATGAGGTATTCTTTGCAAATTTAGTTTTCTAACTGCTTCCTCAGACACTATGTTATCAGTAGACCCTAAGTCTATAATTACTTGACATACCTTATTCATAATCTTGCATCTGATTCTGAATAATGCTCTCCTTTGGCTTGGTTCAGCTTTCACTGGTTCTTTGATCAAGGTTCTCCTTACCATGATGTTCTCTCCCACTTATGAGGCTAGACTGACTTCAGGTGATTTGCTGCTTGAAGCATCATCTTGTACGTAATGATTTCTTTTATCAACTCCTTGAGAAGAAGGTGTGCCCTTATCAGGACACCTATATGCTGGATGGCCCAATTGACCACAATTGTAGCATTTCATAGTGGCAAAGTAGGATCCTCTGCCTGATCCTCCTGATCTTCCTCTGTTAGATCCCCTTTGTAGTTTCCTCTACTACTAGTCTCTCCACTCTGCTCTATGAGTTTGGATTCTCCTTGGGGTCTTTGATCAGTATTCCTACCACCATAATTTCCTCTTAATCTGCTGTTTGTTTCTTGCTTCTTCTTACTCTTCTCCTCCACCTTGAGTGCTAGCTGATAGCTTTGATACACTGTTGTAGGGCTGAATAAGCTGATTTCCTCTTGAATACTCCACCTCAAACCATTGAGATATCTTTCTACTTTTACATTTTCATCTTCCATCACCTTAGACCTTAGGCATAGTTTTTGAAACTCCTTAGTGTATGCATTGACATCTAATTCTCTTTGTCTCAAATTTTGCTGTTTCTTGTACAACTGGACTTCATAATCTCCAGGTATGTACACTTCTTTGATTTTAGCCACCATACCCTTCCAAGTAGCTATAGGTTTCTTGCCTTCTTTTTCTCTTTCTGTTTGGACAAATTTCCACCATGTCAAAGCAGCTCCTCTGAGTCTTGATTTAGCCACCTTCACCTTTTGTGCTTCACTCACTCCATCACATTCAAAGTGATTTTCTAAACCTTCTATCCATTCCATAACCAAATCAGGTTCCATCTTTCCACTAAAAAGAGGAACTCCTTCCAATGTCTTACCACTCATGGCTTTCAAGGCCTTCAAGAAAGGTTCTTCTTCCATCTTAGGATCAGGTGTGGGCTCTTCATCTTCTATATACACACCTTTTTCCTTGTTTACTTTCTGCCTGACTTCTTCAGTCTTCTCCATCATTACACCCAGTTTACTTTCCATTTCTGCCAATCTTTCCTGTAGGAGCCTATTCTCCTCTTCTTGATCATCAAACTTCTTTGCCAATTCTGCATTAGTCACCATCTTCTTGGATGAACCTACAGACTCACTTGAACTCAGTGATGACATACAACTTCTTCTATTCCAACCTAGGAATAGCCCAAATCTTTAACTTTCTCTGATACCAATTTGATGGGGAGGCCTATGGGTTTAGCAAACCTATCTTGAACCAACACTTCAAGACCTAAATCATACCTAGATCTCCATACCAATTCAAGTGCTTATAGACATTTTCTACCCCAAAATGCCTAATTCAACCTAAACAGTCTATTACAAAGGTGAAAGATCTATTTGTCTGTTATTTCCAATACAAACACTACTTTCTTGGTGTGAGGAATTCTTCTTCTCCCTCACTACTTCCAAGATTCTCAATTCCAAGGCTTATAGCCTTCTTGAGCCCATTATTAGCCCTCCTATCTGGGTCTAGGGTTCTAATTGCTTGGTACTCAACTTCTTCTACTTTGTTTACACCCCTGTCTCTTAGACTATAACTTGCATACTAGCCGGGCTATAGCACAGCTCGCTTAGTACAAGTTCACATGGCCTCTCTGTGCTAGCCCAATCACTAGCACAAACAGAAACAAAAGAAACAAGGTCTCTGCTTGATAACCCTCCATGACTATACAAGGAAAATGCAAGGGCATCAAGACAGAGACATCTTGCACAAACAGAAACAAAAGAACAAAAATTAAACTGTCTACTCTACTGCAAAACTAGATTATACAAGTACTCTATAGACAAAATACAAATGGATTCAAACTATCAATGTTTCTATTATCAGAAGTTTCTCTATTACATTCACAGCATCTCAGGCTTCCAACCTCTTCACAGAAATGAATTTGACCTTATATAATTTCTACCCTTGTTTGTTATTAGATGGTTAGAGTTTCTTCCATTCGTATTGCTCCTTCGCATATACTGAAATATGCCTGCACTTTTTCATCGGCAAGATAATCTATTGTCTAATCAACATACACATTTGCTTTACCTTCGGTAGGACATTTGGTATCAGAGGTGCCTTCTCATTTCTGGCTGATACCCATCTTCTCCCCGATGAGTCTTCCCTTCACTTTTGTCGGTGTGACTTTCAACTTCGGCCAACGTTCAACTTCTCCCGCCGATATCCTTAGTCACTCTGATGAGCCTTCGCCCTATTTCGTCGGCCAGACTCTTTCCCATTAATGACACCTTTATCTTCTCCACCAATATCCTCAGTCACTCCAATGAGCCTTACACCAAATTCACTTTCGCCAAGACTAACCCTATCGGTGAAACTTAATACTTATTCACCGATATCAACACTCTTACCGATAGCAATTTCTTTGTCTTCACTTTCGGCATGACTCCTTCCGTCACTCATACTTTTGACCTGTCTTCTGATCTTCATCTCACACCGATATGCTTCATATCCTCTTTGCTATCGGCTAGACCTCCTATCATCCTTTGCCGATGTCTTGTTTCTTTTGTACTTGTCGGTGTGACTTTAACATCAGCCAAACCTTCTACTTCTCCACTAATGTCATATCTCACGCCGATGTGCCTCATCTTTGTCTTATACTTCAGTGAGACTTACTTGGTCTTTCACTGATATACCCTTTTTATCAGTGTGACACCAACTATCGACATAACTTCAAAAAGCTTCACCGATGATCTCTCTCACTCTGATGGATCCAAATTTGAATATGCATAAACTTCTTCCCGCGCCTTCCTAATTTAAAAACAAAAGCATTACACCAAAATGCGTTATATACACATGGGCTCACTCCAAGCCCCTTGGTGCTTCTGCACCACTTACATTCTTTCCCCTATAGAATTTACAAAGTGTCATGATTTATTGCACTTATAGCATGTGATATTGGATTGCTGAGCATGATAATTTCTTCTCATATTAGATCTACAATGAGTAGCCTTGTGACCTAACATGTTAAATGTGTAATAGTAACCATAGAAGGATTGAGAATTATTACTATTATTCCTTATCACTTTACTTCTGTAGACATTAGCCTTATGACTGACCTTATTGCAGGTGTAACATTGACCATGAAATGGTTGAGTGTTCATAGCATTGTGCCTTGGAGGTCTAACTGAATTCTAATTCATCTTGCTTCTACATTCAAAAACTTTATGACTAGTCTTATTACAAGCATAACACTTCACAACATTCTGATTTATCTTACTTCTGCATTCAACAACTTTATGACCAATCTTGTTACAAGCATAGAAATTACCATTAAAAGCTTGAGAATACCTAGCAGGAGTAGGTTGCCTTGTAGGTGGAGGACCTCTGAATCTTTTTTGTCTTCAGATAGGAGTAAATCCATCTAATTTTGCATCTCTAGAGATATTCTTCTTAGGATCTTCAGTGCAAGTATTTTCCTTTTTTGTTTCAGACTTTCCTTCTTCCTTGAAGTTATCATATAAGTTTGCAGATGAATTGGTTATAGGACTTTTCCCTTTTTCAAAGCCAAGACTAGATTTCTCTTTTAGAGGATTTTGAGAGTTAATCAACTCATCAAGAATATTAGAACCTCCTTTCAGTTTTAAGCCTTTGTCAATTTACTCTTTTTCTTTTTCCAGTTCTTTTCTCAAAGTGACTTCTTCCTCAAGTTTTGAACATTTCGTAGCTTTCTCATTGAACTTGGAATTTAAGCAATCTTCAATCTTTTTACCTTCTTCAACTTTGACTTTCAGATAAGAGATAACTTCTTCTACCTTCTTGAGGTTAATTCACTTTTTCTTCTTCTATTTGAGCTTTTAGTTTGTTAATTTCTTCTTTTAATTTTCCAACTTATGCCTTCAATTTGTCAATTTTCTCCTCTAATTTTTCAAGCATGATCTCATATTTCATTTTCAGTTCTTTTGCTTCATCTAAATCATCAGGAGCTAACTACAGTTCTCCTTCAAGGTCTACCTCATCTAGATTTAAGTACCAACCTTCAGGTTCCATTACCTCAAGATCTGGTTCCAGAATAAACTCATCATTAGATAGTACTTTGGACCCCATGTGTTCAAATGCATGATCTACCTCAGCTATTAGGCTTCTCAAAGGTACTTAGCTCTAATACCAATTGTTGAACACAAAGAAGTGTTGAGAAGGGGGGGTGAATCAGCACAAACTAAGACTTAAATAGATATTTGCATATTTAAGCTAAATTACTTAGAGAATAGAAAGGAAAGCATGCAACACAAGAATCAACACAGGAACACCAAGATTTTTATGTCGAAAACCCAAAATAGGGAAAAACCATCCTGAGTGTTATCTTACAATATATTATGCTCACTGCAAATAGTATTACAAATTTGTTTTAGGGCTACAACCCAAGGAAGCTACTACTCCCTAAATACAATTTTTAGGGTCACTCCCAAGGAAGCTACAACTCCTTGCAGACTCATTTTTTGATGTAAGAATTATAGAGATAACAATTACATGAACTATTGTGTGGAAAACATCTAACTTATGCTGATATTACAGTCCTCCTTTTCCTTCTCAAATTATGCCATCAAACTAACTTCGCACACTTCATATTTCACATCCCAATATGTCACACTTCATCCTTTCTCAAATGAATTTGATCTCCTATAAATATACTTCACAACACTTCAAAACATTGATTAGGTTCACATCATAAAAACCTTTAGATGAAATGTGTAACTCTTCAAGGGTCAGCTTCAACTCATACAATATGTCAAGAAAACAAGTTATGGACTAGAACATCTCATAATAAAATATAGAGAACAATACTACACACCTTTAAATGTCAAGACAATTCATTAGGATCCACTACACATAATAGAAACCAGACTGTCAACTCAGACTACACAAACACTGCTAACAATTCATCTTCACACCACTGGGGAGAAGCCAAGAACATCATGCATACCAGTGTTTCAACAATTTATCTTCTTGACAACATCCATACATCATTCACCTAAAATTTCAGACCATTCTATACATCTACACAACAAGAGACATACTGAACTGATGAAAACATGGCATTCCAGGCATATTGTAACACATCACAACTTAGAATATTGCATTGCAGACCACCAAACCATTTGAAACTTCTTAGGAAGGAACTCATACATCATTATGCATATATTCCTAGATCCACATATCCTCATTCATTACTTTTGGAGAGAATCAAAAACTTGACTCAAGTATTTTGTATTCCGAAGGACAGTCATATGCACTTCTTCACTAACTGACTTAAATGCCTTATGTGGTACTGGAGATAATATAGATTTGTATGTGGTTCAATCCTGAGATACATTAAGGCATGTAGAATCTCCACACAATATCCTATAGCTGATTTGTATACTTCCCATCTTCCACAAGTGTTCAAACCTATGTTCTATAGATTACTTATGCATCCAGAACTATTTGTGTTACTTATGTTAGTTGAAATCTGAACTTTCAGACCATAAGAACACTTGATACTATGAGGAAGCATGAAATACACATCCTTGAACATGTGCATCAAACCACATAGGAAATTCTTCTCTTCTGAAGGAATGTAAAGCATTCCAATAGGTCCCCACTATTGCTTTTTATTGTCAAGTCACAGTCTGGAACACTGTTATTGATAACGTTCTTTGTTGAAGGCGTAATGAGCTGAAATCTTGGATATAGCATGCTGATATCTAGATAAACTTATATTCTAAATTGCAAGACTAAATCTTGCACTCTAGAGGAATGTAGACAAAAACATTGTCACTCTTCCTTATGATATACATTGTGAAGGCCTTAATCAAACTTCTACAACTTTTCTCTAAGTACAGTACTCCAAACTAATAGGATATCATTGTAGATATATAGAAAACATGTTAGAATAGGTTTACACACCTCTACAACACATTTAGATATCAAGATGATTACCATTCTTATACTTGGAGAATTTTTCTCCTCTACTAGGTCTTCCAGACTAACCTCCCTTAAGCATGCCAATCCAATGTTTTCAACTTAGTCAAACTATCTCTCTCAAATCTTCCATTGTCCATATGCTTCACCAACTATGCCAAACCTTCTCTCTCAAATTTCCCACTATCTATTAGCTTCTCAAAATCTATAAAAGTCTGATCTTAGATCGATACATGTTATGTTGACACATATAGGGTTGACATCAATGACAATACATATTGCTAACAAAATTATCCAACAAAAAAATTGAAAGCAACATAAGAAATGTATCCCTTCCTTCATGGGATCAATTAAAACAAAGCTTTGATACCAAATGTTGGTTTTACAATGCTTATTCCTCAATTACAAGCAATGTAAAGTAATAAAACTTGTTGATATAAAACACATGTGACCTTAATTAAAATTACAAGAATAAGTGAAGGAGATAGAGAAGATAAGATGAAATATATACTTGGGAAAAACCCTTTTTAGTAAGAGACCCACCACCAAAACTAATCCTTAATATACTAGTGAAACCCATCATTTTATTAAGGACCTAATAATTCACTTTTAAGACATATTTAGTGTACCCATTGCACACTAAAGTGTAGCTATCTCTAACAACAGCAACATCCCGTCTCCAAGCATCATTCATTAATACATGGCATGACCAATATAGTTGGGCACAATGCTGTTTATTGAAATGTCTAAAAAATGGACATTTGTTGCATCTTAAAAGTTTAACAAATGGAAACAACACTTAACACATTCTATTGTTTGAGTCTCCCCTCGTTTCACCACCATCCCAATAGTAGATGATGAATGTTTACAAGCATTCTGTTGGAGTGAATTGTTTCTGTACCAACTATTCATAAACATTCAGAATGATATTGGTTCATTGGATAAAAGATATTATAGCCCATTGGGAAAGAAATCCAAACAACTACCATCTATGGAATTTGCATCGTACATCTCCAGATCCATTGACACATTAATGATGAAAAAATCTAGAACCATCATCATCATATAGAGGATTAGTAAGAGAGAGAAGAGGAGACAAAATGAGAGTGAGACAGAAGGGGAGAGAGAAAGACCGATAGAGGAAGAGAGAAGGGGAGAGAGAGATTTAGATAGGGAGATTGATAGATAAAGAAGAATAAAGAAAGAGAGATAGAACATGAGAGAGTTAGAGATAAGATATATATATATATATATAGAGAGAGAGAGAGAGATAACAAATATAAAGGGAAACTCACTCTCTCTTTTCTTTTAACTCTCTCTCTATTTTTATAAAAGTATCATTTCATACCAAGCTCCACTTTTTACAATGTAAAAGTACCATAGCCTAATCCTTAATGTAGGGTTTTTCATTACAATGATTGACCATAGGCCCAAGTCTATCACACAATGTAACACATTTTTCCACTATGTTTATACAGTTAATCTTAGTTTTGTAATTGCATGATGACCAATGATTTTGTGTTTTCAAAAATGTCTCGACAACACATATCACTACATTATTTCAATTCTACTAATGGATGGACAACAACCATTCACCATCAACAAAATTGTATGCTCTCTTCTCACCAAATTACCTATTACTTTTATCTACATGTTATCTCAGCGTACCCATTGCACACAAAGGTACAATTGCTAGTTATACAATTGCAACATGTTGGTGTTATACAAACTCTAAAAAATGTTTTTTTGTCATGTTGGTAGTCACAAGTTGTGATTGTATTATGAGTAGTTGGAGTCAAACCTTGTAATCTATAAGCCTGAGATTTTGCCTTTTTATTTAACTAAGGTGATATTACTTAAAAGGTCTATTTTAGTTGACAAAGGTGATTGATAAGATGTGGTGGTTAGAGTGTAGGCCATTTGTTTAATGTTTTGAATGATTTTGCTTTCAAATCTATGCTTTAAATGCAGAGGGAAAAAAATTTCAACTGCAATGGACTCTCAAGAACAATGCAAATGTGGGTTTCACAACAATATGCACAAGATTCCCTGATCTTTCAAAAGTGACAGCAATAAACACCCTATAAAATGTCCTATTTGCTTGTTTTCCTATGTTCAACTCTCAAAAAAAATCAAAAATAATTTTCATTTCATTCATAGGTTCCTAGATACTTTAATCAAATCCCATGGACCTCGTTCAAACCCTAGGTAACAGTGGTTAACTCAAAACAATGCATTTTCATCAAACCCTCAACAAACTAGGATTTATGACAGTCTAAATGCTAATAAAAACACATTGTCCTCTATAATTCACACAAACCAATGAATTATAACTTTCCCTTTGGTGTAGCCATGCAAAAGGACCTATAGAAAATATGTTGCAAATTTCATGAATTTTCACTAGTTAAAACTTGAGATATGGATTTTTCTTGTTCACTGAAAACCCTAGGTCTGTCACTAGACTATTATTAGTAGTTTGACCATAACTTTAACAAAACACCATGAAATCACTTCAAATCACTTTCATTTGAACCAAAACAAAAAACAATAAATTACCATCCACCTCCAGACCTAACACTATGCCATACAAGTATGTACCAATATGTTCTTTACTATTTTTTAGGAAAACTGTCACAAATTTGTCAAAAAATAGGGTTTATCATGAAAATATTTCTCCTCCACTACTTTGAGTGTATGTTATAGTTCATTCAACATTCAAGAACTTACAAAAATTAGTTACACTTGAGCATATGTCTTTTTTCATCAATAGCCCTAATGTCCATGTCATTAAACTTGACATTTATGCCTTTTTGTGCAACTTTCAAACATGACTTGTAACCAAAACAACCAAAAAGACCTTACATGATTTCCATGGTCCTTTAAGACCTTATTAGATTCAATAAATCCACAAAACAAGAGTTGAGAACAAACCCCAACCTTGTAGCAAGCCAAAAACCTCTAGAAATTCAAATTTACATTTTTGGTGGGAAACCCAATAATTTAAATTCTAGGTCTATTCAAACTATCTAAACCATTGAAGATGAACCTCAAGGACCTCCTAGGACCTACACAAGTCAATTCAAGACTCCTAACACCAAACTAAAGCATAAAACCATCATGAAATTGATGCTCATGCATCATACTCCCAAGGGAAAGAAAAGAAACTCAAGTTCCACTTGAGAGGAGGTCTACAACAGTCTTCCAATTGCCTGAGCTTGTTGTGAAATCTCTCTTTCATTTGCCCACAAAGTCTCAGCCTTGATACTCAACATTTTCTCCAAATAAATGCATTGTCCATTACATAAAACTAGCTCCTTATTTGCACCCTTTAAGGCCTTGTCAATGCCTACCATCTTTATTTGAATATTTGACAATTTGGGCTGCAATTCATTGATGAACCCCTACAACTTGTTAATCTGATATTTAGTGTCCTACTCAAAAGTTTCTATGTTGCCTTGCACTTCTTTCAAACATTCTAACGGTTGTCTCATTTTTACCTTAGGTCTCCCTAATTCCTTGTAAAGATCCTCAATCTCAGCCTCAGATTTCTGCAATGACAACTGAATTTTCTCATTCTCCCTAGCAAGTTTCTTATACTTTTCTTCCTGCACTCTAATGGAATCAATGATAGCACTTTTTCTCCTCTTTCTATCTCTGGCCATTATGGCATTAAGCATAGACTCTTGATTAGTTTTGTTTTCCTCTTCTAAAAGAGTCAAAGCATGTCTAACTTCCAATATCTCTTGTTGTAATGCTTGCATTTGATGCTCATATTCTATAACCTTAATGGAATACAATAGAGATTTAGCTCTCCCTGTTGCTTCAACAACATTGTTGCTCATATTTTGAAGAGACTCCTGCATTGCCGCTATTTCATGTTGCAATTCTTTGTTTTGCTTCCTACACTCATCCAATGATCTTTTCAACATTTCAACATCTGATTGAAGGGTCTTGTCCTAAAAATCAACAATGTGAACTTTGTCTTTCCAATTTTCCATGTCTATTTTTGCCTTCTCCATTGACTTTGCATAGTCAATGGCCTTCATCCTTTCTTTGTTAATGTCAGACTATAAAACAAATAAATGGACCTCTATCTTGGGACTTAGCTTCCTAATGCCATCTTGTATTGACTTGCATTCACCAAGATACCTTTGCAAATTAGAGATAACTTGGTTTTCATTCTCAAGTTCTAATTGCATATTCTCAGCATCTTCAATTGAATTAAAAGCTGTCTTTCCATCCTAGGAACTGAGAGTCTAAATCCTTCACAATGTTGGCAAGTAGGTCAATCTGTTTAGCTAGCATAGTGGACTTAGATTTACTGGCTTCTAGCAACTCTATATGATGACTGATATTTCTCATTGGAGACAAGGAAATTGGAAGTTCATCAACAACTATATCTGCATAACCCTTCAACATGTCTTGTATTTCCCAAGGCAACTAATTAATTCTTGTTGTTGTTATGACAGTCCTAGGTCTGATCATCATTGTAAAACCTATTTCTTCCTCTTCCATTGTCTTTAGAAACTCTTTTCCACCCACTAACATCACACTTGATCCCACCTTTTGGTCTTTATCTTCCTCCTTCAAAGGTGCTAAGGTGTAAGTAACTCCATCCTTCTCTAAAACATAGACATTCTTCCTACCATCATGCATTGTTTTTCAATCATATTGCCAAGGCCTACCCAAGAACACATGGCATACATCCATTGGGATGATATCACATAACACCTTGTCTTTATACCTTCCTATTTGAAACTCTACCCAACATTGTTCATTAACTAGTACTTGTTGCCCCCTATTCAACCATGAGACTTTATAAGGTGTAGGATGAGGTAATCTTTTCAAGTTCAATTTCTCTACCATCTCAATAGTAATAAATTTTTAGTACCACCTGGTGATGATTCTTTTTACACATTCATAACAAAAGTTAAAATTCACAAAATGAACCTAACTGTCTTGAAAGATATAGAGGAATCAATGAAGATGGCCTAATACCAAGTTTCCGTATGGTCAAGTCTCGACCTGTTGGACAATTCAGTAGGTAAATGTGAAGCTGTTAATATGTAAGGGGCCTTAGGTGATTCAAGGTGATTAATGACTTACTAGACTCTAATTATGCAAACTGTTGCAAATATCAACAAATATTCTATCTCTTTGCATAAATCTGCTACTGTACGTTGAAGCTTTGTAAGATTTAATATCAAAACATGCTTTCTTTTTCAAATATGTATAAAGATTGTCAAATTCCAACTCAATTTGCTTTCAATTCTTTCAAATGTTAGACAATCTCTTTTAGATTTTTGCATTTAAGCTAATTAATTCAAAGTTTGGGAAAAGTTAGAGAAAATTCAAATTCAATATCACTTGTTATAGGATCTAAATGCTCAGTTATGCACATGGCAAGAATTACAACAAATTTAATCAAATCAGTAGACTAAATCATTAAATGTGAATACCCTAAGTATTTTCACGAATATGCATCCAAGATTGCGAGCTTTAAGAGAAATTGCTTCGAATACAAAGAAGAGCCAGAAGACACTCAGAAAATAGATGCAGACTTCCAGATTCATTTATATTCAAAACACTTAGCCATATATGGTTTACAATGTAGGAATGACTCTTAGCTTCAGTAATCAAATTCACAGAAACTTACAATGCTTTATAGATACAATAAGAAAGCTGGATGTTCCACGCATTCCTTAGTGCAGACATAGGCAACCTCCTCTAAACTAATACTCCTTCTATTCAAAGTTTCAAAACAAATTATAATTGCTAGCTAGCTTCTACAAATCCCTGTGTAAATAATATACAAGTAGCCACGTTCTTTATATAGATTTTGAACTTTCAAATTGCTACGGCTACCACTTCAATCCACTATTGAGATCCTTCCATTTCTGATTGATGGTGTATCTTTGTTTCTAACCGTCTGCCAAAATATCTATTTGGCATTTTTTCTCTCCCTCAAACGATGCCTTTGGAATCTTTTACAAAATAATATTCCCCTTTTCTTTGTTGATTTTTCTCGCTGAGGCTCTTTATTGGACATCTTCTTGCAACCTTTACTATTGCTTGTCCTGTTCACCTTTTCAAATATTTCTTGTAATTGCTGATTACATTTTGCAAAAAGGTGCGGTCTCCTCCTGGACTCTTAGCAAAAATATATTCTTGCACTACAACTCCCTCCTTCAACCTCTTTGCCCTGTTCTCTTAGCCCTCTTTTTTCTTCTTGCATTTCTTCACTTTCATTCTTTCTTCCATCAATGTATCCATCATCTGCTTGCTGAGATTCGCATCAGGATTTTCTATGCAGGGTACAAATATAGCATTGAACTCTGTCAATGCCCTTTCTAAGTCATATTCTGGCATTTCCATACATTCATGTTGTAGGAGTCTTTCTGTTATTCTCTTATGTATTTTGATCATGTCACCTACTTTCTCCTCTAAATCATGTATGACTATTGCACATTTTTTGAGGTTGTCTTTCTCAAACTTGAGCTCTAATATTATCTGTGGCACTTGATTTGCCAATGCGACAATAAGTGCTCCTTCATTAATCAGTTCTTCTGCTCTTTCTTCCACTTCTGTGAACTGCTCAATCTTTGACATGCATTCTTCTTTTCTATTTTGGCACTTGTGTGTAAGCATCATACACTTATTCTTTTCTTCTGCATTTACCTTCCAACTTCTCACAACTTGCCTTATTGTTTGCTCACCTTCTGTCATAAAATCATTAAACCATTCGTCAAAAATGTTAGCCTTGAGCTTTTTATTTTCCATATCTTTTATTTCTTCTTTCGATATTATTGCTATGTTAGTAGGCAATTCTAGAATTGGGGCACTGGGATCAAATATCCCCTTAATGAATTGTTGAAGTTGGACAATGTGTCCTTTTAAATAATCTTGCTTATCCTTATCTTTTTTTAGCATTTCTGATGTCACCTAGTGCATATCTTCCCATTCATTAATGTGCTACTCCCTAGTAGAATGCCCAAGGTCAATATTCAATATCTTGTATTCCTCCAACGATATCTCACATTTTGCCTTTTCTTTCTATGGTATAGCTAGATTTAGCATTCTAGATCCACTTGGACCTCTCTAAATGGTAGACATTGTTCTAGCCTTTCTCCATTCTTTTCTTGGAGTAGTCTTCTCACCTAATAAACTTTTAATGTCTATTGGTGCTAACTGAACCTCTTTTTTCTCTTTTCTAATCTCTTCTCCTAACAAGGCAGGGATTTCTTTTGTGCCTTTTGTACTCTTAAGTTTATCAATTACCTCCTCATGAGGTCTATCTGTTTCTCTTTCTTCTTGTTGTTGCTGTTCCTATTGTTGCTGCTCTTGTTGTTGCTCTTGTTGTTGCTCCTGTTCCTATGGAATTTGTTCTTGTTGTGGAGGGGTAAATGCAAGAAGTTGTGTCCACTTAAGGTGGAAGTTTCAGAGTCAGAAAAAAATCCGAAATCGGGGAACCAAAAACAGGATCCCGTTTATATAAAACGGGATCCCGTTTATAGAAAACGCGATCTCGTTTTACTTCGGGATCCCCAGCCTAGAACCAAAAATGCGATCCCATTTTTTCTCGGGATCCCGTTTTATATAATGAGATCACGTTATATATAACGGGATCCCGTTTTATAAAACGGGATCCCGTTTTTGAAAAGTATTAATTTTTTTTAAAAAATGGCAGAGACCCCATTTTCAACAGCGACAGGCGACAGGCGAAAATGGGATCCCGAGTTCAGAGACCATCCAGCCACCAGGTAAGTGGATTTTTCCACTTCTACAAATTACCCATGAATTGTTTTAAGCTTCCCTTGTTTGTTTTGGTGTAAAATACAATTAAAATTTAAATTTTGAATTGTTATTTAGGGTTTAGGGTTTATGAAATCAGTAGTTGATTTTTGATAGTTTAGATGTAAAATACAATTGAAATTTTGAAAGACTATATCATATAAAAGGTTAGAATTTGAACAAACTGTCAAAATTATGTTTAAAATTGAGAATTGAATAGATATATTTAGACATTTTAGCTGTAAAATACAATTGAAAATTTGAAAATACTGTATCATATGAAATGAGAGATTTTGAACAAACTGTCAAAATTTGAGTTCAATTTGAGTGTTGAATAGCTGTATTTAAACATTTTAGCTGTAAAATACAATTGAAATTTTGAAAATACTGTATCATATGAAAGGAGAGATTTTGAACAAACTGTCAAAATTTGAGTTCAATTTGAGTGTTGAATAGCTGTATTTAAACATTTTAGCTGGAAAATGCAATTGAAATTTTGAAACGATTGTATCATATGAAAGGAGAGATTTTGAACAAACTGTCAAAAATTATATAGCATTGGGATGATATATATATATTTGGTTTTTATAAAATTTACTTATAACAATGTATGTCATTGTATTTTAAAGGCATTATTGAATAGCTAACTATCATGTAAAAAAATTACAACAAACCATAATAAAACCAATTTATCACATCCTTCATAATCAAACATTTAGAGACAACCAACTAATCAAGAATTGAGAAAATTTTATAGTTTTTGTGATAGCCAACTAATCAAGAATGAAATGAAGCCAACATTTATGTAACTTTTGATATACTCAAACTTAGCTATCCTCACTAGCTAGGTTATGCCCCTGGAATGAACATCGTGATGTTAATTGTGATAAGAGCTCAACCTCATTGGTAATGCTTTCCCTAATCTTAATGACATTGATGTAGGCTCCACTCATGATCCTTACGAAGATCTTTCCACCACTAACCTCTTTCATGATAGGTCACTATCCTCACCATTTCCTTAGACCTAGAATACCTTGAGCTTATCGATTGGGACCAACACGACCCTTTATGATTTGATGTTTTCCAAAATGATGAAGCCATCATGAAACTTATGAAGTGTCAAGACCACATCCCCATTGTAATCATAAGAAAGACTTTTCCACCATACTTAACACCTACATATATGCTTATTTTGGAGAGAAAGAAAAAACCCTTTAGTCCTGAGGCACCCTAGTCTAGGCAGAATAGTAACAATCTATATATGAAGAAACTTGTGATCGATTAAAATGATACAATAAAAATGGACACTTCCCAAGAGCTCCTCAATTTGACAAACTTCAACTTCCATTAGATACCACTTAGATACAAGACATGACTCCCCTCTCCTTGTTGAGGACATGCTATAAACATCAACCTGTGAATAGAAGCTTGGACCCTAAACTCTCTAAGATAGTAGCTCCACTGGACCTTGACATCAAAGAAGGCATATATAACCATGTCACCATGTTAAATATTATGTTGATTTCTTCATGTGGTCTTATGGTGATATGCCTTGAGACTCCATCTTTAAAGTCATGCATCATCTTGTGGTTCACCTCAATGCCAAACCTATTCAATAAAAGCTACGCAAAATGCACCCCCAAGTAGCCCTCGTGGTCATAGAAGAATTGTATAAACTCTTGGATGTCCAGGGTTCATTCAGACTATTACTTATCCTAAATGGGTAGATCTAATGTGGTCTTAGTTAACAAGAAAACTAAGGGAATTCATGTTTGCACTAACTTTTGAGACATCAAAAAATGATCTACCCCAACTTAGATAACTTTTCTCTACCAAACATTGATATGGTCGTGGATCTTGTGCATAGCCATATATATAAAATTTTATCATTAATCTAGATATAATATGGACCAAGTTGAAACATTTGAGTTAGACATGGAGACACCTAGATTATGGAGCTCGGTCTATGTAAGAAAACACCTCCTATAGACTCAACACAAACTTATCCCTCAACCCTCTAAATTGTGACTTACATCATTTGATTACCCTGGAACACACTATAGACAACTCTATACAAATTTGGCAAAATATATTTTCTCCTAACAGAAACTTGTATATGTAGAAGTATCTACTACTACATTAGATTTGATATACTTCTTAAAAGGAAAGAGTTGGGACTAACAACTAAATAGAAAACAATAACTAGTTTTGCATTTTCTAGGAAATGGGAAACAAATTTGAGCTAGAACCATCTTGACTAATTTATCTATTTCTAGCTAGATTGAACCCTAATTCTATATGCAATTCAAACCCTAACCCTTATTATAACCCTAATCATAACCCTAACCCTAACTCTACTTGTAATTGTAATTGTAACTCTAACTCTAGCCCTAACCCTAACCCTAACGAGCTACTTGTAATTGTAATTGTAACCCTAACTCTAGCCGTAACCCAAACCATAATTGTATCTCTAATACTTACCCTAATTAAATAGCAACCCTTGAATTGTAATTCTAACCCTAACCTCAATTCTAACCCTAAGCCTGATCCTAATTGAAACCCTAACCCTAACTTTAATTAATCACGAGTCATGCTACAGGGATTTCTTCTACATATTTTGTATGCATGTGTTATTCCCTTATTGCATGTGAGTTCACCAATTATTTGGAAGTCTCCTAACTGGGAGGTGGGCTTGTATTAAAGCCCTATAAATTTTGTGTTTATAGATGTTATGTTTAAAGCTATATGGAGACTTGTAATAGGAGGTCTTGAACTTGGTACCAATGATTGTGAGTTCCTTGTCTAGAATATGATGAACCTTTTGAACAAGAAAACCTTGTAGACCATGATGCATATCTTGAAATTTAAACTTGAACATTATCATCATGTGAATGCTTTTAGCCATCCTACAACCTCCTATCACCCTTCATCCTCTTATAGGGATATGCCACACAACCTCTCCAAGTTGACCATGCCAAACCCAAAGTCACAATCGTAAGAGGTAAAGAATCTTTTGGCCCTAATCAAGTCCACTCCCTAATAGGAGTGATACAATGCTAATAGGGTTGTGAAGGTAATTAAGTTCTTGATTAACATGTTGGGTGTATCTAAGCATAATGATGATATAGTTAGTCCTGATTTCATTAATCTTAAGATCATTGAGCTAGAGTACTTAATATATGTGGTATAGTTAAATTGTTCAATCAATAGTGGTAGGGAAAATTAATATACTATAATGACATCAAACATAAACTAATAGGTGTCTTAAGATATATTAGTGGTAGGGAAAATTATAGTGGCCCTAACCCTAGAGTAATAAGTTGAAGTAGTGTTAGAATTACTAATAAACTAAAAAACTTTATCCTCGGGTGGTGGGACAAATTACAAAAGCCTTACAAAGCCTCTACCACTTCCTTGACATTTTTAACATTGTTCGAATTTGATAGGAGGGATTTATGTCACCTCCTCCTCATCTTAATTCTCATAGTGGATAGAATCATCCAATTTAGCATCAAGACATGAAGATTTATCTTCATTATCTTAGAAATATCCTCTAATACTTACCCTAATTTAGCAACCCTTGAATTCTAATTCTAACCCTAACCTCAATTCTAACCCTAAGCCTGATCCTAATTGAAACCCTAACCCTAACTTTAATTAATCATGAGTCATGCTACATGGATTTCTTCTACATATTTTGTATGCATGTGTTATTCCCTTATTGCATGTGAGTTCACCAATTATTTGGAAGTCTCCTAACTGGGAGGCGCGGGCTTGTATTCAAGCCCTATAAATTTTGTGTTTATAGGTGTTATGTTTAAAGCTATATGGAGACTTGTAATAGGAGGTCTTGAATTTGGTACCAATGATTGTGAGTTCCTTGTCTAGAATATGATGAACCTTTTGAACAAGAGAACCTTGTAGACCATGATGCATATCTTGAAATTTAAACTTGAACATTATCGTCATGTGAATGCTTTTAGCCATCCTACAACCTCCTATCACCCTTCATCTTCTTATAGGGATATGCCACACAACCTCTCCAAGTTGACCATGCCAAACCCAAAGTCACAATCGTAAGAGGTAAAGAATCTTTTGGCCCCATTCAAGTCCACTCCCTAATAGGAGTGATACAATGCTAATAGGGTTGTGAAGGTAATTAAGTTCTTGATTAGCATGTTGGGTGTATCTAAGCATAATGATGATATAGTTAGTCCTGATTTCATTAATCTTAAGATCATTGAGCTAGAGTACTTAATATATATGGTATAGTTAAATTGTTCAATCAATAGTGGTAGGGAAAATTAATATACTACAATGACATCAAACATAAACCAATAGGTGTCTTAAGATATATTAGTGGTAGGGAAAATTATAGTGGCCCTAACCCTAGTGTAATAAGTTGAAACTTAGTGTTAGAATTACTAATAAACTAAAAAACTTTATCCTAGGGTGGTGGGACAAATTACACAAGCCTTATAAAGCCTCTACCACTTCCTTGACATTTTTAACATTGTTCGAATTTAATAGGAGGGATTTATGTCACCTCCTCCTCATGTCTTAATTCTCATAATGGATAGAATCATCCAATTTAGCATCAAGAGATGAAGGTTTATCTTCATTATCTTAGAAATATCCTCCAAGGCTTTGTGCATATGCTCATGCCACACATTGAAGATGTGGAATTTATCTAAGTAGCAATATAGAAATCCTTAGCCTAACCTTCTACCCCTTCAATATCATTGTATAGAAGGTAGATACAAGTAACATTTGATAGCATGGAGGCACAACTTAGGGATTTCAAGTTGAATGTAAAAAATTATTCTTCCCAACAAATGCTAGATGTTTAGGAGCAATTTAATGATTTCTTCCACTATTTGCCTAGTCTAGAATATAATTACCTTTTGTTTTGATATGTTTGAAGGAGATAGATTTAAACAAGTATTCACCAAGTTTCTAGCTTCCAATATATAATAGTTTCCAATAACCACAAGCTTCATCTATGCTTTTTCATATGATCAATGTTGATCTTGGAATCTCCTTCCACACTAAGGGATATCTTGTTTAGTTTCCAAGCCATCTTGAGGCCCTAGATATCATGGCCCTAGAATCTACCATATTATTGTTCTTGACACCAAAATCATAAGCTTTAAGATAGGTAGAGGTTTTCCCTTATCATCTCTTAATAAACATACTCCTCCTACTTCACTAGGATTACCCTTGGCTACCCATCAAAATTTCAAGCTTAATCCATCCCAATGTAGGTGTGGACCAAAGGGTGTGAATATCAACATGGGTATCTCCTTGTTTTAACCTTATTCAAAGCAACCTTGGCCAATTATGAGCCTAATCAGTGCCTCTTCTAGCATGATCATATATTCCTCTTTACCCCAACAATCACCAAGTTCCTAAATGCACCATATTTCTTTAAAATAGTCTAAAATTTGGGATGCATATTCACATTTAAGAAATACATGATGATTGTCCAGAGAAGTTTCCTTACTTAAATGCACATTGAAATTTTGAAATATATATTGCCCATTGTATCAATCATTATCATGGTAGTCCTAATAGCTCTCTTACATTTTGAAATTTGTACATGCATGTATACATTATTTGTATGTTTTTAATTTAAATTTATTTCAAGTGTAATTTCTTGAAACATATATATATATATATATATATATATATATATATATATATATATATATATATATATATATATATATATATATTCTTGATTTAATTTTAAATTTGTACTGAAGTTTGTATGTTTATATGTATATATATGCAGGTTCATATCTAGATTTTTATATATACATCATGAATCTAGATGATATTCACTTTGATGTTAAGGACTTCCTTAATGCACAAGATGATCTGGCCGCACCCCCACCCCCACCCCCACCCCCACTCCCACCCCCAGCGCCAAATGCCCCACCTCTAGATGCCCCACAAGCAGATGACCCGCCTCCACCTCCACCTCCACCCCCACCTGGAACTGACCAGGCTCGCTTGCGAGCCATAATAAATGAAAATCTGGATTCGATACAAGAAAAACTGAATTCCATTCGCAGTGAACAATTCATGCCACCTCATGTAGTACGTTTTGCATCTTTGATGCAAAACATTGTAGATTCTGTGAGGTCTATTGACTCAGATTTTGATGGATTTTGGAAATGGAGAGAGGAGAGGTGCTAATTTTATGCTGATGGCCTCTCCTATAAGACTATTTTGGATCTTAAAATCACAAAATCTCATTTAGCACAATATTTTAGACATCCCATTACAAATGAACCTATTCCTGCAAATAAGAAAAGAATATCAATCAGGTGGTGTAGGCTTGAAGGAATGTCTGCCAATTTTTGGGATAGATGGTGGATGCTGTTTGATTATCCACCTCATGCTAATTGTGAGGTTCCTTTATATTTTTTGAGAAAATTATATGTAGAGTTTGTTATGAATAAAAAACCCAACTACTTTGATTTTAGATCATTCCAAGGTGTTGGTGGTGGCATGCCACAATAGAGGTTGGGGGCACGAGTTGATCCCCAACGACCGGTGCCTGTTCAACCTCTTATTGAACCTCCTATTGCTACCATTCCTTCACCCTTCGAGCATCATGCAGTGGTATCCACACTAGGCACATTGAGTGCACTCTCAGGTAGCCTACATGAATAGACTTCTATGATGGTAGCTCGAGTTAGAGAGCATGGAGGAGTTGATGATGGAAGTGGTCCTAGTGCCACTCCACATGTGTCGATGCCTCATACATGTACGAGTTGCAATCAGTTGTGTTATGGACCTGATCAGGCAGTTGCACCCACTTCAGCTACACATGCATCATCTGATAATGTGGGCACTGAATCATTTGTTGATTATCTATTTGCTGAGGATCATCCCACTGATCATTCGACACAGGTATATATAGGTTATGTACACATGTTGAATTTAAAACAATTTTTTAACCACGTGTTTTTAATCAACATATAGATGATCAATTAAATTGTAATATTTTAACAATCGAATTGTTTGGTTTGTTTGGTGTAGATGATGGCAACAGGGGTCACAATTGATCAAATTAATTTTTCATCGACACCTGTTCATCTCGGGCACCCATTTGGGGTACATTAAATCAATGATTTGTAAATTTGTAAAATTCAGTCTTGAATGTGTGTACAATTAAATATTTATGAACTTATTTATGAACTGGTTCAGGGTTCTTCCACATTGAATCCTCCATCTCAGGGTGTCTTGAGCGCTCCTCCGTCATTAGGCATCTCACATGACACTCTTACAGTATGTATATTGTTTTAAAAAACTGTATATATACTTAAATTTTCTATTTTGATATCAGTGTATCTAAAAACATGCACATACATATTTAATATTTTATAAATATGTCTATGCAGGTTGACACAACTATGAGGATGGGCATTGTAGCACACTTGGATAATCCAAGTTTATATCAGGAGTTGACTGCATTTCAGGTTGTTGAAAAATGTATTTAATAACATACATACATTGTAAGTCAATTATATATATGTTTTAAAACCTAATTTGTACACACATGTGCTAACAAGTAATTATAAATGACATTGTAGGAGCTTGTTAGTGACACGTTTCATGATCAACACACAGCACATGCAGAGTAGAAGGACAGAGGAGATGGGCAACCTGATATGGTATAATTTAAAATTTAGATTATATTTAAATTGAACAATTAAAATAAACGTTGTGAACTTAAAGTAAATTTCTTGATATATATATATATATATATATATGTTGACATGTACATTCAAAATTCTTTTTTCTTAAATTATAGCTTGATACATGTCATGGAGCTAAGCCTGTAGAGATAGGTCTTGGAATAGAGGATTCACAACAAGTTCCTCTTACGGTATAATAATTTTTAAATATGATAGTTCTTATAAATTAAATTGAATTAAATCATTTTTAAAATAGTCAAGTATATCTAATTTCAACTTGAACTTTCTCTTGTATTAAATAGATTGATTCAGAGCATGGAGACACAGGTCCAGGTGCACCAGAGCATGCCTCTCAGCCTCACACGGTAATTTAATTTTATGATATAAATTTTAAATTTAAAAATTGTCATTAAATTAGATTTCCTAATCATCTTACATCTAATTTCATATAAATCTTTCTCTTTTGCAGAGTGATTCAGGTCATCTGAGTAGTTCGCATGGTGTGAAGAGGACTCTTGATGATAGAGATAGTATGTGATAGGTTATTTCAAAGATGGGCTATGTATAATTTGACTATTTCATGGACTATTTGTTATATACTGTTTGTCATGGACTTTATATATTTGACTATTTCATGGACTATTTGTTATATACTATGTCATGGACTTTATATATATCTTGTTGTTAAACATGGACTTTATATATTTTTTTGAACATGGACCTGGACTTTATATATTTGACTATTTCATGGACTATTTGTTATATACTGTTTGTCATGGACTTTATATATATTGTTGAACATGTGGACTTTATATATTTTTTGAACATGGACCTGGACTTTATATATATATTGTTGAACCTAGACTATATATTTTTACATGTCACACAATAAATGCAATCTTGTCGTAGTTCAAAATCATATACATGTCAAAGTAATAATCATGTAAAACCATCATATTAGTTTAGGTGCATCCATATATATATATATATATATATATATATATATATATGTTATCCATGCATTCATACATTGCATATACATCATAAACTATAAAAGCATAACATCACATACATATGTATATACAAGCATCCCTAAATTTAATCATAAATCAAACACTAATCTAACCATGTGCATGAAGGAAAAGGAATGTAAACATTTGAGATCAACCATAATAAGATATATAGATTAACATCAATAGAAATAATCAATTTTCATATATAAATCTACAAGTGTCAGAGTGTTGATCTAGATTTGCGTGTAATGAAGAAATTGCATTAAAAGAATTTATGTAGTGATGAGGTCCTAATAAAGTTCCTCCATTCATTCACGGTATGCATATTTAGGTCCTGGTCAAATTTTAAGCAATAAAATGGTAAGCAAATCAAAACAAAGCATTAAAAAGTGAGATAAGTTCATGAGGATCTCTTGCCTACTAGGATGGATCAATTTCTCACATCTTCTCATCTAGAGATCAACTAAGTTATATTAAATGATCCTAGCATGGTTATAGTTATATTTATCCAAGTGCCTTGGTGCTTGAACATCTTGTGTTGATCATGTAATTTAAGATGTCTTAAGGGGTCCTAATTTACGATGTCTTAAGTGGGCACAACTTCTTCACCAAATGGGTGGAGGAGTGCCTACAAGGATAATTGTTGATAAAAAAACATGTGAACTATAACTTTGGAACGAGGCCTACAATTTATTAGTGGAGGTGGGAATTTCATTGTAGCATAAATGACACAAATTAGGAATGAAGTTAGTAGAAATCTTCCCCTTTGGTAAATCACATGTGTAATAATGACACCCATCTAGCATTTAAATGTATTAAGTCTTTGTTCCCAAATAGTTTGCACATCATAATAATGGCCTCTTTCATTTCACTAGGAAAACTTACAATTGTGTAATCCTCCACATTCCTTAACTTTTAAAATCCACATTAGGACTAGCCCAATCTTTTAACACTTCAATTACATTATACTCTTGAGGCCATTACCTTGCAACTATAACATTGTACCTCAAAGTGGGTTCAAGTGAATTCAACATTTATTTGAAAACTACTTCTCTCACCATTATTATAGTCTAATTTTCTATATTATTGATATAGTCTACATTTATGGTACAATGCCTAAAAGTATCTAGCAAGATATCTAAAAAGTTAAACACATCAAATTTTCTATCCAGCCTATGTAAGTAGGATGCTCTAACCTACCAACATTTGTGACTACATCTCCTTTGTCCTCTAGCTAATCTATGAAGAAATATTATATTAAATTAAATCCCAAGGCCTTATGTGGGTATCATAGAGTGTCCTTGCAATCTAGTAACTTAGATTCCATTTATGCTTCTACACAAACTATTTATAGTTGAATAAACTCTCATCACTTTGGTTCTAGTTGACTTCTTATTTTGTTTCATAGTCTTCTCCACAATAAGATTCATATACATGTATTTGAGAAATAATCATGAGAAATCACTTGATTTGATAAGTTGATTAATAAACAACTTAATTTACAATACAAAAGATTTCATCATAGATTTACTTCATTAATGCAAAGAAAATTGATGGGATATTCCAATATTTTACAAAATGAAACCATTTATTACCTTAATTATCCTGTCAAATCATTGAAATATACTTACTATATCATACTCAAGGTGTCATTCTCTAATTGGACTAAGCTAAAGTGTTCTTACTATATCATACTCTAGGTGTCATTATCTAATTGGACTAAGCTTAACTTGTCAAAATAAATAATAATAATAATAATATAAATCTATACCTTCCCCTAAGCTTGCCCAAGCTCATTAGGATTTGTCAACTTTAATTTCAAATCTTAGTGTAACTACTAAAATGAGAACTTCCCTTAGTCCTTTTAATACGATCTTTAGTGTCCATTAGGACTCAAGGAAATCTTGTGCTTGACATGTTTCATCCTATGAACACAAACCTTGGATGTGAATCAAATTTTAAAATAAGTTTAGGTCTGTAGGAACTTATAAGATCTTAATACTTTACATTTTTATACAAAAGGCCCTAGATCTCATCTATTTCTCCCCTCCACTTCCTAGCTATGGTCCCATATGGTTCTCCCACAATTTATATTCCTTTGTATCTTCCCTTCCCTCTACTTTGTGAAAGCTAGATTAACTTTAGGATATGATTTATCCCATCCCACTTCCTATCCTATTGTCTAGTTTTACATCATTTCCCCATAACATCGAAACACTCATTTCTTCCTAATTGTGGAAGCCTAACTACCTTGAAGAAATCATTCCTTTCTTCAATTCATTTCATCCAATTCCCACCTGAAGTTTTGTAACATTTTTTGCAAAAGTTTGCCAAGTTCATATACCCTGTCCCAAGTCAAATTTCTACAACTTCAAAAGATTCCACCCACCCCAAGTACTCCCCTGCATGACTTAGGACCACCATTAATGACTTTCAATGGACATGATATGATGTAATATTTCCTCCAAATTCCTCTTAACATCGGTGGACCCTCAAAAATATGATTTGGGCATAAAGGTATGGGATAATGGTATAATTCAGCATGATAATCAAGTGTGTGCCATGTGAAAGTGACACGAGAAAGTATGGCTGGACATTTAACTCTCAAGTGACCAAGGTCCTTGTCCAATGTTGCTTGTTGACATTGAACGATCTATATATTATAGTATCTCATTAAACTGAGAGATGGAAAACTAGTTGCAAAGGAGAGACTAAGTAGGAAAAATGAAGGGGGCACTAGGTAAAAATGTGAGGTAGGGAAGGTCAATTTGGGGGTTGAAAAAGATGGTCAAGAGGGGGAAAAACACACAGGACATGCCACCAAGAGTGAAACTACTGGTAGGAGTGTAATTCACACCTACATGACTATGATTAGGACTTATTTATCATCATCAAATTGTCATGTAGGCTTGATGTGATTTTAGTACTTATAGATACCAAATGCTTAGGAGTTTCAAGCCACAAATACTAATTCCACATAACCTTAATGAGAGAAACTATGCTAAATAGTATTTAGAATCTATAATACAAAAGAAGAATAAAGCATAATTACAAGATAACACAAGATGCACCTTGCAAAAACCCTTTTAGAAAAAACCTGGCCTCCAAAGGACCACAAACCCAATGTATTATCTCAAGAATGGGATTACAGAGATAATACATTTGTAGAGTTCTCCATGTAGAACTTCAACAAAATTAAACAACTTCTTGCATTTGTAGTGTCCACTTAAGGTGGAAGTTGCATGCTAACTTTTTGAATGTCTTAAGGGGTCGTAATTTACGATGTCTTAAGGGGACGTCTTAAGTTCTCAAAATTTGGTGAAGTTGCCCAAGGCAACCAAATTGAACAATATAATAAATCAAATTTAAAGTAAATTCTAAGTAGAAAAACATGGACATTTAACAAATAAAATACATAAAATAATAATTTTGATAAATTTAATACTGCAGAATATAAAATTGTGTACATACACATGTATACAAATTTCTGTACAAAATGTGTAATAATGTAATTGTGTATGTACATATATGCCAACTCAAAATAATGTAAATACAAAATGTCATTATATGCCATCTCAAGAAAATCCAAAACTTGAGGAGAATGTAGCAGGTCTTCATGCCACCTGATATAAAAATAATACAAGCAATTTATCAATATATCTTAATCAAAACATGTATTTTAATTTATATAAAACTATCTAGATATACACAATTTGTACCTGTATTTACAAGTGCCTCTCAAGTTTTTGTTTCAAAGTATTTGATGAATTTGTGATGATGGCTTGATGATATAAAAGGATAAATTAAATCAATTTCAAGTAATAACGCACAAGAAATATCAAAACATGTATTTAATACATATTTAAAACAACAATATAAATCTATTTAACTATATTTACCTGTATTTACTTATTCCATTGTACCATCTCCATCCTCTCTTTTTTCTAACGCATCGATGATTGTCTCATGGTCTTCTATAGAAATGTTTCATAGCTCTTTATTTGTAGGTTTTCCGCGATACCTCTCTAGTTTTATATTTGTTGCCAACACCAAATGTGAGTAGTGTATAATCTTCTTATGTGTTTCATAATCTTCGAATGCAGGCAAACCATTCTTCCTTATTAGGTATTTCCGTAGCCAAGTGCCAACAACCACCACCGAACCTATTGGATAATGATAGGCATCATCAAAGAAATACTTAAAATTTGCTTAAGGGGATCAAAGAAGTTCTTAAAATATGCTTAAGGGGATCAAAGACTTGTTATCAAAATTTGCTTAAGGGGATGTTTTAAGGGGATCACCAAACCTGTTGGATAAGGAAAGCCATCATCATCTTCTCGAGGTGCTGTTAACTTATGTTTAGTCTCCACACAACGAGCCAACCAATATTCAGTTTCCTCTTCATTATTCTTTGGTGCAACAATAGCATACACATGTCCTGCAAAACAAATTTTGATTCAATAACTTGCACATGTCCATAAAATTTGACCAATCAACATACATGCATTCATATGTACACATAAATAAATAAAAGCACTACAAATTAGTAATCAAAGTGAAATAAAATGAAATGATTTGAATTAAATTACCTTCTTGTACAAGGTCTGAAACACGGTCATAATCGTCTGATACAAATAGTTGATCATTGTCTTCAATTGTTGTTTCACTTTGATTGTGTGCTTGTGCAAGTGTCAATGGTTTTTGTTTCCACTCTTCAACCCATTCTGTATTCTCACATGCTTCCCAATCTCCTGAAATACAAAACTGACAAAAACATGCAAGCTCCCTTGTCCAGATAGTCCATGTACTTGCATTCGAACTCCTAAATGAATGCCATTTAGTAGATCCACTGATTGTCTAGCAATCAAGTCTAGGTAGAATATTTTCTTCTTCAACCAACCAAAAGAATCAATGAACTGTAGAGTACTCGCTTGATCCAGGTGTACATAATCTTGTATTGCACCAATCTACAATCCCATGTGCATCTTTAAATTTTACTGCATCCTCAAATTTTAATTGTTGTCTAGCAAGAATTCTTTTAACACACGCACCAGCTCCATCATGTTCTCCTTTACCATGTCCAGCTTCAAAAAAATTCCACATATGTTGGACATTATTCTCCTTGTGAACCCTACATAACCAATAGAACATTCAAGCATTCTTGAACTGCCCTGTACAATTATCTGACCATATAAGATGTTCAGTCATCTGGATTTCTCTTTCTCTTAAATTTGTATAAAATATATTGAAACAATATTGAACAAACTTTGACGAGTGTAACCGGTTGTCACTCAAATAGAAATGATACTCCCTCAAAACTTTTCTATCATTCTCTATGCTATCCTCTGCATGTCTATAAACAATATGAACAAACATAGCAACCTACACTGAATTGTAATATTGTGATTGAATTTCCTCTTGCAGAGCTAAAGTATAGTTTTCCGCAAAATCAAACACTGATAGTATAGTACCAATTGAAAATGTGTTTCTACATTCACGAAATTGTCCATCAAGCCATCGAGCTTGTTGAGAGTGCTTGACATATTTTGGTACAATTTTAGTTTTAAATTCTGATATGAATGCATGCACACTAACCTTTTCTGTAATTAAATCACAACACTTTCCAAATTTTCCATCTTTTAAAGAATATTCAACATTCTTAAATCTTTTAACATCCACTAATTGTTGTCCAAAATCATTTTCAACACTTTCATGCATACAAATTCTTAACAAAGAAAGATTGCCACAACTCGTGCATTGTCCAGAAATACATGAACTTAAATAAAAACCTTTTTCATTAGATCTTTCATAGAAAAAACTTGATATAAACTCTTTTATTGCTTCAGTTGGCATATTAATATCACATTCCTGTATAATCATGTTACGATGTAAAGTACAACGTATATATTGAAACACATCATAATAATAACGAAATTGAACATGTGTTTTACAACAACAAGATATTCGTTCCTTATTAATCTTCACATACCATGGTTTGCATTTTTCAAAAGATCTTTGACTTATTTTAATATTACCAGGTAACACTAATTCATCACAAAATTTTCTATAAAATTCAGTTTGCGTTGTATCTAATAGGTGTTTTGGATGAGGATCGCAAACTTTGGACCCCACTCTTAATTTTAAAACATCTCTAGCATTAGACGATACCCTAGTATTATCATGCCAATATTTTTCGATCAAAGATCTGATTTCAACATTTAGTTTTCATGTCAGATCTCAGGAGTCAACCACTAAAACTCCAACATTGGTTAATTGGATCATTTTCTATACTTTCTCTTCTTTTTGCTGCTCTTACCAATGTTTTAGGATGTATTTTTAGAATTCCACTAATATTGCTTACCATTCTTCTATTCAAAGTTATTTTATTCACTATAGCAGTTGTTATAGCTCATCTTGCTGCATTTTTATCTTTGGATCGACTATTACTTCCAATAGACTCAATGGCACTAGCAACAGTAGACATAGCATGTTTTAGTGATTGATCTTTTCTTCTTGGTTTAACAAAAATGCCTAACATTTTCTTTACTTTTCTCATTTTCCACATTCCCATTAATTGCATCATTAGTTGACATTGAAATGATAGTTTTTTACGATAAAAAAAATCCTTGTATAATCTATTGGCATGTGTTCTTATTTGTCTCCAAGAAATTTTACCAGGAAGATTATCCAAAACATCTCTTTCAATTTTGAAAAAATATTTCTCATTTTCAACATCACTTCCTAGATTTTCATTTTCATTTTCAACTTCAAAACGATTTTCATTTTCAACAACAAAACGGTTTTCATTTTCATTTTCAACAAAAAGATTTTCGTTTTCATTTTCAACAACAAAACGGTTTTCATTTTCATTTTCAACAAAAGGATTTTCGTTTTCATTTTCAACAACAAAATAATTTTTATTTTCATTTTCAACAAAAGGATTTTCGTTTTTATTTTCAACAACAAAACGGTTTTCATTTTCATTTTCAACAACAAAACGGTTTTCATTTTCATTTTCAACAACAAAAAGATTTTCATTTTCATTTTCAACAAAAGGATTTTCATTTTCATTTTCAACTACAATTTGTTTCAAATTTTGATCTCTACGAATATTATCAATCTCAACATTGTTATATCCAGCTTGTTTTAAATCTCCTATCAACACTATTTCCATTTCATTCAAAAGTGGATTTGAAGAAGTACCTGGATTTGTGCCCATTGAAACATTTTCCATAGCATTAATAGAGGGATTTGAAGACATACCAGGAGTAGTTTGCATAATTGTATTAGTTTCCACATTCACCTCTTGCAAACTTGCATCATCTATATCCATGGTCTCCTCAATATTTTTATCTTCAATAGTTGTGGAATTGGATGCTTCAGCATTGTTCATTGATTGAATCTTTACTCTTCTATCTCTTTGTCTTTTTGCCTCCTTCACTCTCTTTGCTTCAATTTCTTCAGGAGTTAATAGCTTCCTGTCTTTCCTCTTATTACGACTTTGTGATCCCATGATTAAAAAATTTATGAAGCATGTACAAATGAATGTCAAAAACTTGAATGGGTTTCAAGTCCTTCAAACAAGTACCAATTCAACAAAATTCCACTCAAATAACGTCTCCATGATGGCTTCTATCAAAATACCAACAATACTTTAAGTTGATGGACCTGCAAAAGAAAGAATTATGCCAAAGAATGCTGCAAGAGTCGCAGTCGGTCGTACTGTAGGGCAAGTTGCAGAAATGACAGTCATAGTATAGTCTTATTAAAAAAATGGGCAAATAAGAAACGAGATCCCATTATATAAAACGGGATCCTGTTATATAAAACGGGATCCCGTTTATTAAACGGGATCTCGTTTTATTTATGGCCGATGAACAAAGAAACGGGATCCCGTTTTATAAACGGGATCGCGTTTCATAAACGGGATTCCGTTATTCAAAATTTGAATTTTAGGCTCAGGTTTTGCTTTGTAACCTACTTCGAAAAATGCTTTGGGGACCCGACCCTGACCTCTGGACCTAGTTTGACCTGCAACTTGAAGGCCCTGTGAATGTCACAACAAAATAGTGACTTTGGGCATATATTTAAAGGTCTATTTTGGAGAATATTTTGATGAAATTAAAACCCATTATAGAGGAGATAATGTAGATTCTAATATGTAATTTTTTTTACAATTAAATTAATTTTTCTATTTTTTAATCAATTTCAGATGAAATAGGTTCATAACCTTGAATTATCAGGGTTTTTTAATATTTTAATAACTTTTTATTAAAATATTTTTTTGTAAAAAAATTATATGAAAACGTACTTTAGACAATTCTTTTCAATTTAAAAAAAAATTAAAAAAATGTTAAGTTTAGGTCATCTTATGTGTGACGTACATGATAATTTTTTAAAATACAAAAAATGACCAATAAAAAATTAATAAAAAAAATTATTCAATAAAAATTACAAATAAATATGGAAAACGTGCTTCATTGAGTTACAAAGCTTTTCCCAAAAGAATTTTGAAAAATATGATTATTTAGGTCAAAATATGGATGACGTACACGTACATGGTATAGTAAAAAAAAGTGACTTTTAAACAGTGGTTTTTAGAAACGCCTATTCAAAATCAATTTCTATCATCTGGGAATTGAAAAAAATTACATATTTGGAAACTAGATTCTGAGTACTACATTTCATATTTAGTAACTTTTTCCAAGATTCCACCTTTAAGTGCTTCAAATTTTTAGGTCAGATGTGACAAATTCTGAAAATTAGGAAAAACACTTCCACTTTTTGGCCAAAAAGTGGACACAACTTCTTGCACACACCCGGAGGCTCCTGTTCCATGGGATCTTTTTCTTGTTCTTTTGATTCAACTTCTTCTTCTTCTTCTTCTATCTCAGTATCCCCTCCATCTTCGGCCTCTTCTTTAGGAACTTTTTCTTCTACTGATCCTTTTTTCTTGATCATCTTTTACATGTTCATTAGGATCATTTTCATCTATCCTTTCTGTGTCAACTGTATCTTCAGGCCTCTTAGTTTCATCTTCTACTTTATCTACACCTCCTGTCTATACTCATTCTATATGTATAGGTGAACCTACCTTTGCATCATCCTCTTTGACTTCTTCCTCTTGGTCTTGCATGTTTTCTGTATTTTTCTCTTCTTCACGTGGATCACCATACATATTCAGCATGTTTAAAGCATCAACACCTGAAGTGTCTTCTTTTGTCCCTTCTTTTGTTGCAGTATGTGTTTCTGTAATCATTTCTTTAGGTATTTCCTCTTTCTCAGATTCTTCAATTTTATGTGCTTCCTCCTACACATCTTTAATAATTTCAGGTGGCACCAAATTATCAAATGGATCCACTGATCCTATTTCTTCTTGTTCCTTTTCTTCTTCATGTTCCATGCCATGCTCAATTCCTGTTTTAGCCTAAGTGCTTGGCCCTTCTTCTTCTCTCAGAAAATCACTTGAATCTTCTTCTACATCAATCTCCTTTTCTTTATACATTATTTTTTCTTCACTATCATTGCTTTCAATATTCATAGTTTCTATAGTTTGTTTAGCCTTGTGAGTTCCTGACTCTTGCTGTATCTCCTCAGCCAATTCTGGTTTTACTTTAACATATGTTTTTCTTTTCTCAGGTGAAGTGGAGGCACTAGATATATTACCCATCTTTTCACCTACCTCATATGTTCCAATTACACTAGTTGATTTAGAAGTTTCACCTTTAGACAAACTTATTGGAATTGCTCTCCTTACCTGTTGTCCTACTGCTTCTTTAGCAGTTCATGCCTCTTCTGCACTTATTTCATGACTCATTGACTTCACATCAACAAAAGTGTCTGATGCCACTGCTATTGTTATGCCTAATGCATATGGATCCATTAGGGTAGCATTTTTATCCTTTTCTACAATTTTGGCCTCAATAATTTTTCTTTTCTTTTCACAAAAACATTGCAAGTCCTCAGTAGGCTCTGCCTTTCTTTTCCTCCCCTTCTTTGGGTAGGTGACCTCTTTACCTTCAGCTTTAAGCTCTTCAATTCTATCTTTCAGCCATGTTTTTGAAAATAATATTATTGGTTCAGACACTACATCCAGAGATGTATTCTAGGGTTTTGACCAATCAGGCTCTGTAATAGGAGCCAACCTTACTACTATATAACTGTGATGTAACAATCTATCATCATCTTGAACCTCTGGAGGCACATATATATTACCTATAGATTTCATCTATTCAATAGTTAGTCTTTTATGGGTTCTTTTCCTTACCTCTCTATCATTTTTGTAGTCAGCCCAAAAATCTTCAATATATATCAGATGTTTATAATGTTTATCTACAAAATTCTGGATCTTATGGAAAGGATCAAATCTCCTTTTTAAATCAAACTCCTCAAAACCATAGTATCTTAATTCTTGCTCAGAATACCTTGCAACCTCTTCACTGTAGCAAGAGTATCTGCCAATAGCCCAAGGCAATCTCACATTTCCTCTATTGTTGAATTTCCTTTTGTACATTCTGAAAACATTTAAATTCTATCTTGAAAATTCCAAAACAATTAACTTGTCAGAAGGATATCTAGGCAACATAAATGGTTTCCCTTCAAAGCCCTTAGTCCTTATGTAAGTAAAATGTTCAAACTGTACAAACCAAGAACTGTGCAATCCAATTGCATCCTCTACATCTTTCGATAACCTCTTATTAGGTTCCTCTCTCAATATCCTTACCAAGTAGGTATAAAAAACATCATTGACCAGAGCAAAATTCTTTAAGGCATTTTCTTCCTATAGGACAGGGTAATGTTCATATACCAACTTTTGATCAGGACCATTTCCCAGGGTGCCTACCCTTTCTATTTCATGAATATAAGGTCTAATTTCTGCAGCACAGGAGTATAACACATAAGAAGACAAATAAAATGGCAAGCTTTTATGTTGTCTTAACATGGCCTGCCTCCAAATAGCAGTACTAATTACCTTGGCCCAATGTATTTTTCCTTGATCTTTTTCCCCTGCTCTTATGAATTCTATGACAGTTAACATCCAAGGTTCACACTTAGTACCATCTCTTAATCCAACTAATCTACTCAGCATAGTGATCATTAAGTAAATTTCTTCTTTAAAGTATATCCTCATTAGATTCTTGGGTACCTTGGCTATAGCCTTGGGTTTGTTTTCTAGGTTGTACCAATTGCAAAATATTTTACCTTTATATTGTCCTTCATTTGTGTAAAAATTCTCATTATACTGATCAATGTCAATATCCCTCATTTTCTCATTAATCTCTAACCCAAATGTTTTGGCAATACCTTTTGTGGTTAGATCAGCAATTAGTTTGTTGTACAGCATGACCTTCCTTGTAGTTGAATCATATAAAATTACACAGTCCAAACATAAATCCTTAGTGTCCATTGCCAATGGAAAACCTGTAGCTCCATATAATCCACTCTACCAAATACATTTCATATCAGGAGAAGCATCAGCAGTAGTGATTTTCTTTAACACATCTTCTGCATCATAATTTCCAATGTTCGTGTCTGTGCCCATTCCACTTGTACTGATCAGCGATGGATAACCCCTATGCAATGACAACTCTTCTGTCTCCACCTCCTTCCGGGGTTTTCTTTCTTTTTTCACCTCTTCCCCTGTATCTTTCTTCTATTTTGGGGCCATCCTATAGAAACATACTTCTTTTAACTTTCGTTTCAATTCCTGATCTAGTGTATTTACCATGAATTTCTATTTTTTCACTATTTACCCTAACTCATTTTTCCCTTCCTATTTTAACCTCTAAATCCATCAAGCTCTATTTGGCTAATTAACATTTAACACAGTAATTTGCCAAATGCATACGTTTCAAAGTGAAATTACTAAAATTAACAATATTCTACCAACTGAAAATAAACGGCGTTTTGGATAAATACTTGTTTTCCATGACCATTTACCCGTTGACTTACTTTTACCGTTTTCACCTTTGTCCAGCTACTATAACTCTGTCGCCCTGGCAAATTCTGCTCATTCACTGCAACAATTCTCTTTTCTACAATTTTTTACTCTCAACAGTATATTTGAAAGTGAAATAACATTGAAATTGCCCTAACCCTTGTTAAATTTCACTTTGTTTGAGCGTTAAATCTACATTAATTACAGCAATTAATGCACTACAACCTTCATCTTCCTACTTCAATGTTTCAGTTTTTTTGTTAACTTTTTTTATCGTTAGTCAAACTTTGCATGCATTACTTTTCTTTGTATATTTCATTGTATGTTTCCTTTGTATATTTTTGTTGCATCTTTTGACATACAAACACTTTATGCAAAGAACCAACTAACGTTTTTCACCTTTTCACTTTTCCGTACACCTTTGTACCTTTGGTTTTTCATATCTCGCTTGTATATTCTGTTGTATAAGTGTGCATACAAACACCTTATACAAACATTTCTTTACCTTTTACTATCCCGTGATGCTTTTGATTCTTTGTATATCGGTATTGTACATTATAAACATACAAAGGCCCAAATATACAATGACTTTTCTATTATTTAATCCCTTTTGACATCCAACTTGCATATTAGCTTGTATCTTTTAAATGTACATCTGCTCATATATCACCAAATATACATTGTCATTATACAAGCAAAAAAATGTACAAATAGCAGGACCCACCTTACCTTTACCTTGTATCTCCATGATGCATATGCCGTTTGTATAAAACCATTGGATACACACAAAATGCATACAACCTCCTTTCGTATCACTTTTTGGACTTGACCTCTTATAAATCATATTCAACCTACCTTTAGGTCCGTGACATAAATAAATCAATGCATCTCTTAATATACAATTTGGACGTGATGCATTATATTTACCATATGTCATTTTCCCTAAGTTCTGGCTTGTATATATAAAGCAATGTATGTTTGAGAACATACATACAAGCATGGAAATATACAACAGTTTAACTTTATTCCATAATTATTTCAGTTTCGTGTTGTATATATTGCAATGCATCCCTTACGATACCTACATACAAAGCACACAATATGCAACTGTTATATCCCATTTCATAAAATTTTGATTCCGTGACATGTATAATCCGCTGTATATTTACTTGTATGTCTGCCATTTGCCAAATATACAAACCAAAATATACATAGCGGAATCCAACGTTTATTCATTTCAACCTTAACTCCATCAGGTCCGACTTGTATATTAAGATAAAGCGTTAGCCGATATGTATACAAGTATAACAACATACAAAACCCAATAACCTCCCTTTTTTTGACTAACACAAAAGCATGATATACAAACGCATTTGTATATGAAATGACCTTGTATATACAAATAACTTTGTATATACAAACCACAAAGCCTTTGATTATATATTTACCAAAAATGCTTATAACTTGCAAAATATGTAGGGAATTTTAAGATGGTTCAAAAAGCAACCCTTATTCATTTTCCACAAGGAATTCACCTATATTATGCACTGGTACTTAATGTTATTTTTTCATTATTTTCAATCAGGTTTGTAACTTTCAGTTCCTTTTCCCTTTTACCACCAAGCAGACCCACACAAACAAGCAAAACAAGCTAACTACAACAAGGGTCCTCATTTTGCTAAGGAGTAAAATGGGGCATGTTGTGAGCATCACAACACTACCTTTATCTATAACAACTTTGCAACACTTACCTTGGCACTTACAAATAGTTCAGAGTAATGAATTCCTTTGAGGTGGCTCCTTCTCCATTGGATCCTTGATCAATATTGTTCTCATCAGCAAAGATTCTCCTATCTCTGGTTCTTCTGGTGATGGTGAAGAGTTAACACTTTCTTCATCTCCTCCCTAAGAAACTTGAGTCCTCCTTTCACTCTTAAATGTCGTAGTTTCTTGCTCTTCTGGACACTCCCAAGCTTGATGCCCTCCAAACTTGTTGCACTTGTAACATTTTCCTATGAAGCCATTGAATCCTCCTCTTTGTCCAAATTTGCCCCTAAAATTAGGTCTTCTTCCTCTAAAATCCCCTCTTGAACTTGGTGCTTGTTCTTGTGAGATGCTTGACTCACCTTGATCTCTTTGTGACTGTCCTCTATCAACATATGAAACTCTGCCTCTGTAAATCCTTCATCTACCTCTATTATGCTTTTATTGCTTCCTTTTCAACTTCTCCTTAGCCTTTAAGGCTAGTTGATAGCACTCTTCAAGTGTCCTGGGGCTTGTGAGGCTTAACTCATCTTCTAAGCTATACTTCAACCCATTAAGGTATCTTGCAACCTCATTAGTATTATCCTCCATATGTCCTAATCTGATACTCAAATTATAAAACTCTTCAGTGTACTCTTTCACTACCATATCCCTTTGTTTCAAGTTATGTAACTTCCTATACAACTAAATCATGTAGCCACTTGGCATGAATTTACCCTTCAACTTGGCAACCTTCCTATTCCAAGAAGTAATCTTGGATTTGTCTTTCTTTTTCCTATCTTCCTGAACATAATCCCACCATAGGGATGCATGGCCTTTCAACTTAGTCCTGGCCAACTTTACTCGTTGCTCTTCAGGTACCTCCTCAAGCTCAAAATACTTGTCTAACTCCCCTATCCAATCTAGGAGTTCTTCACCATTCAAACTACCTGCATACACTGGAAGTTCCATCTTCACCTTGGTTCCTTCACCCTTGACTACCTTTAGCAATCTTTCCATCCTCAATTCATCGGCATCCCTCTCTTCTTGAGGTTCTTGTGGTTCTTCATTCACAACTTCTTCTTCTTGGTCACTGACATCCCCTGTAACCTTTCCTCTTCTTTGGTTAGCTTCAACTGCACTAAATCTGCCATCTAAACTAACTCTCATCTCCCTCATTTCTCTAGAAAGGGCTTCTCCCAATTGTGTGGCTATTCTTTCTACCACTCTTTTAGTGTTTCTTGGAGGCATTTTCCACCTTTTCTTTGATTATCAACCCTTTCTTGACTTTCTTGGACTAACAAGGATTTGATACCAATAATGATGCAGAGGGAAAAAATTTTCAACTACAATGAACTCTCAAGAGCAATGTAAATGTTGGTTTCACAACAATATGCACAAGATTCCCTGATCTTTCAAAAGTGACAGCAATAAACACCCTGTAAATTGTCCTATTTGCTTGTTTTCCTAGGTTTAACTCTCAAGAAACAATCAACACTCATTTGATTTTCATTCTTAGTCTTTTAAATACTTTAACCAAACCCCACAGACCTTATTCAAACCCTAAGTAACATTGGTTAACTCAAAACTATGCATTTTTATCAAACCCTCATTAAACTAGGATTTATTGTAGTTTAAATGCTAATAAGATCACATTGTCCTCTATAATTCAAGCAAACCAAATAATTATTACTTGCCTTTTGGTGGAGCTATGCAAAAGCACCTATAGAAAATATGTTTCAAATTTCATGAATTTTCACTAGTTAAAACTTGAGATATGGATTCTTCTTGCTCACTGAAAACCCTAGGTCTGTCACTGGACTGTTAATAGTAAGTTGATCATAACTTTAACAAAACACCATGAAATCACTTCAAATCACTTTCATTTGAACCACAACACAAAACACTAAATTTCCATACACCTCCAGACTTGACACTATGATGTACAAGTCTGTACCAATCTATTCTTTCTTTTTTTTAGGAAAACTATTACAAATTTGTCAAAAAAATAGGGTTTATAATGAAAATATAACTCCTCCACTTCTTGGAATGTATATTATAATTAATTCAACATTCAAGAACTTACAAAAAGTAGTTATACTTGAGAATATGTCTTTTCTTCATCAATAGCACTAATGTCCATGTCATTAAACTTGACCTTTATGCCTTTTGTGCAACTTTCAAACATGACTTGTAACCAAAACAACCAAAAAGACCTCACATGATTCCCATGGTCCTTTAAGGCTTTATTAGACTTAGGAAAGCCAAAAACAAGAGTTGAGAATAAACCCCAACCTTGTAGCAAGCCAAAAACCTCTAGAAATTCAAATTTACATGTTGATGTATAAAATTGCGCAGGTTCCAACACCAACATGGGAATTTTCAGAAATGTGGGACTTGTTACCTGAAACAACCTCCAGATTTTTAAGAAGCTGGCTCTTTTCTATCTTGAATGGGTTTTGGGGAATCGGGTAGAAGCTAACATGATTACAGATACAATTAAGAAAAACTAACTATGGCGATGTGCCTAAGTAAAAGTGTTTCTCTCAAATTAAGCACAGTGAAACTATCCTCAAGATTTAGTTATATTAAAGAGCAGATGCTACATGATTAGCATAAACAGATGAAATGAATAAAATAAAGGCTCACAATCAGACACTTTGCAAATGACATAGATAATATCAACCAAGGCATAGAACAAAGTTCTTCTCATTAATTTTTCAGCAATATAGAAGGCACAGATACATGCACAAGTACATTAACTTTCTAATCAAGAACAACAAAATAAAGGCAAAATGATATCAACTGACCACAACAAAGTCTCTGACTTCTCTTTTAGATTCTTTGACAAAAATATCTCTATCTGTATTCTCTATATGTCTAAAAAATTATCCCGATCCATTATGAATGTTACATATTTATACCCTAATATCTGACTCTAGATTGTCTATAACAATCAAATCCTAATGGCCCAACGGAACTAGAGCTAACTAGAAGTCTTTGGCAGTTACAATCTTTCAAATCTACAACAATCTTTTCGTTGGTCCAAGCTCATTGGCTGGAACAAAATATATGTGGCATACTGTAGGAGTACAATCAACACTGAGAGGGGGGGTGAATCAGTGTTGTGTGAATTCTTACAATTTTTTTACACACTTTAACTTTCAGAGCACAAGGAGAGAAAGATAGCATTGATTTGTCAAATACATATGCACATGACAGAAAGAGAACAAAACTTCATAAGTAAATCATACACACACAAAGAAGATTATGACACAAGAATTGCATGAGTGGAAAACCCTCCTGGGGTAGAAAAACCACTCTGAACTGCCTCACTGGCTACAAAGAAGCCTCACTGGCTACAATATGTGTCTCACTAACAAATGTTAACGTCTCACTGACCTATAAGCCTCACTGGCATACTGTGCCTCACTGGCATAGACAATTTTCCATCATAAAATTTTGTGTGCAAGAATTGATTGCTATTCAATCTGATTTGCACCATTATGCAACCTGTGTTTCATCATACACCCTTATACCTCCCATTTGATTTTCAAATCAAGACTTTACAAAACAATTCCTTTTACAAATCTTTACAACACTCTTATCTTTGCAAATTTGATTCACCTGATGCATATTCACCTGCACTTTATCTTCATGGTTCAATGTTTATCTTCATGATTCAATCTGTAAGTTTATTGCATGATGTCCTCATGCTGTGTTTGATCCATTCCTGCACAAACATAATCTCACATACAATAAAATGATTCTTCTGTAAAATATCTTCAACACTCCATATTGATCCACATCACCACACACTGTATATTCAATCTCTAAAACTCATCATCTGTGTATATCATCTCTGTCTCCCCAAAAAACTTATTTTTCAATTCACCTGAAAAACAATTTTATATATTTTAAAGTCCTTCTACCTTCATCTTCTAAAAAAACTTTAGGGAGTTCAAACACCAAACCATCTGCAAAAAGAAAATCTAATTTACAATGTTATGAAAATATTTTTCATATTCCTCTTCAAACAAAATATCCTTTAAACTGAATATCCAATCTTCTCATTTAATCAATCTTCCTGCATGATCTTGCATGATCCTTCATATTCTACTATGTACAATTTTATCTTCATCTGTAGAAATGACCCTTCAATTTCCTTTGCATTGCAAATAAAAAAATTGTCCACCATAAAAAATCTTCATTTTTCTTCATACCCTATGAGAAATCTATTTTTCAAGAATATATCTTCAGAATGAATATTAATTCATTCAGCTCCTGTTCATGAAAAAATTCTTTCCATATCTTTCATATTCAAGCCCAAAAAAAATTTCATCATAATGAACTTTTCCTTAAAAAAAATCTCTTCAAAAAAATATATATATCATTAAAAATTCTTTTCTCACATTTAGAAAAAGCAAAAAAAATCTCCTTGTGAAAACTATTTTCATCTCCATATTATTCGATGGAAAATAGAAAATTTCTAAATTTAAAACTAAAGGCATTTATGGCTTATTCTCAATCCCTTAAAAAAAACTTTTCAAACTTCAAAAGAATTTAAAACCTCCATTAAATCGGGCTTTCTCCTTAAAAAAATAGACTATGTTCTTAAAACAATTTGATGCCACCTCTTCATAGAAATCGGGCCCAAATGTTAGTGATTTTTTTTATTAATAAAAACACATTCGATGCTTTTTTTTTTAAAACAACCAAAAACAACTTTCTAAACTTTAAAAAAGCCATCGGGTCTTTGCTTTTGCCGCTTTCACCATTATGTAAGCTTTTGACCCCGCCACTTTTTAACACCAATTTTCCTAGGGCGTCGGGGGCCATGGGGCCATGAACATATGATATTAACAACTTCAACCGGTCAACCTTTAAGTAGAGACCTGCAATCTCCGGTCACCAACAAATTATAATATAATGTTCATAAATAAATGATTTGTAGGTTAGGATAAATTATGATGTGTTAAGCACATGATAGAGGGAAAGTTTAGGATTTATAATCTTCATGTAGAAAATAACAACCTCGATAACCCTTTAACATTATGAATGATTCCTAGAGAATTCTTGTCCTATGATAGACATCACTTAACACAATGAATGATAACCCTTGAACATAGAAGCATAAACCTTGCCCTGAAAGCATAAAGATCACTGAATGCTTTGTTTTGGAGAATACAAATATAACTGATTACTCAAAATACCAAATTCATTAAAAGTCAACTTCACAACACTGATCCTTTAACAAGTATGTACATCTACACTGCATAACCAAACATGATATGTGCTTGCCAACCAAATTGAAGATCAATACTATATCTTGTCATGACTAACATATGATGAGGATGAAATCTCATGAACAACATAACCTCCACTGAAGTAATATCAATTATGAAGATAATTTCCTTGATTGAACAAGCATCTTGTGAAGATATCAGGCATCTTGTGAAAACATCCTGATACAGGATCAACACACTTATCCTGATTGAATGAACAACTCCTGATTATGCAAGATCAAACCTCTAAAGTATAAAACCATTCTCTGCATCTGCAAGACACATCGGATTTCAAACAACCAATACACTGTCTCTGCATTAAATCTCTCCCACTTGAAGACATCCTGAAATATGACATGAGGACCAAACACCTTTTTGTCATCAATGACAACCTGTCACCATCAATCTCCCCCTTTGTCATTGATGGCAAAACTTTATGATGCAATTTAACTTTCTCCCCCTTTTTGACATCTTATGACAAAGATAATTATCTCCCCCTTATCATCCTTCATACCAACCAAGAATTGAAATACCACTGATTAATTTTTGCAATTTGCCATCTAAATTCCATGTTCATTTGTATATTGAACAACCATAAAAACCTTAGAGCAACAAGACATCAAACAATCATGTAAGGCATATTAAACCAAGCACCAAACCACTGTTACAAGCTGCCCATAGACTGCACTATACCACTTCTAATCACAACACAAATTTGTAGATGAAGATGAAACACTGACATTAATAAGATCCTCTGATTACTTCCTTTAACAAACTCCTGAAACAACACTTTTTAACCTGAAAAATATACCATCCATTTACTGACAATCAACCTTCTGAATACTTTTGCAAAGAAATCATAAACATATCAATACTCTTTGATAAACAGATTTGCAGGCAAAAATCATGAAGACTCCTCATCACACAGTTCCCAACTCAATATGACATGATGACCACTTTTGATAAGACCTTTTCAAATCTCCCATGATAGTGACAACTCAATCCTTTAATTAACTCCCCCTGAGAACAACTCCAACTTCAACAAAAATGTTATAGCATGATCATAACAATTATAATCACATTGAATTATGAACATTTTGAAGGCATAAATTCTTGTTAACCTTTGAACAAGTAATGATTTATAGTGATAACAATCCTGAAACCAACATAAGACCAACCTTGCTGAACATTATCATCTGATATTTCTAATACAAGACATACCTTCCTCTGAAGAAATACAAGATATCACCATAATGTCATAGCTTGAAGAACTCTGTCTGAACTATCATCCTGCAACCAATCTTATTCTTGCACACCCTTCTTTTTTAAAAAAAAAAATGAAGATCATAAAAAATTGAAGACTATTTGATGAATACCATACTCCTGTTCTGCACAAGACACTTTTCACAACATAAGAATTGATTCCTTTTTAACCTTGTAATTCAGATCAGCCCATCAAGACTACACAACAAGATCTTTCTGCAACAACACTTATTGTTGCAAAACCAAATGCAGAGACAAGAATTTAACTTCTTCCATTTTCAACCTTCTCAGGCAACATAAGAAAACATCTATCCAAGATCCTTTGTGAGCACCAACATGATATGAATAGGATAGGACATTCAACATCATCAATCTCTATGAGCATTAAATTCTTTAAGAACTTATCAACACCTTGCATTCACTGAACATGTCATAGATCATGGACACCTGATACCACTCCAAAACTAGAATCATACCTTCATGAATCATATTAATGATAAAGACCAACAAAGAACATGTTAAGTTATTACACCAATGAACATCCATTAAAGATCATCCTCCTGCACAAGATACCTTTTTGCAACACAAAGTCAAATCTGATATAAATTGCAAAACTACATCTGAAACAAACTGTACTACACAAGAACTCCTACCACTTGACTTTAACATTCAAACTAGCTCATCAAGTAAGCACATCAACAAACTAACTGCATCATCAAGTTCTTCCTGCAACACCACTTTGCAAAACCAAATGTAGAGACAAGAATATTAATTGACTCCTTCCATTTGTAACCTCCTTAGCCCACATAATCAAACATCTGAGCACCTTGAGAACATCCTAATTGATTTTGAACTTCCCAATCTCACTCACAAGAACTGTAACACCATGATAACTCAATCTTTGTAAGTATTAACATGATATGACAAAGAAAAAAAAACCAAATCACTTAACTCTATCAAACTCTTTGTGCTTGGAACCCTTGAACACCTTAACTGCAATATGACATCACATCACAAACCACTGATCACCTATATCACTATTACACATAAACAATATCAAAGATGAATCCAAAACCAACTAAACAAGATCATCAAAATGATAAACATCAAATGATCTTCTTCCTGAAACCTTTCGGGGATACTTAATAGAACATGAATAACTCCCCCTCACTTCATGCTCTCAGTTATCCAACTAATGATGTAACTTGTGCAAGATGCACAAGTTTAGGATCCTTCTTGTCCTGACTTTCTTTTCTTTTCCAAACCTGTATATACCTTTTCTTTTCTTTGCTCAAGGTATCTGCTCTAGAAGTCTTCAATTTATTCCTGCAAAACTGTGCCTTATGCCCAAGATTATGACACTTAAAGCATGTGACATTATAACCAATTAGAGAAGTAAAGGAATCATATCTCCTTGACATGCCAAAAGTACTTCCATAATCATATCTTCCATGCATCCAACAATCTCTTTCTATGTGACCAACTTGGTTACAGTAGTAACATATTGCATTAGAATCCTTATTTGTCATTCTAGAAAGACTTTTGTTCTTATGCCACTCAACATTATTTCTGGCATAAGTCTTACAAATTCTAGCTCTATGACCATAGCTATGACAAGAATAACAATATCCATGAAACTGAGAATAATTATACCTTATTAAATGATATTGCCTAACAGGTGGAGGTCTGTTTGTTCTTTCTCTTACATCATCAGGAGGTGGAGGTCTGTTTGTTCTTTCTCTTACATCATCAGGAGCTTTATCTTTTGCTATCTTCTTGTCTTCCTTAGGAGCAGCAGGAGGATTTCTGACTTTGGAACACTCTCCTTCAGTATTCTTTTCAAACAATAGATTCTTGTGCAATTTAGAGGATGCCTTTTCTAACTCCTTTCTTAAAGAAACTATTTCAGATTCATACTTTTCACAATCAACATCTTTGACCTTTAGCTGATTATTGACATCTTCTTTTATTTTCTTAACTTCTGCAATTTGAGCCTTCAAATCTATTATCTGTTTTTCTGCATCTTGAAGATTTGAAAGAATTTTTGTCTTGGATTCCTTTTCCTCTTGAAGTTGCAACTTTAACCTTTTGTTCTCCATTCTGAGTTTTTTGATCTCATCAAGGGCACAAATGAGCTCACCTTCCATATCAATCTCATAATCATCTTCATTATTAATCTCAACAACAAGATTTTCATCAAGCTCTTGTCTTTTTACATTCATATTGAAGTCTTCCTTTTTATCAAAATTCTCAACTGCAGGATCATTCTTTTTGCTAGTCTTAACTGAGGCTTGTTTTTTATCATCATCAATCTTTTCTCTATTCAAGACCTTATTTCTATTCTTCTTTCCCATGGTACTCCAAACACAGGATCTACCCAAGCTGATTAGGCTACAAAAGGGAAACTTGCTCTGATACCAATTGTAGGAGTACAATCAACACTGAGAGGGGGGGTGAATCAGTGTTGTGTGAATTCTTACAATTTTTTTACACACTTTAACTTTCAGAGCACAAGGAGAGAAAGATAGCATTGATTTGTCAAATACATATGCACATGACAGAAAGAGAACAAAACTTCATAAGTAAATCATACACACACAAAGAAGATTATGACACAAGAATTACATGAGTGGAAAACCCTCCTGGGGTAGAAAAACCACTCTGAACTGCCTCACTGGCTTAACTAATCAAACATGCCTCACTGGCTACAAAGAAGCCTCACTGGCTACAATATGTGTCTCACTAACAAATGTTAAGGTCTCACTGACCTATAAGCCTCACTGGCATACTGTGCCTCACTGGCATAGACAATTTTCCATCATAAAATTTTGTGTGCAAGAATTGATTGCTATTCAATCTGATTTGCACCATTATGCAACCTGTGTTTCATCATACACCCTTATACCTCCCATTTGATTTTCAAATCAAGACTATACAAAACAATTCCTTTTACAAATCTTTACAACACTCTTATCTCTGCAAATTTGATTCACCTGATGCATATTCACCTGCACTTTATCTTCATGGCTCAATGTTTATCTTCGTGATTCAATCTGTAAGTTTATTGCATGATGTCCTCATGCTGTGTTTGATCCATTCCTGCACAAACATAATCTCACATACAATAAAATGATTCTTCTGTAAAATATCTTCAACACTCCATATTGATCCACATCACCACACACTGTATATTCAATCTCTAAAACTCATCATCTATGTATATCATCTCTGTCTCCCCAAAAAACTTATTTTTCAATTCACCTGGAAAACAATTTTATATATTTTAAAGTCCTTCTACCTTCATCTTCTAAAAAAACTTCAGGGAGTTCAAACACCAAACCATCTGCAAAAAGAAAATCTAATTTACAATGTTATGAAAATATTTTTCATATTCCTCTTCAAACAAAATCTCCTTTAAACTGAATATCCAATCTTCTCATTTAATCAATCTTCCTGCATGATCTTGCATGATCCTTCATATTCTACTATGTACAATTTTATCTTCATCTGTAGAAATGACCCTTCAATTTCCTTTGCATTGCAAATAAAAAAATTGTCCACCATAAAAAATCTTCATTTTTCTTCATACCCTGTGAGAAATCTATTTTTCAAGAATATATCTTCAGAATGAATATTAATTCATTCAGCTCCTGTTCATGAAAAAATTCTTTCCATATCTTACATATTCAAGCCCAAAAAAAATTTCATCATAATGAACTTTTCCTTAAAAAAAATCTCTTCAAAAAAATATATGTATCATTAAAAATTCTTTTCTCACATTTAGAAAAAGCAAAAAAAATCTCCTTGTGAAAACTATTTTCATCTCCATATTATTCGATGGAAAATAGAAAATTTCTAAATTTAAAACTAAAGCCATTTATGGCTTATTCTCAATCCCTTAAAAAAAACTTTTCAAACTTCAAAAGAATTTAAAACCTCCATTAAATCGGGCTTTCTCCTTAAAAAATAGACTATGTTCTTAAAACAATTTGATGCCACCTCTTCATAGAAATCGGGCCCAAATGTTAGTGATTTTTTTTATTAATAAAAACACATTCGATGCTTTTTTTTTTAAAACAACCAAAAACAACTTTCTAAACTTTAAAAAAGCCATCGGGTCTTTGCTTTTGCCGCTTTCACCATTATGTAAGCTTTTGACCCTACCACTTTTTAACACCAATTTTCCTAGGGCGTCGGGGGCCATGGGGCCATGAACATATGATATTAACAACTTCAACCGGTCAACCTTTAAGTAGAGACCTGCAATCTCCGGTCACCAACAAATTATAATATAATGTTCATAAATAAATGATTTGTAGGTTAGGATAAATTATGATGTGTTAAGCACATGATAGAGGGAAAGTTTAGGATTTATAATCTTCATGTAGAAAATAACAACCTCAATAACCCTTTAACATTATGAATGATTCCTAGAGAATTCTTGTCCTATGATAGACATCACTTAACACAATGAATGATAACCCTTGAACATAGAAGCATAAACCTTGCCCTGAAAGCATGAAGATCACTGAATGCTTTGTTTTGGAGAATACAAATATAACTGATTACTCAAAATACCAAATTCATTAAAAGTCAACTTCACAACACTGATCCTTTAACAAGTATGTACCTCTACACTGCATAACCAAACATGATATGTGCTTGCAAACCAAATTGAAGATCAATACTATGTCTTGTCATGACTAACATATGATGAGGATGAACTCTCATGAACAACATAACCTCCACTAAAGTAATATCAATTATGAAGATAATTTCCTTGCTTGAACAAGCATCTTGTGAAGATATCAGGCATCTTGTGAAAACATCCTGATTGAATGAACAACTCCTGATTATGCAAGATCAAACCTCTGAAGTATAAAACCATTCTCTGCATCTGCAAGACACATCGGATTTCAAACAACCAATACACTGTCTCTGCATTAAATCTCTCCCACTTGAAGACATCCTGAAATATGACATGAGGACCAAACACCTTTTTGTCATCAATGACAACCTGTCACCATCACATACCTCCTTCCATTAAGAGACAGACACATGGCGAGACCTGCATATTTGAAACTTGGAACATATTGTGACAGATGGCAGTGTCTACAACAATGTTGTTCTCAAAATCAGCTACACTTGTTTTTGTAGACAACCCCACGAAACTTGTCCATTTCGTGAATCTACATCTAAGATCAAAAATCGAGAAAAGATTTCCTTGTTCTCGTGTGAAGTCATTTGACATTCTAAACTCATCTACGACATTCCCTTAAATTGATTTCTCAATTTTCGCGAGGATCATTTAAAATCGTAAACTAGTAAAAATGTCATTTTGGTTATTTTTAGGAGTCGGTAAATTTTTTGACTCTTGATATGCAAGAGCGGCAAAAAATGCCGCTCCTACATATTATTTTTTGACTTTTTGTTTATTGCAATGATGGCATTTGTCAACGCTATTACATTGTTTTTAAGTTTAATATGTAATGGTGGCAAAATTTACCGCCATCACATGTGTTTTCCATCAAATATGTAAAGGCGGTAAATTTTGCCGCCATTACATATTTGTTGATTGTAGTGCCGTAGCGGCCGAAACCGCCGCTCAAGTGAGATCTCCGAGATTTTGGGTGTCAAGTGCCATTAATGGCCACTCGTGCCATGCATTTAAGCTTTGGTTTCAACCTTTTAAATGTGTTATTAAACCCATTGTTGCTTGTCATTTCTTATACTAAAACCTTTTAATCGATCTGCCAACACTCTCTTCGACTGTTTGATCGTATGCTCCTGAGTTGTAATGGATTTCGTGTTGCAGATCGAACCTAGGGTTTCAAGCTTTTTACGGGTAAGTTTCTTTTTGTTTCTCTTCCCCCTTACTTATTGTTTGTTGTATTTTTGGTTTATAGATTTTTGTTAGGTTTTTATTCTTCTATTGTTTATTATTTGTGTCTGGAATGTTTTTACCCATACAACATAGATTGCCATTAGGGTTTTCATTTTGAAGACCCTGTGTCTTTCGTCAGTTAAAACCTTCACCGTGTACCAACCTTGCCTTCAAAATGTGCAACGATGGCCAAATTCGCCAATTAAATCTTTCAAACCTCACAACTCCCATTGTGTGCAATGACGGCGGATTTTTCCGTCCTTACACCGAAGACTACAAAAAACCTTATGTAGAAGCGGCATTTTCAACCGCTCGAACATCTGTTGGCATTTCACGGAGTTACATGCAGTAGTGGTCATTTCATCTGCTCGAACATGTTAACCAATAATCTCCCAAATGCTCAAGCGGCATTTTTATCTGCTCCTACATCAAAAACTTATTTGGTCATTTCCTTGCCGGAGCAGCCGATACACCTGCCCGAGCAGTTGAGATTTTCAACTTGTAACATGTAAAAGCGGTAACTTTGATCGCTCAGACATGTTAACCAAAAAACTTCCAAAATACATGCAGAAGCAGTGTTTTTCATCGCCTTTACACCTGAAGTCTCTCCCAACTTGCAAGGGCGGCCAAATCACCCACCCAAGCACATTTTCTTGATTTTTCCCTAACACTGGAAAATTCATTTTTCAAAACCAAAAGCCCACTTTCGCCTTCACCTTGATTTGCGCACTCAAGCCCTTTAAACGCATGCTTTCCCGTCCATGATCGTCAAAACACAGTTGACCCAGTTTATCCAATTTTTCCCCTAACTGCGAGATCATGGCCTTTTGCAGTTCTCAATCAACGTTCATGGTGGTGTTCAAATTCACAGTTCTCTCCAGAGCTCATGTCAGAATCATCTCCGTCAAAGTCCAGAGCCATGAAGTACAAGTACCAGGGTGTCCTTTCAGTAACGGCGGTGGAGTCAAACGTTGATGAAATCAGAGACACAGAAATTGGGCACGTAGACATGGCCGAGTTCATAGATAGAACTAAACAAGAAGATCCCTCGAAGCATATGCAGAAAATCATTGACAGCAGTATTCATTTGGTTGCATCATTTCCTGTCAGTGCACATAATCCTGAATTTGTTCTACAAGTGGCCAATCATTACAACAGAGACACTAGAGCTGTGACAGACTCACAGGGAAATGTTATCATGAGATTGGATGCAGAATTCATGGACAAAATCTTCATGTGTCCACCAATTGAAAACGTCAGGCAAATTGATTTTGCTCAGGGTCAACAAGACAATGACAATGATTTGGAATCTGCTAGGAGGCACATAAATAACAAATGGTTAAAGATTCCTAGGGCAACTTTGACCCGATGGCCAAAAGACCTTTAGAAGAGTGATTTTGTGGTGGAAGTGTGTGATTTGATTACTCTCTTGAGTCGCATCAGAGGACTCCCTTCTGCTTCCAAATTCCAGGACTGGATGTACACTTACATCAAGGTGATTCTATGGGGGAATCAGAAGATATTCTGGGGTGAACAGATCAGCAATGCTTTGCACGAGCAACTGATAAGGGTCAATACTACCTTCAAATTTTACATGACCTCTTATCTTGTCTATGCTGCTGCAAGCATGAGGAACTTTCCGGGTTTAACTCAAGTAGGGGATAGGAGATTGGTCCCAGTGTATGAATATTACCCCCAAATCACTCTGAAGGGGTCAATTCATCATTTCAGAAGAGTCAATGATGCATTCTTCTCAGTTTTCATGTGCTTGTGGGATGGTGAACTGGTTCAAAAAAGAGTTTTTGATGAAGCATGGTAGGTTGTAAATTTTTTTGGTTGCTTGTTCTTGCAATTTCCCACCTTCACTTATCTTCGGGTAGGATACTATCCTGGTTACCCTTACATGCTGCCACGGTATCCCAGTGATCGCATTGTTCTTATGGAACTTTGCAGACAACTGATTGTGGTACACAACAAACAAATGGAGCTTAAGAGGTCAGGGATAAAGTTTCCCATTGAAATTGGGAGGTATTCAGTTCAGTCTGCCAACAAAGCAAAGATAATTGACTCTGAGTTGCAGTTGGTCACCATGAAGACCTACAAGAAAAGAAATCATTTTGACTTCAGAAGGGTTCAAGATAAAATCAAGAGGAAGTCAAATTTTCATGAGCCAATGGTCGAAGACATATGGGTAGATCTCAGGACCCAAAATGAGATCAGAAAACTAGATTTTTGCAAGCTTCATCTGAGCCAAATTGAAGAACTAGGACTAGCTGATATTCCAGATGGAATGGAGGATGATGGGGATGTCCTAGATCTCAAATATGAGGCAGAGAATGTTGAGGTTTCACCTCTCCCAAAGGTGAAATGGTCAGTCAAGGAGGAGACATCTATCAGGAAAAGATTTCAACCAATACTGGCAAACACCAATCTGTGGTTGGAAAGTAAGGGAATTAAGTTGAAAGAGTTCCTTACAGGGTCTGAAGAGGGAACACAGGAGCAGACAGGTAAGAAGGTGGAAAACTAAACTAAGAACAAGAGTGACACTCCTTCCTCCTCCAAGGTACATAAACCAAAGATCAAATTTGTATCCAAGGGAGGAAAGAAGAAGGAAACCACAGAGGCTTCTGATGCCACTAAGTCAGATGTTGAAGACACCAATGATGATCAGATGGAAATTGAAGATGTTGAGACTGAAGAACAAAATGTTCAAAGGTCTAAGACAAAGGTATCTGATGAAGTTGAACAAGGTGAAGATGAAGATACAGAGGTAGAACGACTTGATGGTTCCCCTCAGACTCCTGTGAAAGACCTTCCTTCCAAGACACAAGTTATTACACCTCCTCCTCATGTTCTGTTTTCTGATGGTTTGCCAACAATTTCAAATGTTCCTCTTTCTCCAATTTTTGTTGTTTCTTCAGACAATACTCCTCTGTCCATGAAAGCTAGCTTTGGAACTGTTTTTGATTCTTCTGGTTTCATTCCAAGCTTATCTTCCCCATTTTTTGATATTGGGGAACAAACTGTTTTAGAGAACCTTCTGGATGCTTCACAAAAGGTTGTTGACACAGGTGTTGTGTTTACCAACACAAGTCTAATTGTCACTATCACTAGCACAAATATAGATACAGCCAAGCAAGTAGTGGATCCCCCTCCAGCTATTGATGCATCTATACTTCCTCCATGGCTATCTACCTATACTCCAAAGAGGAAGAAGTAAGCCATCTCACCTGATGAGATTGACATTGAAAAGCTATTACCCATGAAAGCAAAGAACTAGAAGAAGAAGCCTAAGAGTGTTTCTAGGCTGGTCACTGAAAAGGGAATCAAATACACCAAAATTGCCAAACCTCCTGAAGATGCCACGGTTGATACTTTTGACATGAGCAGTTATGTCATCTCAAGGGTTGAGCTTGGTAAAGTGACTCATGAGGGTGTCAAAGTAGATTTCCAGACCACCGCCAGTACCCTACTTGAAAAGTTTGATGAAGCCAAGAGGGAGAAGGAGCAATACAAAGCAAAAGCAGAACAACTGGCTGCTATCCTTCAGAAAATAGTGAAGTCATCAGAAATAGCAGAACCAATGGCAGTGACAGTGGAAGATCCCCTGATATAGAAGGTTGAAAAAGCCCAAGCCAGAGGCAAGATAGTGGGGGATATAGTGGAGTGGTTGTTGGCTCAAGGACGAGTTCTGTTGAAAACTGCCATGGAAAGAAAGGAGAAAATGGACAAAGCTAAAGCTCAACTAGACAATCTGGTAGATCTACTTTCACAAGAGCTGCAAGATCAAGAAGAGAGCCTAGAAGAGTGGATAGATATGAAGAAGATCAAGATAAAGAATCTGATCACCATTGGGGTCGTCACCAACAGGGAATCATATCTCAAAACCAAAGAGACTCTAGCTCATTGTATTTTCATAATAAAGAGTCTACTTGAAGATCTGTGTCAAGCTCGAGAAGCCAGCGAAGATAGTGATGTCACACTCCTACACCGACTGGAAGAACTTCCTTGCACCTTGACAAGGGAAGATCATAGTTTCCTCACAGCACAAGAAATGATAAGTTCTTTTGAAGAAATGGTACAAAAGAAATTTGAAGAGGAAGCTCCCTCAATGCTCTCAATGGACAACCTGTATGATCAACATTTGACTCTGGAGAATCTGAAGGATAATTTAGACAAGCATGAAAAGGCAGTAAAGGTGGTGAAAGATTCAATTCTTTGAGCTCGTACCATCTCTAAAAACACAGCGAAACCAGATGCATGCGAGATGTCAATTGTTCAAACCATGTATCAGAATTTCCTGAGGAAGCTAGTGCCTTAGCTTGTTCTTCTTAGATATTATGTAAATGGAATTTTGTTTTGGACATCTACACATGTAATTTTCCAAAATGTAATTACATGTGAAACAAGAGAAGTCATAAGTCAAATAGGAGTCTCTTGTTGAATAAGTCAAAGTAGTTGTAGATTTCCTAGATTTTCTCAAGGTCTTTCCCTATAAATAAAGGGGACCTCTTTTGTAAATATTATCTTTTTGTCTATTGCAAGAAAACTCTAGCGAATTGAGAAGCAAATCAAGACTTTGTGCTTTTTGTGAAAATCAATATTCAAATATTTATCAATACAAGAAAGCAAGTTCAATTCCAATCTTTGTCTTGGGATTATTTGTGTTGTGATAGTATTGTTCTTATGTCTTGCTATCATAATCTTATCTGATAATAATTAAAGTGTGGAGTTTGTTTCAAGCGATTGAAGAGCACTCTTAATTTGATTCTGATAAACTTTGTGTTATCAAATCAGTTGTGGGTTATATGTTCATGTTTGTGAGAATACAATAGTTTGGAGACTTTGTGCTGCAAGTTGTTATATTCAATTTACTTTTATCATCTTGAAGAGGAGTGAAGACTTTGGGCTGCATTATACTTCAAATAGTTCTGTTTACAAGTAGTAAGTGAGGTAACAGAAAACTTTGTGTTTATGGGATTTTGTGATAATTTATAAGTCTTATATCAAGAGTTTGAAATATAAACATCTATTCTAAAAAAAGAGAATGAGATGAGATGGAACCACCACAAACATAGTTTTTAGTGTACATAAATTTGAAGTTGTTAGATTTGCAAAAGTTAAGTAATTAGAGGGAACCTCCCCTTGCTGAGAGGAGAGACTTTGTCTCATCATAGCTGTGGCTGATATACCCATTTTGCCGTTAGCGAGTTAACGACAAAATATTCACCCAACAATTTTTTGGCGACTCTGCTGGGGAGGAACGCGCAACTTGAAGCCTCATGCTCCGAGTTGAAGCATTTTCAGTTCTTTTCCATTTTCTTGCAAAATTGTGTTTAGCATAATATAGTCTGGCAGATTCTCGGTACACCAGAAGTAAGAGGGCTCAGGGTATTATTGATCCTGCATTTGAATTGATGCAGCAGAATAATTTTGGATTCTTAACTCCACGACCTCGTCTTCAACGCACCAGGAGTTTTACCCCTACAAACACCAGGTCTCCGATACCAGGTGAAGTTTCTATTGCCAGTGCTAATAGAGTTTTGGCTGTTCATACACCACCAAGGTTTGTTATACCACCTTTCAATCAGCGTGTCATGGCAGCCCAAGGCCCTTGGGGTAATACCTTTGGTCCTCTAAATTTGACCCCACCATTGCATGAACTACTTCGTAGTTCAAGAAAGAATTTCCCCAAATTCTATGGTGACGGGAAAGTTCATCCTGATGAGCACATCGCGGCTTTCTGTATAGCCTATGGTGTGATAGGTGTTGAGCACGAAGATGTGGCTATACAACTCTTTGTAGAAACACTACAAGGCGCTGCTGCAGACTAGTTTTACCACCTTCAAGCTCAGACCATAACGAGCTGGGCTACTCTCAAAACCAAGTTCGAAGCTAGGTTCAAACTTGCGGAAGATGCTCATGCATTGTTGGCACAACTGACACAGATGAAAAAGAAATCTCGTGAACCAATGCAAGATTTCATTGCTAAGTTCAACAAATTGAGAAACAGGATTCCCACCACCGCTGAGCCCATAGCGAAGAACCTTAAATGTTTCTTTATCAATATGCAACTTTCAGATGTGAGTTTCCTATTGAGGCGAGCTGCTCCTACTAATCTTGCTGCGGCTCAGATTCTGGCAACTGAAGTAGAAGATGATCTTATCCTGCCGGGTAAGATAAGAAGGGATACTAATAGAAATAAAAGCTCCTCTTCTACTAAGAACGCTTCTACAAGCACCACTAATCCCATGGTACAAAAGCTAGCAAATGAATTGCTAGCTCTGAAGAGACAAATGTCCCAAGGTATATCTGCGCCTCCTTCTTACTGAGATATACCAAGGAGGACATTTCCAAATAATTCATATCAAGGCAATGCTGCTAGGAATCAAGGACAACACAACCGTCTTCCACCTACACAGGGGAAGCTTGCCATTGAAGTAGCATCGGTCAACTCTGTTGTTGGCTACTATGAAGCCAAAAATGAACTTTCTTTCCAACCTGAGTTGGATTACAAAAATGGTGCTAATCTCTTCATAGAAGGAGAAGAAGAGTTAGCTGGCGACTCTACCATCAGATTTCTGAACTATCAGGACGAAGCTGAAAAAGGAGAAGTGTGTGAAGGAGCATATGCTGTTTTCAGTAGGTCTCAAAATCAGTCAGCTCTTCAAGCTGATAAAGGGAAGGTGAGAGAAGAATCTCAACTGGCGATTTCAATCGCTAAACGAGGGACTCCGCTACCTTTCCAATCAAAAGACTCAGTGATTAATAAACAAGTAAGTACCTCTAATGAATTTGTACCTTTCACTTCTACTCCTCAGACTAGTGCTGTCTCTACCAAAAATCAAAATGATGGTTTTTCTTCCTCCGTATCTAATCCTTTTCAGCAATTTGATATAATAGACCATGCTAGGAGAACTAAGATACAAATGTATGAAGTTGAATATTTACAGGCTAATCCTAAACAATTTGATAGATTAGCCAAATATGTCAAAAATAAGGCCGTCCCTGCAGGACAAGAGTTTCCCAAAGCTACTCATGACTCCTCCAAAAGTAAACCTACCCAAAACAATCTTGTTACTACTCCCACTGAAGCCTCTAGAAAAATTGAACCTTTCTATGTTTCCCTATTAGTAAATGGTCATAAATTGAGCAATTGCGTAATAGATTCTGGAGCCTCAGACAATGTTATGCCTGCTAAGGTAGCAGATGCCCTCGGCCTCACCTTAACCAAAACTTTTGGGAGGTGTTTCTCTATGGAGAATAAGCAAGTTCCACTTTTGGGTCAAATCAAAGATGCCCAATTTGCATTTGCAGCTTTTCCAGATAAGAGAATCAAGATGACAGTCTTGGTAGCTGATGTTCCAGCTTCATACGGCATTCTTCTTGGACGTAATTTCTACAAGGATGTGGGTGGAGAGTTGAACATGGATTTGTCTGAAGCTAGGATACCTATTAAAGGTGTCATGCAGAAGCTGCTTCCTGAGAAGGAGGCAAAATACATTGTTACTCAAACATCAAACCCCAAAGCTCAAATTTTGTTTGAGTCCTTAGGAATGGGCAACTATTTTCTGTCTACTGAAGATTGTTCCAATTCATCATCCGAGAGTACATCAGGTGATAGCTCTGATATGTTAGATGGAGACTCAGAAGAGTTTTTAGATGAAAGTTCAGGTGAGGGTATAGCAATACCAGATTCTTCCCTCACTGACGAAGAGGAATCTTCTGATCAAAGAAAGTCCAAGAAATCAAATTCTGATGGAGTCTGGATTTTAGAATTTGATGGCAGTTGTTCTTCTACCAGTTCTGGAGCCAGAGTGGTCTTGATATCGCCACAAGGTGATATTTTACCTTTTTCATATAAGTTACAATTTGACAATACCAATAACACCGCCGAATACGAGTCCTTGTTGCTCAGATTGGAAGCAGCACGTGCCAGAGGTGTTAAAATCCTTCATGCTCAAGAGGACGCTGAATTGGTGGTTTGTCAAGTAAGAAATTTGTACCAAACTAAAAATGAAAGATTGAGACACTATCGCAATCGCGTATGGGATTGCATTGAAGGTTTTGATGCTTTCAATATTTCAGCAGTGCCAAGAGAGTTTAATGATCGTATAGATTCGTTGGCTGTTTCTACCACTCTCATGGTGCCTCACAAGGATTTCAAAGGAAACAAGTACACTATTAAGTTGGTCTTCTGACCAAGTGTACCTGATAACACTGACCATTGGCAGGTGTTCAATGATGATAATCAAATCATTGCTTTCCTAGAAAAGATGGATAGTTTTGATGAGCTTTACTTTGAAGGAAGCGAATCGCCACTACGGGAATATGTTTCTAAGGTAGATTCGTAGACCGGCGAAGAATTTCTACAATTAAAAGGAAATAAAATCCCAAAAGGTTTGGTTTCCCTTGAGAAACTCTTTGATAAACATGACAGGTATATCAAGTAGCGGCCACAACAACAGGATTCAAGTTCCTCTATGGAATTTGAGCAGGTCAATTTGGGTACGGAAGTAGATCCTAAGATGGTCAACATTGGAAAATGTTGCACTGTTGATGAAAGATTCAAATTCATTACCCTCCTTCGCCATTACATTGATGTTTTGGCTTACTCCTATGACGACCTAAAGTCTTTCAAGCCTAAGGAGGTTCAACACGAAATTCCCCTCAAAGTTGGATCGTTGCCTCACAAACAGAAGTAGAGGCAATACAATCCAAAGATATCAGGTACGATTCTTTCTAAAATTTAGAAGATGCTGAATGCAAGGATAATTTTTCCAATTCATCATTCCACATGGATTGCAAACATAGTACCTGTAAGGAAGAAGAATGGAGAAATCTATATCTGTGTTGATTTCAAGAATCTCAACCAGTCTTCCTTGAAAGATAACTACCCTTTGCCCATCATGGACCAAGTATTGCAAATAGTGACAGGTTCAAAAATGCTATCTATGTTATATGGTTTTTCAGGGTATAACCAAGTGGAGGTAAATGAAGTTGATCAGTTCAAAACTGCCTTCACCACACCATGGGGCACATTTGCATATCGCAGAATGCCTTTTGGTCTGATCAATGCTGGCGCAACATTTCAGAGAGCGATGGATCTTGCTTTCAGAGATGAGATGGGTAAGTTCATCATGGTATATCTCGATGACTTGACTGTTTTCTCCAAAAACCGTCATGATCATGTGCATCACTTACAACAAGTGCTGGAGCACTGTTGGCAAAATGGCATTTCCCTCAATCCCAAGAAGTTAGTTTTTGGGGTGACGAAAGGTAAGCTTCTCAGACACATTGTATCCTGGGAAGGTACTAAGATTGACTTGGAGAGAGTTAAATCTATTCAAAGTCTCACTCTGCCCACAAGTAAGACTGCTGTTCACTCTTTCTTTGGAAAGGTGAATTTTCTACGAAGGTTCATTCCTGAGTTTGCAGGAAAAACCTGTCACATTGTTAATATGATGAAGGGTAAGGCCACTTTCTATTGGACTACGGAAGGTAAGGAAGTGTTCGAGGATATCAAGAGAGCTATTGCTCATGCTCTAGTTCTTGTTTGTCCCGACTACACTAAAGACTTCGTAGTCTATAGCTACGCTTCAGAACACACACTTTCAGCTATTCTGGTTCAGTACAATGAAGAAGGCATTGAATCCCCCATATCATTTATGAGTTGTCCTCTCAAAGCTCATGAATTGAAGTATTCGAATATGGAGAAGCATGCCTATGTCGTAGTCAAAGCGGTTAAGCATTTCAGGTTCTATATTCTAAACTCACACACTGTTGTCATGGTGCTTAATACAATAGTCAAATCTATCCTAACTCAACAGGAGTTCGAAACAAAGAGAGGTAATTGGATCGCTAAGATCCAAGAATTTGATCTGGATATCAAGCCTACCAAGCTTGTGCGTGGTAAAGGTTTGTGTCAATTGATCACAGATAATGTTCCAAAAAAGACAGGGGATGAAGAAGAGGAAGTTGTGGACACGCCAACTGTTCTTTTCGTTACTACAACTGACGAGTGGTATTCCAATATCGCTCATTTCCTTACCTATGGTGAGTTCCCTTCTCACTTGTCTTATAAGGAAAAGAGAACTGTCAAGTTAAAAGCTGCTAACTACGTCCTTTGGGACAATGGTTTGTACAAGAGAAGTCTTGATGGTGTATTTCTCCGTTGCGTGGATAAAGCACAACAAAGTAGACTTTTGGAGTCTTTCCATAATTTGGCTTGTGGAGGACATTTTTCAGCACCTGTAATGGCTCACAAGATTCTACGAGCTCGATACTATTGGCCCACACTATTCCAAGATGCGTACAATTGGGTATGCAGGTGTGAGTTATGCCAACAGTTTGTTGGGAAACCAAAATTGGCAGCCTTACCTCTAAAACCAGTGGTGATCGAGGAGCCTTTTCAGCAATGGGGTATTGACTTCATTAGCGCAGTGAATCCATCATCAAGTGCAGGACATAACTATGTTCTCACTGCAACATACTATTTTACCAAATGGGTGGAAGCTATTGCAGTCAAGCATGCTACTTTAGAGGTGGTATGCAGTTTTCTTAAGGAGAACATTATTTCCAGGTTTGGAGTTCCAAACAAGATTGTAGCAGACAATGCTACTTGCTTTTCCTCTCATGAGATCACTGAATTTTGCTACGAGCATGGGATCATTCTTTCCCATCCTTCAGACTATTATCTATAAGGGAATGGTCAGGCAGAATCAAGCAATAAGAATTTGGTCACTATCATCAAGAAACTGGTAGATGAGAATCAGAGAACTTCGCATAAGGCGTTGTTTGATGTTTTATGGGCAGATAGAATTACACCCAAAAGGGTGATAGGCATGTTGCCATTTTAGCTTCTATATGGTCTGAATGCAGAGATACCGATTACCTTGGAATTGCTAGCATTAAAGTTGGTAAAGGTATTGGAAGATAGAACTTTTGATAGTTCTATTGATAAAAGGATCATGTATTTGACTGAACTTGAGGAGTAGCGCACTATGGTGGTGGACTGTATTGCTAAGCACCAAAATCAAGTAAAGAAACTCTTCGACAAGAAGACAAAGGCTCGTGAGTTTCAAGTTGGAGATCAAATCTTGTTGTGGGACAAGAGGAGAGAACCAAAAGGAATACACAGAAAATTTAATTCCTTATGGAGAGGTCCATTCACCATTCATCAATTCTGTGGTGAAAATAGTTTCTTGCTGGAATATCAGGATGGGACACCATTCTTGTTGCCTCACAGTGGACAACATCTGAAACACTTCAATCTCTGAAGTTTTAGATAAGTTAAAAATTATACATTTTTATAGTTTTGTGTTTTTATTTGTGTTTTCATTTAGTCATTTGTGTCTTTTTCTTTTTAGCTTGACTCTATAGCCCAATGGCATGGATGAAGGCACTTAGAGATTGGATTCTACTTCCTTCAATTGTTTCAAAGTTCGATTGAAGGAATTTCCCCAGTTAGAGCCAGCTGTTGTTCTCAAAATTAGCTACGCTCATTTTTGTAGACAACCCCATGAAACTTGTCCGTTTCGTGAATCTACACTCTAAGATCGCAAATCGAGAAAAGATTTCCTTATTCTCGTGCGAAGTCATTTGACATTCTAAACTCGTCTATGACATTCCCTTGAATTGATTTCTTGATTTTCGCAAGGATCATTTAAAATCGTAAACTAGTAAAAATGTCATTTTGGTTATTTTTAGGAATTGGTAAATTTTTTGACTCTTGATATGCAAGAGCGGCGAAAAATGCCGCTCCTACATATTATTTTTTGACTTTTTGTTTAATGCAATGACGGCATTTTTCGCTGCTATTGCATCATTTTTAAGTTTAATATGTAATGGCGGAGAGATTTACCGCCATCACATGTGTTTTCCATCAAATATGTAAAGGTAGTAAATTTCGCCGCCATTACATATTTGTTGATTGTAGTGTTGTAGCGGCTGAAACCGCCGCTCGAGCAAGATCTCTGGGATTTTGGGTGTCGAGTGCCATTAATGGCCACTCGTGCCATGCATTTAAGCTTTGGTTTCAACCTTTTAAATGTGTTATTAAACCCATTGTTGCTTGTCATTTCATATACTAAAACCTTTTAATCGATCCGCCAACACTCTCTTCGACCATTTGATCACATGCTCCTGAGTTGTAACGGATTTCATGTTGCAGATCGAACCTAGGGTTTCGAGCTTTTTATGGGTAAGTTTCTTTTTGTTTCTCTTCCCCCTTACTCATTGTTTGTTGTATTTTTGGTTTATAGATTTTTGTTAGGTTTTTATTCTTCTGTTGTTTATGATTTGTGTCTAGAATGTTTTTACCCATACAACATAGATTGCCGTTAGGGTTTTCATTTTGAAGATGCTGTGTCTTTCGTCAGTTAAAACCTTCATCGTGTACCAACCTTGCCTTCGAAATGTGTAACAACGGCCAAATTCACCGATTAAATCTTTCAAACCTCGCAACTCCCATTGTGTGCAATGACGGCAGATTTTTCCGTCCTTACACCGAAGACTGCAAAAAACCCTATGTAGAAGCGGTGTTTTCAACCGCTCGAACATCTGTTGGCATTTCATAGAGTTACATGCAGTAGCGGTCATTTCATCCGCTCGAACATGTTAACCAATAATCTCCCAAAAGCTTGAGAGGCATTTTTATCTGCTCCTACATAAAAAACTTGTTTGGTCATTTCCTTGCCAGAGTGGCTGATACACCCGCTCGAGCAGTTGAGATTTTCAACTTGTAACATGTAAAAGTGGTAACTTTGACCGCTCGGACATGTTAACCAAAAAACTTCCAAAATAGATGCAGAAGCAGTGTTTTTCACTGCCTTTACACCTGAAGTCTCTCCCAACTTGCAAGGGTGGCCAAATCACCCGCCCAAGCACATTTTCTTGATTTTTCCCTAACACTAGAAAATTCATTTTTTAAAACCAAAAGCCCTCTTTCACCTTCGCCTTGATTTGCGCACTCAAGCGCTTTAAACACATGCTTTCCCGTCCATGATCATCAAAATGTAGTTGACCCAGTTTATCCAATTTTTCCCCTAACTGCGAAATCATGGCCTTTTGCAGTTCTCAATCAGCGTTCGTGGTGGTGTTCAAATTCACAGTTCTCTCCAGAGGTCATGTCAATCATCTCTATCAAAGTCCAGAGCCATGAAGTACAAGTACCAGGGTGTCTTTCCGGTAATGGCAGTGCAGTCAAACGTTGATGAAATCAGAGACATGAAAATTGGGCACGTAGACATGGCTGAGTTCATAGATAGAACTAAACAAGCAAATCCCTCCAAGCGTATGCAAAAAATCATTGATAGTAGTATTCATTTGGTTGCATCATTTCCTGTCAGTGCACATAATCCTAAATTTGTTCTACAAGTGGCCAATCATTACAACAAAGACACTAGAGCTATGACGGACTCACAGGGAAATGTTATCATGAGATTGGCTATAGAATTCATGGACAAAATCTTCATGTGTCCACCAATTGAAAACGTCGGGCAAATTGATTTTGCTCAGGGTCAACAAAACTATGACAATGATTTGAAATCTGCTAGGAGGCACATAAGCAGCAAATGTTTAAAGATTCCTAGGGCAACTTTGACTCGATGTCCAAAAGACCTTCACAGGAGTGATTTTGTGGAGGAAGTGTGTGATTTGATTACTCTCATGAGTCGCATCAGAGGACTCCCTTCTGCTTCCATATTCTAGGACTGGATGTACACTTACATCAAGGTGATTCTATGAGGGAATAAGAAGATATTCTGGGGTGAACAGATCAGTAATGCTTTGAACGAGCAACTGATAAGGGTCAATACTACCTTCAAATTTTACATGACCTTTTATCTTGTCTATGCTGCTGCAAGCATGAGGAACTTTCTGGGTTTAACTCAAGTAGGGGATAGGAGATTGGTCCCAGTGTATGAATACTACCCCCAAATCACTCTTAAGGGGTCAATTCATCATTTCAAAAGAGTCAATGATGCATTCTTCTCAGTTTTCATGTGCTTGTGGGATGGTGAACTGGTTCAAAAAAGAGTTTCTGATGAAGCATGGCAGGTTGTAAATTCTTTTGGTTGCTTGTTCTTGCAATTTCCCAACTTCACTTATCTTCGGGTAGGATACTATCCTGGTTACCCTTACCTGCTGCCACGGTATCCCAGTGATCGTATTGTTCTTATGGAACTTTGCAGACAACTGATTGTGGTACACAACAAACAAATGGAGCTTAAGAGGTCAGAGATAAAGTTTCCCATTGAAATTGGAAGGTATTCAGTTTAGTCTGCCAACAAAGCAAAGATAATTGACTCTGAGTTGCAGTTGGTAACCATGAAGACCTACAAGAAAAGAAATCATTTTGACTTTAGAAGGGTTCAAGATAAAATCAAGAGGAAGTCAAATTTTCATGAGCCAATGGTCGAAGACATATGGGCAGATCTCAGGACTCAAAATGAGATCAAAAAATTAGATTTCTGCAGGCTTCGTCTGAGCCAAATTGAAGAACTAGGACTAGCTGATATTGCAGATGGAATGGAGGATTATGGGGATGTCCTAGATCTCAAATATGAGGCAGAGAATGTTGAGGCTTCACCTTTCCAAGAGGTGAAATGGTCAGTCAAGGAGGAGACATCTATCAAGAAAAGATTTCAACCAATACTGGCAAACACCAATCTGTGGTTGGAAAGTAAGGGAATTAAGTTGAAAGAGTTCCTTACAGGGTCCGAAGAGGGAACACAGGAGCAAACAGGTAAGAAGGTGGAAAACCAAACTAAGAACAGGAGTGACACTCCTTCCTCCTCAAGGTACATAAACCAAAGATCAAATTTGTATCCAAGGGAGGAACTAGAAGGAAACCACAGAGGCTTCTGATGCCACTAAGTTAGATGTTGAAGACACCAATGATGATCAGATGGAAATTGAAGATGTTGAGATTGAAGAACACAATGTTCAAAGGTCTAAGACAAAGGTATTTGATGAAGTTGAACAAGGTGAAGATGAAGATACAGAGGTAGAGCGACTTGATGGTTCCCCTTAGACTCCTGTGAAAGACCTTCCTTCCAAGACACAAGTTCTTACACCTCCTCCTCATGTTCCGTTTTCTGATGGTTTGCCAGCAATTTCAAATGTTCCTCTTTCTCCAATTTTTGTTGTTTCATCAGACAATACTCCTCCATCCATGAAAGCTGGCTTTGGAACTATTTTTGATTCTTCTAGTTTCATTCCAAGCTTATCTTCCCCATTTTTTGATATTGGGGAACAAACTGTCTTAGGGAACCTTCTGGATGCTTCACAAAAGGTTGTTAACATAGGTGTTGTGTTTACCAACACAAGTCCAATTGTCACTATCACTGGCACAAATATAGATACAGCCAAGCAAGTAGTGGATCTCCCTCCAGCTGTTGATGCATCTATACTTCCTCCATGGCTATCTGCCTATACTCCAAAGAGGAAGAAGCAAGCCATCTCACCTGATGAGATTGACATTGAAAAGCTATTGCCCGTGAAAGCAAATAACCAGAAGAAGAAGCCTAAGACTGTTTCTAGGCTGGTCACTGAAAAGGGAATCAGATACGCCAAAATTGCCAAACCTCCTGAAGATGCCACGATTGATACTTTTGACATGAGCAGTTATGTCATCTCAAGGGTTGAGCTTGGTAAAGTGACTCATGAGGGTGTCAAAGTAGATTTCTAGACCACCACCAGTACCCTACTTGAAAAGTATGATGAAGCCAAGAGGTAGAAGGAGCAATACAAAGCAAAAGCAGAACAACTAGCTGCTATCCTTCAGAAAATAGTGAAGTCATCAGAAATAGTAGAACCAATGGCAGTGACAGTGGAAGATCCCCTCATATGGAAGGTTGAAAAAGCCCAAGCCAGAGGCAAGATAGTGGGGGATGTAGTGGAGCGGTTGTTGGCTCAAGGACGAGTTCTGTTGAAAACTGTCGTGGAAAGAAAGGAGAAAATGGACAAAGCTAAAGCTGAGCTGGACAATCTGGTAGATCTACTTTCACAAGAGCTACAAGATCAAGAAGAGAGCCTAGAAGAGTGGATAGATATGAAGAAGATCAAGATAAAGAATCTGATCACCATTGGGGTCATCAGCAACAGGGAATCATATCTCGAAACCAAAGAGATCTAGCTCATCGTATTTTCATAATAAAGAGTCTACTTGAAGATTTGTGTCAAGCTCGAGAAGCCAGCGAAGATAGTGATGTCACACTCCTACACCGGCTAGAAGAACTTCCTTGCACCTTGACAAGGGAAAATCATAGTTTCCTCACAGCACAAGAAATGATAAGTTCTTTTGAAGAAATGGCACAAAAGAAATTTGAAGAGGAAGCTCCCTCAATGCTCTCAATAGACAACCTGTATGATCAACATTTGACTCTGGAGAATCTGAAGGATAATTTAGGCAAGCATGAAAAGGTAGTAAAGGTGGTGAAAGATTCAGTTCTCCGAGCTCTTACCATCTCTGAAAACACAGCGAAACCAGATGCATGCAAGATGTCAGTTGTTCAAACCATGTATTAGAATTTCCTAAGCAAAAAAGATGGAGGAAGCTAGTGCCTTAGCTTGTTCTTCTTAAATATTATGTAAATGGAATTTTGTTTTGGACATCTACACATGTAATTTTCCAAAATGTAATTACATGTGAAACAAGAGAAGTCATAAGTCAAATAGGAGTCTCTTGTTGAATAAGTCAAAGTAGTTGTAGATTTCCTAGATTTTCTCAAGGTCTTTCCCTATAAATAAAGGGGACCTCTTTTGTAAATATTATCTTTTTGTCTATTGCAAGAAAACTCTGGCGAATTGAGAAGCAAATCAAGACTTTGTGCTTTTTGTGAAAATCAATATTCAAATATTTATCAATACAAGAAAACAAGTTCAATTCCAATTTTTGTCTTGGGATTATTTGTGTTGTGATAGTATTGTTCTTATGTCTTGCTATCATAATCTTATTTGATAATAATTGAAGTGTGGAGTTTGTTTCAAGCGATTGAAGAGCGCTCTTAATTTGATTCTGATAAACTTTTTGTTATCAAATCAGTTGTGGGTTATATGTTCATGTTTGTGAGAATACAATAGTTTGGAGACTTTGTGCTGCAAGTTGTTATATTCGATTTACTTTTATCATCTTGAAGAGGAGTGAAGACTTTGGGCTGCATTCTACTTCAAATAGTTCTGTTTACAAGTAGTAAGTGAGGTAACAGAAAACTTTGTGTTTCTAGGATTTTGTGATAATTTGTAAGTCTTATATCAAGAGTTTGAAATATAAACATCTATTCTGAGAAAAGAGAATGAGATGAGATGGAACCACCACAAACATAGTTTTTAGTGTACATAAATTTGAAGTTGTTTGATTTGCAAAAGTTAAGTAATTAGAGGGAACCTCCCCTTGCTGAGACGAGAGACTTTGTCTCATCATAGCTGTGGCTGATATACCCATTTTCCATTAGAAAGTTAACAACAAAATATTCACCCAACAAACAACATGAGAAACCCCTTTGTCTCTCAGAAGTGATCAGGAAAATGACACTTGTCACGCTCCACAGCATTTAGAAACATATACGTGTCTTCTTCCGCAAAGCCCTCCAAACTGTGTCTTTATACTCAGGTGAACTCCACTGTTGACAACTATCACAATCCACATCAATTTAGAAACTTACATGTTAATAATGGGACCCACATCTTTAGTGCTACATTAATCTTCAAAGAAGAAATCTGGGACAGGTGGCAGCACGCGCATTGCTTCTTGAAACATTATGAAACATTTGAAACTCCCATAGAAACTGACACTTGGCAAGTTTCACATCACTTTAGAAACTTAAAGTTTCTCACTAGAAAGGGTCATAAATAAAACAACTTAACTTCCGCATCCACCACGTGGCGTTCTTCACACTCTTGAAACTTATAATCACTGTGGCCCACCATCTTTTATTACCAACAATAACATGATGCAGAAAGCAACATGCGGAAACCTCCACATCACTTAAAAGGGACACATGACGTGCTATGCACAAAACTTGAGACTTTAGGGGTTGCCTCCTATTATGACACATGGCAACCTCCACAGCAAAGCAAAAATTGAAACATATTGAAACTAACTGCTACGTGGTGCACTTCGTACAAAAGTTAATACTTGAAACATATATCGCAGCTTGAAACTGGGTCTCAACACTTGGCAGCTTCCACATAAAAGTTAGAAACCTGCACAACAAACACTTTGAAACATGTATAGAAACAAAAAATACCTGTAGATTCGGTGCGACCGATACAAAATGTAGAGTTTTACACTCTATAGTTCTTGGTGACCAATAGGACTTCTGAGACTACTCGGAAAGAACCTAAAACTGGCAAAAATATATGTATTTAAAATACAACACAAAGTCACAAATTTTGCAATGCCGTCTGATAAACAGACCATTCTGAATTAGAGAGTCCCTGTCTACTCTGTAAATCTTGAAAAGCAAAATCAAGATTAATTATATCCTTGTGGGAAAATGTTCGCAAAATATGGACCACTGCCTTTAACTGAAACTCTAGCTAGGCCATAGGTATCAACACAGCTTGCACCTCTTTGACTGATGAAGAATCACTCAAACCCTAAAAAATTGTTTCCTCATTTTGCCTAGTCAAGAGCAGAGCCTTGATATCATAAATCATCAGTACTGTGTTATGATCTGGGAATGGTGAAGGAAGACCTAGTTGCACCAAATCCTCTATATGTTTCTTCATGTCCTTCACTCCTTTCACTATGTTTAGGAGTTCTTGGTAGTTTGTAGTTGCAAAGTTGCAACTCAGAACCTCATCTACCTTTTTAGCAGTGACCATTCTGTCATTGATTCCTACTGCTGATACAGTCTCATCTGTTGTATCATATAGTTTCTTCAACAAAAGCTGAGAGTCAGAAACCCTCAATGAAACAGTAGACAAAGTGGTTTGTACTGAGGTTTCAACCTTCTCATACAGTTGCTGGGCATTTAACAAAAATATTAAAGATGGTCTTAGCTGGATAATCTCCTCAGAGATTCTTTTCCATACTAAAACATAAAGTTCTCTCACTAGATTCAAAAGTCTGACATTCTGTGGCCTATTAGCTAACTCAATTGTTAGTTGTTTTGTTCTTTGTTGTTCTACCAAGAGTTGTGCTTGAATTGCATCAGAAGTATTCTGCTCACTCAACAACTTCTGTTGGAATTGTGTGGCTTGCTGCAACTTCTCTTAATACTTCTTCTCTAAAGTGGCTTTTTCTTGTCTCAAAACAGTCACTACAGCGTTTTCCTGTGCTAGCTCAAATTTAAGAGAAGCATTCTGGGCCTGTGTAGCCTGATGTATATGACAAGAAACAGTATTTTACAACTGTTTATTCATATTCTCAATCTCATCCTTCTTAGATTGAACTTCCCCAGCTAGGTTGCTACTATTCACCCTCTCCTGAGCTAAATCATTTTCTACTTTCTGCAACTTCTTAGACACTTTCAGGTAGTCAGTTGTAACAGTAGATGCAATCTCATTTAGTAGCTCGACCCTATCTTGTGGTCTGAAAAGAGACATATCCATAGCTACAGCATTCATTGAATAGTCTTGAGGCTACATCTATTCATTAGGTTTCACCACATTTAGAGATAAATGTGTGACTGTCAGTTGTTGTTGAATGGGGTCAAAAAGTGACCTCATGTGTGGCACAGCAGGGCTCTTATTTTCCTTGTTTCTCTTCTTATCCATTCTAGCTTCTCTAGCCCTTTTTACTGTGTCTGCTTGGGCTTGAAATGTAGGATGTGAAGCAATGTATCCTCCAGCAAAGGGATGGCCTTGAGGTAGGCCATAGGGAATAGCCAATAATTGTTGGCTAGGAGAAACTTGAGGAGGGGCTCTATTTGGCACAGATGGAGAAAATAGTGGTAATGAAATGGCCTATGAACTGGCAATTGGAGCAAGGGTTAATGAAAGTACAACAAAAGTGGCAGGGGGTATAAATACTTGGCTAATTGGGATTGCCACTTCTAAAGTAGAAGAAAGAGATAGAGAAGAAAAGGGAGAAGAAACACTTACCTAAGCGACCGAAGATGTGATTGGTAGTTGTTGCTGTTGTGGCTCAATTTCTTCATCTGATTCCTCTTCTAGGTGTAGTTTCCTATGTTTCCTAGGTCTCTCTCCTGTTACTTCCATTTCTTCCTCTATTTCTTTCTCTTCCACATTCACCACCACTGGTGGTTGTAAAGGAATAACCCTGGAACTCCTAGATGCCGAAGCTGTTTGAGTTCCTAAGGTTGATGATAACACACCTTTCTACTTTTCTAATGTGCTGATAGATTGGGCCCATGGGGATGTAGGAGTAGTAGATGAGGCATATCATGTCTCTTGCATTGTGTGAGGTGACTATGCTTCCTCCTCTGACTCATCTTCCTTTCTCTAAATTCTACTAGTGTCTAGGCTAGAGACTGGGGAGGGATGCCACTCATCCTAGATTGATTCCCATCTCTCATTAGTGTCAATTTTTCCAAAAGAATGTGTGAGCTCTGAAATTTCTTGCCTATACCTCCAATAGGCTTCAATCTTTTCTGGTTTCCAATCTTGGGCCTTCAATGATTTCTTCAGACCAATAGTCATTCTTATCTTAGGGTCATAAACTTTTTTTTTAACATCAAAAATTTTCCATGGCCTAGGCCCTTCATAGGGAAAATCAACTAGTTTAACATATAGGTCTGGGTTGTCTTCTTTAGGATTCCTTCTATCTTCCTAGAATGGGTGACCCTCATGCACCATTTTAGCATGGACTTTGTTATTCCTAATCTAGGAGTCCAGAAAACTATCTGGGTCATACTTCCATTTATCTTCAATGATGAAGAAACCAAGGGCAGCTAGTTTTCTTAGCAAAAGGCTCTCTGCATCTCTGACCTCAAGTGTCATATTTTTTCTGACCCATGGGATATCATACATTTTCTTTTTCTTTTTCTTGTGACCAAACTCATTATCAACCATAGATACCTGCTGAGTCACTTCTAAGAATACAACCCTAGGGGTCAATATTTTAGGTAACATCATGGGCTCTTCATTAAAACCATGGACTTTGATTATGGTATTGTGTGCCCCAAAGAAATAATCATAGGGAATTGGGAAGTTGGCCATAAATCCCCTTATACCTTGTGTCAATCTATGCTCTATAGGCTCAGGGCTTAATTGGCAAAAAGTAGGGGCTACAAAAAGTTCCCAAAACTCATAAGGGTTGGATGCCTTAGAGAACACATGTGTCCATGCAGACATAGGGATAGTTCTATTTTGGCCAAAATCTGGGTCATACATGTTTAAATGCATATATGGTGCAAAAAGACTATGGTTCTGATACAACATTAGACGGAATAGATAAGCAGAATACCTGAAGACTCGCTTGGACTTGAAATTTATGAGCTGATCAACCATGGCATTAGTAATTTTCTCTGAGAAATCCAGCCGGTATTCTTGTGACTTGTCCAGAATTTTTAATCTGAAAATGATGGCTATTTGCCAGTCATGAACTGTGTTGTCCTCTCTCATCCCAAAGATGAAGGCTATCATTTACAGTGCCTCTTGAACACTTTGACTAAATAGTGCCCTCCTAGTGGGTAGTGTGGGCATCTGGGTGTTATCCTCTCCCAACTGTATCTCTGAATTGAGGAACCTGACTTTGTTGATCACATTTGCCCATATGTTCTGCATTTTAGCAACAGTTGGAAATGTGGCTATTCTATCATGTTGCAGGGCTAGCATGTCTCTTATGGACTTGGGCATAATATGCACTATGAAAGGGCCCTGTTGTATGGTATTCGATGGTGCATGAAACAACTCTGCGCATAAGTCAATTAGCTCAGGGCATAGGTGTACACTCGGGACTAGGAACTGTGCCAATTATGAGGCCCATATTCTCATACCAAAAGTTTCAGACTGCCCATTTTTTGCTTTGAGGATACACCTCTAATGTGCCCCCTCCTTGAGAGTCTTTGTATTCTTTTGAAGGGTCATATAAAAAATGTCATCTGTGTAATCCTTCACCTTTTCTGGGTCCATAGAATATACTATCTCAGGGACTCTTGTTCTTGGATAGGATCTCTTTGGTTGTGCAGGCACCGAAGCGTATGATTTGTTGTTTAATAGCTTATCAATTGACTCATAAATCCCAAGTCCCTCTTGAGGAGAATGTGTTTCTGACATATCCGTATCTGCGGGGAGAATATGGTAAACTTCGACACAGGAAAGGCTGAAACTATGTAATAAGAGTGACAATTAGCTGAAAAGCACTTACTAGGGACAGAAATCGGAGGCAATAGTGATTCAAAGTAGAGAGATAGAAACAAATGAGAGCTACAGTTAGGATTTAATACTAACTCATTTGGGGCTTTACGGAGGTAATCAATGACACATCATATCTTATAAATGGCATTAACACCGAGAAACAATTAGTGTATCTATTTGAAATCCGCGTGGAATTGAGTGTCAGATATGTTACGGAAGTGGTTTACCTTTTCTAAAAAGTGTGTACTTTCAGGGAATTTGGGGATCGGTGAAGAACCTTGATAAATGCGAGACCAAAAAGAGAAGGGGCTTTGAGCTGCCAACACGTGTTCACCAAACACTTGTTGAAAAGAAAAGTGGGAATAGAAAGCGGGAAAATAGGAAAGCAAGAAAATGAAAGAAACTAACTAACTATGATACATAAGAGCCCCTACTTAATTGAAATGCTTCAGATAGATCCCATTTATAGGAATCTCTTCAGGTCCCCATCCATTGTCTCTAGTTCAAATGAATTTTGTTGCTTGCAAGGATGAATTTTGTAAGGACTAGTCCATAATGATTCAAATTTGTTGTGTCAACCTGGCTTGGCAGCTCTCTCATTCCATTTCAATACCAGTGAGCTAACCTCAAAAATGGGATTTGAAGTCCTCTTATCGAAACAATCCTTTACCATTTTCTGATCTTTCATTAGTGACTCGTGTGCCTTCTCTCTTTTCTCTTGCACTTCCAATAGCTCAGCCAGTCTGACTTGCATGGGGCTATTTTCTTCAATCTCTATTTGTTTTAGCAATTGTAAAGTAGGGATCTCTAAGCTCAGTGGCATTACTGCTGGTTTACCATAAACTAATTCATAGGGAGACATTTTAGTCACTTGCTTTGGTGTGATCTTGGATTTTGACACTTCTTTGGGATTTTTTGTAAAATCCCTTTTAATCTTTGCAAGGATTGTCATTGTTTAATTCCCTTATTTTGGAATGGTCTAGCCACCAAATTTTGAAAATTGTTTATTTTATGACCAATTGGTCAAAATTTGATTTATTCTCGCAAATGAGCTCATTCTTTTGATTTATTGTTGGAAATGAAATTGCTTATACTCTATTATTGATTTAAGTTATTGTGGTGGTTACACAAGAACATTTTGATTGTTCACTATGATCGATGTAATGTTCATCTCTATCATGTCCTAGATGGGCCTCTGATGGATTGTGAAGGGAGTAAATTGTAGAAAATGCACCTAGTATGTCTTTATCTTTACAGAAGAAAGAAACCTTGTGTGGAAGGAAATTTGTTCTAAACTATTTTAGGGTTATGTAATTAATATGTAATCTACTGAAAGGAGGTTTTACACTGACATTACCTTTAAACTTTATGTTATTGTATGAGGGCGGACGGGTAGTCTAGTAAGCCCAGGTTAATAGTCTCTCCAAGTCGAGCAGTGTGGTGAACCATGACTACGTTCATTGTGAAATGTATTTTTATATAAAAACTATGGCCATAGTGAGTGTCATTGCCACCACGTGCACTCGTCAGTTCACAATACTCTGGACACTTAGCTACCCAGAGTTGTTGTACTTGGTTGGAGGGTATCCATGGTAGTGCAACAGAGTTAGTTAAGTGGGGGTACACACTAGAGCTCAGATGGCAACTAAGAGGGTTTCCAACACAACCTTTCATTGGAGGGTAGGACTGTTTCTGGGTAGGAAGTGTACAGGGGAACCACTTAAGTCCATGGTTGGGGGTAAAAACAACCAAGTGATGCTTCCCCTTTCATCAGTGGCATGCCGAGTCTTGGAGGACAGTTCAACTAAATAAGGAACTCTAATCCTTTCTCTTGTATTTACTTATCAACTTATTTAAATGATGCATGAAATAAATGAAATTTGTACTTGATGAATAACCTTTTCGGCTAGAAAAGTGAAAGTTGATGTTAATCTTTGTATCTTAAATAACGAATGGCAGTACCGTACTTGCATAATGTTATTAAAATCTGGTTCTTGATAAACCTGTGATGGAAGTAGATGGTTGCTTCATGTGAAAAGAGTACCCACCTCTTATGGAGTTTGTTATAACAACTCCTATAATTCTTCTATCATGATAACTTCATTTGAAACATTAGACAGTAAAAGATGCCAAATTCCTATAAGTTGGGTAAGCTAGAAGATAGGATTAGCATTAGTCTAGAAATGTTGTCAGAAATGGATGAACAAATTAAAATGATCATAAAAGATTGGTGGAAGCTAATAATAGATAGAAAAACTAAAGTAAATGCCAACCGTACACTAACTCAATTCTCAGTTAGAGAAGAAAAGTTTCATAAAGTATGGAATGTATTCCAAATCAGTTCCCAGATATGAGGGGCTCCTCGGAGCTCTCAAAGTGATCAATTCAGTTGATTACATAATCATTTTATTTTTCCAGGAGGCATATGCTCTTTATGATTATATTTGAAAAGCATATAACAAATGACCATTATATTCTTAGAATGTTTTACATGAACAGGACCCAAGAATGATCATGATTGAGTATTTTTTTAAAGTTTGAGGATTCTAAAGCGTTGCTTGTGAAACAAAGAGGTTACTCATGGCAAGGTTAAATAATTTTTTTATCTTATTTATATTTATGATACAATGAATCATCAAGGATGATGAATCTTAAGGGGGAAGATATGTCACATCCCTAATTTTGACTTGAAATTTCTTTTTCCTATTATGTAAATAGAAGTGAATTCTATGGATAAATGATTTGGCATTAAGGTATAATGTCAGGATAAATCATTACTTTCCTATATTCTAGTCATGTGAATAATTGCATGTGATGTAATGATTCTAGAATGTACTTTTGAATTTGTTATTCATGAGGTTATGAATGGACTAACAATACGCTAATTCCATTTACATTATTTCAAGTTGCATTCAAGAAAACAAGTTTTCGCCTCTCTGAGAAAGGGAGGGAGAGCATCATCAGAGAGAAGGGAATATATATAAGGAAAAGTATAGTTTGTCACCATATTAAGTATTGTTGGTGCAATTGGCAAACCTAATTAAGTCGAGTAAGTGATACTCGATCCTTTTGGTCTAAGTTTATTTCTTGACTCGATGAGTTGTTGATGTCGTTTAGAGTCATTTTAATGTCATTTAATGTAAACCCAGTCATTTTGGGGAAAATGACATCATCAAGGTTGTACGATAGTTGTTTTACGACTAAGACTTCTTTCTGTCGAAAATGTCATTCCTTAGGTCATAAACAAGATTATGTTTGTGTCTCCAATGACATAGTTGGTAGCATGTTTCCTGTTTATAGTTTTAACATCAAAATTTGTTCTTGTCAAAATGAAATCGACATGTTTTTGCTTTTAAAATGTGTAGGGGAGAGTATCTTGACCCAATCACGCTGTGCGTAAGTTTACGTCACATTATTATAAACCAAGTATTGTCGTTAATATATTTATGTTTGTCTTAGACTATTATTTTATGTAAAACTTTTAGTGATAGTATGAGGTTGTTATAGGAATAATGTAACCACCTTCTCTCTTAACGAGGTTTTAGTTCTTAACCTATTTCCATAGCATGGGATGCTTTGGAGTGGGAGTCTTTATTAATGAGTAGAGGTAATTACTAACCACGTTTCCCTCAAACCTGTGCATGTTCAACTAAGAGCCTTCATAGGCTATATTAGTGGAGAAGTCCACGACTTGTGGGCAGTTTGGTTTAACAAACTTGACAAGTGGACTCTTTTATGACTATAAGTTAAAATTTAGTAAACAATTGAAAAATATAGTATTTTCATGATGGTGAGTCATGGGCAGTTTGCTTAGTGATTTAGTGAAGCCTTGAATAGACTTATAAGTATGTTTCGATAAGAGAAAAAGAACAGTTGCTTTGTAAAAAACTTTGAGTGGGGGTAACCCACGACTAGTGTGGGAAATAGTTATAACTACTTAAGGAAATCTTTTAAGAGCATAATAGAGTCTTCTTGAAAGGGATCTTTTCACCAGTCGAGGGGGAAAAATAACAAAGTGATCAAGGGCAGAACAATGGAGGTGAAGATTGTGAGAAGGGCTTTGGTTATCAAGAGTGGAGGATAGTTATCAAAGTAGAAAAAAAAGATAGCTATCGTGGAGCCTTGGGAACTGTCTTGAGGAGTCAAGACGTAAAAATCAAGCACCATTATCTTTAGGAGGGATATCTTGGTTCTGTTGTTAAGTTTTGAGCAAGCAAGATCTTCATGGCAAATGTAATAGGCTATAACAAGAGTCGAGGGGCTCTTATATGTGAGCATGTTGGTAAAACAAGCTCAAAACTCGTCAGTTATTGCTATCGGCATATACCTTAAACCTTTAGTGGTGCCCACATGCGAAGGATGGCAAAAATTAGTAGATCATTTCATAGAGTCAGCAAGATTTTATGACACCGTCATCGATACTGAGTTAAGGGAGAATGCAAGGGGTAGCTTAGAGGAGAAATGGGAGATTAGTAGATGGCTAACACTTCTATTATAGAGGAGAAAAATGTATGCTGGATATAGCATTCTGCACTCAATATTGTGGTATCAGTAAACAAAGTTAGGGCTGATCTTAAATGTCATCCACTTCAATATTTAATGATAAATTCTGGCCAATGAAAAGTTTTCCTATATTTAACACTTTTTGTTGTGAATGAAATAGAAAAATGCTATTGGCTGTTTGACCGGTTCAACTTTGAAAGTGGATGACATTTACATAGAGCGCAAAGTTAGACTGCACATCTTTATAAAAGTTAGTAAGGTAAATGCTACAATGTCTAAGGATACAGGTCTGTTAGCATTTGGAACTCCACAATTTCTACTGCATTTGATAGAGTTTGCCTCAAGGAAAAAAAATAACTCCATTATTGCGAGAGCATTGAAGAGAAAAGGAAAGAACTGATGTTACTACCGTGAGAAGAGATGGTTTGGAGTTTTGAAAACTCTCCAAGATAACTTTGGACTATGTTGTTTGGTGAGAGACACTGAAAAAATGAGGAAGATAGTACTAGAGGTTGAAGGAAGAAGGAAATAGGAATATAACGTATTCCTTTGAACTCTTAGGTTCACTCTTCCCTTCGAAAGCTTTGTAATATACAAAGAATATCTGTGTATATATATATCCATATTAATGCAATGTTTTAAACTATCTAAAACCCAGTTAGGTCATGCATTCAGTTTCTAAAGTGGTGGGCCATTATAAGGCCGTATATCTTCACCACTATGCAGGAATACCTTAATTTAATTCCAATCTTATATTTTAAATGGATAAACATAAGAGAGATGAGCCAACAGACAATAAGTAAACTCGCTGTGCAATAAGAGGCCTTATAGGCCGATGACATCAATTCCTTAACAAGGTATTTCAGTCCAAGATACCAGATATGTCATGGTTATGGCATATCAAAATGGTCTTATCATGAGTTTTGGTAGGGAGGCCGAAATGGTTGTTAAACGAATCATTTTTAAAAGACCTTCATAGAAAAATAGGAAGGCTTAAGTCTTAAACTCAGAGTTAAACTTGTTGAGGTTTAAACAAAGATAAGTTTCTTTTCCCCAAGATTTATAATCAAATACTTAGAGATAGGTGCTTTAGATTATGGGAAATACTTAAAGATATTATATATTAAGTTTAATCTGTAATTTTTGATTATGACAAGTATAGTTATTACATGTAAGGGTGATGAACATGAACCCATAACCTTTCTAAATCTAGAATTGGTATATGAAAAGACCATGAGGTCAAATTTATTATTAATCATGACTTAAAATCCATTGTAATTCACAAGCTTGAATTTGAGCAAGAGCAATTATTGGTTGTATTAACATGATTTTAAATAAGGGATAAAACATCATGTTTTTTATACATAAATGAGATATTGGTATAAGTTTTATGATTTTAGACCAAAGTTATTAGAAATGAAAATATTCATATGAGAAAGAATGATATTCTTATTATTAAGAAAAAAACTTTGATTAGTGATATATTATCACTTACGTATTCAACAACAGTGATAAGAAATATCATGATAACCTTAAAATGTTAACTTTTAGCCTCTATTCTTCTTGAGCGAAGGTCTATGTACCCTCATGCAGACCATGGGTTTATTTTTCATTTTCCTTGTTTCGAATCCACATGTTTAATGTATCAAATTAAGATAAGTTGTGATACCTTCCATGATGAGGATTTAAGTATTGATGTTATATCATTAGTCTTTATGAATGACACTATATGTTATTCATTATCTTATTGTATATTGAGATGGTTTAACCTGTCTATATAATAAATTCTGGAGAAGAGTCTAGATAAAAGCATTGACATTAGGTGTCACTTGAGAATAACACTAATAGGCAAGGTATGCCAAAAGTAGATTTTAGACTATTGAATTATGTGATAACCTATACTTGTACTATGATGTTTCTTGCTTATAATTCCTTTTATTTTATTAAAGGCCATTAGGACCTTTTCATAGGCAATATATAATGACAATACTATATACGTTTATTCATGTTATGTGAACTGTGAATTCGAACAATGTCAAGTGGTCTAGGGAAGACGAGAGGTATTTGTTCCCATGTTTTGTTATATATGTGTTATTATCTTTAGAAAACAAGGCTATTGATATTTCGATGCATTGGGTTAGAAAAGTTAAACCCTAGAACCATAGCCTATTGGGTTTAGAAAACTTATAACCCTTATGTCAGATATGACCTTGTTTATGTACTTATTGGTCGACATTGAAAGGGCAAGAAAACCATAGAACAAGACATGAAGAGTCTAAGTACTACTTTAACAAATCTTAAATGATTCTATGATAGAGTCAAAAACTTGTTTAATGCACCAAAGATGTGTGATATTTGGGTTAGAGAGAAGAGTGGCAGAAGGTCATAGACCCTAGAAGTTGCAAGTATGCAAAGAGGGAATCTCTAAAACGTTAGAATTACCTATATATATATATATATATATATATATATATATATATATATATATATATATATTGCATGTATATCCTAGATTGAGGATTATTTATAAGGAAGATTGACTAGAATGAGTTTGCAATACAAACAGGTTTGTGTCTAAAGTTACTAAATGAAGAAAGTCAAATTGAAGGATGAGACAGTTCCACGTTGAGTCAGAGGTGTGTGTCTAGATGACATTACCAATCAATATGATCACACATAGCTAGAAGGGATCTAGAGTTGTATGGTCGATTGAAGTTATGTAGGACATAGCACTAGGACTCAAATAGAAAAAAACTTGTTGGCTCCATATATCTATACCCTTCGTGAAGGGTAGGGTCAATTCTAGAAAGGAAGGTGTGTGGGGGACCGCTAGTCTGTGCTTGGAGGAAAAGTTCTCGGATGATGTTCTCCCTCTGAAGCAGAAGACTCACTGAGGCTTGTGAAGACAATTATCAAATTTCTGGATTTAGTGTACTCCATGTCATGGTTTATGAAAGTCAAATGTATGAGGTAAAACTGTTCTTATGCCAAATGTTTTTTATGTATTGTAAATGCTAAGTGAATGGATTTCACTATGATTCTATCTTCGATTATGCTAAGATTTCAAGGTTGAAATTATGTAGAAAGTTGTACTTTGTTTCTTGTGTTTATGCAAATATTATTTAAGAAAAAAAAATTATCTCTTGTGTTTACCAAGTTTATTTACTTTCTTGTAATTTCTTGAGTTTACTCAAGTTTTAAGACAAGGGATGTTACACTATGGGCATCATAAAATTTCTGAGGGATGCACCAAGAGATGTTGGTTTTGAGTTCTACATTATCAATGAAACTAATTGAAATGATTTGTTTGAAACAAACCTTTTTCATGTTTTGGAAGCATTTAGTATGATATTGTATTGCATTTTATTTTTTAATTTCAAGGAAAATATTTTATATGACTTTAGTTTTGAAATACTATGCTCTCAGCTATGGGGTAAATATTTTATTATACTTGTGATTAAAACCTTCAAATTTACTTAATCAATAAGTTACAAAACAACCATTTCTTTAGAATTGTATTTTAAGGATTTATGAGGTGTTATGATTATTTCAAATATTCATCCTAGAAATATATTATCTTTGGTTATATGTAACCTTAGTCCTTTCAAATGCATTTCTCTTAATGCATAATCTACCTTTCCTATAACAAAAAAATATAAAATATAGTTCTTATTCTCATTTAGGTTGAAAAATATTTATAAAAATAAATTAATTATTACTAATCTTCTACTTTAGTGTTAGACTAATTATGAAATACATATTCAATAATCTTGTTAGAAATAATTCTCATTTGACATGTATATTATTTTCAAAAAATTCTAATTTGATTGATTAATGCTATCAATGATAATACACGTGAATTAGTAGTATAGTCCTTATTCTTGTCAATCTCCATTACAAAATCAGAACTCTACAAACATAGAAAAAAGCAAGAGACAAAAGAAATCCAAACAAATATTATTTATATAAATAGGTCTCTAATAATTTAGTTTAAAAATGAAAAAAAATACAAGTGTTATAGGTAATAATAGAAATATTGCATTTTAGGTAAATCATTATTTATTAAATAGTAATTCACTAAAAAAGAACATTAAATTACTTATCTAGTGCTTAGTATCTCACTATTCCTTCCAAAGTAGACTGTGTTATACGCTTGTATTGGAGATAGATCATACAAAAAAAAATTAGACAAGCTTCCACATCTTCATTAAAAAAATTGTCATGTCTAACTCATGTAATTGACAATGGAAGAATCATAATAATGGTGAAAATGAGAAAGTGATAGGGCTATAGATATGCTAATATCCATGGGCTTGCTCAAGTCAGATTTCAATCCCTGACCCCACACAACATGATTGAGCATATCCAAATTAATGTTTAGCACATATTGGGCTATTTAAGCATTAAAATATACTTCAAAATAAAACCCTACCACTATCAGATTACAATAACTAATTCTATGTAGTGTTTAGATATCACTTCCAAAAAATCATTTCCATATGTCTTCCTTTTAAGACTATGTTGGAGGTATTGCTTCAAAAATTATCATTAGCAAGGAATAGGTCAATCAATTTCAATTTGTTTTTTGAATAATTTGAAGAGATATAAAAAATGTAAGTACATTACTAAAATCATTCACACAATGTATTTTTAGTGGTTCCAGTATTTAAAAATGCAAATTGTTACTTAAAGATCAGGAGGTAAAGAATATCATAGCATGCAATGGGGCTATTGATGTCCTAATTTGTGTCACTCATATTCACACTCATGTAGGCCCATTGAGCATGGGACATTTGTGAAAGTGTGTCATGTAGCTCACAAAACAACCTTTTAAATTAAGAGATCAACTCCTTGTTTGTTTTTTAATAAGCTCTCAAAATTTACTTGCAAGGGAAAAGGAAAGAGAAAAATAAAGAAAATATAGAAATAAAACCTTTATGTGAGGGTTAGAAGCTACCCTTGAAACGATCAACCAATTCCATAAACATGAACCAAGGCTAGAAATGCAAAGAAAAGGCAAAGGAAATACTTATGGATAAAACCTAAATGAACATAGTGAACAAAAAACTTATTCATTAGAAACAACCCATTAACAATCTTGACAATATGAATGGTAGAAACATTACATAGTTGTACTCTTCCATAGATTCAAAAATAATACAATATTTTTTCCTAGAGGTCCAAATATGCATTAAAAAATCTAAAAAATGGTAGTGTTTTGCTAAGAAGTCTAACCTCCCACTCAGAAGAACCCATTACAATGTATAGAGTAGAAGAGAAAAAGTACAAACAAAGTGAAAAGTAGGAAAAAAATTGAAACAACAAATATCTATGATCTCCATTAAATCTTGTATCTAAAAGGAAACCCACCTAGAACAATGCTAGCATTATAAGAATCTAATAAACATTCTTTACTAACACTATGATCTTTAGCTTGATTGGGGTGTTTAAATGTTGAAACCATTGCATTAGCAATGCATGTTCCCTTTTTACACATTAAGTTCCCAATTTTTTACTCTTACAAATGCCACTTATTTTCACCCTCTTGCTCATAAACTTTCCTTGGCAAGCTTTCACTTTGATATTTTTGGGAAAACAATGGTATAATATGGAATCTCCTTTATAGTTGATTTTATCGTGAGTCTTCATTTTAATATACCTTCCCATGATCTTCACCTTACAAGATGTTGATCTCATCGTTTTAAAACCATGACTTCCCTTGACTTAAATACATGACTTGAATTTATATGTGCATTTAATTGTTTAAAATGATGCACTAGGGTTTGATATATGCTTGCACTGATAAATTATATGCTCTCACAATATCTTGGAGCTACACCTATTGTTGTATGTTGCAACATATTTATCCACTGGCTAGTGTATGAATGCAAAATTGTCATCATTCATTTTCCTTGCGCCATATTCCAGAATGCTAAGAATTATCACTTATGGGCCACCTCAGTAAAATGTCATGCTAGATTTTGATTCATCCCATACTTTTAAAACTCCACACTACTTTGTATACATTCCTATAGAATGCATTTAGCTTTGTCATATTTCATTTGACTTATGTGGCATTGTTCATTTAGAAAGTTTTGTTATACACATTTTTCAATGCAGAATATTATATGACTCACCCAAGGAGTAGTGACTAACGTTCCAACAATTGGAGAGATTGTAATCAAACAAAAGAACCTTCCTCTGCATTTTAGAGGAACAACTTCCTCTGCATTTCAGAGGAACAACTTCCCCATATGATGATTATATTTTTGTAGGGTATGATATTGACCAAAAAGCTAGAAAGGCGACCTAATCTCAAACTTAGAAATAGAGGAATAAAGGGAAAAACCCTAAAGTTTCCTAATAAGAAGATACAACTTTAAGATTTTCTTGGAAAAATAAAAAGAGATTTTAAAACCCACATAAAGACAAATTCTCAAATTTAAATCTATGAAGTATTATAAGAAGGCATAACAAGGATGTAAAGACAAGAACATACTCCTACTTAAGAATGAGTAACTTGACAATTTTCACAACACAGAGATTGAGAGAAACTCTTGAATATCAACTCTGGATTACACTAACATAGTCTGTAGATGAAGATGACACATATTTCCAATCATATAATAGACATTCTCATGAAACAATGGCTATGATTCTAACATGGGAAATAAAAATAACAAAAAGGAGACAATACATAGGCTATCTGACCATCACTATTATTCCTTTATTGATTATCAAAAGGAAGAAAAACTGATTTTCTCTCCTTTGTCAAAATGAGAGGATCCAAAATTCCCTAATTTACATTTTTGCCTTGTATAAATAAGTTTTTCTTCAATAACTATCTCATAACCACTTTTAGTTTATGACTTTAATAACAAACTAAAATATTCATTAACTTTAGGGTGGGTGCAAGAATTTGGGTCCACTTTTAGTTCAAGTCCCATAAGTTGGTCATGGTGGAGTTGTCACATTTCTCTCGCCACTTTTTAGTATGTGTACCCATTATATTATGGAACGGGTAAGCATTTCAGAGTGGGTATGCAATTCTATAAAATTATATACCAATCTAGACTTAAATTACTTTTGACTTTAAATTTTTTTTGAAAAAAATAATGTCTGACCAATCTAGATGTCATTCTCTACATGGTAAAAAAATTCATGTTGAAAGAATGAAGGATCAATAAGACAAATTTTGATCACAAATTCAAAGTGAATTAGATTATGAACAAGGTGTGTACAAATAGTGTTGAGCCATTGGGTTGAATCAGAAGTCAATCCCAATACTCAAGGAGTGGTGGCAATCCTTCTCCACCAAGTGGTGAAGGAGTGTCGACATGTATCTTGGATGAGTTTGATGGACTCTCCAAGTTGACACATAACCACCTAAGGTGGCTTAATTCCATGTGCAAAATATGCATAATTACTTAGGCTAAATACTCACTCTAAGTAATAATAATTTACACTAACACCCCCTCTTAAGCATAGCTTAGGTGGGTATAAGAAGAGGGGTGATTCCACAATAGTGGGTTAAACTTTTTGGCCAAAATTGACATTGAAATGACTATTTTAAAAAAAATCTTCACTTTCAGACACCTATAGTTGCTAAACCATGAGGAATTTGAAGATAATGTAAACTAATGATTTGTCACATTTTGTCTGTAGATTCTAAATATATATATTTTTAATTTTTTTGGAATCAAATTATATTTCCTTTTCCATCTCCTTCAATAACTAGTTTCTAACAGTAAACAACATTTTTAAAGAGTGACGTGTACTGTGTAAAACATAACTTTTTTTTTTATAAAGGATTAAATTCTAATTTTTTTGAATTTAGATTTTTAATTAAGATATCTAGAGGATGCATTTGGTTTCATAATGTTTTATTAAATATTTTTCTTTTAATTAACTTTTAAAGTCAAACCAATTACAATTTAGACATAGGTGTAGTGTGTAAAGCATAACTTATATGTATGTATTGGAATTCAAATTTTTTTATTGTCTAGAATAAGGACATCAATACCTAGAGGACATGTATTTTGTAGAATTTTTGTGCTATATTTTCCTATTTTTTCATATGTATGAAACAAATACCATGATGTTCATTAAAAAACCTACATTCACAAGAAATAAAAAATGAATATAATAATCAAATTAAATATATTTAAAATTATATTGTTTGAGAAGCTTATAATAAGGACTACATACTTACAAAACATAAAATTTTAAATGAATTCATTTGATCCCCCAAAAGGTAAATCAAAAATGGTTTTTTGATTAGCATTTTGATAGGTGTGGAGGAGACTCCATGACATGTATGGTTTAAAACTAGCGGGGTTCTATCCAAGGGGGTTTGATCTAAGGGGGTTTGATCAAACCCTATTCAATTACAATCCTTTAAATGAAACATTTCAAGGCGTAAATCATTATTTTTTATAAAAATATGTGATTTCAATAAAAATCAGGATGTCCCAGAAAGTGTAACCCATTATTGTGGCAGCACCCAAAGATGGGTCCTGAATACTAGGCCTGATGAGGTACCCATGTACAAAGTAATCTTTCATGAAGTGGAGATAATATAGAAAACCATGTGGGAAAAAACTATCCTCCAAAAAGAGAGAAAAGATGTATGAATAGAAATTATACAAGTGAAGAAGTATTACTTATTTCACTGAGTATAATATATGTTTCCCCCCATATGAGAGAAAATAATAGGTCTATGAGACCCCCCATAAAATGTATCCTGCTGCAGTGAGCCTTCTGTGATTGACAAAGGATGCATCTATGTAGATCTAAGAATGCCATACAATATTCCTCCCCTTGGGAAGAAATGAAACCAACTGAAGATGTAAGATATCTCCCCATTCTGAATAAGAATGTGCAAGAAGATGTATGTATGTTCTTGAATCATACTGAAACTGATCCAAGGAGGATGATTGTCATTTTGATATCTTCAAAAACATCTCAGGTGTCCTCATGTTGATGTTGAAGGATGCCATAATCATACTAGGTGCATGCCTAATAGATGAAGATGATGACCATCTAGAACCATGTGTAGACGGATGTATAGCATGAATATTTGAAGAGGGTAATGGTGATGCAACTTCATCAAAACTTTCATAAAAATTAAGACAAATATCCTCAATGGCGTTATCTAGATTCAAAATGTGGGACTCTACAAACAGACAAGTAATGTATGATAGAAATTGGTCCCAATGAGGTGAATCAAGAAGATGAATGTGATCCTATTGCAAGGAAGTACTAGAAGCTCTTAAAGAAGCGACTCTAAAATTTGATGAGGCAACATAAGGAGGTGGCAGAATATCTGCAAATGCAAGAGGTGTAACAAAAGGAGAAGCAAGCAGGTATGTCTTTGTCATCAGTACATTCAAGACTTTCCCAATAAGCAAGTTCCTCTTCGGTATCATCGTGATATAAAGGATCATCAACATTATCATGGGAAGAAGTCTGTCTATAGCAGAATTATCTGGGAATGGAGGTTCATTGGGATGTCCATACATTTCCCATAGTTTAGTCAAAAGAGCTCCAAGGAAGTCAATGTGTGATAGAGGAAACCACTGAGTGTGGTTTATAATGCTTGAACCAAATAATCCTAAGACATGATTATTCTTATTTTACCATACAATTTTTTGCCAAATGTACTTGGTTTAGGAATAAGGCCATACAAATGAGGCAATAGATGAACCCATCGACAACACGTTAGGATATAATCACGCCAGGACTTGGGTTTCCATTTTCTCAAGTAGTGATAGATGGATGATTTTTTATCCCCATTAGTGACTTAGATAATTTACCCCCTTTTGAACTTTATGTTAGTTCAATGATTTACAAAATGCCTATATAACCCCTAGAATAAATACATAAAAAACTTTATAAGATTAGTACGTGAATTCATCTTCGTTAGGAGAAAAAACAAGAGTTATGTTAGTAGGTAGTGATTGATCATGTTTTAGGGGTTGTGGGTCACGCGACAAGGTAAATTTTGGTGACTTTGTCAACCGCAATTTCCCCCCAAAATAATTAATGGGGGAGTGCAAGGGGGTAGAGCCCCTCTTGCGGGGCCTAGCGGGTTCATCCCCCCGGTGAGGCCCTGAGGATGGAGATGTCGAAGCAAAAATTATCCTATATTTAATGAAGTTTTAGTTTGTTATTGGTTGACATGTATAAATTGGCTTTGTATCACTGCCATAAGGCTTGATAAATAAGCGGCTGGAGAAGGCGAAAAGCCATGAGTCATGGTTGAGATTGTAATCATGAGTGTTGCTGGATAATAATATTGGATGGTTGTGTTTGTGGATGTAGCCCATTTTGGGTGAACCACATTAAATCTTTGTTGTTAATTCGCATTATTTTTCTCTATTTCTGTGTGTATCTTAATCTGCATTATAATTGCTAATTGGTATTGCTTCAGTTTCCCATTGAAACCTTAACATAATCCTAACAAGTTAAAACAAGAAAATTTAAATACCCCCCAATTTTGGCACTTTATCATGCAGTGTTATAGGTCTAAGAAGGTCGATTAAAATTGAGCCCTAATACTTAGACTTTTTACAAATTCTAATTTTGAGATATTAAATGTTGCCTTTTACAAGAATTACAATTTTAGCACTAACAATTTTTTTAAAAAACCTCTAAATACTCTCCCTTGAATTTGTATTTTATTTCCAAATATATTTTTATAAACATTTGTCTATTAAAAAATAAAAGTTTAAAGACTCTTTTAAAGCCTATGAAATACAACTTAGCCCAAAAAGTAGGGATCATATTATGCAAGGTGAAATTAGACATGGGTGGCCAAATTTGCATGGGTTATGGCGCTGCCAAAAACCAGACAGGGCAGGTTCAACTAGGCAGGTGGTTAGTATTTCCTATGGGCGTGGCCGTATCGAACCAGGCAAAATAAATGCCTCAATTTTGATGGTCGTCAGTGGACGTACACCGTTCCTCTATGCCTCGCGAATGAGGGCTCCCTCTGTGAGGGTGCATTCAGGGTAGAGTATCGCCCAGCCGTGGTAAAAGTCCCTCTGTGAGGGTGCGGAGCAAAGTATGGTGTGTGCAGGGCAGAGTATGGCATTGAGATCCCTTCTGTATTGGGTGCTGCCCGTGAGCAGACAGCAAGTTGTTGTGGGCATAGGCGTTGCGCATTGGTAGGGTTGACGGGCTTCAATCCATGCCTTTGGGTGCACAGAGACTTCAGGCCAATTGCTAGAGTTCCTATGCAGGTGCAGGGGTGTGAGGGACCTGAGGGTTTCCGTTCAACATAAACAGGGTCAGCTCTAAAAGTTGAGACACTGATGTCAAAATGCCTTCAATCGGGAGCCAATTTGTGCCTCTAATCACCTTTTGTGCCCCACAAAGTAGATTCTCAACACTGCCCTCTGTAGATCTACCTCCAAATGCTGAGATTAGGTCTTTTTTACACAAGATCGACCTCCTTTTGCACAACATTCCTGGTCTTTTCCCAAGCCGTGCCGGATTGTTTTCTCACGAGCCAGACCACTTCATGTTCTGTCCAATCAACAAGCCATTCGTCCTTCAATGCAGGATGTCAGCCCGTACCTGGCCTTTTGTGCATGGGTTGACCTCTGGAAACACACAAATTGTAGATCCAAATGCCTTCAAATGTTTGAACCAACTACCTTCAATCCTAATTTGATACCATGAAATAATTAAGGATCAATAAGACAAATGTTGATCACAAATTTGAAGTGAATTAGATTATGAGAGTGTGTACAATAGTGTTGAGTCATTGGGTCAAATTAGAAGTCGATCCCAATACTCAAGGAGTGGTGGCAATCCTTCTCCACCAAGTGGCGAAGAAGTGTTGACATGTATCTTGGATGAGTTTGATGAACTCTCCAAGTTGACACATAACCACTTAAGGTGGCTTAAAGACATGTGCAAAATATGCATAATTAATTAGGCTAAATACTAACTCTAAGAAATAATATTTTACACTAACACATCTTATGATTAGTTTAGCTCAAATTATGTTGGTTATACACAAGGGATTTTAAAAAACACAAATTAGGGATAGTAAAAAATTAATAAAAATTAAATTATTTATCACAAAATTACAAAAAAAAATATTCTAACCAAACTTAAACATCATATGTATCTTTCCACAAAAGGAATTAGAAACATACTTTCATTTAGGCCAAATTATGTTGGTCGTACACATACATCTCATGGCCCAAAACAAATGACTTTTAAAAATCCACTTTTTGTACATCCTATAGAAATGAAATCTTATAATTTGGGTATTAGAATAAATTGCAAATTTGAAAACTAGAAACAAACTCCTACATTTCATATTTTTACACCATATTAATATTCCATGTGTAAGTGCTTCAAATGTTTACTCCAACTATGAGAAACTTTGATTTTGAAAAAAAAAAGGACTTGAACTTTTTGACCAAAAAGTGGACTCAAATTCTTGTGGTTACCCTTTAACCAACCTAAATTCATAAAAGTAAAGTCATTTTATAAATTCATATTAAATGACTTTATATTACAAAATGAAAAAGACAATAAAGTAATATAAAGAAAATACCAAGTCTTTGAACTTTGTTTCTCTAAATTCTGCTCCTTGGATGCATTTGGCTATTTTGGAGTTGAAAGCGTTCCCTTAAAAAATCCTAAATTTTTTCATGGTAGGAGCAACAAATTTTTCCTTTGGAACAGTTGTGTTGAATAGTTGTAACTTCCATGTGACCAACACTTCATCAATTTATTTCAATTGTTCAAGATCTTTTATTATTTCTCTATGATAATTGGATATTGTGGAAGATGTGGCACTCAATTTTTCTAATGAGTTTGCACTCATCATTTCTTTGTTGAAAATATCTTCATAAATCATATCCTTAAAAATTATATTTGATTAATTGAAGATCTTCTAGTTTAGAATCATCTTTATTCAAAATATCTACTTCAAAAGATAAGCAATTTATAACAATGTCTTATCTTATCAACTTGCAAGATTTTTATAATTTCTTAAGCTTTGAAATGGTCTGCTTAAAGAACATGAGCTTCCACTCAATACTTTTGTACCATGTAGTTGCATCATACTCATCAAGTTAACTCAAAATCTTTTGAGCAATCAAACTTTGTCTCATATTTGACCATCTCACAAAGATGTCTCTAAGCACGCATTTCCGTATAATATCTTCTTTTCTAGCATCTTCAAGTTCCTTGTCTAACTCTTTCTTCTTATCAACAACTTTTGGATATAGATTTATTACTTCTTCAATGGAATTCAAACTATTAACAATGATTTGTTCAACCCATGTCTCACTGGCCCTTCCACAGGCTTGATATTTATCAATTTTCTCTATTATTTATTTATCTACATTCTTCATATTAGCATCAATGAAGATGATTCCAAAGGATGAGTAGATGTATCCACAATTGATTTGATATAACTAGTTAATACATGAATTCACTCTTCTAGTTGTTCTCTAGTCTCTTTTTCTTTCTCTGTTCTTTCAACAAGTTTTTTAGTAGGGACTTGAAAATTGTGGATGTTACCTTCATGGGAAGAAGGACCTAGTTCAATCCTAGAGATCTAATAATCATGTTCAATAACCTGCTCCTAATATTTATTGCCTGTTGGTTTGGCTACTTCTAAATATTGATTCCTAGTAGGATCTATCATTAGTCTTGAAGTAGTTGTAGCCTTCTTGGGTTGAGGGGTTGTAGCTTGTAACATCTTTTCTATAGCCTCAAACCCTAGGTCAATATATTGCAAATGCTTCCTTTTTTTACAGTTTACTTCCTTCACCCATTATGAGGGAGAGGCTATTATTGTTATTTTAGGGCTAAAAGAAATAGGAGGCAAAGTATTTCTAGGAAATGTATTCATGATCATATCATCTTGTGGTGGAGATGGGGGAGGAGATTGGTGAGTTGAAATCATGTAAGTAGGAGACTATGGAGGTGACTAGAACAAGGGGGGACTTCAAATCTAGAAGGAATTGAATTTGAAACAATAAGATTTTCAAGAATTTGAGTACCTATTTGAGTAACTTGCGAATTTTGTGCTCTTTTTATTTCTAATTTATGTCTAGGCACGTTATCTGCTTAAGCACATATATATTTTAAATCAACCTCCTTTTTAGGTCCTCTTCATCACCACCACATGTAGTATTAATTTTCGACCTTGTCAAGTATACATCCATGACACACCTACTCCACTTTGTTTTCCTTGTAGCATTGCTTGGCTTTGAAGCACTGTGTTCTACAATTTTAGCCTTTAAGCATTTCTTAGTTTTCTTTAAGATAAAAATAAATATTTCCTTTATATATTTCATTTATTTATCCATTCAATTAATAGGAGTGAGAGGTTGAAATTGCAATGTAGTTGTAAATAGATCATCTATCATATTGGATCCATCATAAATAATCCGCATGGTATCAAAACCTACTTCATAATCGTGTATATGTTCAATGGTCATTCTAGAGCAATCTCTTCTTCTCACTTCCAAATCATATTTACGATCTACCCAGCAATCTTCTAGATGTGGATGATGAAGATATCTTGGTCCTAATTACAAGTTATCTTTAACATATTTTTTCTGTCAAAAGGAAAGATTTGAGTATAGAAATACATATTGACCTTTACAAGCACCCTTTCTACATTTTGTGTGTTAGAGGATGACTAGAAAGTATAATCACCAAGCTTTAGAGGAAAAGGGTATCCTACTTTCTTTCTATCCTTACATATTTTATTCACTATTAGCATTTTCCTATAGAGCTCAATTAAAACAAGATGATCACTTACATATCTGGGCGGTTAATAAGGGAATTCATTAAAACCAAAAACTTTGATATAGGTGAATCTTTCTAATTGAATAAAATAGCTACCAATTTATATAATCACATTGGCGGCTTTAGGGGAAATACATAATCCAACATTTCCATCCAATTCTCTCACTCTCAACATGGTGAATGCATTGTTGACAGCATGGAATTTTTATTAGCAACCTCAAATTGCAATTGCATATAATTATCATAGATCTACATAGAATTATCATAGACTCCTACCGATTATAACTCAGGCCATGGCCTTGTGCTTTCTATAGTATATAAAAAATAAGATGACATAAAACTTCATATCATTTGGAAAATTGACTAAATGTCAATGTAGGCTATGACTTATCAATTTTCCCCAATCAATAAACTAAGATGCATATCCAATAATGATGATAAACTAGCATATCCAGTACTCAAATGTATCAATGACTTTGTTTCCAACCATGTCTTTTTTCTTTCATGAGTTTCATGTTGGTAGAAAAGGAAGTGTACTTGTCTAGATTTCAGAGATGTGCAAGTCTTATGCACATTACCAAAATGTGGAAAACAACTATCTTTGTCATGACTTTGACTTAAACATAAGGCATACGAAAGGCATGCATATGCATGTTAACTCTAGAACAAAACATAAAGATTTGTTAGTATTAATTTGGAGATGTGCAAGTCCAATGCACATCACTGAAGTAATACAAAAAGGACTTGTCAGGGTTTCAAAGGTGTGCAGGTCATATGTACATCATTGAAATATGCAAGGAAAGACCAAAAATTTGAAATTGAAAGGTATAGGAGGATTAAAACAAAACTTTGGCACTTCTAGGAATCATTCAAAGTCCCAAAATATGTGAAAAAGGTGAAGAACATATAGCCTTAGTACATACCAAAAATTTGAAAAAGTTAGACAAAAATTTAAGGGTAATAGCTGGCTCTAACTAGGGACAAGGATTGTGAGGGATGTAGCTACAACCCAACATCTTCAACAGGAGACCAAAATTTTATTCATTGGGAAATAAATTCAAAATAAAGGAAAAAATAACGCAAGGCAACAAACAAGGAAAACAAGGAAACTAACAAAAATGATAAAAACTAATTATACAAAGACAAGGGACAACCCATTTCATATTTTGCACAATTTAAGATCCCATCCATTTTATGGAAGGGGTAAAAGTGTTCCATGAATATAAGATAGTAGATACACATTATTTCCATAAACTTGTGTAATCTAGAAAGGCCCCTTCCAAAGAGAGTCAAACATACCATGAGCTCCCCTATGTTCTCTTCATTAATCCAAGATTAAGACATGATCTCCAACCCTAAAATTTTTTACTCTTGCTCTCTTTTCAAAGATGATTTTAACTTTATCTTGATTATGATTAATTCTATTAGCTACATTTCCCATTTTTTCTTCAAATTTACTCAAATACATTACCATCTTTGAGTGTGTTTTGCAACTATTCATCTTTGATAACACTTTGGAGTTTCGTTGTTGAAAGTTACAAAGGAATTGTTAATGCACTATTGATACCATACACCAACTCAAAAGGTGAAATACCTATTGCCGTTTTTGATGTTATTTTATCATCCCAAAGAGCATCAAATAACTTTTTATGCCAGTTCCTTTGATTATCATCTACCAACTTATGAAAAATCTCTGTCAGGTTTTTTTTACTAGATTCTACCTAACCATTTCCTTGTGGATAATAATCCGATGAGTGTGCCAAGGAAATACCATGATCATAGCAGAAAAGGGATATCTCTGTGGAAGGGAAATTTGATGCATTGTTAGTTACTAGCTTTTATGGTATCCCAAAATCTAACCAATATATTCTATCTTATGAAGTTACAAACCACTTTAAATGTAGTCTATTTAATAGGTATGGCTTCTAACCACTTAGTAAAATAATCTATTGTAGTTAAAAGATGAGTATATCCTACACTAGAATGAGGATTAATTGGTCTAATGAAGTCCAATCCCCATTGTTGAAATGGTTCTTTGATTACTACTAGCCATAGGGGAAGTGTTGCTAATTGTGACCTTTACCAAAAAAGTGCATGCATTTTTCACATCTAACCACCCAATTGTAAGAATCCTTAAACAAAGATGGCCAATAATAATGCATCATAATTTTGAAATATACGATGGATGAGGAAAAATGACCCCTACAGGCTTCATTATAAAACAATTCCAAAAGTTTCTTCTATTTTTCTTCATCTACAAATCTCAAAAATGTTCCATCAATACCCCTCTCATGAAAATCATTTCCCTAGATGATGTAATTAGTATCTTTCAACTTGATATTTCTCTTCTCCTTTTTTGATAAGTGTGTTGTGCATTCACCATAAGTTATGAAGTAAGCAATATTTGAAAACAAATCATCTTTAATTTCTACCAAAAGTATGAGAGGGGAATCTTCTGATTCTTTAGGTTTGTTCTCAACAATTAATTTTCAAAGTCCTCTTCCTCTAGCCAATTTAGTTGGCTTGATATCTATGACATACTCCTATTCCTTTACAATCCAATCTCCCCTTATATTGGAACTTATATCCCATTTAGTTAGGATGCTTTTAATTGCTAGGTCTAGAACAAATACAATAGTATGAGAATGAAGAATGTAAAACCTAAATTATTTCATTGCTTTTACTACAATAAAAACATGTTTTTCAACCTGATAATAATCTAACTCATGTTTTTAAAAGGGATGCTCATAAAGGCTATTAGAGATTCAACACCTTGATCATTTTTCTATAGAAGAATAGTTTATAATGTATGTTTTGATGCATAAATATAAATGATAAAATATTTGTTAAAATCAGGTTGCACGAGAACTAGAGCATTGGCTATGGCTATTTTGATATTAGAAAAAGATTGTTTACTACCATCATTCCATCTAAAACCCTGATTCCATTTCAATAATGTGTCTCATCAATTCTAAAATCTCATGGACAAACCTTAGTTCATATTGATATACCCAAAGAAAGATCTAACCTATGTTACACTGGATGGAAGGCTACGTTGTTGAATGACTTTCACTCTCTCTAGATCAAACCTAATACCTTCTTCTAAAACTATATGACCCAATAATTTTCCTTCAATAACCCCAAAAAATGACATCTTAGGGTTGAGAGAGATACTATGTTGTCGACATCGTTGTAGCACAAATTCCAAATCTTTAAAATAGATTTCTCTTTTCTTAGAAAAGAAACTGAGGTCATCTAGATAAACTACAATTATTTCATTTTTTAGATCTCCAAAGGCAAGGTCCATATTAGCTCATTCAAATGTAGCACCAACATTAATCAAGCCAAAAGTCATACAATTATAAGCAAGAGTACCCCAAGGATTTGTTGCCAAAAAACAAAATATTTGTTGATCTAGAATATATTTACAATACAACCAAATGCACTATTGTAGCAATGATTTACTTGAAATAGAGTGGTTGAAAGAAAAATCATCTAGTGCTCTATTTTTGGAAATAGAAATATCACAAGTGTATCCAAAAACAATGTCTAGCTAAACAACAAAATAAGGAAATATTTTTAACCAATTATCTTTAGTTTTTAAAGCATTTAAGTTGAGATTTTTTAATGGAATCCAAATGGATGGAGAATTAATATATATAATGAAACATATGTTATCTAATTTTTTATTTTTTATCTCCTTCAATTTTGAATTAATATCATTAAGAGATTATTTTTTACATATCTTTATTTTAATTATAATTATTTATAAAAAATTTTATACAAGTTGGGTTCATTATTTATAGTTTATGTTAAGTATTTTTATTCAATAGATTTTATATTGCAAATATTTGCAATTATCTAATAAAACATTCAATTGAATTATTTTATCAAACATCATACTACATAAAAAGAGCTTAGAATGATACAATTCTCTAATATTATAAATATGTCAATTTTTGGTATTGTATCTCCAATGGTTGCATGAAAGATTATCTAAGTGAACAAATATGAAGAATAAACAGCATTAAAAAGTGTTTAACAAGCTACATACCAAATTGTTTTAACAAGAACTAGCATTTCCAAGGTTTCATTGAAAATATAAGTGTTAAGAAAATGGGTATTGGTATTCAATTCAATTGTATTGTGAAAAAATCACACAACACAATATAAAATAGATTACTAATTGGAAAGAAATGCGCCCAAACTATCAAAATATTTAGACTACAAGCTTATTAGAATAGTTATTAAAATTTTTAATATATGATTTTTTTAGCTTTTAAATAAGCAAAGTTAGAACCAAAAGAGTGTAATTTTGGGGTTAAAAAGGTAAAATCCTAGAACAAGGCTAAGAGATACAAAAAAACATGAGGGATTTGTGGAACTTAAATCAAACAACCATGATATGAATGATTTATGTAATTTTGAAGGGTAACAGTATTTTCAAGAAATAAATAAGAATATTATATGGACAAATACTATTCTCATGTGTAGAAGTACTAGGGTGGCAATGTACATGCATTGGAATACTTCATAGTATATGTTTGTCTTATTGTAGTGCCCCTCCATTCTCACCCTGGATGAGTAGGTGGTCAGGCTAAGGAGCATGAAGAAGAAGGTAAAATACTCGAAATGCATAGGGTATGATAGACATGTTGATGGTAGGATTACTATTATGATGTAGTTGATGACACTCATTGATGTTTACTATGATGACATTGTTGATACTTTATGATTAGTAAATTATGCTTATGTTGTGATCAGTTATAGGTGAATTGATTATGTAGATTAGTTTTACTATGTGATTAATAAGATTATCTGTCTATGTGTTATCTAGTTGTTTAGTTACTAATGAATTTGTTTAATGTGGATACTTGTGATGTGTTTTGTGAAGGGATATTGTAGTATTACTTATAATGAGTACCCTACTACACTGGGATTCTCTGTCACTATGTGCCTGCTTAGATGATTATATGTATGCATTCGACACTTTTGTTTGTTGCAGGTTGCAGGTACCAGGCATTGACTCCACCTGAATTGGCAAGTCTGAGAGTGCCTTCATACCAATGGAAGTTGTTGAATGGAGAAAACATATGGTCCCCTAGCCTAGCCATCATCCTTGAAAAAGATGAGTATCTAGTTGTGTACCCTGTTAGAGTTGTCGGTTTGGTCATGATAGTCAGTCATTGTTGTGGTGGTCATGTTTCCTGATCTTTCATAGTAGTCAAGTATGGTTTGACAGTTGGGTTATTTTGTTGGTATTGTTTTGGTTATTGTTTCCTTAAAATAAAATAATTAGTTATGAATTATTTTTGCTAAATAAATAAATATATAAATCTCCTTATGTAAATTTAGTTTATGAAAAATATATTATTCTAGAAGTTAGGTTAATAAATAATAATAATAATAGTAATAAATGTAATTGTAACTAGAGATAAATAAATAAATAATATTTGTGTGTTTCCATAAAATATATTTATCTTGGTCTAGTTGTAAAATGTTAAAAATAGCAAACTGTAAGATATTGTTCATGCAGGAGTTATTGCCTCTTGTGGGGGGAATCTTCTAGAAGATTTTTGGGGATTTCCTTCTCTAAATAAGGAATTTTTGGATTGTATTTAGAGGGGAGATTTATCTCTCATAATAATCTTTAGCAGATGGAACTTTTAGGGAGAGACTAATTTGTGGCTCCAACAGTTGAACCCGGCATCGAATCTTCAGCCCAATCAAGCAAGCTAAATCAGGTTCATTTGGTTCTAATTTTTGTCTCATTTTTCTGTTGAAGTAAATGTTTGATTTATAATTTTTCCTATTGATTGTAATTTGCTTGAGAGGTTAGAAACCTTGTTATCAAATCCAATTGTGTATGTCTGTATCATTGCGTTTCTGGGAATCACCGATTGATGTGACTATCTATCTCTCGCCCATTTCATCTCTATTTTTATAGTCTATTGTAGCAGCCATAACTTTAATTTTACAAACTTGGTCTTCTAAATTTTTTATATATGGTGTATGACCTAACTACCTAAATCATATCCAAAAGTCATCCATACCTAGTTCATAGTTTTGGAGATATGAATGTTTTGTGACTGTCTACCTCTTAGTTATTTCATCTCTATTTTAGCAGTCTATTGCGTTAGTCATAACTTTTATTTTACAAACTGAGTTCCTCTAAATTTGGGATACATGGTGTGCGACCTAGTTACCTAAATCATATCCAAAAATTGTCCATACCCAGTTTGTCATTTTGGAGATATGAATGTTTTGTGACTATCTACCTCTTAGCCATTTCATCTCTGTTTTAGCAGTCTGTTACGTCAGTGATAACTTTAGTTTTATGAAATGGGTTCCTCTAAGTTTTTGATATATAGTGCACGACCTAGTTTCCTAAATCATATCTGAACATTGTCCATACTCAGTTTGTCATTTTAGAGATATGAATATTTTGTGACTGTCTACCTTTCACCCGTTTCATCTCTATTAAAATAGTTAATTGTGTCACCAATAACTCTATATTTTTGAATTGGGTTTCTCTAAATTTTTTATATAAGATTAAGATCTTACCTATGAAAACTATATCCAAAAGAGTTAGTATTACCCAGTTTGTCAATTCAGATATATGTATCAATTAGTGACAGGCATTCCTATACCATCTTGATTGTTGTTATTAAATCTACAAATCCATTCTGTGCACATCCCTTAATCATTGCATTCCATAATTTGACATCTCTTTGAAGCAATTTTCTGAATAGTTAATACACTTTGTCTGTGCTCTCACTTTTGCATACATGTCTACTAGAGCATTTCCTTTTTGAAGTCTCTTATCATTATTAATATATTCTATATTTATATTCTTTCTGATATAGTATATGTTCTTGCATATCTTAATCAATCATAATAGTATGTTTCTTTCTTAGTGGTTTATTTTAGTGCTTTTGAACATGATATTTTGTTATCTAAAGACCAATTCTTGTTTTTAAGTTCTTTTCTTAGGATTTGAAATTAGCAATAGTCTAATCTGGATTAAATAATAGAATCATAACTTAAAAGATTTTGGAAATCATACATGGGGTAGTGATTATGAAAATATTTATGATGGAATTAAATTATATTCTCTTAAATGCATTATGAATAACATAACGTTTAGCAAGTTATATTTTTTATCTTAAAAATAGATAATGGTAGAAGGAAAATAAATTAAATTGGATGATACTTTTGAGACTTATTGTGTTTGAAGGGAATAGAATCAACCTAGTTCAAATTTAAGGTAAAAGTATCAATTTTGGGTTTTAATTAGAAATCATCTAATGATGAGTCGTTGATAATAGTCCATGACTTTCAACTACTAAATGTTAACCTTGCAATTAGTCTAAGTAAGACTCTTAATTTTATCTATTGCCAATTGCATAGGAATGGATTGAATATTGTTACTTATGGCACTTATATCATTTGATCATATTAGTAACTGCTACTAGTAGTTAGAATAGTATTGTTCTGCATTGTTGAGATAGATTCACTTTATGTTTGTTGGATGATTGATCATGATTGGAATTAGTGTTGCATTCTTTAAGACCTATTATTAGTGCATCAGATCATATGTTTCATTTGAGGGATCTTTGTTTATGATGTGCATTGGTAAGTGAATGTGATGAGTGACCTTCGAGTTTTAATGGTCTCAAGTATTTGTGTCATTTAGGGAAGTTGTTTCCAGAGGCCTAGGAGGGTGTGATTGTGTGGGGGTTGGCTATGTGTGCATCCTGTGAGTTGAATGAAATGTATTCTTGAAATATGGTTTCTTATTCATGTTGGAATGTTACATGTGCAAGATGGTTGTGTCTTGCTTAGTGTACCTATACATTTGATTATATTGGTTATGCAAGAAGGTAAATGGCTTACATTGTATTTGAGCACTTGTAGTTAAGTTGATAAAAGTCTTGCTTGATGGAGAGTTTTCTAGATGTAGATAGGCGAGTGGCTTTCAATGTGGGGCTGGTGCCCAAAGTGGCTTCTAGGGTAACCCATTGGAAGTTGGTAATCAAGTGATAACCTAATTAATGAATTAAGGGGTTGTGTAGTTTTCACACTAAATAAGATAATTGGATGCATCACCCCTGCCTATAGTACTCATTTGGGCTAAGGATGGGATGACAAGGCCGTGGTTGGCATGATCGACCTTCTTGTCTCCATGAGAGGATGTGTCAGTTCTGCATGTGTCACCCTATGGGGGTGGTACCTAGAGAGAGGCTGCCAGGGTAACCATAGATGGGGGCCAGTTTCTAGAGAGAGATAGCCTGGATAACCCATGGTAGGACCATACGATGACACTCTCCCTACTGCAGTCTAGCATTACCTAATTGTGTTTTCCTCTTTTATTGTGTATTTGCCTCTTGAAGTGTTGTTTGAGTTGCTTGTGGTGTTCCTTTCAACCAGTGTTGTATTGGAGTCATGTGTAGTCCTTACACTTGTTAGACTATTGACTTCTTGTGTGTTTGTTTAGTGGGATCTTGTTATTATCTCCTAGCACAGGGGGTGGACCTCAGGGTTTCACATGGTCGGGTGGTTGTGCATTTTTCCATTAGTTTTTTGGCACCATGTCTCATGTGTAAAGAAGTTGTATCTCTCATGTTTCAAGATTTGCACCTGTATTTGAAGATAGATATTTGTACTATTCGCATCTAGATCTATAACTATGAAACTATGTAATTCCTCTTGTAAGATAAACTATTTTGTACTTGTAATCTTGATCGTAAAAATGTTGATATATTCATCTGATGTTGTAATCTAAAATGCTACTTTGATTCATTTGATTGATTAAATCTTGTATGTTGTAGATTATTGTTAATTTGCAATAATGCAGCTATGTATTCCCTAGAGATGTTAGTTTAACTTTGTTTCTATTAGTCTATGTTATGTTTTGTTATCATTACTTCTATGTAAAAAAATATATTTCACTCTTTTTATTGTTTAGTTAAACTTATTTTTAGGGTTGCATGGCAAGGCATTACATTTGGTATCAGAGCCTAGGTTGCAACACTGAGACCTCTGGATTGTTGTTGTTGCTCTAGGTTAAGTGATTTTCTCTTTTTGGTGTGTTGGTAATAGTACCTCCCACCTGTGTGCATTAGTATGAAATTAGAAGGTTGATAAGTTTACAAACTTGCTCTTTAAGAAATGAATTCTTTATGTCCTATTTACTTATGTGTCTATGATGTATTCTTTCTTCTTCATTTATGAAAATATGATGATATATTTGCCAATATGAATTTCTTGAATGATAGTGCATGTAATTAAGTATTGGAACGACTTAATCATTTGGTGAGTCATGTGGTTGTGTGATGTTGTCATGTACGGGGTATCTTTTCAAGGTTGCTTGATGATCTATATCTAACCCCTATTTGGTCATGACTTCATGTGGAAGAATTGTTGTGATTTATGAAAGTTATCATTGTGTATTCTTGTGTAAGAACCGTGAACAAGAGATCAAATTGGAGCTTGTGTTGGATCCATGAGATCGTGAATTTGATACTATAAGTCAATTATTGTTTTGAATTATTCTTGTGTGTGACATCATACATTTCCTTTGTAAGTATTTTCTCGCATAAGGAAGTAATTGCATATGTTCATAGCTTAGTAAAAAGAAATTGTACTGTATTAAAAATAGAAGTTGTTTGTATATAACTAGCGACTATGTTGCCTTAAATATTTGTATAAAAGTTGCTTAAATAAGAGTATGTAGTTAACTAAATCATTTGAGTGTTGGTGTACATTCTCTAACACATTCTAGACCTTATGTCCTTGAGTGTTGTGTAGCAGATACTCCCTTTTGTGGCTAAAATTAGTCACATCGTGATGTGAATTATTTGTGTAATTTGGTTGTTTTGAAAATTTTAATGGTTTTTTCATGTGTTGTTGGGGGTTAGCAGTGAATTTTCTTTCTTTGAACTTTCGTATGACAAGAGTGGTCACCAAACCCCTTTTCTTTTTACTTGATTTATTGTTGGAAATTGTCGGCACTCTGACTTAAAGTTGGATTTGATTATTTTCCCACTTAGGTTTGCATTTATTTTTAAAATCTCTATGGTGGCTATTATGAATATTTGTTTGATAGACATGTTGATGATAAGAATACTATAATAATGTAGTTGATGACACTCATTGATGTTTACTATGATGACACTATTGATATTTTATGGTTAGTACATTATGCTTATGTTGTGATCAATTATAGGTTAATTAATTATGTAGATTAGTTTTACTATGTGATTAATGTGATTATCTATCTATGTGTTATCTAGTTGTTTAGTTACTAATGAATTTGTGTAATGTGGATACTTGTGATGTGTTTTGTGAAGGGACAGTGTAGTATTACTCATAATGAATACCCTACTATGCTGTGATTCCCTGTCACTATGTGCCTACTTGGATGATTATATGTATGCATTCGACACTTTTGTTTGCTGTAGGTTACAGGTACCAGGCATCGACCCCACCTGAATTGGCAGGTCTGAGCGTGCCTTCATACCAATAGAAGTTGTTGAATGGAGAAAACATACGATCCCCTAGCCTAGTCATCATCCTTGAAAAGGATAAGTATCCAGTTGTGTACCCTATCAGTGTTGTCAGTTTGGTCATGATAGTTAGTCATTGTTGTGGTGGTCTTGGTTTCTGATCTTGCATAGTAGTCAAGTATGGTTTGCTAATTGGGTTATTTTGTTGGTATTCTTTTGGTTATTATTGCCTTAAAATAAAATAATTAGTTATGAAGAATTTTTGCTAAATAAATAAATATATATAACTCCTTATGTAAATTTAGTTTATGAAAAATAAATTATTCTAGAAGTTAAGTTAATAAATAATAATAATAATAGTAATAAATGTAATTGCAACTAGAGATAAATAAATAAATAATATTTATGTGTTTCCATAAAATATATTTATCTTGGTCTAGTTGTAAAATGTTAAAAATAGAAAACTGTAAGATATTGTTCATGCAAACGTTATTACCTCTTGTGGGGGAATCTTCTAGAAAATTTTAGGGGATTTCTTTATCTAAATAGGGACTTTTTGGGTTGTATTTAGGGGGAGATTTCTCTCTCATAACAATCTTTAGCAGATGGAACTTTTGGGGAGAGACTGGTTTGTGGCTGCAGTAGTTGAACCCAGCATTGAATCTTCAGCCTAGTCAAGCAAGCGAAATCAGGTTCGTTTGGTTCTAATTTCTGTCTCATTTTTCTATTGAAGTAAATGTTTGATTTATAATTTTTTCTGTTCATTGTAATTTTCTTGATAGGTTAGAAACCTTGTTATCAGATCCAATTGTGTATGTCTGTATCATTACATTTTTGGGAATCACCGATTGATGTGACTATTTATCTCTCGCCCATTTCATCTATATTTTTATAGTCCATTGCGGCAGCCATAAATTTAGTTTTACAAACTGGGGTTTTCTAAATTTGTGATATATGGTGCATGACCTAGTTATCTAAATCATATCTAAAAATCGTCCATACCTAGTTTGTCATTTTGGCGATATGAATGTTTTGTGACTGTCTACCTCTTAGCCATTTCATCTATGTTTTAGCATTCTATTCCCTTAGCCATAACTTTTGTTTTATGAACTGGGTTCCTCTAAATTTGTGATATATGGTGTGTAGCCTAGCTATCTAAATCATATCAAAAACATGTCTATACCCAGTTTGTCATTGTTTAGATATGAATGTTTTTTGACTCTCTACCTCTAAGCCATTTCGTCTATGTTTTAGCAGTTGTTGTGTTAGCCATAACTTTAGTTTTATGAACTGGGTTCCTCTAATGTTTTTATAAATGGTGTACGACCTAGTTGTCTAAATTATATCCAAAAATTGTGCATACCCAGTTTGTCTTTTTAGAGATACAAATATTTTGTGAATGTCTACCTTTCACCTATTTCATCTATGTTAAAATAGTTAGTTGCATCACTAATAACTCTATATTTTTAAATTGGGTTTCTCTGAAATTTTTATATAAGATTCAGCTCTTACCTATGAAAACTATATCCAAAAGAGTTAGTATTACCCAGTTTGTCAATTCAAAGATATGTATCAATTAATGATAGAAATTCTAATGCCATCTTGATTGTTGTTATTAAATCTACAAATCCATTTTGTGCATATCCTTTAATCATTGCATTCCATAATTTGACATCTCTTTGAAGTAATTTGCTGAACAGTTAATGCACTTTGTCTGTGCTCTCACTTTTGCATACATTTCGATTGGAGCATTTCCTTTTCAAAGTCTCTTATCATTATCAATACATTCTATATTTATATTCTTTCTGATATAGTATCTGTTCTTGCATATCTAAATCGATCATATTAGTATGTTTCTTTCTTAGTGGTTTATTTTAGTGCTTTTGAACAGGATACTTTGTTATCTAAAGACTGATTCTCGTTTTTAAGTTCTTTTCTTAGGATTTGAAATTAGCAATATAGTCTAATATGGATTAAATAAGAGAATCATAACTTAAAAGATTTTGGAAATCATACATGGTGTAGCGATTATGAAAATATTTATGTTGGAATTAAATTATATCCTCTTAAATGCATTATGAATAACATAATGTTTATCAGGTTATATCTTTTATCTAAAAATTAGATAATGGTAGAAGGAAAATGAATTAAATTGGATGATAATTTTGAGACTTATTATGTTTGAAGGGAATAGAATCAACCTAGTTCTAATTTAAGATAGAAGTATCAATTTTGGGTTTTAATTAGAAATCATCTAATGATGAGTCATTGATAATAGTCCATGACTTTCAACTACTAAATGTTAAGCTTACAATTAGTCTAAGTAAGACTCTTAATTTTATGTATTGCTAATAGCATAGGAATGGATTGAATATTGTTAATTATGGCACTTATATCATTTGATCATATTAGTAACTGCTACTAGTAGTTAGAATAATATTGTTCTACATTGTTGAGATAGATTCACTTTATGTTTGTTGGATGATTGACCATGATTAGAATTAGTATTGCATTCTTCAAGACCTATTATTAGTGCATTAGATTATATGTTTCATTTGAGGGATCTTAGTTTATGATGTGTATTGATAAGTGAATGTGATGAGTGACCTTTGAGTTTTAATGGTCTCAAGTATTTGTGTCATTTAGGGAAGTTGTTTCCAGAGGCCTAGGAGGGTGTGATTGTGTGGGGGTTGGATATGTGTGTATCTTGTGAGTTGAATGAAATGTATTCTTGAAATATGGTTTCTTATTCATGTTGGAATGTTACATGTGCAAGATGGTTGTGCCTTGCTCAGTGTACCTATACATCTGATTATATTGGTTATGCAAGAAGGTAAATGCCTTGCATTGTATTTGAGCACTTGTAGTTAAGTTGGAAAACATCTTTCTTGATGGATAGAGTTTTCTAGATGCAGATAGGGGAGTGGCTTTCAATGTGGGGCTGGTGCCCAAAGTGGCTGCCAGGGTAACCCATTGGAAGTTGGTAATCAAGTGATAACCTAATTAATGAATTAAGGGGTTGGGTAGTTTTCACACTAAATAAGATAATTGGATGCCTCACCCATGCTTGTAGTGCTCGTTCAGCCTAAGGATGGGATGTGAAGGCCATGGTTAGCATGATCAACCTCCTTGTCTCTATGAGAGGATGTGTTAGTTCTGCATGTGTCACCCTATGGGGCCGGTGCCAAGAGAGAGGCTACCAAGGTAACCATAGATGGGGGCCAATTTCTAGAGAGATATAGCCTGGATAAGCCATGCTAGGACCATGCGATGACATTCTCCCTCTACAGTCTAGCATTCCCTAATTGTGTTTTCCTCTTTCATTATGTATTTGCCTCTGGAAGTGTTATTTGAGTTGCATGTAGTGTTCATTTCAACCAGTGTTGTGTTGGAATCAGGTGTAGTCCTTGCACTTGTTAGCCTATTAACTTCTTGTGTGTTTGCTTAGTGGGACCTTATTGTTATCTCCTAGCACAGGGGGGTGGACCTCAGGGTTTCACATGGTCAGGTGGTTGTGCATTCTTCCATTGGTTTTTTGGCACCGTGGCTCGTGTGTAAAGAAGTTGTATCTCTCATGTTTCCATATTTGCACCTATATTTGAAGATAGATATTTGTACTATTCACATCTAGATCTGTGTATCAGTGGATTTCATTATATAATTTGATGTATTAAAAAAGAAAGAGTTTTCATAACTATGAAACTATGTAATTCCTCTTGTAAGATAAACTATTTTGTACTTGTAATCTTGATCACAAAAATTTTGATATATTCATCTAATGTTGTAATCTAAAATGTTAGTTTGATTTATTTGATTGATTAAATCTTGTATGTTGTTGATTATTGTTAATTTGCAATAATGCAGCTTTGTATTCCCTAGAGATGTTAGTTTAACTTTGTCGCTATTAGTCTATTTTATGTTTTGTTATCATTACTTCTATGTAAAAAAAAAATATTTCACCTTTTTTATTGCTTTGTTAAACTTATCTTTAGGGTTGCATGGTAGGGCATTACACTTATGATGTCAAATAATGTCTTTAAACAATTACTCCACACCAAATGGTTTTATCTATTTATATAAATTTGGGAATTAATATTGAACCAATGAAATCATCTGAAATGACCCAATTCTAACCCTAACCATAATTCTAACCCTAGCCCTAACAATCACTCTAGTGTTAGAATTAGGGTTAGGGTTAGAATTAGTAGTATATTAGATATGAAAAAAACCTAATGGGATTGGCAAGGGTGGCTAGGGTGTGTAAAGGATAGATCTCAACGAAGCACAAAAATCTACAAGAAAAGATATAATAATGGAATAATGATAAGTAAGAATAAAATCCCTCAAGTGATCTAAAAATTGTAAGGTCACCTAAACCCTATCTAGTAACTACAATCATAGACTTATTAGTATTGTAATGATAGGAGAATTTTAGGAATGCCTTGAAGTTGGATTGGATAATTATGTAGTTAATATATGTTGTTGATTAAATCTTGTTACCAATTATTATAAAACATAATTATTGGAATATTTTATCTTATGCCTCAATGTATTTATATTAGGACTTATGATTAATTCTTTTATTTATATTTATTTTATCAATGCTCACTCTTGTTGTAGAAGTTTTATTTTGAATATTAGACATAAGGAGCGTGCTATTATGAACACACAGAGGTAATCAACATTCTGAAAAGTAAACAAGCTATAATGCTAAGGTAAACCTTTCACTTTAATGTTATGTTAAGAGCTATTCCTAGACTAAATTAAATATTTAGTCACAAATATATATATATATATATATATATATATATATATATATATATATATATATATATATATATATATATATATATATATATATATAAAATTGTAAGATGGTTAATTTAACAATAAACACAATTCAATTGTGATTAGGAAATATTATTATTAATTATATTTTAATTTGATGATAAAAAAAAGTTTTAATTATGATTTTTCTTTAATTGACTAACTTCATTTGTGAGTGAAAATATTTACATTTATTTTATTTAAAATGGAACAATTATTTATTTATAGGATTTGACTAAATTAAATAATTAGTTATAAATAAATTAAAGACTAAATAAATGCAAGAATTCTATTAATTATTTAGATATTTTAATACTTTATAGAAAGAATCATTTAAATGCTTGTCATTATTTGAATTATTTAATTAATTCTAATTTTGACAAGACTGAAGTGGTAGTTACAAGAGGAAATCTTGGGGAAATATTTCTTTAATTCAATTTTCTAAGTTTGGGAAACTAATTTTATAAAAAAAAAATTGAGAAAAGTGGGTTAGTGGCAATTAATTATTATTTTTTTCTATTTTGAACTTTGTGTTAGTGAAATGTTTTAGATAGGAAAAATAAATAGTTTATATAGTTAGTTTATACTTGAGTTAATTAATTGATTTAATTATTTTATGGATATGTATTGGTTGTTAACATTTTGGGAACTAACTCAATGCTCATACATTAAATAATAAATATGGATAATATTAGATCTTTGGAATAAATTTATCTATGGGTAAGTGCAAGAAGATGGGGGGCTAAAAAGGGGTCTTAAGTGGCCACTTTTTTTCTAAAATTAGGAAATGCTGGCCTTGGATGAGAAATTGAGCATAGTTACACTCAAAAATTGGAGATGCAACCAAAACAATGTTCGTAGTGCTTTGAGTCTACTTTGTAAACTACTAATTTTTTTTTTAAATGGTATAGATTAAGGGGTTCAAAAGAGGGAGCCACAGAAATTGGTGTTGTTTCTATCAAAAAAACATAACATAGCATGTTTTTTGGCTCCCTCAAAAGGTTAACTTTTTTTAAGTATTTTTAAAATTGCTTCAGTGAGAAATTAGCTAGCAACATGTAGTTTATGCCCTATTTTTTTGATAATTTTTTGATGAATATTTGATTTTTTACTAATTTTCAAAGTGGACACATCCTAAAAAATAGAATTTTGGTTGTGCTACCCCTATAAATTTTGAAAACTAATTGAAAATAATTTTTTCTTTTTTTTTAATATGTGTAGAATGGAGTCTAGTTTCTAAATAGATAATTTTTTTGAAATTTCAATGAATGGTTAATTTATAATGAAAAAGGACCAAATAGTGGTTTTTGCCCAAAACCAGACACAAACAAAAGAAATTAAAGATGAAAGGCTTAACATTGTCAAAATGTGAAAAAAATTACATCGTTAAATAGCTAAGAGAAAGCCTAACATTACCCAGGTGTTTGATTTGTTTGACCTTGAAGCACGTGCAAATCTTAGGGTTAGCACAAACAAAATTATGTGAAATCTTGAAGAATCTGTAAAAGCACGTCTGTGGACATTGAAAAGGCACTCCAAGCCTTTGGGTTGGAAATCCAAAGCAAATTCCAATCCCAAGGCTTGGGATTCCTAAAGCACAACATAATGTAAGTGCGTTATAATGCAAGCACATTATGTTGTGCTTTTTTGCTTTTTTGCATGTTTGCTAGTGTTTTCCTAGTTTGACATAATGCGAGCACGTTATAACGTGCTCGTGTTATGTCTTCCTTTGAATGATATATGTTCAAATTTCATAAGTATGTTACACGGATGTTTATATCTATTCTTGTAGGTATGTATGCATGCTTGTATGTATGTACATGTATGCATGCTTGTATGTATGCATCTTTGTATGTATGTATGTTTGTATGTATGTAAGTGTTTTAGGTTTAGTGTATATAAGGACCTGAGCCTGTATAGTTTTGAGGGTTGAGGGTTAAGGGATTAGGGCTTAAGTAATAGGTCGAGAGTAGAGGGTTGAGGGTTACAGTTGAGGGTTAATATTTAGGTTTTTTGAGTGTATAAGATTAAATGTGTAAGGCGTGAGGATTAGGGTTTAGGGTTTACGATATGGATTGAGGGTATATAAGGCATAGGGTGACTTGGGTTGAGAGCATGTGTGGTTTAGGTTTAATTTAAGTATAGGGTTGAGGCACAATATTCGAGGTTTAGGATAAAAGGGTGAGGATAAATATAGTCTAGGGATGAGGGTTTGAGGGTGTAGGATTCAAGTTTAAGGTATAGGGTTGATGATTGAGGTATTAGGGCTTAATTATATTGTTGAGGGTATAGGGTTGGGGGTTTAGGGATAGGTTTTACGGTTTAAGGTTTAAGGGTTAAGGGTTGAGGGATAGGGTTTAAGGTTTTTGGGTTAAGGGTTGAGGGTTTAAGGTATAGTGTTTTGGGTTGAGGGTTTAGGAATAGGGATAACATTTAGGGTTTAGGGATGAGAGATTAGGGTTGAGGGTTGAGGGTTGAGGGATTAAGGTTTAAGGTATAACTTGCTGAGGGTTGAGTATTGAAGGATAGGGTTTAGGGTTTAGGGTTGAGGGATTAAGGTTTAGAGTTGAGGAATTAAGGTTTAAGGATTAATGTTGAGGGTTGAGGGTTAAGGGTTAAGGGTTGAGGGATTATGGTTTAGGGTTGATGGATTAGGGTTTAAGGAATATTGTTGAGGGTTGAAGGTTTAGGGTTTAATGTTGAGAGTTGAGGGTTGAGGGTTGAGGGTTTAGGGATAGGGTTGATGGTCAAGGGATTAGGGTTAAAGTAGAGTATTGAGGGTAGAGGGATTAGGGATAGGGTTTAGGGTTTAAGGTTTATGGATTTTAGGTTGAGGCTTTAGGGATGAGGGTTTAGGGTTGATGAATTAGGGTTTAATGTTGAGAGTTGAGGGTTTAGTGTTGAGGGTTGAGGGCTTAGGGATAGGGTTGATGGTCAAGGGATTAGGGTTAAAGTAGAGTGTCGAGGGTAGAGGGATTAGGGATAGGGTTTAGGGTTGAAGGTTTAAGGATTTCAGGTTGAGGCTTTAGGGATGAGGGTTAAGGGATTAGGGTTTCAGATATAGTGTCGAGTGTCGAGGGTGTAGGGATAGGTTTTAGGGTTCAAGTTTTAAGGGTTAAGGGTTGAGGGATAGTATCATGCCTGTTGAGGGTTTAGGAATAGGGATAGTGTTTAGGGTTTAGGGATGAGGTATTAGGGTCGAGGTTGATGGATTAGGGTTGAGGGTTGATGGATTAGAGTTAAGGGTTGAGGGATTAGGGTTTGACATTGACAGTTGAGTACATTAAGGTTCGAGGGTTGAGGGATTAGGGTTAAAGTAGAGTGTCAAGTGTATAAGGATTACGGATAGGGTTGGAGGGATTATGGTTTAGGGTTGATGGATTACGATTTAAGGAATATTGTTGAGGGTTTAGGGTTTAGGGTTTAGGGATGAGGGTTGAATGTTGAGAGTTGAGGGTTGAGGGTTAAGGGCTTAGGGATAGGGTTTATGGTCAAGGGATTAGGGATAGGGTTTAGGGTTGAAGGTTTATGGATTTCAGGTTGAGGCTTTAGGGATGAGGGTTTAGGGTTGCTGAATTAAGGTTTAATGTTGAGAGTTGAGGGTTTAGTGTTGAGGGTTGAGGGCTTTGGGATAGAGTTGATGGTCAAGGGATTAGGGTTAAAGTAGAGTGTCGAGGGTAGAGGGATTAGGGATAGGGTTTAGGGTTGAAGGTTTAAGGATTTCGAGTTGAGGCTTTAGGGATGAGGGTTAAGGGATTAGGGTTTAAGATATAGTGTCGAGTGTCGAGGGTGTAGGGATAGGTTTTAGGGTTCAGGTTTTAAGGGTTAAGGGTTGAGGGATAGTATCAAGCCCGTTGAGGGTTTAGGAATATGGATAGTGTTTAGGGTTTAGGGATGAGGTATTAGGGTTGAGGGTTGATGGATTAGGGTTGAGGGTTGATGGATTAGGGCTTAGGGATAGGGTTTAGGGTTGATGGATTAGAGTTAAGGGTTGAGGGATTAGGGTTTGACATTGACAGTTGAGTACATTAAGGTTCGAGGGTTGAGGGTTGAGGGATTAGGGTTAAAGTAGAGTGTCGAGGGTATAAGGATTACGAACAGGGTTGGAGGGTTTAGGGATAAGGGATTAGGGTTTAAGGTATAGTATCAAGCCTGTTGAGGGTTTAGGAATTGGGATAACATTTAGGGTTTAGGGATGAGGGATTAGAGTTGAGGGTTGAGGGATTAGGGTTGAGGGTTGAGGGATTAGGGTTTAGGGATAAGGTTTAGGGTTGAGGGATTAGGGTTTAAGGTATAGTGTTGAGGGTTTAGGGATAGGGTTTAGGGTTGAGGGATTAGGATTTGATGTTGAGGGTTGAGGGTTGAGGCTTTAGGGTTTAGGGTTTAGGGATAGGGTTGACGGTCGAGGGATTAGAGTTAAGGGTTGAGGGATTAGGGTTTGACATTGAGGGTTAAGGGTTGAGGGTTAAGGGTCAAGAGTTTAGGGATAGGGTTGAGGGTCGAGGGATTAAGGTTAAAGTAGAGTGTCGAGGGTATAAGGATTAGGGATAGGGTTGGAGGGTTTAGGGATAAGGGACTAGGGTTTAAGGTATAGTATCGAGCCCATTGAGGGTTTAGGAATATGGATAGTGTTTAGAGTTTAGGGAGAGGGTTTAGGGTTGAGGGATTAGAGTTAAGGGTTGAGGGATTAGGGTTTGACGTTGAGTGTTGAGGGTTGAGGTTTTAGGGTTGAGGGTTTAGGGATAGGGTTGAGGGTTGAGGGTTTAGGGATAGGGTTGAGGGTTGAGGGATCAGAGTTAAGGGTTGAGGGATTAGGGTTTGACGTTGGGGGTTGAGTAAATTGAGGTTCGAGGGTTGAGGGTCGAGGGATTAGGGTTAAAGTAGAGTGTCAAGGGTATGAGGATTAGGGATAGTGTTGGAGGGTTTACAGATAAGGGATTAGGGTTTAAGGTATAGTATCGAGCCCGTTGAGGGTTTGGGAATAGGGATAGCATTTAGGGTTTAGGGATGAGGGATTAGAGTTGAGGGTTGAGGGATTAGGGTTGAGGGTTGAGGGATTAAGGTTTAGGGATAAGGTTTAGGGTTGAGGGTTGAGGGATTAGGGTTCAAGGTATAGTGTTGAGGGTTTAGGGATAGGGTTTAGGGTTGAGGGATTAGAGTGAAGGGTTGAGGGATTAGGATTTGACATTGGGGGTTGAGGGTTGAGGGATTAGATTTAAGGGTTAAGGGATTAGGGTTTGATGTTGGTGGTTGAGGTTGAGGGTTGAGGTTTGAGGGTCAAGGGTTTAGGGATAGGGTTGAGGGTCGAGGGATTAGGGTTAAAGTAGAGTGTCAAGAGTATAAGGATTAGGGATAGGGTCAGAGTGTTTAGGGATTAGGGTTGAGGGTTGAGGGAATAGGGTTTAGGGATAAGGTTAAGGGTTAAGGGTTGAGGGATTACGGTTCAAGGTATAGTGTTGGGGGTTTAGGGATAGGGTTTAGGGTTGAGGGATTAGAGTGAAGGGTTGAGGGATTAGGATTTGACATTGAGGGTTGAGGGTTGAGGCTTTAGGGTTTAGGGATAGGGTTGAGGGTCGAGGGATTAGAGTTAAGGGTTGAGTGATTAGGGCTTGACATTAATGGTTGAGGTTGAGGGTTGAGGTATGAGGGTTGATGGTTTAGGGATAGGGTTGAGGGTTGAGGGATTAGGGTTAAAGTAGAGTGTCAAGGGTATAAGGATTAGGGATAGGGTTGGAGTGTTTAGGGATAAGGGATTAGGGTTTAAGGTATAGTATCCAGCCCATTGAGGGTTTAGGAATAAGGATAGTGTTTAGGGTTTAGGGTTGAGGGATTAGAGTTAAGGTTTGAGAGATTAGGGTTTGACGTTGAGTGTTGAGAGTTGAGGGTTGAGGTTTTAGGTTTGACGGTTTAGGGATAGGGTCGAGGGTCAAGGGATCAGAGTTAAGGGTTGAGGGATTAGGGTTTGATGTTGAGGGTTGAGTACATTGAGGTTCAACAGTTGAGGGTTTCAGGTTAGGGTTGAGGGTCAATGGATTAGGCTTAAAGTAGAGTGTCAAGGGTATAAAGATCAGGGATAGGGTTGGAGGGTTTAGGGATAAGGATTAGGGTTTAAGGTATAGTATCGAGCCTATTGAGGGTTTAGGAATAGGGATAGTGTTTAGGGTTTAGGGATGAGGAATTAGAGTTGGGGGTTGAGGGATTAGGGTTGACGGTCGAGGGATTAGGGTTTAAGGATAAGGTTTAGGGTTGAGGGTTGAGAGATTAGGGTTTAAGGTATAGTGTTGAGGGATTAGAGTGAAGGGTTGAGGGATTAGGATTTGATGTTGAGGGTTGAGGGTTGAGTCTTTAAGGTTTAGGGTTCAGGGATAGGGTTGAGGGTCGAGGGATTAGAGTTAAGGGTTGAGTGATTAGGGTTTAACATTGAGGGTTGAGGGTTAAGGGTTGAGGTTCGGGGGTCGTGGGTTTAGGGATAGGATTGAGGGTCGAGGGATTAGGATTAAATTAGAGTGTTGAGGGTATAAGGATTAGGGATAGGGTTGGAGGGTTTAGGGATAAGGGATTAGGGTTTAAGGCATAGTATCGAGCCTGTTGAGGGTTTAGGAATAGGGATAGTGTTTAGGGTTTAGGGTTGAGGGATTAGGGTTGAGGGTTGAGGGATTAGGGTTTAGGAATAAGGTTTAGGGTTGAGGGTTTAGGGATTAGGTTTTAAGGTATAGTGTTGAGGGTTTAGGGATATGGTTTAGGGTTGAGGGATTAGAGTGAAGGCTTGAGGGATTAGGATTTGACATTGAGGGTTAAGGGTTGAGGTTTTAGGGTTTAGTGTTTAGGGATAGGGTTGAGGGTCGAGGGATTAGAGTTAAGGGTTGAGGGATTAGGGTTTAACGTCGAGGGTTGAGGGTTGAGGTTCAAGGGTCAAGGGTTTAGGGATAGGGTTGAGGGTCAAGGGATTAGGGTTAAAGTAGAGTGTCATGGGTATAAGGATTAGGGATAGGGTTGGAGGGTTTAGGGATAAGGGATTAGGGTTTAAGGTATAGTATCAATCCCATTGAGGGTTTAGGAATAGGGATAGCATTTAGGATTCAGGGATGAGGGATTAGAGTTGAGGGTTGAGGTATTCAGGTTGAGGGTTGAGGGATTAGGGTCTAGGGATAAGGTTTAGGGTTTAGGGTTGAGGTAGACAAGGAGTGACTAAGATACATAGAAAGAGGAGAGGTAGAGAGGTGAGGGGGAGAGATAAGTGAGATATAGAACATGAGCTAATGGAACTAGAGGTGAGATATTGTAAAGGTGCTATCGAAGGTGAGATAGGCACAAATATTTATGGATCAATCTATAGCATGACAAAACATGAGCACGTTATAATGCGCTCGCATTTTGTCCTACTATAGAAATGGTAAAAAAGTGTTGACCCTCATGATCCAGGCCTACATGCTCTATTTTCATGCTGATTATGCGTGTGTTTTGACAAAAAAGAAGTGCTTTCATGCTGTTGGGAAGTTCACATGCACATTTTACACATTCTAGCACCTTTGCATGATCTTTCCACCACCTTTTCTACTTTGCCAACTTGAGAAGGAGGAAATAACATAGTTTTCACACCAAGTTTGATATATATCTATTCAAGTTTCAATTTTTGTAGTGTTGCAATGTTAATTGTGATTCAATTTTAGGAATTTAACATTATAGATTGGTTAATAGTATTGTTGTTAGTAATTATATTTGAGTGTTATTCAATTTAACATTGAAAAGGAAGCAAGTGGTGAAATACTCAAATTGTTGAGGAGTTTGATGCAAGAAGAAAAAAAACACTACATAATTGGGTACTCTCTGCATTCGAATCTTCATTTTTTAGGTATGTCAAGTCTTTACATGCATGTTCTTTACATTTTCCTTAATTCTATTTCAATTACTTTATCATGCTTTATCATAGATGTTTAAAATAGACAAATTCCCAATCAAGAAAGTAGCCTACAATCTCACCTAATGCCATGTATATTTTCTACACTTGGGCTCTTTAATAATTATGTGTAATAAATAGACCTTAACATACCATGATGTCAAACTATACAAGAATAAATCCTTACAACATGATAAAAATACAATCCCACTATTATCTTGTCATATTAACAAGTTAAAATACAAATGAATAGGTGCCAAGATCATACAAGTATGCACATGACATGATGATTTGTATGCACATATCTTAGGCTAGGACATTCCTTATGCACCTATTCATGATGATTTGTACATGCACATGACACAACAATTGTTGTTTATTCCTTCACAAGCCACCCAAATCGTAGTATCCCTAGTACCAACAAAATACCTTCTCAATTCCAAATCCTAGTAGCCCTAGTGATGTAGAGCCAAACACCCTAGCCTGCATTTCCCTTTGTATGTCTTCAATGCTTGTATCTGCCGCAAGATACATTACCAATGTACATTCAGAATATACATTTGCAATATACAATTGCAATATACTTCAGTTGACCTGTGATCACTAGTTTCCTTCACCGCTACTGCCGGTCGCCCTTTGTACATTAACACAATGTATGTGCGCATTGTATATTTGTGATATACAATCGAATGATGCATTCAAAAACATGCATTCAACCAATGCCTTAACCCAATGTATGTTCTCAACATACAACCAACATGCTTCATCAAATGTACATTTGACTGTTGACCTCCTTTGTATATGAACCCAATGTATATTTGCGATGTACATTCACAACAAGCAATTCAGATATGCATTTGATGGGTTTGACCAAACCGTTGACTTCCTTGTATGCCGATCGAAACTTCAACTTTCTCTCTCCTTTGTATGTCAATACACTTGTACATTCACAATGTACATTCACCACATACAACGACAATAATCATTTGCGAGATACATAGGAAATGAACCTAACATACATTAGCGATATATGCACAGAAGTATATTCACAATGTATGTTCACTACATACAATTCTTGACATACAAGGATTCCTGATATGCTTTGTGACATACACACTCAATAGACCTTTAGTGATATACACACAGAATGTATATCCGACATGCAAATATGATATACACACAAATTGTATATCTAATGGAAAAACACAAAATTTTTCTAATTTGATCCGCTGAAAAGCTTACGATTACATAGATCTATTTCTTTGATGACCTTATAGACCTTTCACCCTGCCAACCTAGCACTTGAGGATGCTAGGATCTTTCAATGCATATGGCACGCGATCCTACAAACACGAACATGAACAAAATATAAAAACAAAAAAAAACACTGAAAAACATTCCACTGATTTCAAAGAAATCTAACTGGTGGAATGGATTAACGATCCATCTTGATCCCAAAACAATAAATCAATTATTACAAAGGAAAACCTAATGAGATCAAATAACAGAAAGTTGCATGACACAAAATAGGACCTTGTTATTTATGCTTTCAGAAATGTATTCAGATGCTCTGCTATCATAATTGCACAACTCAACTTCACACTACTGATTACATCGATGATCTCTGGGGTATTTATCTACTTACCCTCAGTAGTATGAATTGGCTCCAAGCAGCTGGGAGACTAATCTAAGTGGCTGGGAGATCACAACCACCTGCCAACCTCCTAACTGTCTAACAACCTTCAAGATTACAGCTCGACAAATGTCCTTGGGACTTACATCATAAACCTAGTGACAAACTAAAATGACATGCATTTGTCATACAGATGTTATTACATTGAATGGTCTTGTAGGACCTTATTGGAAATAACAAACATGAACATAAAACAGTTAAATGCCTCATGGAGGCCACTATGGATTGGGTGGTCCTACACCATACACCGCACCGCAAAAAGAACTCATGCCCCATGAGTTAATGCTTGGGTTTATTCCACCCTTACTCTTTGTTGTCTCATGTCTTCCCCATTATCTCTAGACGGCAACCTGCTTCCATGGAATTAAAGAATCCAGACCTACCCTTTGCTTGTCATTCTATCTTACTGTGATCTCTATCTGAACATCGACATTGGAAACCTTGATAATTGCTTCGAGTACTACTACTATGGTAGAATCTGTTTGCCTTTCAACTCTTGTTGGTGCTAGAGGACAAACAATTGTCCCTACTATGATAACATCCTTGTCTTTCCAATCAACTTGTGGCTGCTTGTAAATGTGCTCGTGGACCTTTTGTTGATCCATTTGAGCTCCATCATTTAGAACTGAAAGTACCTTCAAACTTTGATCCTTAGTAACCCCACTCCCTGAGGTACCCTCAATTTTCTTTGTCTCTTCTTCAGGCATCTTCACAAATTCTTTCTTACCCACCAAAATGATCTTGGTTTCCTTCTTTGCTTCAACATCCTCCTACAATGGTGTCATCACAAAAGTTCTTCCATCCTTCTTGATGGTGTAGGTGTTAGCATATCCATCATACAATGCTCTCCTATCAAATTGCCATGGCCTACCCAAAAGTAGGTGACAACATTCCATGAGCAATATGTCACATAAAACCCTATCCTGATATTCTCCAATCTGAAAATCAACATATGCTTATTCATATATCAAAAGTGATTGACTATCACTTACCCAATATGCCTTGTAAGGATTTTGATGAGGGATCCTTTCCAATTTTAGTTTATCCACCATTTCTTGAGATACCATATTGTCTGTTGAACTAGAATCTATTACTACCTTGCATAGTTTACCTTTAGTTTTGCATTTGGTCCTGAAAAGTGCTCTCCTTTGTAGCATGTCCTTGGATGTCTTCAAGATTGTTCTCCTTAACATCAATGATTCTCCATCTTGAGCTGGGGCTGCACTTCCCATTGGAGAGTTAACACTTTCATCTACCTTTTCTTGTTGCACAAATTGAACCCTCTTGTCATTCCTCCTATCATCTCTTGATGATGAACCTTACCTTTCTGGACATTTGAATGTTGTGTGACCAATTTCATTAAAATGATAACATCTTCCAGTGAAAACATTAGAACCTCTACCATCTCCAAATCTACCTCTTATACCTTTCCATCCACCTCTGAAATCAGTCTGCTCCTGTCCTTTACCAGTATCTTCTTGATCCTCATTGGTTTGCCTTGTTGTAGGGGCTGATCCCCTTCCCCTCATATTGTTGCCTCTTCCTCTCATGGACTTGTCCTATCTTCTTTTCATCTTCTCCTCAATCCTAATTGCCATTTGATAACAGTCTTCTACACTCCTAGGGTTAGCCAAAACTAATTCATCTTGTATATTCAAACTCAAACCAGCCAAGTATCTAGCAACCTTTTCAACCTCATTCTCATGATGGCTAGACCTCATGCTTAATTTATAAAACTCCTTAGTATATGTCTTCACATCCATTTCCTTTTGTCTTAAAAATTGAAACTTCTTAAACACTTGAACTTCATAATCCTTGGGTAAAAATTTACCTTTGATCCTTGCTACCATCTTGTCCCATGAAGAAATCTTTGACTTACCCTGCTTTCTTCTCTCTGATTGTACATAATCCCACCATACCAAAGCATGACCTCCCAATTTGGTCTTTACAATCTTTACTTTCTACTCCCAGGAACTTCCTCACATTCAAAACGATTATCTAATGCAGCAATCCAATCAAGTAACTCTTCTTCATTTAAACTTCCAGTGTACCTTGGAACATCAATCTTTACCTTAGGTTTGTCATTCTGAACTGCCTTTAACAGTTTTGCAAATCTCTGATCTTTAGGATTGAAATCTTCATCTACCTCTTCAAATTCTTCATCATCATCTTCTTTTTCTGATTCACTGTCTTCCACTTCTCTTCTTTTGTCTGTCTCCAAGGCTGTAATCCTGGCTTGAAGGGCTTCTGCAAGATCTTTCATCTTCCTCATTTCTTTAGCATGTTTTTCCTTCATCTCCTGCAACTCTCTGGCAGTACCATTACCTTTCGGAGGCATCTTGTCAACCTCTCAATCCTTCTACTTCTGCCTTCTCAGTGGAAGAACCAACACACAATAGGCCAGACCTTTTGCTAAGCTCTGATACCACTATGATGTAGAGCCAAACACCCTAGCCTGCATTTCCCTTTGTATGTCTTCAACGCTTGTATCTGTCGCAAGATACATTACCAATGTACATTCAGAATATACGTTTGTGATATACAATCACAATATACTTCAGTTGACCTGTGATCAACGGTTTCCTTCACCGCTACTACTGGTCGCCCTTTGTACATTAACACAATGTATGTGCACATTGTATATTCGTGATATACAATCAAAAGATGCATTCAACCAATGCCTTAACCCAACGTATGTTCTCAACATACAACCAACATGTTTCGCCAAATGTACATTTGACCGTTGACCTCCTTTGTATATGAACCCGATGTACATTTGTGATGTACATTCACAACAAGCAATTTAGATATGCATTTGATGGGTTTGACCAAACTGTTGACTTCCTTGTATGTTGATAAAAAACTTCAACTTTCTCTCTCCTTTGTATGCCGATACACTTGTACATTCACAATGTACATCCGCCACATACAACAACGATAATCATTTGCAAGATACTCACAAACACGTAATTGCGGGATACATAGGAAATGAACTTGACATACATTAGCGATATATGCACAGAATGTATATTCGCAATGTATGTTCACTACATACAATTCTTGACATATAATGATTCTTGATATGCTTTGTAGATACACACTCAACAGACCCTTAACGATATACACACATAATGTATATCTGACATGCAAACACAATATACACACAAATTGTATGTCTGATGGAATAACATAGAATTTCACCGATTTGATATGCTGAAAAGCTTACGATTACACAGATTTGTTTCTTCGACGATCTTATAGTCCTTTCACCCGACCAACCTAGCACATGAGGATGCTAGGATCTTTCAATGCATTTGGCACACGATCCCGCAAACACAAACATGAACAAAACAACAAAACCAAAAAAATCACTGACAACCATTCCACCGATTTTGAAGAAACCTAACCAATGGAATGGATTAATGATCCATCTCGATCCCAAAATAGCAAATCGATTATTATAGAGAAAAACCTAATGAGATCGAATAACAGAAAGTTACATGACACAAAACAAGACCTTGTTATTTATGCTTTTAGAAATGTATTCGGATGCTCTGCTCTCACAATTACACAACTCAACTTCACAATATTGATTACATTGGTGATTGCTGGGTGTTTATCTACTTACCCTCAGTAGTACTGAATTAGCTCCAAGCGGCTAGGAGATCACAACCACGTACCAACCTCCTAACTATCTAACAACCTTCGAGATTACAGCTTGACAAATGTCCTTGGGACTTACATCATAAACCTAGTTACAAACTAAAATGACATGCATTCGTCAAACAGACCTTATTACATTGAATGGTTTTTTAGGACCTTATTGGAAACAACAAACATGAACATAAAATAGTTAAATGCCTCATGGAGGCCACTGTGGATTGGAGGCCACTGTGGATTGGGTGCTCCTGCACCACCTAGTAACAACAAACATGTCAAATTGGGTTTGCCTCAACCTTTCCAAGCATGAAATCCCATGTACTCTTTTCATGGCTGCAATAATTTGCTTTGTATGCTTTGTACCTATTTTGGTTGAGGGACATTTACTCTTTTACATGATGATTGTATGTACATTTACTATGAAGGGTTGAATGACATATATTTAGTTATTTGTATGGATTCATTTGTTAGGAACTAATATTGGTCTCTTTATCATGCTACAGAAAAATTCTCCATCATGTTGAGGAAACGATCAAGAATTAAACCAACACAAGAAGAGATAGAAGCTAAGAATGTGATGAAAGTAGTGGTTATGAGGGAACTTCGTGAGAAGAGGAAATTGGACATGATAAATGAATACATGCGAATTGAAGAGGAACCACAACCATCACAAAGAGATATGGTATTGGTGGCAGAAAGAGAACGAATGCAAAAACTTCATGCTATGAGAGATTTGAATACCATAGTTGGAGACACGTCCTCTACCGCAAGTCAACATGTAGGGACACCATCTACCACATCAAGTTGAGAGTACATCATCACTCACATGTGATGAAGGAGGTATGCCATCATTCCCACCTCAACCTCAAGGCATGTCATCTATTCCATCTTCGATCAAAGGTATGCCATCTAGCCCATCTCATTTAAATATTGATGAAATTCCTAATGTTGAGATGAATTTACCTAACTTAACACCACCTAGAATTTTGCATAGAAAGCCAAAGTATTTGACTAATATTGATGAGAATATTTTGTAGCCAATGGAAGGTAAGATTCCAAAATGCACTTGTAGAAGATATGCTCATAAGATTTGGAGATTGTTCTTTGAAAAGTTAAATGAGACTACAAGATGTCAACTATTCGTTGAAATGATGCGAAGTATAAAGTATAGGTCCGTCATAAAGATTCTTGGGTTGAGAAGATCAGAGGCTTCAAGTGAAAACTCTATTGTCAAGAATCTAATGAGTGTGTATGAGAGTGTGGGTAACACCTCACGCACAAAAGATAGTAATGCAACATGGCATTTTATGTGATTACATCAACTATAGTAAGTAGTCAAATGAGGAAAGCTCGTCTCATTAGAAAGACAAGTCAATAATTAAGAATTAATAGGAAAACTTTATCAAGAGCCATTGGAAGACACCAAAGAATTGAGGACACTAATGCCAATATATTATGGGCGTTCTCAGGGAGACTACCACGAAAAGATAAACAAATTGTTGAAGCATTGAGATCAGTAATTTAAGACTTTTGGAATAATTACACAAGGGTATCTCTGAATCAAAGGGATGTGGTAAGAAGGAGAATTGGTAGTCGGAACTGTCAGCCACATCCAAAGCTTTTTTTGGATGAGACTCAAACACAGTTTTATGGTAAATTTCTAGAGAAGTATCCTGAAATTAAAATTTGTCAAAGATATTTTGAAATGCTAAAACCTTTCTTTGTCAAGATCAATCACACATGCACTACTTGTTGTTGTAGATTACATATTGAATTTTCCAACCATTTTGATGTTTATAGGTCTATATGTTTAGATATGCATACTAATAATGTTTTGCAGGGTTGTGCCATACGTGCCCCACCAACATCTTCAAGAGACTTCATATCAAGAATTTTATGTGAAAGAGAGGAAGGTCAAATATTCTATAAGAAATTATGCTTGGATGGCACATGTCATCATTGCAGTGGCTTGCAACGTTTGCCAATATCTGAACATATGGAAAGAACACATGCAGTTGGAAATGAACTAGTAGAGTTTGGCAAGTATAAAACAATGGCATACAATACAAAATATGGTAAAGAAGCAAAGAGGTGTGAATTGGTTATTGAAAAGATTCTAATGTATCAGTTTATGCCTATATTTCATGACAACATAGTGTATGAGTATGCAAGACATGCCCATAAAGCTTGATGGTTGGACTTGCAATTCAAGTTATGCAAGGACACATTTGTAGTTGGTAGCATTGTTTCAGTCACCGACTTTGCAGAGAACTATAGTCTATAGCCACAGTGTGAGGTGCAATCACAATATTACAACTCCACATAGGTTTCTATATTTGTACACATCGTATTTATTCATGCGAATGATAGTATAGAGGATGACAGAAAGATCATAAGGGAGTATAATTTTTATATTAGTGATGATCGCATGCATTCTACGAAGTTTGTGCAAGGTTGCTTTCAGGTGTTCTACAATGATTTGGCTAGAAGGGGCATATCATTTAGTCAACATATCATATGGTTGGATAACTGTGCGCTATAATTTAAGAACTCATGGAATTTCTATTGACTGAGTAGGAGGCATAATTTTACAAGTATTTAGCATATGTGGAACTTTTGTGAGGTCGGGCATGGAAAAGGGGAGCATGTATCAAAAGAGCCATAGCACGAGAAGAGTTAAAGTATAAAGACAAGACAAAGTTGATAGATGAAAAATTGATTATCGAGTGGTGTAATGCTTCCATGGGTCTAGGTAATGAAAGTAAGTCTTCAATTTGTAGATTTTTTTGGTTGATAGATGATACTAACATTGCACCATATGAGGACTATTCTACAATGACAAGATCAAGTGAAATGCACTCTTTTAGAAGCTCAATTGCAGGTTCATGGAGTATCCATATGCAAAAGATGTCATGCTTTTGTTCTTCCTATACAATTCAAGCCTGGGATGAGTGCGAGTCAAAGGAGTGGGTTGACAAATGATAGTTAAGTTATCTTAGCCCACTTGACACATATCAACCCCTGACAGTAATGGAACTAACATAGATGGAATCATCAATTGAATTTGACCACATATAAGATCGAGTTCAACCAGGTAATATATCTATTTGCATAGTTTTTGAATTCCTAATGTCATCTTACTTTGTAGTGTTTTTGTAATCTTGACTAATTTCATCTAATCTGCTACCCATATCAATGTAGGGCACGTATATGCAGTTATTATAGATGAAGATAATGAGGAGGGAACATACTATTACTTATGTCGTTGTGTTGAGGCAAAAAAGAAATTAGAGGCCCCAGTTACAGATGGAGAAAACATCAAATACCCTACAGGCTCAGTGGTTATTACTGGAACATGGCTTAGAAGGTATCCACATAAGAGTGTTAATGTTTGGTTGTTTCAAGACTTTGATAGGCATTGGAAGATTCTTCATTACTCTAACCTTGTCGTGGCATCCAATGTTCATTTGATATAGTATTGGGGTAGACCTTTGAACAAAAATTTGTGGAAGGTGTGTGAGTTTGACCATGAAGCAATATTTGACACAATAAAGAGTAGAGCATATCTGGATAGTTCATTGGATTAATTTGTAAGTATTCACATTGATTTTGTAAAGTCATGTTACATTGAGTTGTAAGTATGCACATTAATTTTTAAGGTCTATCTTTTTTTATTTCTTGCTACATTTTTACACATATACACATTTTTACGTCATCATGTTATGCTTCATGGGGTTAGACCTAAGTGATGGATGAAGTTGATCCTGAGAATAATGTATAAAATCTAGGTAATGTATAAAATATAGGTGTCTCTAGGTGTCTCTAATTGTGTCTTAGGTATATACGATATGTCAACTAGGTAGATACAGACTAGAAAATAGGTGTCTTAGGTGTCCTGCATCTACTAGATTGCATGTGTCTTAGATCTTAGGTGAGGCCATATGAGCTTCCACATTCACGTGGTTGGCCTTGTTAGTATAGAATATTTATATTTCTTGAAGCTAAGGGAAGCTCTTTTTCTTAATAGGAAAACTTTATCGACTTCAGTTGCACTAATGGTGCAGGGGAACCTAGGTTGTCATGCCTCCAAGAGGGGTCAAAAAATGACATTTTGTTTTGATTAAGTCAATTGTATGTAATAAGGTCTTCTAAGACCATTTCATTTGTTTTTAAGTCACTTTGAGTCATTTGGGGTCAGTTTGAGTCTTTGAGTCCTGTTGCAAAAAAGTGTCAATGTTGTCAAGTTACACAAAACAACTTTTGTATTTTTGGTCTCCTACTCCTGATGTGACCAAACTAATAGTTCCAACACATCCAGATGGGTACATTTAGGCTAGTCATGGTTCTTTTTTTCACCCAAACATGTTGAAACAATCTAAGCTACATTGTACCGATGATATCCCTGAAGAGTCTAAAGTGCAAAAAGATAGCAATCTTTGACGAGATGTTACTCAAAAACTATGTCACTTAGAAATATTCTATCTAAGGCAAAATGATCACATAGAGTGCCTCTACAATAATCTCTCTCAGTTTTTTATATCTTTGAGGCATTTGCCCGTGGTGAAAGGTTTTCTGCTGCCCTAAAAATCATCAGAAGGAGGTAGTGTAAAGTTACAAAGGGGTTTAACTTTCATCCTACTCTTGATGCGACCAAACTGACTGTTGTAATGCATCTAGATGGGTAAATTTATGCTAGGTATGGTCCTTTTTTCCACCCAAACATGTTGAAACAGTTCGAGGTACATTGCACCGATGATATCCTTGAAGAGTCTAAAGTGTAAAAAGGTAGCAATCTTTGATGAGATATTACTTGAAAACTATGTCACTTAGAAACATTCCCTCTGAGGTAACGTGATCATGTAGGGTTCCTCTACAGTAACCTCTCTCAGTTTTTATATCTCTGAGGTGTTTGCCCATGGTGAAAGGTTTTCTGCTACCCCAAAAATTGTCAGGAGGTAGTGTAAAGTTGCAAAGGGATGTAACTTTTGTCCTGCTCCTGATGTGACCAAACTAACTATTCCAACATGTCCGGATGGGTACATTTATGTAAGGCATGGTCCTTTTTTTCACCCAAACATGCTGAAACAGTCTGAGCTACATTGTACTGACGATATCCCTGAAGAGTCCAAAGTGTAAAAAGGCGGCAATCTTTAACGAGATGTTACTCAAAAATTGTGTCACTTAGAAACATTCTGTCTAAGGAAATGTGATCATGTAGAGTCCCTCTATAATAACCTCTCTCAATTTTTATATCTCTAAGGTGTTTGCCCATGGTGAAAGGTTTTCTGTTGCCCCAAAAATCGTCAGGAGGTAATGTAAAGTTACAAAGGGGTATAACTTTTGTCCTGCTCTTGATGTGACCAAAATGACTATTCCAATGTGTCTAGATGGGTACATTTACATTAGGCATGGTCCTATTTTTCACTAAAATATGTCAAAACAGTCTGAGCTACATTGTACCGACGATATCCCTGAAGAGTCCAAAGTGCAATAAGGCAACAATCTTTGACGAGATGTTACTCAAAAATTGTGTCACTTAAAAACATTTGTTTGAGGCAATGTTATCATGTAGAGTTTCTCTACAATAGCCTATCTTAGTTTTTTATAACTCTAAGGCATTTGCCCATGGTGAAAGGTTTTCTACTGCCCCAAAAATTGTCAGAAGGAGGTAGTGTAAAGTTGCAAAGAGGTGTAACTTTTGTTCTTCTCCTCGTGTGGCCAAACTGATAGTTCCAACACATCTAAATGGGTATGTTTAGGCTAGGCATGGTCCTATTTTGCACCCAAACATGTCGAAACAGTCCAACCTACATTGTACTGGCAATATCCCTGAAGAGTCCAAAGTGCAAAAAGGTAGCAATCTTTGACGAGCTATTATTCAGAAACCGTGTCACTTAGATAGATTTCATCTAAGGAAAAGAGATCATGTAAGGTCCCTCTACAATAACCTCTCTCAATTTTTTATATCTCTAAGGCGTTTGCCCATGGTGAAAAGTTTTCTGCTGCCCCAAAAATTGTCAGAAGGAGGTAGTGTAAAGTTGCAAAGGGGTGCAACTTTTGTTCTTCTCCTCATGTGGCCCAACTGACAGTTACAACGCATCTAGATGGGTACATTTAGGCTAGGCATGGTCCTGTTTTACACCCAAACATGCCGAAACAGTCTGAGCTACATTGTACTGACGATATCCCTTAAGAGTCCAAAGTGTAAAAAGACATCAATCTTTGACGAGCTATTATTCAGAAACCATGTCACTTAGATACATTCCATCTAAGGAAAAGTGATCATGTAGGGTCCGTCTACAATAACCTCTCTTAATTTTTTATATCTCTAAGGCCTTTGCCTATGGTGAAAGGTTTTCTGCTACCCCAAAAACTGTCAGAAGGAGGCAATGTAAAGTTGCAAAGGGGTGTAACTTTTGTTCTTCTCCTCTTGTAGCCAAATGGATAGTTCCAACGCATCTAGATGGGTATGTTTAGGCTATGCATGGTCCTATTTTGTATCCAAACATGCTGAAACAGTCCGAGCTACATTATACTGGCGATATCCCTGAAGAGTCCAAAGTGCAAAAAGGCAACAATCTTTGATGAGTTGTTACTTAGAAACCCTGTCACTTAGATACATTCTATATAAGGAAACGTGATCACGTAGGGTCCCTCTATAATAACCTCTTTCAGTTTTTTATATCTCTGAGGCATTTGCCCATGGTGAAAGTTTTTCTGCTACCCCAAAAATCATCAAAATGAGGTAGTGTAAAGTTGCAAAGGGGTGTAACTTTTGTTCTTCTCCTCATGCAGCCAAACTAACAATTCCAACATGTCTAGATGGGTACGTTTAGGCTAGGCATGGTCTTATTTCACACACAAACATGCTGAAACAGTCTGAGCTACAAACACTAACTAGTCTTCAATCTTCAAACACTACAAATACCATGATATCATGCATAAAGCTATCTTTTAGCCTTTTATAAATGCATGCTCATCAAATTCAACCACATAGAGATGATTGTTTATATTCCAAATTCTTTTTAAATACTGACCTTGCAATCCTTTTTCCTATCCTCATATCAATTAAATATGACCTTTGATTATGATATGGCGCTCAAGCTTATGAGAGTTTACCAGAGATGCCGGTTGAGTTAGGTTGAAGGGTCGGTGAACTAATGACTTAAAGACCATTTATTAGGTTGATTTAAGTCATAGTAACTTCTGATTATAAGTTAATATTAAATTAAAACAAAAGTGCACTTTACACACGACAAGCAATCGAGGGTTTTAAAGTCTTAAGAAAAGTAGATTCTTTTTATGATTTAATGCCCAATATGCAAACCCTAACTATCAACAAGATTATGATTATGAAATCGTGTGTCTTCTCTAACTTCTTATTGCAAGAACAAAACCACATCCACCATGAATATGAACCTTGCATCATATCAACCTTTCAAGATAGACCTTATCATGAAAACCATATTCACAACAAAACCTTGCATGAACAAAACCACATCCACCATGAACATGAACCTTGCATCATATGAACCATGTTTGTCTTGTGCAGCATCAACATGAATTAAGAGACCTTATCATGAAAACCATATTCACAACATCATGCACCTCATGACCATCACCTACCTTGAATCAATGTATCACCTTATCAACATCATGGCATCAACCTTGACATTAATGACAAACAACCTTGACCCTTTGACTTTAACGACAACCTTGAACCTTGATTGTTGATGACTTATGGAAGCCTATAGCCCCAATGTTATGTTGCATACTAAAATTAGGTAAGACTCAATGTAATCTCATAACCTCATCTTATATGCAAGAGGAATTACATTTAATAACCACAATGGTCATCAGGTTCTCATAAGCATATGATTTTGACTATCTTATTCAAAACAACAAACATACTCTTTGCATCCCAATATGGTATAATAAAAAGAAATTAAGAAATATTTTCAATTGACCAACTCAAAGAATATGGATAAGCATACTCATTTGAATATTTTCAATTGAGCAACTCATAAAGAATATGAATATTTTCTATTCAACATGATGATTCATTTTTATTTTAAATACAACTTTTATCTTTTAGTTCCAAAATGAGGTTTAGGTGATACTTGAATAACAATAGCTGGCTTATTGGATCAACAAACATCCTATATAATACAATTGGACTTTAAATATTTAAAGTAGCCATCTACAAATATCCATTCAAACATGGATTTATAATGCAAGTATGGACGCCATCAATAAAAAAGATTTGTATTAACCAAATATCCATATAGGCATACATCAATATCTATCGATATAAGTATAACATATATACAAAATAGCCATATAGGCATACAATGTCAACTATATGCAATACAAAATATATGTCCACAAATGCAATATATGCATACAACAAAGGAACACAATAAAAATTCATTCCCCTCTGGTTGGTGAAGAGAATAGATCACGGGTAGCCTTTGATCTTCTAGGGGATGGAGACGCATATGTGGGTGGTCTACTACGAACCCGAGGGCTACTCCTCCTATTTAGTTCTTCCTGCATCTTTAGTTGTTACAATAAAAAATATAGACATTAATATATAGAAATTACATGTTATAAAAAATGAAACATTTAAAAAAATAATCATTTACCGCTACCATATAATCTGTCTCCTCACTTGACTTAGTAGCAGGAATAGGCGGTGGTGATGTCATGTCCTAAGGAAACCATCTAGATAGAAATTAAACTTCAAATCAATAATCTTTTGATTTTTCAAAAATAAACAACTATAACAATGAATGTAAATTGAAATTTACTAATTTGCCTCATACCCTTGTCAATGGCATGGAGCTATGAATCGCAGAGGTCACACCATGCTCCATTGCCCTATGAAAATCAGGAGGTGTCTCTATAGCCTGCATCATCTGGAAATAAAACAACATTATTCAATTGTAAAAACTATAATAGTGATGCAAATCATGGCTCCTAACATACACACACGTTCACCTAAATATGGAATTACACACAATAAAGCACACAAGTCACATACAAAAATCTAGTAAGTACAATTCATTCATTAAATTATTTATTTTATTACCTCCATGAAGCTTTGAAGTCCACCACTATTGGCAGGTGTTGCCATGAAATCTCCAATATTAACCTATTCAACATCCAAAATCAGATATTAGAATACCATTCATATAATGATGCTATTCACATGTAATATTTATAATTGTTTACTAGTTACATACCTCGAGAGTAGATGATGTAGTGTAATATGTAGGTGGAGAACCACTAAAAATTGCATCAATGCTATGACCCTAAAATTTTATTAAAATCATCAAACTAAATTAGTTAATATTGCATTTTAAAAATAAAATTTAATAAATTAAATTCAATGAACATGCTAATATTTACCTGAGTATCAAGGCCGAAAGTCTCAATCAGGAGGGTATTTGTCATCACCATCTGCTCAGCTGCAGATGTAGCTTGTGCACCTGCATCCTGACTATCCATGGGGTCATAACCACAGGCTTACCCGCAAGTCTGACAAGCATGGGGTGGGACCCTACTCCTCGCACTATCTCCCAACCCACATTGTGTTGCAAGACTAGCATGCTCTATGATGCTCTGGGTCAAGGCACTAATGGACTAAAGCGTATCAACCTCAACACTCTCCTTCACAATGGAAGGGATAGAAAAATGCTCATGGGTTGGTCTGCTGATTCCTCATCTCACTAGCTGCTGTGGGCCAACACGTGCCCTTGGTCTATCTTGTGCTAACTCCCCACTTCTACCCTGGAAGTCTAGTATATCAAAATAGTTTGGCACTTTATTGAGGACAAACTTGCAGTAGAGTTTCCTCAAAACGTATTGTGAGACCTCATTATTATTGCATGGAGGATGGTCAATAACCATCGACCACTTCCTCCCAAAATTGTCCTTTATCGCTTGGTTGTTGCACCAATGGATAGGGAACATCTTGCAAGTAATGGGTGGAGGTTGATTTGTTTGGGGGTTTGTGAAAATGGAGCACAAGTCTAATTTTGTAATTTGTAATTTTTTCACATCTTCATATGATAGCTTGTCTTCATAATACTCTTTAAACTCTCTCCTCTTTTCTAACCAAATAGATATTTTCTTGCTAATTGAATCTACATTTGATAACATAGATTCAAGAGATTGAGCAAGTGTGGACCTATACAAGGTTGAAGTTGAAGGATCTTTCAACCTTGCAATTATGTCTTCAATTTCTTTTTTATTGTTTTCAATTTGCCCCATTAGATTTTCTTGTGTTCCAGGGGCATGTCGAGGAATGGATGGAGGAGTTTGTTGTTTGGGTTGTTCTTTGGCAGGTATTTCCTCTTCAGGATTTTATGGATTTTGAGGAGGAGGAGAAGGAGGAGGAGGAGGAGGTGCATTAACATTTCTTGACAATTAAGGAAATTTACATCAAAAATCAACTCAAACCTACCTATTTAGAAACAAATTCAAACAAAAAAAATAAATAAACTCACTCCTTTGGCCTGCTCGACGTCGTGGCAACATTTTGGCGATGAATCGGTAAAATTTTGTTGTTGAATTGAGTCTTAAAAAATGTGAGCACACTCCTTAGGGTTTGGAGGCTGTGGGTGTAGAGGAAAATAAAGAAATGAAATGAGCATAAATGCTCTTTTTTTTAATATATATAATTAGTCATAACATGTTCGCATTATGTATTAATTTTTTTGAAAAAAAATTGGCCACTTTTTGGCCCCCCAACTTTTTGCACTTATCCCTATAGAAAACATTGTATAAATTTATGGTTAGAAAGAATTATCTGGTATAAATATAAGAGTATGTGATTATCTTATTCAAAATGGTTATGAAAGAATTCATTTTATTATGATCCTTGTCAACTTTAGAAGTTGTAGAATGTTGGTTATAGTATATATTTTAACCCAACTAGATAATATCGATTCTTGTACTGGTAAATCTTATAGAACAAATAATTGTAAGAATTTAAGAAATTTAATTCTTTTAGTTTTCAGTTTAGAGACATTTTTATTGTCTTAGATATTTAAATATATGTATATTTCTTGGAAAAAAAAGAAAATTATCCTCCTTGCAATTTCTATACTTCAATTTGTTGTTTCTTCTAAAATATTAATTTTAGTCATATATAAAAAGTTAGGTTCTTAGAAGCTTTGAATGGAAGCATGTTTTGTTTAATTTGTATCTCCTTAAATTTTGTTTTATGCATTGTATTGTGAGATCATAGAATAAGTTGCTTAGGATCTTTTGTAGTAGAAGTTAAATGTAATCGTTTATTGTATCCTTATCTTGCTTATTTTATTATGATTCATCTTGTATAATATAGTTATGTAACCCTTCTATTTTTAAGTAGGGATAGAAATTTTATGTGTGAGATGAGACAGGAGTGCTCGTGAACATTGGTTAAGTCTTAAATGGCTTCATTCACATATGTTATTCTTGTCATGTGAATATCCTAAGTCAAGTTATATTTCTTTCTTGAGACCAATTATTGTTTCCACATTTATACAATGAAATATGAATTAATATATCTAGTTCTCTTGTTAGTTGTTGTATCTATGCTAACCTTATGATTGCAAATCAAGTTACTCCAAACTACGAACTCTCTGCACTGTGCATATGTAGGCAAGGCCATCACTGATGAGCCCCCGAGACACTAGGCCGAGCCCTTAGGGCTTGTAGTCTTTTCATCTTGTGCATTGATACTTATCATGTTTATTATTGATCTTGTGAGACTAATGCTTTTATTAAAAGTTGTGCAGATTCGTGTTAGTTGCATGTACAGGGTGTTAGTACTAATAAAGTATTTTATGAATGTCAAAAGGTAACTATAAATCTTAAGGTTACAAATAGCCATTCTTTTCATAGGTAATGAATTTTATATTAGATACTTATGTTTCTGAACCAAAGATGTATCACGTAGTTGTAATGTATTTATGTTGCAAGCTTATCTATGGGTGATGTGGTATACACGTCATTAGACATGAGTGTTTTGTACTCTCTATCCTTTTGAGAAGGATCAAATGTAATATTATCTTTTCTACCTTACTAATTTACTATAGTATAGTACTTATTGAAGTTTTATTTAGCTGTACAAGAAATGTTTCAACTTGGATTCCTATTTATGATGATTGTTATGAAAAGATTTTGTAAGATGCACCAATATGTTCATTGCATGTATGTTAATGTATATCAGTGCAAATTTTTGATCTTATGGATTTAACATTTTTAAATCTAATTTAAACTATTTAATAGTGAAATATGATAATAATCTAAGTTTTGTGGTTTGTGCTTAGGTGTAATAGTTTGGGCATGACAAAAATGATAATGCCATTAGAAATGAAATATATAAGACCCTCAAAGTGATAAATCACAGAAAATGTGTACCAAGTCAACTCATGGTGGGAAAAAAATGGGCAAGAGTTAAGAAAATTATATGTTTTAAATTAGGGTTAGGGTTAGGGTTAGGGTTTAGGTTCAACCTAGAATTAGGGTTAGAAATATGGTTAGTGTTAGGGTTGAGGATAGAATTAGGCTAACGATTATTATTAGAACTAGAGTTAGAGTTACAATTAGGGTTTGGGTTAGGGTTTATGTTAGAATTAGGGTTACAATTAGTATTAAAATTATGTCTACAATTAGGGTTACAACTATGCTAGGAATTATGTTTTGTTATGAGACTTTTCCCCCTTGAAAAATACATTGCAATAAAATAATGTAAAGTTAATTAGCAAATATTATTATTGTGAAAGGGTGTGGCTTTTGCAACCACCCTTTGGAATATTATATAAACTCGTAAATAAGTGGAATCAGGGAGACAATAGAAAACCAAAAGAAAAAGGAATACAAAATTTGGAAGGCACACAAGAGCGAAGGTTTTGGTTTTGGCTAGCATTTAAACATTTGGAGAAGGGGCACACAGTGTACGTCTAACTTGGGGTACAACATACACCCATGAGTGTCCTAGCTAGGGTTGAGTTTATGTCAAAAAGATTGGTTGGTTCTGTGCAAGAACTAGTTCCTCTGGGGGTGTTTGTGTTGGGAAAAGTCAAGGCCACTAACCCTATTTCTGTGTGTTGGATAGCTACTTCTAGAAACTATTAAAGATACATATTATTTCCATTTCCTATAATTTAATGTTCTTTGTGTTAAATTATGTTATAAATGTCATTATTTTGATATTCATATTATTGTTCAAGTGATTAATTATTGCTACTCCCTTTTATTTATTAATGCTCTAATTAATATGTATGCCTTACTAATTAAATAAATTGAAATATCTTTCTTTTTTCTATTGTTGGAGAATAGTTAGGTTACACATTTTGACATAGGGTTAGAACTAGGGATAAAATTAGCGTTAACTAGATCTAAGTGTAGAATTAGGGTTAGGCTTAGAATTAGGGTTAGGGATAGGATTGGAGTTATCGTTAAGGTTACAATTATGGCTAGAATTAGGGATAGGGTTAGAATTAGAGTCATGGTTAGCATTACTATCAGGATTAATGTTAGGGTTAGGGTTATAGTTGTAATTTGGTTTTGTATTAGGGTTTGAATTAGTAATACAATTAATATTGGGGTAAGAATTAGGGTTTAGGGTTTAAGGTTAGGGATAAAATCAAGATTAAAATTATAATTAGATTTAGTGTTAGTGCTACAAGGGTTAGGATTATGGTTAAAATTAGAGTTTGAATTAGGGTTAGGGTTAGCGTTTATGTTAGAATTAGGGTTAAAACTATGATTAGAATCAGGGTTAGGGTTGGGGTTACAATTAGGGTTAGTATTGATTTGAATGTCAACTTTAGGTTTATAGTTATGATAAAACACCAAAATTCATTTACATTTATATCTATATATAGAACTATGGTTAGAATTAGGGTTGGGATTGGGGTTAAATTTACTTCCATGATTAACGTTAGGTTTAGGACCTTCTAGTTACAATTTGTGTTCAAGTTAGAACTTAGGCCTGTAATTAGGTTAGGATTAGGGTTCAAGTTCAAGTTAGAATTAGGGTTAGAATTATGGTAAGTGTTAGGGTTGGGGATAGAATTATGTCTTGACTTGAATGTTAGGGTTAGGTTTAGGGTTGGGTTTGAATTATGATTTGGTTAGAATCAATGTTAGAAATATACTTAGAATTATGGTTAGTATTAGGGATACAATTAGGGTTAGGGTTATAGTTACATTTAGGGATAGGGTAAGAATTATGGTTACAAATATGATTAACAATAAAAATAGGGTTAGGATTAAGGATAAAACTAAGATTATCAATACAATTATGGTTAGGGATAGAATTAGTGTTAAGTAGATCTAGGGATAGAATCAGGCTTAGAGGTAGAATTAGGGTTTGGGTTAGAATTAGGGTTATGGGTAGAATTAGGGTTAAGGTTAGATTAGGGTTATTGTTAGGGTTAGAATTAGGGTTAAGGTTAGAATTAGAGTTAGGGTTTGCATTGCTGTGAGGATTATGGTTAGGGTTAGGGTTAGTGTTATAGTTATAGTTTGGGTTCAAATTAGAAGTTGGGGCTACAATTAGAGTTAGGGTTAGTGTTTAGATTCAAGTTACAATTAGGGTTAGAAATATGGAATTAGGGTTAGGGACCCTCACCATAATACTAACTCTAGTGTGAGAAGTAGGTTTAGTGTTATAAATAGTGATATATTAGATATGAAAATGGAAAACTAATTAGATTGGAAAGGGTGTCCAGGGTGGGTAAAGGATAGATCTCAACAAAGCACAAAACTCTAAAAGAAAAGAAATAATAATGGAGTAATGATAACTAAGAATACAATCACTCAAAAGATCTAAAAAATGATAATGCCATAAAAAATGACATATCTAAGTCCCTAAAAATGATAAATCATACAAAATGTGTACCAAGTTAGCTCATGGTGGGAAAGAAATGGGAAAGAGTAAAGAAAATTATAAGTTTTAAATTTTGAAATTTAGGGGTCAATTCCAAGTGATGCAATCTGACTTTTAAATATTGATGTGGGACAATGGAACACTAATATTGAGGTGAGAAATTAGTTTTAAGACATGGGTTAGAGTTAGTATTAGGGTTAGAGTTAAAGATAGAATTAAACTTAGTGATAAAAGGAGGGTTAGGATTAGAATTATGGTTAGGGTTAGAATTAGGGTTAGGGATTGAATTGGGCTTATCGTTAGGGTTACAATTATGCTTAGAATTGGGGTTATCATTAGGGTTAGAATTATAGTTAGAATTAAGGTTAGGGTTATAATTATAGTTAGAGTTATCATTACTATTAGAATTAAGGTTTGGGTTAGGATTATAGTTATAATTTGGTTTTGAATTAGGGTTTGAATTAGTAATATAATTAGTATTAGGGTAAGAATTAGGGTTAGGGATAAAAGGAAGATTAGAACTATAATCGGATTTAGGGTTAGGGTTACAATTATAGTTAGAATTAGGGTTAGGATTACAATTAGAATTCATGTTACAATTAGGATTAGGGTTAGGGTTTAGGTTAGAATATTGGTTAAAACTATGATTAGAATCAAGGTTATGGTCAGGATTAGAATTGGGGTTAGAATTAGGGTGAATGTTAGGGTTAGGGTTATAGTTACAATAAAATCACAATGCTCATTTACATTTATATCTATATATACAACTATGGTTAGAATTAGGGTTGGAATTATGAAGAGAATTAGGGTTAAGTAGATCTAGGGGTAGAATTAGGGTTAGGGTTAGAATTAGGAGTAATATTGGATTGAACATTAGGGTTAGGGTTATAGTTACAATAAAACACCAAAAGTCATTTACATTTATATCTATATATAGAACTATGGCTAGAATTAGGGTCGGGATTAAGGTTGGAATTAGGAGTAGAATTAGGGTTGAGTAGATCTAAGGGTAGAATTAAGGTTAGGGTTAGAATTACTATCAAGATTAATGTTAGGGTAAGGGTTATAGTTACAATTTTAGTTCAAATTAGAAGTTAGGCCTACAATTAGGGTTAGGGTTAGGCTTTAGGTTTAAGTTACAACTAGGTTACAAATATGGTTAGTTTTAGGTTTAGGGATAGAATTATGTTTTGGCCTAAATGTTAGGGTTAGGTTAGAATTATGTTTTGGTTAGAATTATAGTTAGAATTAGGGTTAGTATTAGGGATACAATTAGGGTTAGGGTTCAAGTTATATTTAGGGATAGGGTTAGAATTGTTAGTGTATATATTTCATTTCTATGTACACTATAGGCTTAAGCCTAGTTAGGCATCCCTTTATACAATCTTGACACATGCCTCATTGATGTGTCAAGTTTGTTGGGCTATTTATGAGAGGTGTCACCGAGTTGCCCACTAACTAGCCACCTCACACTAGTTTTTGGAGAGGCTACTTGCCACCACTCGTGGTTGAGGAGTCCTTTCTTCAACTCATGACTTCCTCATACTTTCCTATATGTACTCATCTTCTAGGTTATATTCATGACTGAATTCATCCATTTCTTTGTTGTGTTATGATGTGAATATCTTCCATGCTTGTTTCCATCTTCTTGTCTATTTGGGATTCCTATATGGTATTAGAGCTGGAGGAGGATATCAGTAGGCTGTAAGATTGTTGTATTGTTTCATTGAACTTCTTTAATCTCTGTGCTCTCTATGTGGACAAATTTCTCTACAGCTACTTTGACCTGGGCATGTGTGCAGGGTTTCAAGGGAAGAACTTTACTTTAGTTCATAAGAGAGTGGTGGTCACCAAGAGAGTGGAGGATGGAGGTGAAGGTATCGACTACCTGTATTGCTAGTTGAAGAAGGTCGCGAGCATCAATCAAAGTCACAGGCCTCAAAGAAAGGTCGTAGGCCTATTTGTGATAGGAGGTTGCAAGTGCATTTGGATCCACGTGCTGCTGCAAACCCTCTATCCCCTTCAGTCCTCTTTCGAGGCATCTGAACACTCTGTCCCCTTTGTTCCTCTTTGAAGGCATGAAGAAATTTTTTTGGGGGGTGCAAATAAAACTGAAAGGAGGTAGAATCTGACTAGAGGTGAGACGACATACTCTACAGAATCCAACTAGAGGTGAGAAGCCATACCCTACAAATTTTGGCTGGAGATCTGCTCAAACCTAGAAGGCAGACGCCAAAGCCAGATGCCAAATCCAAATGCCATAGAAAGTGTTGGGAGAAAGCCAAGTGAGTTCAAAGTGGATGATTTTGATTATTGTGCCTAACACCCATCCTCATGGGAGATAGAGACACTCTACACACCATTGCTCCTATAAATTTCTTGGCCTCCATCACTCTACTTAACTGCCCCTGCTTCACAATACTATTCAAAATATGTGCCTGAATCTTGCAAAAAAAATTATAAATATTTCTTTGCAACCCTAATTCACCTCCACACTTTTGGGTTTTTCCTACTATGTTTCTTTTAAATTTTAAATGCAAAGCACTCAAAATTATGTTTTATTAAGTGTTAGACTAGACATTTTTTAGTCTAAAAACACTAATACAAAATTAAAAGAAAATTTTAGGGGGGTAATTTTAAATTTTAGGGTGATTAGTGGTTTATTAATTTTACAAAGGTATTTAAAAGTATTTAAAATTATGCTTTTTTAGGGGGAAAATTTAAGGTTCTTTTCAAAAAAAATGTTAATGCTAAATCAAGTCATTCTTGTAAATAGGCTAAGTATTAGGGCATAATTTTAATAGTCTTGCTTAATCTTATAGCACTACATGATAAAGTGCCTAATTCAAGGGGGATAATTAAGTAATTCTAGGCACAAAATAATCAAGGGGGTGTGTATTCGGGTTTCTATGGCATCTTCGGATGATTTTGAGATAAATCGATGGGTTCTTCACTTTGGTTCTATTGATCATGTCTCCTTATCCAAAGGTTTTCATATCATTTGTTCTTATCAACATCTCCAAAATCTTTCTAGATGATCATTATCATATTCTTTATGGACAAGGAATAGTATAGATAAGTAATGGATACATCCATAATGTCTTGTTCATTCTTGACTTGGAAAATAATCTACTTTTCGTATATCAACTTACTTTTTCAAATAAACCAGTTGAGTTTATGTCCACTTCAGCATTGATTCAAGATTCACAGAGTAGAGAAATTGTTTCAATTGGGAAGATTTGCCACTTATCCCGTGACTTCACATTTTCTAACTTTACAACTGGTGGGGATGATGCTCCTTTTGCTACTTCAAAGCTTAGTGTTACTTCTTTGAGAGCTTCAATTAGTTCTGTGTAGTAGGATCATTGAACTATTTTCTACCAAACATTTCTTGTTTGTACAGTTCTTTCTCTTTATTCTAGATTGCACTCCTAATGTACCTATTGCTACTTGAGGGTTGTGTGTTGCTTCTTTATGAACTTCCAATAATAATTTACAATAGGTTCATCTTACTCTTTTGACAGTACCTACAACTCTTTCTACATGAGATTCTAGAGATGCTCCACAAAGAGCATCTAATTATTCTTTCTACCAGTTGTTCTTTCTCCTTTTCTACATGAGATTCTAGAGACATTTCATAGAGAGCATCTAGAGATTCTTTCTAGGAGGACATCATTTAGAGTAGTTGGTCAGCATTCAAAGAGTTCTTCCTCTTTGGGGGGGCGGGGGGGTGCCTTCTAGTTCTTTCTTTTCTCTCTTTTGGAGGATAGTTTTTCCCACTAGGTTTTCTACCTTTCTCCATTTATGAGAGATTGCAGTGTACAAGGGTACCTCACTAGGCCTCATAGTCAGGACCCATTTCTTTTGTGCCCACCTAAGCTATGCTTATGGGGGGTATTAGTGTATATATTTCATTTCTATATACACTATAGGCTTAAGGCTAGTTAGGCATCCTTTTATACAATCTTGAAACATGCCTCATTGAGGTGTCAAGGTTGTTGGGTGGTTTAGGAGAGGTGTCATCGAGTTGCTCACTAACTAGTAACCTCATGCTAGTTTTTAGGGAGGCAACTCACCACCACTTATGGTTGAGGAGTCCTTTCCTCAACTCATGACTTCCTCATACTTGCCTATATGTATGTGTCTTTTGGGTTCTATTCATGGCTGACTTCATCCATTTCTTTCTTGTGTTATGCTATGATTATCTTCAATGCTTGTTTTTGTCTTCTTGTCTATTTGGGATTCTAATAAGAACTATGCTTAAAATTATGATTAATGATAAAAATAGGGTTAGGATTAAAGATAAAATTAAGATTATCAATATAATTATGGTTAAGTAGATCTAGGGGTAGAATTAGGGTTAATGTTTAAGTTTTTTTTTTTAAATTATTGCATGAAATATTATCAAAGTGAACAAATATGAAGCATAAAAACCATTTAAAAGTGTTTCACAAGATACATACCAAACTGTTTCAACAAGCACTAACATTTTCAAGGTTGCATTAAAAATATAAGTGTTAAAAAATGGGTTTTGGTATATAATTCAACTATATTATGAAAAATTCACACAACACAATATAAAATAGATTACTAATTGGAAAGAAAAGTACCCAAATTATGGAAATATTTTGAGTACAAGCTTATTGTTGTGCAATTTTTGCACACCATATTGAAGCTTTTTGGTATCATAAGATTTAAGACACAAAGCTATAGGGAGTCAAAAGCTATAGTCAAAGAGTGAGGAATGGTTTCTAAAAGTTTCACAAGTGGTTTCAAATTAGACACAATCATATGAATCAGAGTTTCTGCCTTTCTAAAACTCTCAGCCATATAATGGACCAAATGCAACCATTATTGGTAGAGCTACACAGACTATTTTTAGTTCAACTCATCAAAGAAAGAGACTACAATGAGAGATGGATTGCAAATCATAATGGCTAGGGTGCAGCTCTTTCTAGACAATGGCTCAAACCAGCATTTGGCACTCCATAAAAAATACAAGCTCAGGTGTATGTATGGTGCTTAGCCAAAATGAATCACCATCTAAAGATGCAGCCACAAATTCAATATAGTTTGGAACATCCATCATAAAGGGCATTATAGAAACAAATAATGGCACATGATGGTGGAAATAAATAGTCCTCAATGCGGCCTCTATATGAGGCAAAGTCATTAGCATCCAATGAAGGTGCAGCAAATCAAAGGCATGGTATTGTAGATGAGGTACGACCAATTTGGAGAATAAAGGTGTTCATTCCACATAAAGGTGAGTTGCCTATAAACATAGCATTGCCCATAGAGAATGAGTTTCGGCCAAAAGAAATAAAGGTGCAGACTTATATCAAAAAGGGATGGTTGTTTAAAGAAATGGAGCTGCCAAAATAGAGGCACGCAAGTTGAAATTTTATAGTTGGCGCTGCATATAAGAATTCAAATGGCGCGTCAATATTAAGATCAAAGGTGCAACATTCAGGTTCAAGTCCAGTCATAACAAATGGTGCTTTAATATTTGAGGTGATTCACACCTATATAGATTAGGGCAGCCTCACCTAAACATATTAGCACAATTAATCAATGAAGATCAACAATATAAGATTCCAAATGCTACCTTAGTATATAGCACCACCATAGAAAATAGTTAAGATACAAAACACAATCAAATGTCAAAGATCAAGAACATATACAATGAATGGCCTAAACCTAAGAATATGAAGAATAGCCCACATTAAAATGGTGTGTAGGCATGAAGAATAGTTGTGCTACTAGTCTTTGAGGCATGCAGCCTGTAATGCCTCATCATGCAACCCTATAGAGTTAGGTTACACTATGCAATAAAATGCAGGATTTTTTTTAAACAAGTACAAGTATTAATCACCAGATAAATTAACAACTAATTACATCAATTTACACAATTAACCAACTAACAACTCTAGGGAACATAACTACATTAAGAAATTTAAACATAGATCAATAACAACATAGTTCATCATAAGTGTCCACTAGTAAAATTTTTTACATTATGGAAACTTACATCACTTCTTCGATAATGTGACAAGTACAAAGAAGATCAAGATACATCATATCATAAATACAAGGCTTCCTTATCAATTAACATCAAATTACATTATGAATAACATAGATACACAAATCTGGATCCATAAGATACAATGCAAGCCTTCAATCCACCCCCCAAGATAGGAGATAACAATGAGGTCCTACAAGATATCAATCAGAAGGGCAACGATTAATAGATACATGGCCAACATGAATCCCAATGACAATGACCTAGGGATAATAGCAATTGGCTCAACAATGCTCCAGAGGCAACATAAAAAACAAACATGAACATAAGAGGGATGACTAGGCTGCAATAGGAAGGGTGTCATCGCATGGTCCTAGCATGGGTTATCCTAGCTGTCCCTCACTGGATGTCGAGGCCCCCATCTATGGTTATCTTGGTAGCCTCTCTCTAGGTACCGGCCCCACAGGGTGACACATGTAGAATCAACTATCCTTTCGTGAAGACAAGGAGGTTGAACATGCCAACCAGGCCTTCTCATCCCATCCCTAGCCTAAAAGAGCACTACAAGTATGGGTGAGGCTTCCAAATTATCTTATTAAATGATTAAACTACCCAATCCCACCTAGGTTAATTGTTAGGTTATAACTTAATTACAACTTCCATAGGGTTATCCAAGTAGCCACTTTGGGCACAAGCCCCACTATGAAAGCCACCCTCCTACGTGTGACTAGTATCCTAAACCAACCACACAAGTAGACAAAGACATAGTAAGGTATTACTCCTTGCATACAATTATCACCACAAAATCAATCTCAACCATAAAAGCTCAAATCAATATTTTAAACCAAAAGCCTTCGATGGAGCAGAAGGTATCATAAACATTTCATTATCTCTAGACCACATCTATAATCAACAAGTATGCCTCTGGAGCCAAACATAAAAACAAGTACCCTAAGACATCCCAATCTTTTTTTAAGCCTAATTATAACCTTAGACTAGTATATTTTTTTAACAATAAATAAAAGAAAACTACTAGGAAAAGTTATTAACAATTATGGTTTGGAATGATACATGACCCGTAAGAAAACCAAATTAAAATTTAAACAATAATCAATTCTATCACGTGAATCAATGACAAATCACCACACAGTAATTTTTAAATTTCTAAAAAGACCTAATTGCAATAAGTCGACTAATATTATAAACTTAAGAAATTACAATATTTCCTTACCTACTCTTCATACTAATCACCTCTATTATCTAATAACTTACAAAGTAAAATTTAGTTAAATGGGTAAATTATTCTAGCGCAAACTATAGAGTCAAGCTATTAATTGGATTTAGTAGCCTTACTACAGCTTGAAACAAAAGGAAGAAGTGTTTAGATTTCATGTAACATTCTATTAAAGAATCTAAAATTTGATTATCTTTCTAATAGATGAAATAATTGATAATAATGTGTTTCATGATAATCATATCTAACTATAGATACTCACGGAAACTATCTAATTCTTGTTGAAGTATTTCTTAGCAATGTCAATTGCTATTCCACTAGAGACCTTGTATTTTTGCCAAAATTGATTATGCTCAAAGAATTTTATTTAATCATTCCCATTCATGATGGATTCCTTCAGAGGATTTAAGGAAGAGTTTAAGGTGCCAAACTAAGGAGTCGCACAATTAACCTAAGGATTGCAGAAAATACTCAAAAAAAATGTCTTCGTTGGATGGGTGACATAGAAGTAAATTCACTAGGCCAAACAAATAAGGAAGGGTTTCCTAACATGTCACCACTACCAGGGTTGTTTTCTCATGCAAATTGTTGCAGGGAAAAGAATGATTTCATTCCTTAGGAAGAATGACCATCAGAGGCACAAAATGAAGATGATGAAAAGGTCAAAGCAGAGTGTACAAATTGGATCAGAAGCGTCCTCTAGGAAAGGTGATATCAAACAAAAGAGATGCATACTAAAGAAGTCATAAGAGATTATTATACCACATGGTCTGTATTAAGAGACGCCTCATCAGATAACAATAATTATAGGAAGAACAACATAAAAAGAGTCAACCAAAGAGACTATGGCATCCATCATTTGCATGCAGCAGGTAGAAATCAAGAGTAAAGTAAATTTGATAAAGATGATTATAGAAACTTAAAGAAGATTTAGAAAGTGAATATGATAAAAAAAAGATTATTGAATCCTTAGAGAATGCATATAAATCTTCAGTAACAAGATTTTCTAAAAGAAAAAAAATTGACAGTAACAAGCCAAACAAATAGTTGAGCTAGCATTTCAAAAGGGACAGCCCTCAAGCTTTGAAAAGAAAGCAAAGAATCACACATTGGGATTGACGAATATGACTTAGTATCTTTCTGAAAAACAAAATGAAAAATCATTAGCATTGGCAGGGCTACGCTAAGGCACAAACAAACCCACGACCCTGAGTCAGGATGTTAACATCCTGCACTACAATGGGGTGAAGAGACAGGACATGGCAAAAATCATAGCATAGAAATAACAAATTTCACCAAATGTTGTAGTTGCATTTGTCCCAATTCATAAATATGATGACTAAAGAAAAATAGATATACAGATTGATGATAAGCAACCCACGCAAGTCCAAAAAAATTAATGCAAGTGAACACTAGACTAATTGGTAGTATACAGGTTTGATATTAAAGGCAAAAGAAACATTTTTCCTCCTTACTGGGTTTGATCTAAAATGATTGAAGGGGAAAGCTACAGGGTTAGTCATTCCTTGAGTTTCCAATCCTACAGCATGGCAACCATCAAGGGACAATGCATGCAAGTGAAACCAAAACATTTCAAAATGACAAATAACCTGCTAAATAGATTCATGTAATAGTTCAGGGAATTCGCCTCCATACCTAGAAAGGAAGATCAACTATGATGCACACCAGAAATCCAACACGAGCCAATGAACAAAATCCCCTCAATCCAGTCTAGTGTCCCCTCTAGATGATACTCCCCCCTACAATGTATCCGTTACACACCCAACCACTAGCCAAAATTTAATTACATTAATGCCCACTTCTAGGAAGATTCTCAAATCTTCCCATTTCATGAGAACTCACTCAACCACTAATTTAATGATAAAATAAGATAATACCTTTCATGTCAAAAAACATCAATCAATATAAAACTACATATCAATAATTTTATTATTATTATCATTGTTATTGTTATCTATTGATACTACTAATTTTATTTCAATTATATAATCTTCTCAATTACTACATTAATTAATTACACATAACAAGCATTAATATATTTAAACTTATTACTATTATTTTCTTACAAATTAGATAATTATACTACAAGATTAAATAATAGACCACTAAATAACTCAAAAGCTTCAATCAACATTTCATACCAGAGAATTGACAAAGTCTCACAAATGGGTCCCAACAAGGTCAACTAACCAACTGAGGAGACCAATACTGAACTCAACCACATAGGGAAATTAACTGACAAGGGAAACCTCATGTTATCTCCCATCCACTATTCCAGTGAGTTAAGGACACGCTCAGACCTGATGAACCAGGTGGAGTCGATGTCTTGTACCTACATCCTGCATTAGATTGAAAGGTTGGGCAATCCATAAAACCACATCATCAAACACACCATGAGAGAGATTCATAGCATAGCAGGGCATTCATGCAAGAATGATACTATAATGTCCCTCTCACCAATACATCTATCAGATAAATCACATTACATAATCTTTTTGCTATTTAATAGGTATAATAAATAATCAATCACTAATCAAATAAATATGTACCATTATCAATTAAATCACATGACACTCATAACAAAATATTCCATATAAATAATTGAATCTTTAAGTAAGCCCAACATCAACATAAAACATCAGTACTAACAACAAAATCAATGTCATCAACAACAATAAAATATCATCTAAAATCCACATAATAGTTTATCTATCATCAACAGAGAGTCATAAAGTCTAGCTCTAAAACACCAATATCGAAGTAATCCAAAACAAAAATGACGGGCACTACATCCTCCCCCCTAGAATCAAGCTTACTCCTAGAAGCCTGTAAATAAGTACGGATATAACTCCCACATCTGGGATGCATCCTCCTAGGTAGTAGAAGTCTCATCTTTAGGATCCCACTGGACCCTGACCTACTCCACGTCTCTACCCCTGAGTGCAAGTCTCCTGTGCTGCAAAATGCCTACAAGATCTACATCTTGCTGCCCGTCCTCTACCTGAAGAGCATTCCAATCAAGAACATGAGCAAGATCTGGATAATAGGGTCTGAGTACAGAAACATGAAACGCATCATGGGTTCGTGATAAACTAGGTGGCAAAGCAAGATGATAAGAAATAGGACTGATCCTCTCCAACACCTCAAACGAGCCAACAAAGTGTGGTACAAGCTTAAAGCCCTTTCTGCAATAGGTCAGACTCTTACACGGTCGCACACGCAAGAACACTCGATCCCCAATTGAAAACTGACGATAGACCCTATGAGCATCTGTATACCTCTTCTATTTTTCCTGCGCTGCTACCAAATGCTCTCTAATGCACTCAACTTGCTGATCCATCTCTCTAAGCATATCTGGTCCTAGAAGAACTTTATTCTCAAGACAGTCCCAAATCAATGGACTTTGACAAGGATGACCATACAAAGCCTGAAATGGAGACATGCCCATAGAGATGTGATAACCATTATTGTATGGAAACTCCACCAGGTATAAGTAGTCCTCCCAATGGTTTTGTTGATCCATAACATACATCCTAAGCATATCCTCAAGGACCTGATTAACCCTCTTGGTTTGACCATCAGTCTTCGGATGGTATGCTGAACTAAAGTTCAGCTGTGTCCCCAAAGCATGCTGTAAGGATGTCCAAAGAGCTGAAGTAAATATTGGATCCCTATTAGAGATGATCCTACGAGGAATCCCATGCAACCTGACTATGTCCTCAATGAATATTCTGGCCACCGAAGAAGCATTATAAGATGAACAAACATGAGAGAAATGAGCTACTTTCGTCAAACTATCCACAGTGACCATAATAGCATCATGCTGATAGGAGGATACTAGTAACCCAACTATAAAGTCCAAAGATATAATGTCCCATTTCCATTCTGGAACAAGATGGGGCTGCAAAAGACTTGCAGGGTGCTGGTGCTCCTCCTTCACCCTCTAACACTCAAGACACCTTGACACAAAATCTGTAATATCCCGCTTCATACCACTCCAAAAATATAGCTGACGAAGACCCACCTGCATCTTTTTGACACCTGGATGAGCAAAATAAGGTGCTGAATGTGCATCAGACAAAATTGAGGTACGAAGACCACCAGAACTAGGAACATAACTACGACCCAAATGTCACAAAAGACCATCTGACTCAAGAGAGTACCTGATGAATCTACCCTCTAAATGTCTACCTGACTCAACCTTGGCCTTCACTTCCTTATACCAATTGTTGAACGGAAGTGCTGCAAGAATCTGACCTCTCAAATCCATTGCAAGAGAGACTACCGAAATCTCATGCCTCCGACGACTAAGAGCATCATCTACTAAATTCTCCTTGCCCTGGATATACTTCACCTCAAAACCATACTCGCACAAGAACTCCATCCATTGCCTCTACCTCACATTCAAGTTTGGCTGAGTAAAAATATACTGCAAACTATGATGATCACTGTGCAGCTCAAACTGATGCCCCAAAAGAAAATGTCTCCACCTCACCAAAGCATGCACAACTATAGCCAACTCTAGATCATACGTGGGATAGTTCAACTCATGATTCTTGAGTTTACGAGACTCATGAGCAATCATGCGATCATCCTGCATCAGAAATGCTCCTAGACCCTCCAAAGAAGCATCTATACACACAACAAATTCCCTGGTAGGATTAGGAACTGCCAAAATAGGTGCACTAGTCAACCATTCCTTAAGTGTTTGAAAAATTGCCAGACACTGCTCGGACCAAACAAACTTCTTCCCCTTCCTTTGAAGAGAAGTAATGGGGTGAGCTATCCTCAAAAAACCCTGAACAAACCGGTGGTAGTAACCTACCAAACCCATAAAGCTGTGAAGCTCAGAAACATTAGTAGGTGCAGGCCAATCTATAATAGCTTGGATCTTCAAGGGATCCACCACAATACCCTCTCTAGAAATAACATGACCCAAATACTTTACCTCTTTCTGAAAGAATTCACATTTTGCCAAATTAGCATAAAGCTGATTTTCTCTCAGACACTACAACACCTAACGCAAATGCTCCTCATGCTCCTCCATAGTCCTTGAATAAATCAATATATCATCCAAAAACACAAGGATGAACATGTCAAGATAGGTATGAAACACACCATTCATTAGGCTCATGAATATAGAGGGTGCTTTCGTCAATGCAAATGGTACAACAGTAAACTCATAATATCCATAATTGGTGTGAAATACTGTCTTATGAATATCTGCCTCAAAAATTCACAACTGATGGTATCTTGACTTAAGATCAATTTTCAAAAACACCTTAGCCCTCTTAATCTGGTCAAATAAATCATCAATCTTGGGCAAGGGGTACCTATTTTTCACAAGTACCTTATTAAGTTGTTGATAATCTATACATAGCTACAGAGATCCATCCTTCTTCTTTCAAAGATCATAGGTGCTCCCCAAGGAGAAACACTAGGTCGAATGAATCCATTGGTTAACAACTCCTCCAACTGCAATTGAAGCTCCTTAATCTCCTGAGTGGTCATCCAATATGGCACTCAAGAGATTGGCTCTGTGCCAGGAACATGATCAATCCTAAAATCTGTCATGCTTAGGTGGCATCTGGGAATCTCACTAGGAAAAACATTAGAATACTCTCTAAGAAGTGGGTGGTCATCAAGAGATGTCTCTCGACTCTCCTCCATCTCTAAGTCATTAACTGTCATTGCAAAGAGCTGACATCCTTGATGCATACATCTCTTCAGCTATATAGATGAGATCATACGCAAGGTAATAGGTCTCTGGATACTAACTACCTCTACCTCTCTACTAGAATCATCCACACACCTCACTAACTTATGCTAACAATCTATCACTACCTGGTGATCATCTAACAAATCCATACCCAATACTATATCATATGAACCAAGGGGTAGGATGTGAAGATCTACTATGGTAAATAAAGGACCAATCTTTAACTCACAACCATGCACTAGGGACTCAACTGTGACCTTATCCTTGGAGGCTAACTGAACTTGCCACCTAACATCTTACTTTGTTGCCACTAAACCACAACACTCCATAAGAGAAGGAGAAATGAATGAATCTGAAGCACCAGAATTAAAAAGAATGGAAAAACTAATACCTCACATAAATCCATAAGTCTCCACAACGGTGCCCTAATGTTCTACCTTGTGGTTATCAACCATTGCAAATACTATGTGTGTGGTAAATAAAGGACCAATCTTTAACTCATAACCATGCACTAGGGACGCAACTATGACCTTATCCCTGGAGGCTAACTAAACCTGCCACCTAACATCTTGCTTTGTTGCCACTAAACCACAACACTCCATAAGAGAAGGAGAAATGAATGAATCTGAAGCACCAGAATTAAAAAGAATGGAAAAACTAATACCTCACATAAATCCATAAGTCTCCACAATGGTGCCCTAATGCTCTACCTTGTGGTTGTCAACCATTGCAAATACTATGTGTGACCTGCCTACATCACCTACAGTAGGCTCTGAAGCTACTAGTCCCTGTCTAAATCCTGAAGCAATCTTCTGAGGACATTGTCTAGCAATGTGGCCCTATTGGCTACAAGAGAAACACCCTATGCCTCTACCAAATCTTCTGCCTCTCTAAAAAGCATTAGACTACTGATAACTCCCTCTGCTCATTGCAGACTATGTGCTCTAACTTGGTTGATCAACACAATTATGTCTAGCTCGCTGCCAACTTCAGTTCTTATTATTCTAGAATCTGTTACCCTACTGAGGCTGAGAATTCGTTGGTATGGCCTTAGAGTGCTGCTATTGTCCACCCTTTGAGGGTGCATCATAGCCTCTATGAGAACCTGTTGCCTGAGTGTGACCACCATGAGAACTAAAGCCTACAGAAAGTGCACTACCAATATGCACAACTCTATGTCCTCTGAGTGCCATAGTCAAATTCTCCTCCACCAAATGGGCTTTCTCAACTACTACCTCCATAGTCTTAGGCTCAAAAGCATGAACTCCTCCACTGATTCAGGCATTCAAGCCCTTGATAAAGTGCTGCACTAACATAGTCTCATCATCACCGATGCTTGGATACTACTTGAGCTCATAAAATCTACTCTCATACTACTCTACTGACATGACCATCTGCCTCAACTCATGGAACTCATCTGCATGGCACTACTTCCAGTGATCTGACAGGAAGCGAGCTCTGAACCTCTCTAAGAACAACTCCCAAGACATAATACTAATGTCTAAGTACAACTTCTGCTCCTCTAAATGCCACCAAGTAGAAGCAAAAACTCTAAGATGCAAGATAGCACATCTAGCCTTGGTGTTACTACCATATGGATGCATGGAAAAACACCTACCCAAATTTAGTAACAAGGTCTCTACCTCCAAGCCACTACCAAATCCAAAAAAAGGTGGGAGGGTATGCCCTTAGAAGATCTCTCATGTGACTGGCTAAGGTGGCCTCATGTTCAGCTGTTAATTTTCTCCTTCTAGGTGATCTCTCTCTCTCCCTAGCCTCTGGCTGATCTACCTCCTATCCCCCTCCTGGCTAATCTACTTCCTGTCTAGGACCTAGATGGGCAAGGCCCTCCTCAAGTAATTGATACAACTGAGCTGCCTCAGGCTGACCTTGATTTTCCTTATTCTAATCCTCTCTTTCATGAGCACTCTCATGAGGGGAATTGGAAGGATGTGTACCACCACCACCTCTCCCACATCCCCTACCTCTACCTCAACCTCGACCTCTACCTCTAGGCATCTACCTACACATATGCACAACACCAAAGGACTATTCAATATATATAGTGAAGGGTAAAATTTAATCTACAGAGTTTAGCACTAGGTCACATAATGGGCTCAATCATAACCAGAGTACCTAGTGTTTAAACTTGGCTCTGATACCAAATGTAATGCTCCATCATGCAACCCTAGAGAGTTAGGTTAAACTATGCAATAAAATGTAGATTTTTTTAAAACAAGTACAAGTATTAATCACCAGATAAATTAACAACTAATCACATTAATTTAAACAATTAACCAACTAACAACTCTAGGGAACATAACTACATTAAGAAATTTATACATAGATCAATAACTACACAGTTCATCATAAGTGTCCACTAGTAAAATTTGTTAGATTATGGAAACTTACATCACTTCTTCAATAATGTTACAAGTACAAAGAAGATCAAGATACATCATATCGTAAATACAAGGATTCCTTATCAGTTAACATCAAATTACATTATGAATAACATAGATACACAAATCTGGATCCATAAGGTACAACGCAAGACTTCAAATATAGATGCAATACTAGAAACTAGAGAGGCACATCTGCTCCAAACATGAACCATGATGCCAAAGGACCAATGTAATATAACTCATCCACCTAACCATGTGGAACCCTGAGGTCCACCCCCTAGCTAGGAGATAACAATGAGGTCCCAAAAGATATCAGTCAAAAGGGAAATGATGAACAGATACATGGCCAACATGAATCTCAACGACACTTTCCTAGGGATAATAGCAGTTGGATCGACAATGTTCTAGAGGCAACATAAATAACAAACATGAACATAAGAGGGATGACTAGGCTATAGTACAAAGGGTGTCATCGCCTGGTCCTAACATGGGTTATCCTGGATGTCCCTCACTAGATGCCAGCCCCAATCTATGGTTATCCTTCCAGCCTCTCTCTAGGCACTGGCCCCATACGGTGACACATGCAGAATTGACTATCCTTTCATGAAGACAAGGAGGTCGACCATGCCAACCAAGCCTTCACATCCCATCCCTAGCCTAAAAGAGCATTACAGGTATGGGTGAGGCATCCAAATTATCTTATTAAATTATTAAACTACCCAATCCTACCTAGGTTAATTGTTAGGTTATCATTTAATTACAACTTCCATAGAGTTATCTAGGTAGCCACTTTGGGCACCAACCCCACTATGAAAGCCACCCTCCTAAGTGTGACTACTATCCTAAACCAAGTAGACAAGTACACCAAGACATAGCAAGGTATTACTCCTCTTGGATACAATTATCACCACAAAATCAATCTCAACCATAACATCTCAAATCAATATTTTACACCAAAAACCTCTGATGGAGCAGAAGGTATCATAAACATTTCATTATCTCTAGACCACATCTATGATCAACAAGTATGCCTCTGGAGCCAAACATAAAAACAAGTACCCTAAGACATCCCAATATATAGTTAAGCCTAATTATAACCTTAGACTAGTATATTTTTTTGACAATAAATAAAAGAAAACTACTAGGAAAAGTTATTAACAATTATGGTTTGGAATGATGCACGACCCGTAATCAAACTAGATTAAAATTTAAACAATAATCAATTCTATGATGTGAATCAATGATAAATCACCACACGGTAATATTTAAATTTCTAAAAAGACCTAATTGCAATAAGTTGACTAAGATTATAAACTTAAGAAAATACAATAGTTCCTTACCTACTCTTCATACTAATCACCTCTATTATCTAATAAGTGACAAAGTAAAATTTAGTAAAATGGGTAAATTATTCTAGTGCAAACTATAGAGTCAAACTATTAATTGGATTTAGTAGCCTTATTATACCTTGAAACAAATGGAAGAAGTGTTTAGATTTCATGTTACATTCTATTAAAGAATCTAAAATTTGATTATCTTTCTAATGGATGAAATAATTGATAATAATGTGTTTCCTGATAATCATATCTGACTATAGATACTCACAGAAACTATCTAATTCTTATTCAACTAATCCTTAGTAATGTCAATTGCTATTCCACTAGAGACCCTCTATTTCTACCAAAATTGATTATGCTCAAGGAATTTTATTTAATCATTCCCATTCATGATGGATGCCTTTAGAGGATTTAAGGAAGAGTTTAAGGTGTCGATCTAAGGAGTCATACAATGATCCCAACGATTGCAGAAAATACCAAAAAAAAATGTCTTTGTTGGATGGGCGACAGAGAAGTAAATTCACTAGGCCAAACAAATAAGGAAGGGTTTCCTAACAAGTCACCACTACTAGGGCCATTTGCTCATGCAAATTGTTGCAGGGAAAAGAATGATTCGGTTCCTTAGGAAGAACGAGCATCAGAGGCACGAAATGAAGCTGATGAAAAGGTCAAAGTAGAGTGTACAAACTGGACTAGATACATCCTCTAGGAAAGGTGATATTTAATAAAAGAGATGCATACTAAAGAAATCATAAGAGATTATTGTACCATGCAGTCTATATTAAGCGAAGCCTCATCAGATAACTGTGATTGTAGGAAGAACAACATAAAAAGAGTCAACCAAAGAGACTATGGCGTCCATCATTTGCATGCGATAGGCAGAAATCAAGAGTAAAGTAAATTTGATAAAGACGATTATGGAAACTTAAAGAAGTTTTAGAAAGTGAATATGATAAAAAAAAGATTATCGAATCCTCAGAGAATGCTTATAAATCTTCAGTAACAAGATTTTCTAAAAGAAAAAAAATGGCAGTAACAAGCTAAACAAATCGCTGAACCAGGCTTTCAAAAGGGATGGCCCCCAAGCTTTGAAAAGAAGGCAAAGAATCACGCATTGGGATTGATGAATATGACTTAGTCTCTTTCTAAAAAACAAAATGTAAAATCATCAGTATTGGCAAGGCTACCATAAGGCACAAACAAACCCACGACCCCGGGCCAGCATGTTAACATCTGGCACTACAATGGGGTGAAGAGATAGGACGTGGCAAAAATTATAGCATAGAAAGAACAAATTTCACCAAATGTTGCAGTTGCAAATGTCCCAATTCATAAATATACTGACTAAAGAAAAATAGATATATAGATTGATGATAAGCAACCCATGCAAGGCAAAAAAAATTCATGCAAGTCAACACTGGAGTAATTGGTAGTATACATGTTTGATATTGAAGGCAAAAGAAACATTTTTCCTCCTGACTCGGTTTGATCTAAAATGATTGAAGGGGAAAGCTATAGGGTTAGTCATTCCTTGAGTTTGCAATCCTGCAACATGGCAACCATCAAGGGATGAGGCATGGAAGTGAAACCAAAGCATTTCAAAATGACAAACAACCTGCTAAACAAATTCATGTAACAGTTCATGGAATTTGCCTCCATACTTGGAAAGGAAGATCAACTATGATGCACACTAGAAATCCAACCCGAGCCAAACAATAAAATCCCCTCAATCTAGTCTGGTACCCCCTCTAGATGATACTCCCCCCTTCAAATATCTTCCCCTTACAACGTATCCATTGCACACCCAACCACTAGCCCAAAATTTAATTACATTTATGCCCACTTCCAGGAAGATTTTCAAATCTACCCATTTCACGACAACTCACTCAACCACTAATTTAATGACAAAATAAGATAATATCTTTCATGTCAGAAAACATCAATCACCATAAAACTACATATCAATAATTTTATTATTATTATCATTGTTATTATTAGCTATTGATACTACTAATTTTATTTTAATTATATAATCTTCTCAATTACTACATTAATTAATTACACATAACAAGCATTAACATATTTAAACTTATTACTATTATTTTCTTACAAATTAGATAATTATGCTACAAGATAAAATAATAGACCACAAAATAACTCTAAATTTTCAATCAACATTTCATACCAAAGAATTGACAAAGTCTCACAAACATGTCCCAAAAAGGTCAACTAACCAACTGAGGAGACCAATATTGAACTTAACCACATAGGGAAATTGACTAATAAGGGAAACCTCATGTTATCTCCCATCCACTATTCCATTGAGTTAAGGACACGCTCAGATCTGATGAACCAAGTGGAGTCGATGTTATGTACCTGCATCCTGCATTAGATTGAAAGGTTGGGCAATCCATAAAACCACATCATCAAACACACCGTGAGAGAGATTCACAGCATAGTAGGGCACTCATGCAAGAGTGATACTATACTGTCCCTCTCACTAATACATCTATTAGATAAATCACATTACATAATATTTTTGCTATTTAACAAGTATAACAAATAATCAATCACTAATTAAATAAATATGTACCATTATCAATTAAAACACATGACACTCATAACAAAATTATTCCATATAAATCATTGAGTCTACAAGTAAGCCTAACATCAACATAAAACATTGGTACTAACAACAAAATCAATATCATCAACAACAATAAAATATCATCTAAAATCCACATAATAGGGTATCTATCATCAACAGGGAGTCATAAAGTCAAGCTCTAAAACACCACTATCGAACTAATCAAAAACAAAAATGAGGGGCACTACACAGCCACCAAAGGAAGATAATAGATCATGGAGGCCTAATAAACAGAGGCTCGGCTAAGCAATAAGAAGGCACACACCATAGAGTAAAAGGTGTCGAAATATAAATCCGCACCCATACAAAAGATTGGTGCATCTCATTCTAAACTCTAACACCATTATTCAAAGTGTAGCCAATAGTAAAATCAAGGCGCCACCTTGAGATACGTGCACTAAATTTTTTTTAGATCTTGCAGGCATATAAAAAGGAGGTGCATCTATAAAGAATAAGACGCCTTGATGTAGACTTATGGGCATTGCAAAGGTGCTATCATAGAAATGTGGGCACAAGTTCAAAGACATATCAATGCACTACAAACGAACAAAGTCAAAACCTTGCCATAAGATAGAGGTACGGCTTCTGAAAAGCATAACACCATCCACATAAGGAGGCTCAAACATTTTCACATGATGCTCAACATGAATCGATGGAATGCAAGCATTATAAAATGATTGCACAAGCAAAGACAAGGTGCAGTCATCCTAAGCATGATGCAGTATAAACTTCGGCACTAGCCAATAGGAAGGTTTAGCCTCTCATGGGGCCTTGTTGTAGCAAGGTACACTGTTAGAATAGGAAGAATGACTTGGGGAAGAGGCATGTCACCATGTTATAAGGAAATTCTCAGTCATTTATATGATCAGTTAAACACAAGTTTGAATGCATGATGCTTCAATCACCGTTCTATTGGGAATGCAATCGGACAGCTACCATAAGTTCAGAGAAGAAGTGAGACGCTGTTAGAGGAAATGAGCACTAGAAAGCCACATGTTCCTAATGGCCAATGGTGCACTTTCTAGGAGCTATTAGAGTTTTTTTCTTCAAGGAGGAGTAACATGATGCCAGGTGTTTGCTGGGAGATGTAGGAGCATGAAATGTTTTTTTCTGAATGTTTCATTAAAGTCATTTATCAAAATCTTTTAAAGATTTTAGTTTAAAATGATTCATTATGAAAGAGAGAGGCACATGATTCATTAAAAGAAAGGTGAGACATAAAAATAGTGGTGGGGCCGATGAATTAATGCTAAGGCTTTATTTTATCTCATGCCAATAAAGCTAAGTTTTATATAATAAAACTCGTGTTTAAAAACCACATGAAAGCTACAAGAAGGTCAAATAAAGTAAAGGCTCCATGCTTGATTTTCTCACATTAAGTAAAAAGAAACTTTATTTATAAAGTATGCAAAGCTACAACAATAAAACTGAATAAAGTAATGCTTTATTTATTTTCTCACGCATGTCAAAGTAAAAGGAAAAACTACAGCAAACTCAAGAAGGAGCTACCTACATGAGATAAGAGATTTTTGCATGTTTGAAGAGGGGAAAAACAATGAGTCGGTTGGATAGTGATTTGCATGCACGAAGAGGCTTTTGTTTCCTTTATATATAGTGTTTTTGCATGGCAAAGAAAGAATTCATTCACCAGCAGCAGAGAAGATTAAATAGAGGAAAGATACAGAGAGTAGTTTTCATCATTGACAAGACAATTGTAGGCTTTCCATGTCAAGCTTTCTCAGAGTCAAATGAATTGATGCATTGTACCTTTGAGGCCTCTTATGTCTTTGTTTTTAGATTCACCCATAATATTCTATTTGAGATGTTTCTTCTTCTCTTTTCTCAAATTTGAGGCCTTATTTGTAAATCTAAGACCGAATCTTATGCAACTAAATAAACTATGTGTTACCACTTTTCTATTCATTGTATCTATGTTCATATTGTCTTGTGTTTATCAAATTCTATGCACTTTTAATCCTCTGTGAATTGGTAAAGTTGTGTTTGGCATGTTGCCATATTAGTTAGATTGAATTTCAAGTCTCTTTCTTCTCTTTTCTCCCAAACAATCTAAAAGTGATTTCATTGAGAGACCTACAAAGAGTTGGCTTCTAAAATCCCAGAGGTTATCTCGATCTGCAAGGTCCCACATTTCAAGATTTCCCATTGTTGTGTTTGAAATGCAAATTTTAACATCAACATTTATTACAATAGTTAATAAAACATCTAATATATGATTTTTTTTCTTTTAAATAAGCAAAGTTAGAACCAAAAGAATGTAATTAATGAGTAGACAACAATGTATAATATCAATATTTAGGGATAATTATTTACCACCAAAAAAATAATATTCAAATATAATTTATCTTATTATATATATTAAGAGATTACAATATATTCCATTAAAAACAAGCGAGTGGACATTTTCTAAGAATGACAAAGCAAGTCAATACTATCATAACGTGTCAAAAATAATAACCTTATTTTTACAATGAAGAGAATAACATATAGCATCACTATGGAATTTATTGATTACATTTAGGATTAAATTTATTGGTTAAATTTAGGGTTAGGGTTAGTATTAGAGTTAGGGCTATAATTAGGGTTAGAATTGGGCTCAACAAAACTTTCAATTAAGAACCCAAAACCTTCAAACCCATACTATATATACTATATAATAAAATCAACCCTAACCCCTAAATGTTGGACCATGTGCCTTGAATATTAAGCCATTAACAATGAACTTTAATGTTAAAACATGTAAATAGAAAGCTAAATATGAACATGAAATGTTGATTACTCAATATAGGCCATCGAATCTCATTGTTGAACCCTTAAAGTTGAAATTTGGACATTGAATGTGAACCCCAATCGCTAAAACCTCATAACTAAATCTTGAACCCTCCTTAAGTAATGAGCCTAGAATTATGAAATCTAAACATCAAGCCCTTAATTTGAACACTAAACTTTTAACAAAGAACCCGAAATCCAACACCTTGGAACCTAAACTCAATACCTTAAACTCAACTCTAACCCCCAAGGGTTGAAATTTGTGCCTTAATTCTTGAATCGTTAACAATGAACCTTGATGTTGAACCATGTAAATAAACAACTAAATTTCAACATGGAACAATGAGTGCTGAATATAGAGAACTAAAACTAAATGTTAAAGATTGAATATTGAACCCTTAATTTAAAATTTGGACCTCAAGTATGAATCTAAAAACCTAAACCATGTAGTCTAAACCCTCATTGTAGTGCCCCTCCATTCTTACCTTGGATGTACAGGTGAACTGATCAAGGTGCATGAATATGAAGGTATAATAATAGGAACAATTAAGGTAAGGTGAACAATTGATGTCGTACAATATAGATAGATGTTTCATCCATGTGTGGTTTCATATGATAGTTAATATGTTTTATTGATAATCTCTATTGCGACACTGATAATGCAGGCTTTGACATTGTTTTTCATTCTAATGATTAAGATGTCGATCTTACTACAATTGTTATATGTTAGAATGGATCTCATGGACTAATTCTGTTAGATTTATTTGTCATGATGGTACTTCTGAGACTTATTCAATTTCATGCACCTATATGTTCAGTGTATGGTTCTGTTCAGATAACGAGGTAGATTCGATTTGGTTATGATCATGTGTTATCTAATCTAGATGGATATGATGTGGAAGGGATGATGTCGCATCACTCGTTGGTGAGTGCCTCGCGATGTTGTGATTCCCTTTTCACCTAGTGCTAGATTATATGCATCTATACATGCTTGACTGTGTCATTTGTTGTAGGATATAGGTATCAAGCATTGACTCCACCTAAATGAACAGGTCTGAGCGTGCCTTGAACCCAATGGATAAGTTGTTCCAGAGATAACTTAAGGTCCCACATCCCAAGTCATCATCCTCAATCAGGATGCGTGACATGTCTAGTTCAACCTGTCAATTCTGTCAGTATGTTAGATGTTGCAATTGATTTATATTTGATGGAGCTTGTTGGTTAAGTGTGTTTTGGCCTGGCTTGTGAACATGTTTGATTTGGCTTTTAATGGCTGTCCTACTCAATGGGTTATGTTGTATGCCTAGATTTCATTATATAGTCATACTAATATTTGATCCACTATAATATTTAATAGGGTTATATAATATTCTCATTATTATTATTATTTAATAAGATTAAATTGGTAATTGATAATTACCTAGTTCAAAATAATTATTATATATATATATATATAAAATAAAATATACCTATAGTAAAATATTAAAATAAATAAAATAAAGCATTATTATGTTAAGTTGTAAATTACATCATGAGATGTAAGGGATAAATTTAATAAATAGTTGTTATTAGTTGACAGAGGATTAGGTGCTCATTGGCTATAATGGTGGAGGAAGGTTTTGGAAGAAGGGGGGATCTATCTCTCTCTCTACGTAAACTAATTTGGAGAAGAATAGGGGGGTTTTGGGGAGACGGGGAGAAGTTGATTTTGCAGTTGTAGCATTCAAACCCCACATCAAAACTTCAGCCTAGTAAAGCAATCCAGGCTCCATTAATTATTTAAATTTTGTCTCGATTTTCTTTTGAAGCCCTTTCAATAATCTTTTGATGCATTCTATGTCGTTCATGTTTCAATGTATTTTTTTTTAATGATGGAAATGGTCTGCAACTATAAAAGTAATTTCTCTTTTAAACAATTCACCTTTTTGTCTAAGATTTAGATTTGTTTATTTACATGTTTAGCAAAAGTTGTTCCAATTACAATTTTTGACAAAATTCATGATTTCATTGTGATTCGATGATGTCCATATTTTACTCCAAATCTCCCATTTTGGTGCAATGGAAGGATGCTGGCAAGGGTCGTTGGATTGTTGTAAACCTACCCTTTGCATTCGCTTGAAAGTTTCTATAGTTTTTTTTTTATATATTTCATTTTGTGCATATCCTACAATCATTTCATACCAAGAGAATTTTGCTCTAAGGAATCTGCCAAGTGTGCTTAGTCTATGCATCCACTTTCTGCTCCAAAAGACTGCAGGCTAATAGGAAACTAGCAAAAGTTGTAGATCTAGTTTATAATACCTTAAGATTCTATAGATTATTTGTTAAGTTATAGTTTCATGTGTTCTTGATATTCCATCAAGTAGAGAAATTATTGTAAGGTTGAAACTTCATTAATGGACCAACATGAGCTATGTTTTATCCATGAGTGATAGTGTTAGTATAGTATGATTGTAGTTTATTGTAGTTGGGACCTTGACGAATCCAATGATGTATACTGCATGAGATTTGGTGCTTTCTTGAGATGAGGTAGATGCAACCTCAACAGTGTACATGTAATTCAAGCTCTTTGGAATGGATCAGTGCCTTATACGTTTGGAAATCTGACCAAAATGGGTGTGCATTGGTCATAGTTAGGGCTACAATATATGCAAAGATTGCAGAGGATGTGCCTTATCATCGGTTTTAGTCAAGTGCACAACGTTTGGATTTCAGCAATGGGAATTTGCATTATATTCATGCATTTTAATTCAGACACCACAACGCCTTCCTTAGTATCACTAAAGTCAGTTAGACTACCTTCCCAATACTCTTTACAACCTTCACCGTGACTACATATTACAATCTTTATCAAAATGTAGTTGTAGTCATGATACATTTGTTCTCTTTGGGGTAGAGTAAACGGCCAAATCATTTTGTCATACTGCTGAGAGAAAACGGCCATATCACTTGATTATACCATCCTTTTACTACCTTAGGATCAAGGATTATCAGCAAAAAAATTTCTCTACCAAATAAAGTTAAGGGAAAGGATAACATGCCACACTAATGGACACATTCAGCTTCAGCATAAATCATTCCTTCACTTGGAGTTGGACTTAATTCTTCTTTTACTGAGAAGTAAATGGCATTGTAATACCGTCACTTTAATATGGGAGTATACATGGAAGTTTTTTTGTAATGAATGAGCTAAAATTGTAGAGTATGAAATGTGCAAACTGTATAGCTCAGGTTATTTAATACATTTTCTTCCCTGCATGGTAAATAATATACTATTCCACCGCTGCCAGTTATGCTGATAATAGTATACAGTATTTAGTGTTCCAAAATCAATGAAGGAAGCTGGTTAAATATGAAGTTCATCATATGAAATCAAATAGCATCTATTATTTTAGGTAATTCATATGACACTCAATTGCATTAGAATCATATATTTGTCAAAGTCCCATCAGGCTGAGTTTAAACAACTAATTATTAAATCATATAGTACTGTATAGAATCTATATTTCAGGTGAGCATGTAAGTACTCCCCAAGTACATGACCAACTAAAATTCTATAACTGATAAAGCATCAGTCATTTATAATATTTAGATTTGCAAGCAGCAAATTGACATAGCACCTAGAACAACTATGTCAATAATTTCAAGACTAATGTACACAGCTGAAACTTGTAACTAATATCAGCTCCACTTTATGCCATGAATCTAAAAACCTTCACAACAGCAGAATGAAAATTTCTATCTTCAAAACACGCCACACAAACCATATATGTGATAACAGCTAGCTATGCATTTAACAGTGTATAAAAGGCAAGACAACTTAGTGAAATGTGAGTAGAAATGAAATAGGAAATATTATTTACCATTGCCAAATTTTGTGTACAGACTTGTAGGTAGAAAAGCTAGTCTCTACCTATCCGTGGCTATAATGTTTGCAGCTGATTTTCTGCTCTTCATTCTTTTCATAATTTAGAACAACCTTATTTGACACCTTAATGGATTCTTCTCCACCACTGAATAGCTGTCACCTAAATAGAATCAATGCTATACAGTGAATACACATTTGCATGTATAAAGTAGGATTTTGCATAACCCAGAGGGAGGGATGAATATTTTGAGTCATCAGATATACAACTACCACCATCACTAAGATTATACAAAACATGTGTTGCACAATCATTTAACAAACCTGCATTCTTTTCATGAGAAGTATCTCTTGAGGTAGTTGTTAGAGATGTTATAATAGTTGTCTATGCTTCCACATTTTGCATGAATGTCTATCAGACAATTAAATACAACTAACAAAGTTCCTCTATCCTTTATGTTTGAGTGATATCCCAATTGCATTTGCTTGATCATTTCTTTTATAGCCGTAATAAAAATATATTCACTCAATTGTTGCAGGCTTAAATGGCAACTTAATGATAAAGTTTAGGGTTGCCTCAAGAAAGTCAACGGCCACTTGTAGGTCTAGGTAATTAGGGATTCCCTTAATATTTTATAATCAGGGTTCCTTAAAAAAAAAATTAATAATTTGGGATTTTGTGATAAATATTAATAGTAGTGTATTGTTGTTATTACAGAAGATACTGAATTTAATTTATAAGGTTAGGGCTTTCATATTTAAGTAATCATATTTGATAAGGTTTTATATATCTTTCCATTTGAATGAATTTAAATGGTTAACTAATAAAGGTTCAAATTGATTAAAATAATATTATGCTTTTGGAGTCTTACTTGAGTCTTATTAGTATTTGGTTATTAGTTCAAATCAAATATAAGTTGAATATCATAATTAATTGCTTGATTCAATTAGATCAAGTTTTTGAAAGTTATTGATTAAATTATTAGATTATCGAACTGTAAAGAAATGTAGCTGATATAAATTTTATTGTATTGATACAATTATTTAAATTCTATCGATATGATTATTTATTTGTAGAAGATTTATTAGATAATAGAGTGTAACGTTAATTATTTAATGTCTTTAGATGAAAAACATTTGCTATCCAATGGTCTATGGTATTTATTATTATTATTATTATTATTATTATTTACAAAATAGAATAGTTGTCATTCCCAAACTGTCTATGGAATTAAATAAATGATAAGTCATCAAGGATAAGTTTCCAGAGGCATAGGCTTGATGTTTGGTGTTCATGTATATGTTTTGTTGTAAATGTATCATGTTGTGGAATGAAGTTCTACATGGATGTTGGGGTTCATTATTTGTATTGAACATGCATTAAAATATTGTGTTGATTTTGATCATGGACAGACATTGGTAAAAGAAGTATGCTGTATTTAGAAGCTATGGACAATGTTGTGTGAGTTGTCCTTGTGATTAAGTTGATATGTAAGATGTTTAATGCCTTGCATTGTTATATATACTTGTTGATATGATGATATTTGTTATGCTTGAAAGTTAGGGTTTCTAGGTGCAGGTAGGGGAGTGGCTTTTAATGCAAGGCCGGCGCCCAAAGTGGCTATCAGGATAACCCATTAAAAGTTGTTAACTAAGTGAAAACCTAAAATGAACTAGGGGGAAGGGTAAATTACACATTAAACAAGATAATTGGATTTCCTCTCCCATGCCTATAGTGCTCATTTAGGCTAAGGATGGGTATGAGAAGGCCTGATTGGCAAGATCAACTTCCTTGTCCCCATGAAAGGAAGGTTGATTCCGCATGTGTCATCCTATGGGGCCGGTGCCTAGTGAGAGGCTGTCAGGATAACCATAGATGGGGGCCGACGCCTAGTGAGAGGCTATCAAGATAACCCATGTTAGGACCATGCGATGACACTCTTCCTACTATAGCTTAGCATTCCCTAGTTGGTCTCTCTCTATTTGTTATGTGTCTGCCTCTGGAAGTGTTGTTGAGTTGTTAGTGATATTGACCTGTGTTGTTGGAGTCACGTGTTGTCTTTGTTCTTATAGTCTACTATCTACCTGAATGTATGTTGTAGTGGGGACCTTATGTTAACTCCTAGCATGGGGGGTGGACCTCAGGGCTCAACATGGTCAGGTGGATGTGCTTTATCTCCATTGGTTTTTCCTTGCCTTTGTTCGTGTGCAAGAAGGTTGTATCTCCTGTAGTAGATTTAGATCTTGTACCAGTTTATAAATATAGATATCTATGCTCATTTACTATCCTGTGTATCAGATTATTCATAATGTATGTAATCTAATGTAATCAAAAGTTGATGATGTAAACACTGTAATATTGTATCCTCATGTCTATGGAAAAACTGCAGTTGTACTTGTTCTGGATGATTATTTATCTAATGTCATGGAAATGTATATGGTTATTCATTTAATGCAATAGTTACAGAATGAATTATTGTTGTCAGTTAATACATGGTGTATGAGAGAACATGATAGTAGTTGTCAGTAATGCAGCCATGGAACCCTAAGAGAACATTACTTAGTATAGATATGTTAAATGTTACCTTGTTATTTCTTGCAAAAAAAAAAAAGAAAAATTGTCTTGTTTGTATAGTGTAATTGTGTTGTTCTCTAGAGTTCCTTGGCGGGGCCTTACACTCATCCCTACATGTTCAACCCTCGTTAAGTAATGAGCCTATGATTGTGAAGCCTAAATATTAAGCCTTAAATTTGAACACTAAACTTTCAACAAATATGTCATTCTGATAAACCCTAATTGTAATCATAACCCTATTTGTAACCCTAAATTTAAGGATAATTGTAATCATAACCCTCAAATCAAACCCTAATTCTAATTCCAAACATAACCATAAGATTGCACTTAGCATTGATTTATGTGTGTAACCCTATATTTAACCCTATTTATAAGCCCAATCATAACCTAATCCCTAAAAAAACCATAATTCTAAATCTTACCTTCATTCTAACCTTAAATAAAATAATATATAATTATAATTATTATATGATATATTATAGTAATATTATTAACCTATATTATAATATTATATATAATAATTATTATAAAATATATTATAATAATATAGCTAACGTTTATTATAATATTATATTACATAGTTATAAAAAAGTAAGATATATAATATAGTTAGAATTAGGCTTGCCACTCTGAATTCTACTAGCATACCTATATTTAAAAAATATATCTAAAGTATACCGAGAGATATCCTTCTCGAGGTTCCTATTTTTTAATCACTAATCCTAACATTAAGCACCTCAAGAAGGATATATCTTGATGTACTTTAGATATATTATTTAAATACAAGTATGCTAGTTATTATATTTATTTAAAGTTTCAATAGTCCTTTCCTTCAAACCATGTACGATGATATTTCCACTTCTTATGTGGAGAGTGGGAGAGTAGGGAAAGATAAGATGTTATGGAGGATAGGTTATGGGAAGAGATTTGTTGACAGTAAGATATGGGAGGAAGAGATCGATTCAACATAAACAATTCTCTACAGGTTTAAACAATGACCGTATCTAAAGGTATTAAAGAGCAAAAAGAAAAATATGATGATCTGCAGATCATTCAACAACACAACAAATATGCAAAAGAAAGGAACTCTCCAAAAAATTGTAGAGCAATAGAGAACAAGACATATATAACATAAAATCAAAAAACTGACTGCTAAACCGATTTCCTAACTAGACAAAATTGTTCAATAAGTAAAACATAACTACTGAATGTTTATTATTCTAAAATGTTTCCCCATAATAAACATACAAAAAAAAATGTTCATTATCCCAATTCTCCCCCATAATGAACATTGGGAAGAACACCACTTGAGTGAATGCCAAAGAATCTAAAAAAGATCATGAGCAAGGAACTTTGTGAATATATCAACAAATTGGACTGTAGTTGGGGCAATAGACAAGTTCAACCATGCCTTGTTGAACCAACTCACGAATGTAGTGGTGCTTAATGTCAATATGCTTCTAGTCCTACCATGGAACATTGGATTTTTACTCATCTGAATAGTACTCTGATTGTCACAATATATCACTGTGGGGCCATCATGGAGATGTTCAAGATCCTGTAACACCCTTATCGACCAAATAGTCTGACAAGCAGTAGAAGTAGCAGCCTTGTATTCAGCCTCTATAATAGAAAGAGATATAGTAGGTTGTTTTTTGGATGACCAATAAATTATAGTAGAACCAAGACTAAATGTATAACTAGAGGTAGACTTGCGATCATCTATGGAACTAGCCCAATCAAAATTAGTATAGCCCACTACCATACTCTCCTTGGAATGTTGAAAATGGATACCATAATGCATTGTTCCTTGAAGATACCTGAGAATCTTTTTGTCTGGCCCCCAATGTGTCTCCTTAGGTGTGGACATGAACCTAGATACTAGGCTAATGACATATGTAATATCTAGTCTAGTAGTAGTCAAATAAATCAAACTTCCAACTAACTATCTATAGAGAGTGGGATTGACAGAAGGGGAATCATACAAATTAGACAACTTAACACCAACCTCCATAGGTGTGTCCATAGGATTGCAATCCTTCATATGAAACCACTGAAGAAGATCTAAAACATACTTCTGTTGAGACAAAAATATACCATCTTTATGCTGCCAAACATCAAGACCAAGAAAATAATACATTTGTCCAAGATCAGTCATCTCAAATTATGAAATCATAGTTGCTCTAAATTTAGGAAACAAAGATGGATTATTCCCAGTGTATATGAGATCATCCACATAAAGAACAACAAGAAAAATATCTTCACCATAATGCCAAATATAAAGATTAGGATCAGATTGACTTTTTACAAAACCTTTTTGCTAAAGATAAGAATCAATTCTAGAGTACCATGCTTGAGGTGCCTATTTGAGGCCATACAAAGCTTTCTTCAACTTGTAGACAAAATGTTCTTTCAAAGGAACTTCAAAACCTTGAGGCTGAGAGACATAAACTTCCTCATCAATATAACCATTAAAAAAAGCATTTTTAACATCCATTTCATAAACATTCCATCCATTGTGAGCAGTTAAGGACAAGACTAATCTAATAGTATCCATTCAAGCTACAGAAGCAAAAGTCTTAGTATAATCAACATCTTCCTATTGAGAGTATCCTTTAGCAACCAATCTAGCCTTATATTTATCAATTATTCCATCAGATTTATATTATTTTTATAAACCCATTTTCTACCAACAACATCCTTACCACGAGGCAACTCAGCCAACTCCCAAGTGTCATTTCTCTCAATCTATGCCATTTCATTTGTATAGCTACAACCCACTCTTCCTTTGCACTAGATTTTGTAAAATTTATTGGTTCATCATTCTTCAAAACTTGAGTCATGAGAGAATAATTAACTTGTAGTCATTTGATCAAAATTAGTATCTAACATGAGTGATGGGGGATAATTTTTCTTAGTTCTTCATTTGTATTTTTGATACTTCGTGCTCTCTGAAGTGGAGGATGAAGTTTCTGCATTATCAATGACTTCTAATTCATGAGACTCCTCTTCACCTACATCACTAACAGGAGGATTAGAGTTCTTCAAATCAATCTCAATATTCTGAACCTTTTCATCAGGAATATAGTGTGAGCTTTCATAAAAAATGACATCTCTACTTATGATTAACTTCTTAGCAACATGATCATATAATCTGTAAGCTTTATTTTCAGAACCATAACCAATGAAAATGCATTTGATACTTTTTTCATCCAATTTGGATACTGTTTTTGTGAACCATAACCAACTGATAACAAATTCTTTTTTAGAGAAGGAACTGGCAAAGTATTAGAAATATGCTTAATTTTACCATTTTCATTTGCTACTTCAATTGTTCCCTTTCCTTTATCCCCATGTGATTGATTGTCCCCCAAAACAAAACTGCTATTATGCTTTTCATCGAAGTTAATAAATAAATTTTCATTAGATGTCATGTGAGAGGAACAACCAGAATCAATATACCATAAACTTTCTTCATTAGAGCTTGTATTCAAACATGAAAGAAATAGATTTTATTTTTCTTCTATAGTACTATGAGCAGATTGCTTTTGCCAACATTTAGACTCACAATGGAAAAAATTTGTTACAATGAAAACATTGAACATGTTGTTTGTCTCTACCAGTATCTCTGCTTCTACCTCTGAAATTAGTACTTCTTCCTGAAAAACTAGAACCTCATCCACGATCATAGCCCTTGCCCCTATACAAGTTTGTAAGGCAAAATTCTTAAAATTTTCTCAATCACATGTTGATTACTTACATCATCTCCTAAATTTTTCATCTGGTTTATCATCCCTTCAACTTTAGTAAGAAATTCATTAATGGATTCATTTTGATTCATTCTAATGTTTTCAAAACTTTTCCTTAATGTTTATAGTTTTGATGTGTGAGAACCTTGATATGCATTTACAAGAATATTCCAAGCCTATTTTGGACGAGTAACACCACAGATCCTAAGATAGATTGATTGACTTAGTGCACCTTGAATTAAAAATAAGGCTTCATTGTCTTGTTGTTCATTTTTCTGTAATGTTTTTTTTTGTTGATTAGTTAGTGTATCAACATCTTTAGGTACTTCATATGCATTAGTAACAATATTCCACAAGCCTTTAGATTTTAACAAAGTTTGCATTAGAGTACTCCAATAAGAAAAATTTGACCCATCAAAAATAGGAATTAGCAATCCCGATGTACCTGCAATATTAGCCATTTCAACAAATTATCTTTGCAATTTAACCCCCTTATCAATGTAATAAGCTATTCTTGCTTTTCTGCTTATTTTATAATGGTGAAGATTTTCACAAAACCCTAACCTCTTTACTATATCAAACAAAAAACTTGCAATTGATTTCACTTTCAACAGTTCACAACTTTTAATAGTTAACAACTTATTGACAGATCTGCTCCTTATCTTTCAATGGTTCTTCTTTGTTGTAGTAATCCAAACAAAAATCTTATCTTCCTGTAGCCTACCTTGTGCCTTGTAGCCTTCTTTGTGCCCTGTGGCTATTTCTATCACCCTTTGCTGAGGGTTTGCAACTGGTCTCCTTATACTGACTTAGGTGATCCTTTTTCTTTTATGTGTTCAACAATAAGCTTCTACCTTCCATAGGCTCTAATACCAATTGAAGGTATTAAAGAGAAAAAAGAAAAATACGATGAACTACAGATCATTCAACAACACAACAAATATGCAAAAGAAAGGAACTCTTCAAAAAACTATATTGAGCAATGGAGAACAAGACATATATAACATGAAATAAAAAAACTAACTGCTAAACTGATTTCCTAACTAGACAAAACTGTCTGATAACTAAAACATAACTACCGAATGTTTATTATTCTAACAATATCAAACATCAAACATTGGACTCACTCAACCCTCATTATTATGTTTGCATAACTTATCAAATATACTCCATTTCAATTTTGTTTCTTGTCTTTTACAAATGGAGATGTGTTCTAATAATTTTTGTATAAAAATTATATAGTAATATAGCATACAACTATATATTAAGTTAGTTATCCATAATGGTTAGTAAAAATTACAAGTAGTAAAGTTATAATTTGAATAATTTGAACATTTTAATTTGAGGTTTATTCCTGCATGTTATAGAATTGATTTCAAGTCATTCATACAAAAATTTGTATTGTCGAATAGTAAATATTGAGGTATAGAGGAAATGTAATAATCGAATATGTCTAAATAGGATGTGATAATGAGAGATAAATGATGAATGAATGGGAGTAGGTCAAAGATGAGCCAAACCAAGTATATGAGTGTGTTACTTTTTGATATGTAATTGTATTAAAGACATTGCCCAAGGTGCACACAAAACTAAATAGGAATCAATGATATGTTAATTTCACCATTACAATATTATAACCCAAAATAAACTTGTTGTAGATATATTAATAATTAAACTTGATTATCAATGTTGTTTTATGTCTTCGTCTACATTGATAAATTAACCATTATAGATTTATTTGGTGTAGAGAAATATCAAAATTAATATAACTATACAATAAACATAAGATTTTTATAGTCCATAGATATATTTAACAAGTTTTCAGAATTCTCTGTGTTTATACTTGTGTATAGCTAACTCTAGAAATTTGTTGAATGAATAATATAATTACTATGTATATCCTTTTTAACAACAACAAACACATGAGTTTTTAGGAAAAAAAGTGGAGTTTGAAAAAGGATGTTACTTTTCTTAAAATTTATATCAAACAATAATGAATAATAGCTATACAAGCTTTTTGGGTTCTATAAAATCTTCTAATATGTAAAAATGATAGTTTCATATTAAACAAGCTTGGGAAGGTGTGCCAACCATCCAATCTTCTATTAAGATGAAGGATCTTGAAAGTTGGTCTTAAAAGACATTTCGAGCTAGAACATCTATCTTAATCTCATTGATGTACTAAAACCATCTCTATTTTGGCCTTCATATCCAACTAAGTCTTGGTTCAACTTGATGAAATGGTGTAAATTTATGTCTGAATACACCATTTACATTTTTCCTAGATGGAATCTCTATAAAAATAACCCACAATAATTGATAATGGGATACCACTAAAGGGGGTGGGGTTTAGTGATGATATTATAATGGAATCTATTATATATGAGCCAAGACTTGAATAATTCTGGGCCTTTCATACACATGAGGAAAAAGTACATAATTTTGATTGACACAGTGACCACAAATTAGGGGTGTCAACCAAGGCCCTTCTAAAGGTTTTGGTATTATTGTTATGATTTCCTCATTCACAACTTCCACCACTTTGAGGGTGAAATGACACTACTTTGGGCAAAAAGAGATTTTGTTTTCTTATTTTTCTATGCAGCTAACCAAAAATCCAAGACATTCTTTGCATGCCAATTTATAATATGTCTGAATATAAAAAGTATGATAAGAAATTAAAAGAAAGTGGATGTACATATATTACCTTCATAAATATGGCTTAATAAAAAGTTTGTTTCCACTTTTTTCTTGTATTCCCATGCAAATTTGACAATGTTGTACTAGTTTTTTAAGATATCTTGCCTCCCTAATGCTTAATACCATGGACTAGACTGTCTTTATATGCAAAGGATTTAAAATGACTATGGATTTAAGGGTTTGCATTGCAAACATGTGAGTAAACTTATGGACCAAAATTCAGCTATTCTATCTTGATTTAGTATTGCTTCGATTCTATGAATTGCATTCTAAACAAAATTGAAATTTTTAGAGAATATTCTTTCTATTGATTTTTAACAAATATTAATGCAAGGGCATCCCGGATGAATGAGCAATCGACATCAACCAAAAAAGAGTAGATGTTTAATTTTCAATTTTGTTTGTTTGTTTGGACTTCTTATAGTATTTCATGGCAGTGGTTTCACTTATGCGATTTGGATCAAGTGAAATTGATCTTCTATCGCCATATGTTCATCAAAGAGTTATAGTGGAAGATGATTTTGGCCCATCACAGTTCCCAGCTCTATGGGGTTTTCTTCATTTCACTATACTTGGTTGCTTTAACTCAAGGAGGCCAAAGACTATCTTTACAACCATTTGGTGCAGATCACTTTGATGAGAGAGATCCAATAGAGAGGACGTAGAAGAGTTCATTCTTCAATTGGCGGAATTGGTTTACTTTTATCTGAATATGTGATTGTGCACATTCAAGAAAATTTTGGTTGGGGTATAATGTCTAGCATTCCAACTCTAGCCATGTCAATAGAGCATTGTCTGTGTTCTTGTATGGAACAAGGATGTACTAATATAGAATACCTTCTACCAGTTCAGTAACTTGAATTGTCCAAGCTTTTGTTGCAGCAATTGCAAGTGGAATGTTTCTATCAATTCTTAAGGAGAACTGAGTTTATATGTTATTGGGGACAATTGACACAACAAAGAGTATTTTCAAAGCCTCTTGACGTTGTTTCACTTCGAAGAAGATCATGACAGCGGCAAGATTAGGAAATTTGGTCTTAAGAATTGGTGATTTGAAAAGGTGATCGCTGCCAACGGGGAGGATGTCTTTGACTCAGCATTCAAAACACAAAATTACAGTACTTCTTGATCATCTAGCAATGATTACTGTTCAATCTCATTCACATGATGTCTTTGATTGCAACTCTCCTGGACTAATTTGGGCATTGTTTTCCCAAATACTACAATCACCAAAACACTATAATGTTTGATGACCTTAGGTGGAACTTTGTCATGAATCCACAGAATGGGCTTGCAATAAGACCATTTTGTAAAGCTCATTTGAATTGAGATACTGATCAAGAATTGGATAAACTTACACAGTATTTACTGGCTGTAGCGAATTGGATGATCTGAACCAACTTCATCATAAAAAATGGGAGGCATTAATCAAACAAGTGAAAATGCCAAGGCATGCATAAGCGATTTGGAATAAGGAAAGCCATGTAAGTTTTGCATACGAATAGCCATTTATGGCTCAACAAACATATATTAGTCTCTGACTGGTGATAACCATTGGGAGACGCCTCAAGGTAAATTGTTGGGAGTTCGCTACAGATTGCAAGCAATCTAAAAGGGTGATTCTATCACTCAACTGTACCTTTGTGAGCTTATGATCACAAACATTCTACCCGGCTTCCCGGGTGAACGAGCTTTCGGCATCAACTAAAAAGAGTACATGTTTAAATTTTAGTTCTGTTTGTTTGTTTGGACTTCTTATGGTATTTCATGGTAGTGGATTCACTTATGTGATTTGCATCAAGCGAAATTGTTCTTCCGTTGTCGTATGTTCATCAAATAGTTACGACGGAAGATGATTTTGGCTCGTTGCCGTTCCCAGCTTTGTGGCGTTTTCTTAATTTCACTATAATTGGTTACTTTGACTCAAGGAGGCCAAAGACTATCTTTACAACCATTTGGTATAGACCAATTTGATGAGAGAGATCCAACAGAGAGGACATATGAGAGTCCATTCTTCAATTGCTAGAATTGGTTTACTTTTATTCGGATCTGTGATTGTGTACATTAAGAAAATATTGGTTGGGGTTTAATGTCTAGCATTCTGACTGTAGCCATGGCAATAGCATTGTCTGTGTTCTTGTATGGAACAAGGATGTACTGATATAGAATAGTTTATACTAGTTGAGTAACTTGAATTGTCAGCAGCAATTGCAAGTGGAATGTTTTTACTGATTCTCAAGGAGAACATAGATTATATGTTATTAGGGACAATTGCCACAGCAAAGAGTATTTTCAAAGCCTCTTGACGTTGTTTCACTTTGAAGAAGACCTTGATAGTGGCAAGATTAGGAAATTTGTTCTTAAAAAATTGGTGATTTGAAAAGGAGATCGCTGCCAACGAGGAGGAAGTCTTTGACTCAGCATTCAAAACACAAAATTATAGCACTTATTGATCATCTAGACATGATTACTATTCAATCTAATTCACATGGTGTCTTTGATTGCAAGCCTCTTGGACTAATTTGGGCATTATTTTCCCAAGTACTACAATCACCAAAACATTATAATGTTTGATGACCTTACGCAGAACTTTGTCATGAATCCACATAATGGGCTTGCAATAAGACCTTTTCGTAAAACTCATTTGAATCGAGATACTGATCAAGAATTGGTAAAACTTACATAGTATTTACTAGCTGTAGCAGAATTGGATGATCTGAACCAACTTGATCACAAAAATTGGGAGGCATTCATCGAACAAGTGAAAAGGCCAAGGAATGCATAAGCGATTTGGAATAAGGAAGGCCACGTACATTTGCATACACAGCCATTTATGGCTAAACTGTGGAATTTGCATTTGAACCTGCACAATGATCTAGCTAGAAGAAAAAGAAGTAAAACTCGCAGAAAGGAAAAAAAAATAGAGAAAAATAGAGTTGTAGAAACTAAAATTCATTCTCATTGATTAACCACCGTAATAGCTGAAATTATGGTGAAAGAGGTGGTGAAAGCAGAGAGAACTGTTGTATCCTCTATTGGCTCTTTGAATGAAAGGAATGGAAGACGGTGACTGATATTTCACCAAAACTAACTGCTATATGTTTAGTTAGCTTATTGTTAAGGAGAAAAATTCACGCTAACACCTCCCCTTAAGTCTAACTAAGGAGACTAAACCTAAAGAAAGATATGGGCCATGGCAACAAAGTTTGATGAGGTACCCAATTACAAAGAGGAAAGAGGAAAACCAAGTGAGAAAAACTCTTAACCATTTATTCAAACTAAAGAAGAAAGCTGCAACTCCGATGAAGAACTGCAAATAAATCCACACTGCGATAGGATTATATCAGAGTCATAGAAACCACTACAGGAGTACATCTGAGATACTCTCAAATGATCAAAATTGCAGTTGTACATATTCTGCATTGCTCAAATGGATGAACATACAGGTACACAATCTCTGAATATAGAAATTGATCATCTGAAGACATGAAGATATAATTCTACAGAGATGTGCTCCAAAGAACTACATAGATTCCCTTCGGTTGGGATGATGCCATTATTTATCCAATGCTCAGTACTGTCCCGGTAGAAAGAATCTCTGGAAGCACTCGAGGATGCGACTCTAGAATCTCATGTAGATTGGAACTTAGAATAGAGGAACACTTTTGGCTGCCACAAGAGGAAAAGTTGCAAAGGTCTAGTAATTTATTGGCAACTTTTATCTTTAGTTTGTTTATCCAAAAGCAAAATGAAAGAAACCTATACTAGATGCTTTAAGCAAAACCCCCATATGGAACTTTATATAAATTTGATTTTTACAAAACTCTAAATTTTCCCAAATCTTTATCATGTGGTACTCGCAAAGCACATATAATTTTTAAAGAATCAAAAAGGAAGAAAGCAAGGAGCATGCAAAGAAAAATTAGGGGAGGTAACATGCATGCATCTAGAAATTTACATCTGCCTCCATGCTTTCTAATAGCTCTAATCTTCAATACCTGCAAAAAGATTATTTATGCTACTTCTTCCTAGCTCCCATGTGCTCTAATACCATGTGGAATTTGCATCTAAACCTGCACAATGATCTAGCTAGAAGAAAAAGAAGCAAAAATTGCATAAAGGGAAAAACAGAGAAAAATAGAGCTGCAGAAATTAAAATTCATTCTCATTGATTAACTTTCATAGAATGAATTAAATAATACAATGATAACTACCGTAATAGCTGAAATTATGGGGAAAGAGGTGGTGAAAGAAGAGAGAACTATTGTATCCTCTATTGGCTCTTTGCATTAAAGGAAAGGAAGGTGGTGACTGATGTTTCATCGAAACTAATTGTTGTATGCTTAGTTAGCTTATTGTTAAGGAGAAAAATTCATGCTAACATAAACCAACATATAGTAGTCTCTGACTGGAAATAACCATTGGGTGAAGCCTCAAGGTAAATTGTTGGGAGTTGGAAGGAATGCAGATGTGCGCAGATAAAGCCAATGTTATCATATTTGTAACTGAATGCTCTTTAAGTTTTTGATTTCCCTATAGTTTGAACTACTTCACATAGAAGGCTGTAGGCCTAGAGAGAAAATGAGAAGTCTTTTAACAATTTGAATTTTATTTGATCTGTGTCCCTTCGCCTTTCCCGATGGAAAACAATGTAAAGACTTTGGGAATTATAAAAAGATAGAGTGAGCTAAGAAGGGGAGTCACTACCTAAGGAGAATGAAATATAGTGCACAGAGATTGGGTCACTGCTAGAAAAAGAAATGATTGGAATTTTATGGCTATATTTGTGTTATATCTGTGTTGCTATGTGTAATTGAGTCTAAGTTTAATTGATTGAATACTTGTGTGAAATTGTGAATTGAGTTGATGTGTTTGAGTTTGCGAGTGTTGTTGTAGCAGAGTGAAGAGTTTCCTCTTGCATCAAATATGTAATACAAGAATATTTCAAGTGTCATAGAAGATATTATATATATTTCAAAGTTGTATTTCAAAATTATAAATAAAATATCACCTTTGGACACTTATTTCTCGTCATTATTAATAGATTCTACAAAATAAAAGTAAACCTACAAAAATGATATTCTATGCATAAAATAAACATTTAAGGCACCACATTTAAAATACTACTTTATATGCAAAATTTAGTAAAAAATAGTGTGCCTTCTATGTACAAATCAAATTGTAGTCATTAATATATATTAACTTCCATATAATTTTCTACTAGCCTAACCATTGAGCTTCCTTCCAATGCAAGTGCTAGTAAATATTTCTAAATATTCTAGATGACTTGTATATTTACTAGGTGAAGCACATGTCATCAATAATTACAACATGTAACTCAAGCTTATTTTCCATATCTAGATCAAAGATATGTGATTGAATGTGATTGATAGGTCATGGACACAATTTTTTTAGGCTTTGTACCTAGCTTACGATAGTGGGCAAAGCTATAAGCCTCAGGATCCCCAACCTACCTGTTGGATCTAGGGCATACAACTGAGAGGGGGGGTGAATCAATTGTATAAAAACTTGTTCTTTCTTCAAGCACTTGATTCTTCTTTATTAGTTAATAGCTTATCAGTTAACCATCCATGAAAGCAGAATGCATAAACACAAGAGCAGATAAACATCAACACATTGAACACCAAGATTTTGACGTGGAAAACCCGGTGAAGGGAAAAACCATTGGGTGATTAACCCAAGGATTATTCTCTGTTAGAAGAATAAGAAAAATGAATGGCACATGCCAATTAGGGCTCACTGCCTACAAGGAGACACACTATCTACAAAGTGATAAGAATCACAATCTTGAACTAGAGAATGACATCTCTACCATGTCTGGATCAGTTCCATTTAGGCCCAAAAATCCTTTCTCTGCCTTTCGTACTTCTCTTCACTACGGCACACTCATCCACACAATCCACACCTCAAAATGAATTCTCAAACACTTATTTATACAAGACATTGACTTAGGAACAATCATCTAAGTTGGCAAACATCACAATATCATTTGCAAGGCGTGTAGAACATCCAGTTGGCCTGTTACAGGAAGAACACCAACAACTGGTAGCCATAACATCAAATCCAACTCTAACTTCAATGCGGACTGCCAAAACAAAGTAGATATGATCCAATAATCATCATAACCTTCCCTGAATCATCAAAAAGATTTGCACTTCATCAGCTCACTAGAATTCTTCTCTTCATCATCCGGTACTTCAAGAACACAGTCTGTCGCCACCGTCACAATGCAAAAGGTACTTTCGGAAGTCAAAATCATACATAACTCAAGATGACACATCACAAGGACATCACAAACACTCCTTCCAATCCACAGATTAGGATAATACAATTCCGGACCTCACCAGACCTTTCTGTGATCCTCTATCACCTCTAAACACTTGCTGGAACCGGTTCCACACAGATAGCCACAACTTCTTTAGATCTTCATGTGGACCTTTGAAATCTTAGTTGAAGCATCTCAAGACTCATATCTACAAACCCTTTAATCTGCATCCTCTGGTTCTTAACCTATACAGTACATTTACCTTCTTCTCATCACTATTCTTCACTGTTCTGGATGGAGACTGATTTCCTCAATAACAACAGCACACAACTCATCCAAACCTTCTTACTAATGTAATATGAGTAAGTTGACATCAATGACAACATTGGTTCACCTCATACTTGCAACAATCTCCCCCTTTGTCATTGATGGCAACATATGGTGTGAAAAACCATCAAGACAAGAACTTCTCCTTTCTGTCACAGCTCCCCCTATCAACAACAACTTTTCACATGTCTTATCTTCCTTTACTGCTCCTCCTTTGATCATCAACCACTTGTTTTTCACATGTCTTCTCTCCCCCTTTGACATCAATGGCAAAGTGCTCATACTTGCAATTCTAATACATCAGAATCATACCAGCTGCTCCCCCTTAGTAACAGCTCCCCATCATCAATCTAGATCACAAGATATGACTATGATATCCACCAGACTGATGCACATCAGTGCATCCTAGTTCATCACTGGAGGGGCCATGACCCCTAACTTCTCCCAGAGATATTCGAAAGAGTCCTTGGGAAGAGGTTTAGTAAAGATATCTGCAATCTGATCCTTGGAGGGAACATACTCCAATCTGACTTCTTCCTTGTTCACTTCTTCTCTCAAAAAGTGAAACTTGATAGATATGTGCTTAGTCTTAGAATGCAATACTGGATTCTTAGAAATATTAATTGCACTTGAATTATCACAGAAAATTGTGATAGGCTCCTCATATTCAACTTTAATGTCTCTTAGCATCTACTCCATCCATAAGATTTGAGTGCAACTACCTACTGTTGCAATGTATTCTGCTTCAGTTGTAGACAGAGATATTGCATCTTGTTTCTTGCTTAGCCAAGAAACCAATCTCTTCCCCAAAAAGAATGCTCCACCACTGGTGCTCTTCCGATCATCCATATCTCCTGCCCAATCTACATCTGTATATGCATGAAGAGAGAAATCTGGATCTCTAGGGTACCATAGACCATACTCAACTATTCCTTTCAAGTACCTAAAAATTCTTTTGATTGCCATAACATGAGATTCTCTAGGATCAGCCTGGAATCTTGCCACAAGACCAATAGCCTGCATTATATCTGGTCTAGTCTGAGTGAGATACAACAATCCACCAATCATTGATCTATACTTTGTCTAATCTACCTTTAGAGAGTCATCATCATTGCTCAACTTACATCTCGTTGCCATAGGAGTGTTCATTGGCTTTGAATCTTCCATACCAAATTTCCTCAACAATTCTTTCACATATTTGGTCTGAGAAATGAAGATCCCTTTCTTTGTTTGAGTAATTTGCAGACCCAAGAAGAAATTCATTTCACCAAGCATAGACATTTCAAAATCACTTTTCATCTAATTTGCAAAAGTTTTGCACATACTATCTCTTCCTCCAAAAATGATATCATCCACAAACACTTCAACAATCAAAATGTTTTCATGATCAATTTTGAAATATAAGTTACTGTCAGCAGTGCCTTTGTTGAATCCAATCTGCATAAGATGCTTATCCAACCTTTCATACCATGCTCTTAGGGCTTGCTTCAATCCATACAATGCTTTCTTCAACTTGCAGACCATATCATCATTATCAGACAATTGAAATCCATCTGGTTGTTCAATGTAAACGTCTTCTTCCAGATCACCATTTAGGAAGGCAGACTTGACATCCATCTGATATACCTTGAAGTCTTTGAAGGCAGCAAATGCAAGAAATAATCTGACTACTTCAATTCTTGCCACAAGAGCAAAGGTCTCTTCAAAATTAATTCCTTCTATTTGAGAGTAGCCTTTGCAAACCAATCTAGCTTTGTTTCTGATTACTTCACCAGCTTCATTCAGTTTGTTCTGGAAGACCCATTTGGTTCCAATCACATTCCTATCTCTAGGTCTGGGAACAAGATCCCAAGTACGATTTTTCTCAATTTGCATCAATTCTTCCTCCATTGCTTTGGTCCAGTTTTCATCATTGCAAGCTTCATTTACTGTCTTAGGTTTAATCTTTGAAATCAGACAATATTGATTTGAAACTTGAGCAATTCTTCTTCTTGTTTGTACCCCTTTACTTTTGTCACCTATGATCTGATCTTCAGAGTGATTTAGAGTTACATACCTTGGAACTTTGGGAGTTTCTTGCACTACTAATTCTTGATCAGGCTCATTCAGACAAACTTCTTCTTCCTGATTTACCGGATCAGTCTAGATCTGAATTTCAGACAAGGAAGGAGCTTCTTGCACCAGAGGATCATTCTGATCATCTTCATCACATTCATAGAACCTTGAGGGCTTCTCAATTCCTTCATCAACTTTCACATTAGTACTTTCTGTCATCTTCCTCAGTCTCTTATTGTAACACCGGTATGCTTTGCTTTGAGTGGAGTAACCCAAGAAAATTCCTTCATCACTTCTGGCATCAAACTTTCCTAGATCTTCATCTCTTTTAATATAACACTTGCTACCAAATAATCTGAAATATCTCACAGTAGGAGTGATGCCAAACCAAAGTTCATAGGGGGTCTTACCGGTATTGTTTCTGATTTGAACTCGATTGAGAGTGTAGACTGCAGTGCTGATAGCTTCTTTCCAAAACATCTGAGGAACATTTGCTTCCAACATCATTGTCCTGGCAGCTTCTTGAATGGTCTAGTTCTTTCTCTCAACTACTCCATTCTGCTGTGGAGTTCGAGGAGCAGACAACTATCTCTTTATACCCTGCTTCTCACAAAAGTCAATGAACTCACCGGATGTAAATTCACCACCTCTATCAGACCTTAGACATTTCAGTTTCAATCCAGTTTGATTCTCTACCATAGCTTTGAAGATTTTGAACTTCTCAAGGGCTTCTGATTTCTCTTTTAGGAAGGTAACCCACATCATCCAGGAATGGTCATCAATTAGCAACATGAAATATCTATCACCTTGCAGACTCTTGATTCTTGTCAGACCACAGAGATCAGTATGTACTAATTCCAACAATCCGGTAGAGGACTAATCTTTTCTTTTGAAAGAGGCTCTGCTCTATTTACCTAGCTGACATTCTTTGCACAAACTATTTGTAGGTTTCACTAATTTTGGAAGATCTCTTATAGCCTGAATATTGCTTATCTTGATGATGTTATCAAAATTTACATGACACATTCTTCTATGCCATAACCAACTCTGATCAACTTGAACAAACAGACAACTTTTATTTGAACCAACCAGATGAAAGATATTACCTTTTGTTTGAGCACCGGATGCACTTTCAGTTCCGGAGCTTGTAAAGATTCTACATTTTCCATTCTTGAACTGGAGATCATAGCCCTTGTCCACTAACTGACCAACACTGAGAAGATTGTGCTTCAATCCTTCAACATATAGTACATTACCTGTTTTGCTCTTTCCATCAAAGGAAATAGTCCCCCTACCTCTGATTCTACCAGCAGAATTGTCACCAAACTTTACCATTCCTCCTTCATACCTTTCCAAATCTAAGAACTTATTCTTGTCACCAGTCATATGGTGAGAGCATCCACTGTCAATAACCCAATCATCCTTTTCTTCCACTTGAGCAGCCAAAGCTCTTTCCACAACCTTGTGATTGACAGATTCAGAGGATATTGAATCTTCTTCCTTGATGGCAATAAACACCCATTCATTTCTAGATTTGCTTCCTAGTTCTGATTCATCATCTGTTACTCCTTCATTGTCATCTTCTTCATGAACATAATAGCAGTTCTTTTGAAATCTTTGTCTGTTAGTATTAGACCTTGCAGATCTTTCCGGACATCTTGAAGCAAAATGACCAATCTTATTGCAGTTGAAACACTTAAAGGGTAGTTTTCCTTCATACTTACTGGATCCTCTTGGTAGTCTCTTTGCAATGAGGGCTTCAAGTTGAGCTGTTTCTGCTTCCTCTTCTTCCATGTCTCTTCTTGCTTGATCATACCATGACATCTTCCTTGAAGTGTTTTCTCCCGGATCAAATCTCTGTTTGCCTTTCACATAGGCACTGGCTTTGAAAGCAGATTTAGTCTTGGGAGGATCATCTCCAAACTTGGTCATTTCAAATGCAGCTAGTTTGCCAGCCAATTGTTCTCTTGTGATAGTTGTGTGGGCTCTGAATTCATCAATGGCAGCAACCTTGATTTTGTAGGCAGCAGGAAGGGATCTGAGAATTTTGCAAACAATCTCATTTTCATCCAGAGTTCCACCAGCATTTCTAATTCCACATACCAGCTCATTCACTCTTAGTATAAAGGTAGTGATGTTTTCATCTTCTCTCATCTTCAATCTTTCAAATTTCCCTTTCAGACTTTGCAACCTTGCACCCTTGACAAACTCATCTCCTTCATACAAAAGTTCCAGTTTAGTCAAGATCTCATATGCAGTTGGTAGGTCGATAACATTTGAGAGATCTGAGTCATTCAATGTGCTTAGAAGAGCTCCCTTGGTCCGCAGATTGTTTTTAGCATCTGTGATTTCATTCAGAGTTGTTGGACCACCTTGTGGAGGTACATATGGTTTTGAGACCATGGCCAAGTATGCTTTTCCCATACACTCCAAGTGACATTTCATGCAACCTTTCCAGAGAGTGAAGTTGGTTCCATCAAACTTTGGACTATCCTTCTTGTATGATGACATCCTGGATCTCCTCAAGTGGTTAAGCTCCTTTCAGAGGAACGTGGCTCTAATACCAATTGTTGGATCTAGGGCATACAACTGAGAGGGGGGGTGAATCAGTTGTATAAAAACTTGTTCTTTCTTCAAACACTTGATTCTTCCTTGTTAGTTAACAGCATATCAGTTAACCATCCATGAAAGCATAATGCATAAACACAAGAGAAGATAAACATCAACACATTGAACACCAAGATTTTGATGTGGAAAACCCGGTTAAGGGAAAAACCACGGGGTGATTAACCCAAGGATTATTCTCTATTAGAAGAATAAGAAAAATGAATGGCACATGCCAATTAGGGCTCACTACCTGAGCACACTACTCACAAAGAGGCACACTGCCTACAAGGAGACACACTGTCTACAAAGTGATAAGAATCACAATCTTGAACTCAAGAATGACATCTCTACCATGTCCGGATCAGTTCCATTTAGGCCCAAAAATCCTTGCTCTACCTTTCACACTTCTCTTTGCTATTCCACACTCATCCACATAATCCACACCTCAAAATGAATTATCAAACACTTATTTATACAAGACATCGACTTAGGAACAATCATCTAAGTCAGCAAACATCACAATATCATTCGCAAGGCGTGTAGAACATCCAGTCGGCCTGTTACAAGAAGAACACCAACAACTAGTAGCCATAACATCAAATCCAACTCTAACTTCAATACGAACCGCCAACACAAACTAGATATGATCCAATGATCATCATAACCTTCCCTGAATCATCAAAAACATCCGCACTTCATCAGCTTACTAGAATTCTTCTCTTCATCATCCGGTACTTCAAGAACACAGTCTGTCGCCACTGTCACAATGCAAAAGGTACTTCCGGACCTCAAAATCATACACAACTTGAGATGACATATCACAAGGACATCCCAAACACTCCTTCCAATCCATAGATTAGGATAATACAATTCCGGACCTCACCGGACCGTTCTCTGATCCTCTGTCACCTCTGAACACTTGTCAGAACCGATTCCACACAGATAGCCACAACTTCTTCAGATCTTCATGTGGACCTCTGAAATCTTAGATGAAGCATCTCAAGACTCATATCTACAAACCCTTTAATCCACATCCTCTGGTTCTTAACCTATACAATACATTTGCCTTCTTCTCATCACTGTTCTTCACTATTTCGGATGGAGACTGATTTCCTCAATAACAACAGCACACAACTCATCCAAACCTTCTTACTAATGCAATATGAGTAAGTTGACATCAATGACAACATTGGTTCACCTCATACTTGCAACACTACCCTCTATTATCTATAAGCAAATGGGTGGAAAAGTGTACCAAACCAAGGGGATCTCTACTACACTACTAAGAAGATGGGCCTTTGATGGATCAATAAAGTTTGAGCTGATCAATATTTGGAGTGTCTGTTTCCATCTATCCCTCTCCCCTCGTTATTTATAAAAATGGAACCTAAGGAGATTACTTGAGGCTTAAGAGTAAGCAAGCTAACTGATCAACTTAGGCTCTCTAGCTAGATATTTGATCTATTCCCCTCCTTCCAGGTCAAGTCATCTACTAAATAATTATTTTCTCACTGATTTGAAGATGGTGAGTTCGCCAGTGCATTTCAAAGGTGCTTCAAACCACTTTAGATCAGGTCTAGAAAGGTTATACATCATACAAATCATGAACTAAATATGTGTAGGTTGAAATACACATTATGCTTTTCAACCTACATTTTTCTTAAGAAATCCTAACATTGAAAAGACAAAAATAATGAAAAACACAATGTGTATTTCAAATTGTACATGTTTAGTTTATGATTTGTAATATGTATTTAATATTTATGAACTTCTTAGTTGATTCATAATTTGTAATATTTGAAAATTTGGGATTCATACATTGGGAAAACAAATATTATGTAATTCAATATTGGTGAAAAAATAGTAGGTTAGAAAGAACAATGTGTATCTGTAGTGCCCCTCCATTCTCACCTTGGATGTGCAGGTGGTCGGTCTAAGGAACATGAAGATGAAGGTAAAATACTTGAAATACTTAGGGTATGCTAGACATGTTGATGGTAGGCTAACTGTTATGATACTCATTGATGTTTACTATGATGACACTATTGATACTTTATAATTAGTATATTATTCTTATGTTGTGATCAATTATGGGTTAATTGATTATGTAGATTAGTTTTACTATGTGATTTATGTGACTATCCGACTTTGTGTTATCTAGTTGTTTAGTTAATAATGAACTTGTTTAATGTGGATATTTGTGATGTGTTTTGTGAAGGGACGGTGTAGTAAATTACTCATAATGAGTACCCTACTATGTTGCGATTCCCTATCACTATGTGCATGTTTGGATGATTATATATATGTTTGTATTCAACACTTGTGTTTGCCGCATGTTGCAGGTACCAGGCATGGACTCCACCTAATTTGGCAGGTCTGAGCGTGCCTTCATACCAATGGATGTTGTGGAAGGGAGATAACATGAGGTCCCTCAATTTGTCAACATCCTCTATGAGGATGACTACTCAGTCATGGACTTTGTTTGTTTGATTAGATGGGTATGATTATTGAGTCCTTGTTGCTCTTTGGTATGTAGTCTTTGAGTTGTTTTGTTGATCTAATGTTTTATCAAGTAGATTATCAATCCGTTTTGTAAGTAAATAACATTAGGTTTAAAGTATATTAAATATTTCTCTATGTAGTTAAATAAGTAATGTTAATTTTGAAATATTGTTTCAAATAATAATTAAATTTATGATTTTAGTAAGTAAGAATAATAATAATAATAAATAAATAAATTATAGATAGTTAATATTGTATGTAGTGAACAAATAATCTTGTGTGTGTATATATATAAATATATAAGTCATTATTTTATGTTATTTATAGATTATTATTAATAAAGTGAGTTGTCATAATTTTTGGGTGTGAGTGGATTCCTGTAACGAAAAATCTTGGAATGGGAATTTATTGAATTTGCCTATTTTTATGAAAGGAGGGATATTTGAAGGTTTTTTGGTCTGTAGTTTTGGGAGAAGGTCTGGCAAAAGAAGAATTGGGGAAAGAGAGAGGAATTTAATGGGAGGAGGGTTCTAAAGATTGAAGATTATATCCGGGTATGTCAATATTGTTTGAAATGGTGAATCTCTGTGTATGATACTTTAGTCTATCTCATTTTCAAATTGAATGCATTTCTTTTTACTCTCTAAGTCTCCTCTACAATGTCATTTAATTTTTTTTAATGTAAGTATTTGACTCTGCAAAATAAATGCAATCTTTCAATCGTTTTGTTCAATCAACAGCCCTACTCATTTCTTATTTCATAAATAATCCCAACTTTTCCTTTTAACTTGCAATCGTTCCCTCTGGTGAGGTGAATGAAAAATTTGTTGTAGCCATTCTCATTAGCATGCTTGCCAAGTGTTCCCAAGCCTTTCGTTAATCTTATTTTCCCAATCTACAAAATCCTCTCCGATGAGCGATGATTCACTCTGGAATTAGTAATCATTTCTCATATTGAAACTTCATTCTTTGCCAGACGACCTCTGTGGAAGCATTGTTGACCAATGAAGCTATGTATTTTACTCTCATGCAATCTTTTCATAATCGATTATTTAAAGCATTCTCAATAATAATTATTAAACTACAATTTTTCCCCTGTAGACGTCTTGGCAAAAAGAAGACAGATTTATTTAATTGTTTCCTTGCAATCTTCCTCCTACATCCGCCGTATGGTCTCATCTGAGGCATTTTAACAAGTAACTTCAATTTCTTCAAATCTCCCTATTGATAGTACTAAATTCATGAAATTTTATTTATCCTTCCTACCGGATATATATAAGTGATCCTTTTGTTACATTAATTTTTTTTAAGAAATTCAACAAGCTATTAGCATTTATTTACCTTTAGCCAGCAATCCATTTTGTGTGCCGTGCAATTTATTACCATAATACGGCCTTTTTAGGTGAATTGCCTTCAAGATTGGCATTTGAATCAACCTCTCATAGTAGTCTGTATGAAATGTGGCTAGGAGATTTAAAATGATTAGATGGAGCAAATTGAATCTCAATCTTGCCAAAAAACCTTTCATTTCTCAATCTATAACGGTATTGCATTAAACTTCTTAGCTGAGTTAGTGCTTATTTGACAACTCTTAAATGTTAGCATACAGCTTCTGATATCTCCATTCTATTCAATTTTCTCAATTCTCTAAAAAGTTTTCATAATGAATAGAAGTGAATAAATGAATCTTTCTGTGCATAATTAATCTTAACCTTGGTAAGAAATAGGAATAGTATGTTTTAGTGAAATAATAATTAGCTTATTTAGGTTAGTTGAATAGGAAGTGAAATAGATAGTTTCCATATTACACTCATGTGTAACTAAATTTTAGATTAGGATATTAGAAAAACTTTTCTTTTTAATTTTTACACTTGTAGATATTTAAGTTTTCAAATATATATAATTTGAAATTTAAATATTCTTTACACTTGTTTTCCTCTAGAGTTAGGTAAAGAAATATATTGAATAGTATGGATCTAGAAAACTTATCAAATTAATTTAAACAATTTTTGCATTTGTAGTGTTGGGTAAGATTAGTAGTTTAAATTACTAGAATAGGATTTGGGATAATTTTAGTTTTCTCAAAACCTATTGTCTTAGTAAACATAATGTGAATTGTAGATTTTACAATGATTTAATATCATAGTATAGGTTATGTTATAAGAAATAATTATAATTTTTTTAAATTTAGACATTAGAGTTAATCATGTTTATAATTAGAGAATATTTACTTAAATTATATGATATTAATTGTTGTGTCTAGAAAAGATTGGTAAATTTGTAATGTTCATAACTTAATTATTTAGTTAAGTTAATATACTTTGTCATAATATAAATATCATATTGTTATGATATTATTTTAAATATTGATTCAAATTTATTTTTTGAATTTAAATTATTATTATTCAAATTTATTTAATTTATAGATCATTCTTTTCTTAGTCTTCTTTTGTGATTTTTTTTTAATATGTAAATTAGAAACTAAATCTTAATAGACTTGTTAGAAAATCCTCTTTTATTTAGAAACTAAATATTTTTATTCCTTTAGAATTTATCATTCTTCTTGAATTATTAAATAAGATTTTTTCTTGTTTATTTAAAGGTAAATAGGACTTTGCCTTGTAAATAAAGAAAGAAATTATCTTGTTATATATAAAGCATTTATCTTATATTTATAGAAAATTCTATATTGTAAATATAGAAAGAATGTGATTTTATCTTGTATATATAAGAATATTAGTAGTTTTATCTATTGTAAGAGAGTAGGGTATGGATAATAAATAAGGCTTCTTAATATATTTTTGTCTTAGTCAAATTGATATAAATTATCATATTAGAAATATTGAATTGTTATTTTAGATCTAGTTATAGGGTGTGTATGATGACCTTAGTTAAGTATTTAATTTAGTATGAATTAGGATATTTTAAGTAGTGTGCATAGAGTTAGTCTATGAATTTAATTTATGATTGTTATATGCCTAGATATCTTTGGTATATTTTGGTGGAAGATAACATTTAGTTTAGATTTAGCAGGACTTGTCAAGTGTCTATACTTCTTCACCTTAAGGAACTTTGTGGTCATAAAATGGAGTCTAATCTTATTTATGACTTAAATTAAAGATCGTGCTTAGTTATGAAATTGGGTGAGTAAGTGGTGGTTAGGTTTGATATGATATAAAACGTTTAGCATTTAACTCATACTTTCTAAAGATTTAAATGGATGATCGGTTTTAATCTACTTTATGATCCTTTATGTTTTGCTTATACAATTATTTTGAATAGAAATCAAAATGTTGTCTAGAATTTGAATAAGATCCACATCAGTGTAGAAAGTGGTTTAGTCTAATAACAGGTAGTATCTTGTTTGACTGAATTTTCTGTTATAGAATAACTAGTAACCCTTCAAGTTATTATTGTTCTGCATTGTTGGGATAGAGTTACCTTATGTTATTAGATGATTGATCATGATTGGAATAATGTTACATTCTTTAAGACCATTATTAGTGCATCAGATCATATGTTACATTTGTAGTTTTGTTATTGAATTATTGATCTTGGTTTAGGATGTGCTTTGGAAAGGGAATGTGATGTGTTACCATTATGTTTTAATGTTGTCAAGTGTTGTAGAAGTCGTTTCCAGAGGCCTAGGAGGGTGTGAATTTGAGATGAATGAAATGCACTCTTGTAATATTGTCTCATGTTTCATGTTGGTATGATACATGTGCAAGATGGAGAATGCCTTGTTTAGTGTAGTTATTCATGTGATTATGATGAGCATGCAAGATGGGAATGCCTTGCTTGTGTAATGTGAAATGTTGTATATTTTGAGAATGTAATAGTTCATGCTTGGTTTATGTTATGGGTTGTGAGAATCTAGACACAGTGAAGGGGGAGTGGCTTTCAATGTGGGGACGGTGGCCAAAGTGGCTAGCCAGGGTAACCCATTGGGAGTTTTGGTAATCAAGTGATAACCTAATAATAAATCTAGGGGTTGGCTAGTTTTCACACTAATTAAGATAATTAGATTCCTCACCCATGCCTGTAGTGCTCATTCAGGAGAAGGATGGGATGAGAAGGCCTCGTTGGCAAGACCAACTTCCTTGTCCTCATGAAATGAATATTGGTTCTGTATGTGTCACCCTATGGGGTCGGTGTCTAGTGAGAGACTGTTAGGGTAACCTTAGATGGGGGCTGGGGCCTAGTGAGAGACTATCAGGGTAAGCCATGGATGGGGGCCGACATCTATCTAGAGATTGTCAGGGTAACCATGTTAGGACCATGTGATGACACTCACCCCTACTGTATCCTAGCATTCCCTAGTGTTGTTGCCTCTTGAACTATTGTTGAGATGCTTATGATATTGACCTATGTTGTGGGTGTCATTTGTTGTCCTTGTTCCTTATAGTCTTTTGTCTACCTAATTGTTTGTTGTAGTGGAACCTTATGTTATCTCCTAGCATGGGGGGTGGACCTCAGGGTTCCACATGGTTGGGTGGATGTGCATTACTCCATTGGTTTATCTGGTGCCGTGGTTCATGGATGTATCCCTCATAGCGGATTCCAGTTGGCACATGTATCAAAAGACATATATGGTATTTTATGTATTTAGAAAAGAAGAGCTTTTGTATCAATGTAAATATGTAATATGAACTATTTTGAACTTGGAAGCTTTATTGCAAAATGTTGATGTACCTATCTAATGATGAAAGCAGTTTGATATTTTATGTAATTGGAATGAATTATGTATGTTATTGAATTATTGCTTAATTTTAATAATGCAGTTATGTAATCCCTTGGGCCATTAGTTTAACTTGAAGTAAATTGGATTATGTCAGACTTTGTTATTGATCTTTCTTTATAATTTTTTTTTTTTAAAAAAAATCACCCTTTTATTGCTTAGTTGAACTTAACTTTCTAGGGTTGCATGACGGGGCATTACACTTGGTATGAAAGCGAGGTTGCAACACTGAGACCTCTTGATTATTGTTGTTTCTTTAGGTTAAATGGTTTTCTCTTTGTGGTGAGTTGCTAATAGTACCTCCCACTTGTGTGCATTAGTATGACATTAGGAGGTTGATAAGTTTGCAGACTTGCTCATTAAGAAATGAATTCTTTATGCCCTATTTTACTTATGTGTCTACATTTCTGAAAATGTGATGATATATTTGACAATATGTTTTTCCTAAATGTTAGAGCTTATTGTTTTGTTGAGGCTTTGAGTTTCTCTTGTGGTCTCTAGTGTCTTATAAGAAAGAAGCATGGTTATTGTTAGTGCATGTAATTAAGTATTAGAATGATCTAATCATCTGTTGGCATCATGCATTGTGAGTCATGTGGTTTTGTGATGTTGTCATGTGTGGGGTATCTTTATGTGGTTGCTTGAAAATCTATATCTAACCCCTAGTTGGTCATGACATCATGTGGAAGATCTATTGTGATTTATGAAAGTTATCATTATGTATGCCTGCGTAAGAACATTGTGCAAGAGATCAAATTGGAGCTTGTGTTGGACCCATAAGATTATGAATGTGATATTGTAAGTCAATTATAGTTATCAATTATTCTTGTGTGTGACATCATACATGTCTTATGTAAATATCTTCTTGTATAAGGAAGTAATTGCATATTTTCATAGATTAGTAAAAAGAAATTGTACTGCATTAAAGATAGAAGTTGTTTGTAAATAAGTAGTGACTTTGTTGTCTTAAATCTCTGTATAAATGATGCTTAGATATGAGAATGTAGATAACTTAATTGTTAGTGTATGGTGTACGTTCTCTAATGCATTCTGGACCTTGTGTCCTTGAGTGTTGTGTAGCAGATACTCCCTTTTTGTGGCTACAATTATGTTTTGTAACTTGGTTGTTTTAGAATTTTTCATGGTTGTTTCAAGTGTTGTAGGGGGTTAACAGTGAATTTTCTTTCTTTGAACATTTTTTTATGACAGGAATGGTCACCAAAACTCCTTTCTTTGTACTTGATTTATTGTTGAAAATTGCCAACACTTTGTGACTTAAGATTGGATTTCATTACTTTCCCACTTGGGTTTGCATTTATTTTTAAAATCTCTATGGTGGCTATTCCGAATGTTTGTTTCTATTGCTCTCGTTTTGTGTTGTTTCTATCATGTTCATTTCGTACCTCTAATAGTATGTTCAATGGAGGACTGCACAGAGGATTGTACTTTGTATGTTGGTAAATAGTTGAAAGAATAGTGGAAATAAGATATGAGATGTATTTTTCCTTGATCATATGTGAATGCAATTCTCAAAATCGTATGAAATTATCAAAATATGTGTGATTAGATATAACTAGATCACATGATACACCTCAGAGGTAAAGAATTGATGTTCTTGTTGTTGTTATGGAATGATTGTTCCTGTCTTATGAACAATTGCTTAATATGGATGTGTATGTAGGCAATAGAAAGTTGCAATACTAACATGTTATTTTTCCACCCTAGTCTGTTACTTCCTGGAGAAAGTTAAGTTTTGGGGGGGAGGATGTAGTGCCCCTCCATTCTCACCTTGGATGTGCAGGTGGTCAGGCTAAGGAGCATGAAGATGAAGGTAAAATACTTGAAATACTTAGGGTATGATAAACATGTTGATCATAGGCTCACTGTTATGATACTCATTGATGTTTATTATGATGACACTGTTGATACTTTATAATTAGTACATTATGCTTATGTTGTGATCAATTATGGATTAAATGATTATGTAGATTAGTTTTACTATGTGATTTATGTGACTATCTGACTATGTGTTATCTAGTTGTTTAGCTACTAATGAACTTGCTTAATGTGGATATTTGTGATGTGTTTTGTGAAGGGACAATGTAGTATTACTCATAATGAGTACCCTACTATGTTGCGATTCCCTGTCACTATATGCCTGTTTGGATGATTATATATATGTCTGTATTCAACACTTGTGTTTGCAGCAGGTTGTAGGTACCAGGCATCAACCCCACCTAATTTGGCTGGTCTGAGCGTGCCTTCATACCAATGGATGTTGTGGAAGGGAGATAACATGAGGTCCCTCAATTTGTCAACATTCTCTATGAGGATGACTACTCAGTCATGGACTTTGTTTGTTTGATCGGATGGGTATGATTATTGAGTCCTTGTTGCTCTTTGGTATGTAGTCTTTGAGTCATTTTGTTGATCTAATGTTTTATCAAGTAGATTATTAATCCGTTTTGTAAGTAAATAACATTAGGTTTAAAGTATATTAAATATTTCTCTATGTAGTTAAATAAGTAATGTTAATTTTGAAATATTGTTTCAAATAATAATTAAATTTATGATTTTAGTAAGTAAGAATAATAATAATAATAAATAAATAAATTATAGATAGTTAATATTGTATGTAGTGAACAAATAATCTTGTGTGTGTATATATATAAATATATAAGTCATTATTTTATGTTATTTATAGATTATTATTAATAAAGTGAGTTCTATTTTTATGATTTTACGAGAATCTCCTTGATAATGGAAAAATTAATATATTTCATTTCTAGGTGTGAGTGGATTCCCATAACAGAAAATCTGTTGCAAGGTGTGGCCCTTGGTCTCCTTGTCCAGTGTTGTGCTGCGGTGGTTTGCGATAAGGGCTTAACCGCGTCCCATGCTTGTTAAGTCAAGTGGTTGTATTAGGCATTAATAGGTCGATCTTTTGGTACAACAGCAGCTAACAATTGGTATCAGAGCCAAGGTCATGGGGTCAAACCCTGCGCTTGTGCTAGGGGGGATTGTTTCAAGGTGTGGCCCTTGGTCTCCTTGTTCAATGTTGCACTGTGGTGGTTTGCAACAAGGGCTTAACCACCTCCCGTGCTTGTTAAGTCAAATGGTTGTATCGGGCATTAATAGGTTGTTCTTTTGGTGCAATGGCAGCTAACAAAATCTTGGAGTGGGAATTTATTGAATTTGCCTATTTTTATGAAAGGAGGGATATTTGAGGGTTTTTTGGTCTATAGTTTTGGGAGAAGGTCTGGCAGAAGAAGAATTGGGGAAAGAGAGGAATTTAATGAGAGGAGGGTTCTAAAGATTGAAGGTTATATCTAGGTATGTCAATATTGTTTGAAATGGTGAATCTTTGTGTATGATACTTTAGTCTATCTCACTTTCAAATTGAATGCATTTCTTTTTACTCTCTAAGTCTCCTCTACAATGTCATTTAATTTTTTTTAATGTAATTATTTGACTCTGCAAAATAAATGCAATCTTTTAATCATTTTCTTCTATCAACAGCCCTACCCATTTCTTATTTGGTAAATAATCCCAACTTTTTCTTGTAACTTGCAATTGTTCCCTCTATTAAGTTGAATGAAAAATTCTCTGTAGCCGTTTTCATCAGCATGCTCACTGAGTGTTCCCAAGCCTTTCATCAATTATTTTTTCCCAATCTACAAAATCCTCTCCGATGACTGACGGTTCACTCTGGAATTAGTAATCGTTTCTCATATTGAAACTTGATTCTTTGCCAGACGACCTCATTGGAAGCATTTTTGACCAATGAAGCTATGCAATTTACTCTGATGCAATGTTTTCATAATCAAATATTTAAAGCATTGTCAATAATAATTATTAAACTACAATTTTTCCCCTGTAGACGTCTTGGCAGAAAGAAGATGGATTTATTCAATTGTTTCTCTGCAATCTTCCTCCTACATCCACCGTATGGTCTCATCTGAGGCATTTTAAAAAATAACTTCAATTTCTTCATATCGCACTATTGATAGTACTAAATTCATGAAATGTAATTTATCCTTTCTACCAGATATATATAAGCGATGCTTCTGTTACATTAAATTTTTTTTAAGAAATTCAACAAGCTATTAGCTTTTATTTACCTTCAGCCAGCAATCCATTTTGTGTGCCCTACAATTTCTTACCATAGTATGGTGTTTTTTGCTGAATTGCCTTCAAGATTGGCATTTGAATCAACCTCTCACAGTAGTCTATATGAAATATGGCTGGGAGATTATATTGATTCCCTAGAGAAAACCGAATCTCAATCTTTTCTGAAAACCTTTCATTTCTCAATCCATAATGGAATTGCATTAAACTTCTTAGCTAAGTTAGTGCTTATTCGGTAACTCTTAAATTTCAACATACAACTTTTCATACATGCATTCTAATCAAATTTCTCAATTCTTTGAAAAGTTTTCATAATGAATAGAAGTGAATAAATGAATCTTTATTTGCATAATTAATTTTAACCTTGTTAAGAAATATGAATAGTAAGTTTTAGTGAAATAGTAATTGGCTTATTTAGGTTAGTTGAATAAGAAGTAGAATAGATATTTTCCCTATTACACTCATGTGTAACTAAATTTTAGATAGGGATATTAGAAAACACTTTTCTTTTTAATTTTTACACTTGTAGATATTTAATTTTTCAAATATATATAATTTGAAATTTAAATATTCTTTACATTTGTTTTCTTCTAGAGTTAGGTAAAGAAATCTATTGAATAGTATGGATCTAGAAAACTTATCAAATTAATTTAACCAATTTTTGCATTTATAGTGTTGGGTAAGATTAGTAGTTTAAACTATTAGAATAGGATTTGGGATAATTTTAGATTTCTCAAAACCTATTGTCTTAGTAAACATAATGCGAGTTGTAGATTTTAGATGATTTAATATCGTGGTATAGGTTATGTTATAAGAAATAATTATATTTTTTTTAAATTTAGATATTAGAGTTAATCAAGTTTATAATCAGAGAATATTTACTTAAATTATATGATATTAATTGTTGTGTGTCTAGAAAAGATTGGTAAATTTGTAAAGTTCATAACTTAATTATTTAGTTTAGTTAATCTACTTTGTCATAATATAAATATCAGATTGTTATGATATTATTTTGAATATTGATTTAAATTAGTTTTTTGAATTTAAATAATTATTATTCAAATTTATTTAACTTATAGATGATTCTTTTCTTAGTCTTCTTTTGTGATTTTTTTAAAATATGTAAATTAGAAACTAAATCTTAATAGACTTGTTAGAAAATCCTCTTTTATTTAGAAACTGAATCTTTTTATTCCTTTAGAATGTATCATTCTTCTTGATTTATTAAATAAGAATTTTTCTTGTTTATTTAAAGGTAAATATGACTTTGCCTTGTAAATAAAGAAAAAAATTATCTTGTTATATATAAAGTATTTATCTTGTATTTATAGAAAGATTTTATACTGTAAATATAGAAATAATATGATTTTATCTTGTATATATAAGAATATTAGTAGTTTTATCTATTATTGGACTTAAGGTATGGATAATAAATAAAGCCTCTTAATATATTTTTGTCTTAGTCAAATTGATATAAATTATCATATTACAAATATTAAATTGTTATTTTAGACCTAGTTATAGGGTGTGTATGATGACCTTAGTTAAGTCTTTAATTTAGTATGAATTAGGATATTTTACGTAGTGTGCATATAGTTAGTCTATGAATTTAATTTATGATTGTTATATGCCTAGATATCTTTGGTATATTTTGGTCGAAGTTAACATTTAGTTTAGATTTAGTAAGACTTGTCAAGTGTATATATATATATATATATATATATATATATATATATATATATATATATATATATATATATATATTGCTTCCTCTTCACCTTAAGGAATTTTGTGATCATATAATGGAGTCTAATCTTATTTATGACTTAAATTAAAGATTGTGCTTAGTTATGAAATTGGGTGAGTAAGTGGTGGTTAGGTTTGATATGATGTAAAACATTTAGCATTTAACTCATATACTTTCTAAAGATTTAAATGGATGATCAGTTTTAATCTACTTTATGATCCTTTATGTTTTGCTTATATAATTATTTTGAATAGAAATAAAAAAGTTGTCTAGAATTTTAATAAGATCCACATCAGTGTAGAAAGTGGTTTAGTCTAATAACAAGTAGTATCTTGTTTGACTGAATTTACTATTATAGGATAATTGGTAACCTTTCAAGTTATTATTGTTCTGCATTGTTGGGATAGAGTTACCTTATGTTGTTAGATGATTGATCATGCTTGGAATAATGTTACATTCTTTAAGACCATTATTAGTGCATCGGATCATATGTTATATTTGTGGTTTTGTTGTTAAATTATTGATCTTGGTTTAGGATGTACTTTAGAAAAGGAATGTGATGTGTGACCATTATGTTTTAATGTTGTCAAGTGTTGTAGAAGTTGTTTCCAGAGGCCTAAGAGGGTGTGAATGTGAGATGAATGAAATTCACTCTTGTAATATTGTCTCCTTTTTTATGTTGGTATGATACATGTGGAAGATGGTGTGACACCCCATCATGCAACCCTAGAGAGTTAGATAACAAGAACAAAATTATAGAAATAATTTTTTTTTGAAAGCAAGAAATTACAATAATAGTAGCCAAAGATATCATTATACACAACATAAAGAAAAGTGTACTTCTAACTCCTCTAGGGAAACATAACTACATCAGTTGATCATAAGGTCTTAACAACACAAGTGTTATACATCATACTACTACAGATAAGAACAACTTTTACATTTGCAAGATAGTTAATTTACAAAGTTACAATACAAGATTACAAGACTGATCATGTCAGTTTACAAATAAATACTTATGAATGTATACAACAACTCTGAGAATGTAAAGTAATATGAAACTGGAACACTTCTGTACTAGACTTGAACTAATTTTCTAAGAAGACCAATGGATAGCTCTACCACCCAACCATGTGGAACCCTGAGGTCCACCCTTCTAATCTAGGAGATAACAACAAGGATTCCACTAAGCCAAAGGAACAGCATCAAATATAACCAAATGAATATACACTTGACACAACCAACCATATTAACAAGACTGCAGAAGATAAGGTAATGCTTCAGAGGGAACAATGAAAACATAAAGAGGGAAGTAGCTAAGCTACAGTGAGGAGAGTGTCATCGCATGGTCCTAATCATGGGTTATCTAGGCTATCTCTCACTAGAAGCCAGCCCCCATTTATGGTTATCCTGGTGAACCTTTTTGGCACCGGCCCTGTAGGGTGACACATGCAGAGCTTACACATCTGCTCATGTGGACAAGGAGGTCAACCTTGGTAACCAGGCCTTCTCATCCCATCCTTAGCCTTTGAGAGCACTCAAGGCATGGGTGAGGCAACATACTTATCTTTTTATGTGAAAGACTACCCGATCCACCTAGATATATTTTTATGTTATCACTTGATTACAACTTCCATGGAGTTATCTTGGCAGCCACTTTGGGCACCGGCCCCACCATGTAAGCCACTCTCCTTTCTACACTAGCAACCCTTATCCAACATCTAAAAAAAATGACATGCATGAGCGAGGGACTATAAGACATCTAAATTTCCACAACCATCATGTTACATAAACAGTTACAAAGTTCCATATCCACAAGACTTTTTCCCCCATCCAAAACAAACTTGATTCATTTATACCATTACATTAACATGCCACAAATTTGAACCAAAGACCAAGAAGCCAAAGCTCTAGAGTTAGGTAGGTTGAACACAAAACCAATGTTAAAGTAATCATTTTCTAGCAAGGACAATGCTTACGTGTCTTGACACAAAGTAGTTATGACATCTCTCTAGATACTCACTTCACACTTAGCCAAATCATAGTCATAAACTCAAACCCCAAATAGACACAATGATCCAATAAAAGCATATAGATATGACGAGGATAATCAAGTATATGAGATTCAATATACTCCTAACCTTAATGTGAAATTATCTATGAGATTATAGCTTCCTTTCAAAGAAAATTTTAGATTGCGGAATTAACAATTTCTCTACAACACCGAGAATAAATTTCCTAGCTAATTTCCTAACAACTACCATCTACTAATAAAAACAACCCAAAATATATTTGCTAAGCATGAATTTCCAACTACGATTTACTAATTACACTTCCTAATATGAACAACTACAATTATACAATTTTTCTTGCTATAATAATAAACTTTTCGTCGATCATCTAACTATTACAATTTCTAATAAAACAACTTATAAAAAAATTATATTTTCTTACGAGCATAAATTATCATCTAACAATTACGATTTCAAATCAAACATTATAAAAAAAAATGTATTTTTCCCATTAGCATAAGTTTTCCCATCGCTACCCACTATCTACAATACCCTAACAAAACAACTACAAAATACATTTACTTAGCTATGAATAAACGACTACCCATTTACCTTCTACGACTACAATTCTTAATAATAACATCTATATATATATATATATATATATATATATATATATATATATATATATATATATATATATATATATCTTTTCTCATAAGCATAAATTTTCATCTAATATTTTACCAATTATAGTTTCAAATGAAACAACTACAATATAAATCTATTTCGCAATACATATCAATTTCTAATTTAACATTCAAATACTGTAATTTCTAAATAAACAATTTACTAATATACATAAATTTTTCTAAAACCTCCACTTCCCATATAACATGCTAAGACAACAATTTCTACTAAAAAAAATACCAACATGTATATCTTTGCAGTAATAATGAGATAAAAGTATAAAATAGAATATAATACAATCCTATTTCAAATTTGGCAGAAAGTTTAAGTATGAAATTGACAACGTATCCTAACTCATCATCAGATTTTGCTATGCAATTCTTGTTGATAACTGAGAGGGGGGGTGAATCAGTTATCTTAATTATTTGACTTTCTTTTCTTCTTTAACAAATAGAGCAATATCAAATCTTATCAGTATACATAATAATGGAAGCAAAAATAAACTCAACACACCTGACACAATATTTTTGATGTGAAAAACCCTATTAAGGGAAAAACCACAAGTTGATTAACCCAAGTTTGTATTCTCTGTTAAAAGAATAAGGTAGTACAAAATGGCACTTGCCAATTAGGGCTCACTGCCCGAGCACACTGCTCACAAGAGGCTCACTACCTACAATAGTTTATAGAGGTGAATTAGATTCTTGAACTGATGAGAAGCATCCACATGTGCTTAGGTTCAGTTTCGGTTAAGCTCAATACACTGATCTACTGCACTTCATTCTTCCTCTACCTTAGAGCTGCTGTTATGTCACATACCAGATCTTTATTGTTGCTTCCACACTTCTCTCTGCTTTTCTTCACACAACACTACACACCCATTCTCATCTAAATCCATCTAGTATATATATCCACACCAATGATCTCAACACCTTTCTAGTCGGCATCTGAAATAGTCAATATTTTCCCAGACTCTGACCTATCAGCTGAATCCTTGCTTATCAAGTGATGCGTATCAAGAAGATGCTTATAGGAGTCATCAATCATGTTGGCCAATCATGAATGATACCTCAAGAAACTTGATCACCATCAATATCTCATTTGGATTAAGGTCTGATGCTCTACCGGTCAGTTCTTCCTTAGTCTACTCTACCAAACAGGAACCTAACACTTAGGTGTTCATATATTTTCACTCTTACATCACCGAAGGCTTAATATCTGGAATATATTAGTCAAGATACTCCACTTGACTTCCCCAAGTCCACGCTTTACTGAGATACTTCCTCAGAGAGATCTGGACCTGACTGTCAGACCTTGCTACATACTCTATTCTTGCTTACCAGACCAATATACACTTCAGTCCATCTTCTAGTATGGTCATATCATGTCCTACAGATGTGTGGAATGGACTTTCTTGCCATCAATGGCAACACTCATGAAGCCACATAGTGGCTCTTGCCAATAATCTCCCCCTTTGGCATTGATGGCAACACTTACTGAAAAATGACTAAGTGTTATAGTAAACTCCCCCTTGGATGATGCTCTGTTCTTGTGTACACTTTTTCGGAGCTCCCCCTTAGCTATATCCCTCATTTTTCACCGCTTCTCACCCCCCTTTGACATCAATGGCAAAGGGTAGGATCCGTTTACGAAAATTCCCAAAAATCCAACTATACTTAACCGCATAGGAGTATATACATATTATACTTACATATATTGAAGAATGTCTGTAAAGGTTGTCTTCAACTAGAAAAATTTTGTTGCCTAACTTTGCTTCATTCTATCCAAGATTGAGATGTGACCACTCAATAGAAATGCAAAAGCCTCTGCCCTCTTCAAATCTGTTGGATCATTGGTCTGGGCTGTGGTCTGAGCATTAGTTAGAGCCTCATGCATGGCCTCTAACTTAGGGATAATTATCCCTTTGAGTTCACTTAACCTATTTATTCTATTTTTCTTCTCCTTCTCAAGCTTCTTTATTTCATTTAACACTGCAATAGTCTGGCACTCTTGTTTTATTATGGAGGAGGTGAGAGAATCAAAATTTTGAGATATACTTGACATTTTATCCTCTTGCTCTTTCATTTTCTTCTCAATATCCTTTGTTACCTTGGACTAGGATAGACAAAATTTATACATTTTTCTGCCATCTTTGAGAGCATTTTCTAAGCTCTTTATCCCAATATCCATAACTCTCCTATCATTTATTATTAATCCTTGTACTTCAGAGAATCTCTTTTCCAAAAACTCCTTCCAGACCTTTTTTTCTGCTGACTTTTCTAAGGAATCAAAATGTGTATGAACATAATTTACAAGAGACTTTAGATTACTAGATGTGGAGGCTGAAAGATCCTTTTGGAAGGATGGCATGATCTTCTCCAATACACCGGATGTAATTTCTATGAGCTCATAGTCTTCCATGTGAGACTTCAAAAAAATTTCTTTTGCCTTTGCTTGAGTAAAGGATGCTAGCTTCATGGTTTGAACCGAGGAGAGGGAGTCAAAATTGAATGGATCTTGAAGTAGTTCTGGTTCATCAGATTCCATCATCTCTTTGGTCAAGAAATCTTTGACAGTTTCTGTAGTGTCTCTTGCTGGAGACAGAGTCTTCTTTCCTTCTGCAGTCTCAGAACTGTTTCCTGGGGTCTTCTCTATTTGGTCTTTTTCTTTTTCCTTTACTTCTTCTTCTTGACTAATTTTCTCCTCTAATATTTCTTCTTCTTTAGATCTGGAGTCTACAGGGGAAACAAGAGGAGAGATGTTTGCTTCTTTAAGGACTTCCTGTTCCATAGCAGAGGAATCTAGGTCCTTAGCTTTCTCCACACCTATTTCTTTTGAAACTTCTACATTTTTCTCTGTAGGATCTTCCTTTGATGTACTGAGTCCTTCATCATTCATGATAGAGGGTTTATCACCTAAGTCCTCTATAACAGGAATATTGAATCTTTTATAAGCATTCCAAAGCATCTCTTCTGTTTCTTTTGCCACGTTGTTAGTCTCTCCAAGCATAAGCTGATTCATTCTAGCTTTGCTCTGGAACTCATCCTTGCAATCTTTGAAGATCATATTCATTTATTTCTGAGTGATTGAAGGATAGAGCTAGATAGCTATCTGTTCCCAAATCTCAAGGTCCTTTGCCTTAGCATTGTTTTTCCTTATTTCTAGTTCCTTCTCTAGGCTCTTAGGAATTAGAGATATGATTTCAACAAATGCCTTATTATAGATATTCAGATACCTGATTGTAGCTTCTTGGAAGATCTTCTAGTCACCTTAATTATAATCATCATAGAATTTAGTCATTGGTTTTAGATTCCCATCCATAGTGACTGATTTGACTACATCATCAATGGACAGAGTGGGCCTTTCAACAAACTCTTCTACCTTCTCTTCCTTGTCTTGACTGGTTGAGGGTTCACCAGAAGTTTTTTTTTCTTCTTTATTTTCTTTACTTCCTCATCTATCTCTGTCTCTTCATCATCCTTGAGGCTTGTGTATGATCTTGTAGCCTGTCTTTTTTCTCTTTTTTCCTTTACTGGATGATTTTACTTCCAGTTTTGATGCTTTTGAGCTCTTAGCAGTGGCAGGTGCAGAGTTCTTAGAGGATCTGGTTTAGGAGTGTGCTTCTACTGGAGCACTTTCTTTTTTTGCTTCTTCCTTTTATTTCTTTGGTCTTTCTATCTTCTCACTCTTTGCATCAAGTGCCTCTTTTGAAATGCCATACCTTTTCGCAACATTCTCTACTTCTTTTCTCACTTTTCTCTTCATCTCCGGTTGTCTTAGTTCTGCATGAATCTTCAAAGGTTCCAAACCTTTCTACCTTAGGATCCTGGGGTTGACTGAGCATGTGTTGAACATGTAGCTCTACTATTTTCTCATCTACTTCATACCCCATTGGCATGATCCAGACTACCCTTGGCTCCATTGCCTCCATTAGGCACTGATCAGTTTCTACCATAAACTAAATTGTATCCTTATACTTTTCAACTAGAGATTGGGGGATTCTCTCTAGCTTGCATCATATTCTGAAAGTTCTTGAAGTAGCTCCAAAGTGTTGTGTTTTGTGCCTTGGCATCAGCAAGTCCATGCAAATAATCCCTGAATTGTAGGGCAACAGGTCTATTATTTTGCCATATCTATCCACTAGATTTGGGTAGCTCATTCATATAATAGAAGAACAAACAAAGTATCAAGCCACCATATTTGAAGGATTTCTTCTTGTCCTTCTTTATCTTCTACAAATTTTCCAAAAGCTGGTTTAGAAGGAGCTCACAGAGATCATAGTTAGCATTCTTCCTTAACATTTCATAAGCAATATATACAGTAGTTTCAGATACTGAATTCTCCTGTTGGAGTGATATATCTTATAGCCAATTATCATTGATGCAAATTTGATGTCCGGATCAATAATATGTTCTATAGTCATTGCTCTCTTCTCAAATTTTGATCCAGTTGCCTCACTGTCTAATTCTTGATGGATTTGAGAGTAGGTAGCCCACCAGATGAGTGCAATCTAGTAACATCCCTAATGGCATCCTTGGTTATCTTGAATGGCCTCATTAACCACATAAAGCTAGCATGCATTCTACTCAGAATATATCGGACCCATTCATCTTCTACAAAATAGGGGAAATGGATGTACTGTCCAAAATGCTTAACTCGGATTGCCTTGTACTGAGGTTTGAGTTCAAAGGAATCATCTTTTAATTGTTTGTGATAGATATCCATTAGTTTGGACTCTCTGAATTCCTCAATGTTTGCAAGAATATATGCCCTAACATCTTCAACATGCAAAACCCCATGCGAAATGCTAGAAAATGCACCTAAGGGATCCACTTCTAGAGATTTGTAGGGATGTTTCTTAAATTTAGGGCACGACCTATCAGTAATCTTCACAACATTCAGAGTAGCCATCTTAAAGATTTAGAGAGATTTTGATCAAGAATGGAAAATACCTTTTTCACTTTTAGGGTTCACGATATGAGTCAGATTGGGTTGTAGGATGAATCAACTTCTGCGGTTGATCTTTGAGAGGTTTGAGACAATTTAGTTGCAAAATGTGCAAATGACAAGAGAATGAACCCTTTTATCTCTAAGCAAACCCTAATTCCACATTGCAATAAATGCACAACTTAAGTCATTCTGATTGCCTTGTTCTCCTTATTCTGAGAAAGATCTTTTCTCAGATCACTGAGATAAACTTAGAGTTATTTTAGTGATTAATGACAATTTATCTTCCTTTCTCCAATCATTTGATCTATCCATAGATCAAGATTTCTCAATTTTGAATCATGCCGGATCTAACTTTGAAAATCCTACTTCTTACCAGATGACTGTTAAACTTGATCAATCTTGGAAGATTAACCTCTTCTAAACTACTTACGGATCTTCCATATCTTTACCAAGGGTTATTTAGATATTTCTCTGAGAGCCCTTTTAATCCGCAACCTTCCATGTGCCAATTTTAAACACCAATTGACTGGCTGGGGGAAATTGTTTTCTTTTGTGACTCCCCCTGAGCCAAAGCCCATCTATTTAGTTTCTGGAAGAGATATCAACACCAGATTCTGGTGTGAATCCATCCTCAACATTTTCTGTACTCCTCTTCACCCAAATCTTGTTCATTTCCCTTTGAATTTCATCTGCATTCACTTTTCCTTTTCCTTTGTCTTGGTTTTGATTATGATGTACCAGACCCTTTTTGTCCTAAATCTTGCTCCTACAGAATTTGGCAATATGACCGAATCTATTGCAATTGTAGCAAACAATATTTCTTTGCATATTTGACTGATATCCTCTTGATCTACATTGATTAGCCATATGTCCCATTCTATTGCATGCAAAGCATCTACAATTGAATGAATTGTTTATTTGCATATTTCTACACTCATGAGATTTGTGACCATACCTTTTGCAATTGAAACACTCTCTGGAGAAGGATGAATTAGTCTGATTCATTCTTCTTCTGCACTAATTTTCTTTGTGACCAAAGTTATTGTAGTTGTGGCAGTATCCACTGAAGGATGGATATCTTTTAGCATTAGGTTGCCTTACTAGAGGTCTTCTAGGTCTATTCCTAGGATTTCCTGATCCAGAGTTCTTCTGACCGGATCCAGAGCTTTCACCTTTCTCATACCCCAAGCCTTTTTTGTCATCAACCCTCTTCTGGCTTTGAAGAAGAACTTCAAGTTGAGTAGAGCTTATCTTGAATTTCTCTTTGTATTCATTTGCTATTTGAAGATCCCTTTTAAGAGTGTCAATTTGATTCTTAAGTTGTTCTTCATTATCTCTAGCTTCTTCAAGATCAGATTCTAGATGCCTAATTATTCTATCCATTTTGTGGTAGTCTTCTAACTTCTCCTTGAGAGATTGTCTTAAATCATCTTTAGTTTTTCTTTTCTCTTCAATTTCTTGGGTGAATTTCATAACTCCTGATTCTATTTCATGTCTTACCATAATAACCTCTTTTGATAACTTTTCACATAACTTGGTTTTCTCCTTCAGATCTTCATTTGTATCATTGGCTTCACCTTGACTTGCCAACTACTAAAGTAGTTCCTTTCTCTTTTTCATAGAGATACTCAGTTTCTCTTTTAGTTCATTTATGAAATCATCATCCTGTTTGAGTCTTTCCTTCAAGTTGTTGACTTCGGAGTGAGATTGCTCAAGATCATCTAGGGAAGATTGAAGGTGTTCCCTCATACCATACATATCCATTGAGATTCCTAGATCTTCCTCAAGCTGTTAGGCTCTGTTTGGAGGAATGTAGCTTTAATACCAATTGTTGATAACTGAGAGGGGGGGTGAATCAGTTATCTTAATTATTTGACTTTCTTTTCTTCTTTAACAAATAGAGCAATATCAAATCTTATCAGCATACATAATAATGGAAGCAGAAATAAACTCAACACACATGACACAATATTTTTGACGTGAAAAACCCTGTTAAGGGAAAAACCACGGGGTGATTAACCCAAGATTGTATTCTCTATTAAAAGAATAAGGTAGTACAAAATAACACTTGCCAATTAGGGCTCATTGCCTAAGCACACTGCTCACAAGAGGCTCACTACCTACAATAGTTTATAGAGGTGAACTAGATTCTTGAACTGATGAGAAGCATCCACATGTGCTTAGGTTTAGTTCCAGTTAAGATCAATACACTGATCTACTGCACTTCATTCTTCCTTTGCCTTAGAGGTGTTGTTCTGTCACATACTAGATCTTTATTGCTACTTCCACACTTCTCTCTTCTTTTTTTCACACAACACTACACACCCTTTCACATCCAAATCCATCTGGTATATATATCCACATCAATGATTTCAACACCTTTCTAGTCGGCATCCAGAATAGTCAATATTTTCCCAAACTCTGATCTGTCAGTTGAATACTTGCTTATCAAGCGATGTGTATCAATAAGATGCTTATAGGAGTCATCAATCATGTTGGCCAATCATCAATGATACCTCAGGAAACTTGATCACCATCAATATCTCATCCAGATTAAGGTCTGATGCTCTACCGGTCAGTTCTTCCTTAATCTACTCTGCCAAACAGGAACCTAACACTTAGGTGTTCATATCTTTTCACTCTTACATCACCAGAGGCTCAATCTCTAGAATATATTAGTCAAGATACTCCACTTGACTTCCCCAAGTCTGCGCTTTACTGAGATACTTCCTCTGAGAAATCCAGACCTTACTGTCAGAGCTTGCTACATACTCTGTTCTTTCTTACTAGACCAAGATACGCTTCAGTCTATCTTCTGGTATGGTCATATCATGTCCTGCTGATGTGTGGGATGGACTTTATTGCCATCAATGACAACACTCATGAAGCCACATAGTGTCTCTTGCCAAAAATTCTAACTATTGTTTAGACAAGAATTTTAATAGAAGCTTTCTAAAATGGTAACCACACACCACCCTCTAAGCTCACTGAAATCTCAAAACACTCAAGTCAAAGGAAGGAAAACATAAAATCTGCCAACACTAACACTGTGGTTGACACAATTCATGGAAATCCCATGCTGGAAACAATGAACAACAACATTATTTCCCAAAACGTCTGGCAAGGAACACAAAATGCCTAACTAGAAACAATAAATAACAACATCATTTGCTAAAACATCTAGCTCAAGACAATGAATAATAGCATCATTTGCAATATGTCTAGCTAGGAACACAAAACGTCAGGCTAGAAGCAATGAGTGATAGCATCTGATATAGGAAAAAAATAGGCAAAGAACTGAAACAATACAGAAGCATTGAAAGGTTATGGCGATAGTGACTGGAAGGAGTATTATCAAAAGATTATAGAGAGCTCCAATACTCCCAACGGTGGATTTAATCAATGGGTTCAGCAACATAAAGATCCAAATGAGAGGATGGAACGAGTTTTAATAGATAGAAACCACAGACACGTCTGAGGATGAAAACACACTTGGATAAAGTAGAGGCCATCAAAAGATAAGGTAATCGGCCACTGTCAGTTAAGACTCATTGAATCTAGAAGAAAGAATTCTGCAGAACCGAATGGTAATGTCGAAGGCACGGTAACGATGAGTGAGGACCAAATAGGGGAATATTTAGGGTTGAAAACAAATTTAGACTCATAGCAAGAGGGTTTTGCTGCAAATCATCATACTGATGGTTAAGGCTAGGTGAGGCCTTACTATGGCATAGAGAACAACCATGGATGAATGGTTCAAGATATTGGCAATGGATTTTTTTTTAAATGGCCATTTCTCTTTTGATGGGGTCACTAGAATGATTATACTAGATTGGATTCTAAAATTTGAGGAAGGTTTTGACACAAAATACATCAGAAGAGAAAAGAATTTTGGAATTAATTACAGAGGTTAAAACATTAACAACCCTCACGGTGAAATTCCCAAGATGGGAATGTGGTCAGGGCAACTACACTCGAACACATCGCATAGGATGATCATGCCAAAGAAATAAGATTTAAATTCTAAGCTACAGAGATGCAAATTTGTACACACATGCACAAAATGATCGTGATAACATAAGGTTTAATTTTCTAAGTTACAAAAATGTAATATTACATAGAGAACCAACATGACATACCCAAATTTCAATCCCACTTCAGGTCTTCTCCAATTCTCATCAAATTCTTTTCTTTTCTCCTAATTTTTCTATTCTCTTTCCAACTCCCCTCTCCAAAAGGAATCACCCAATATAAAAATGGCTCAGCTCATAAATTATCATAGACATGCATCTATTACCCAGAATCCCACTCCCCCAAAAATTTAAAATTTTACTAATAAAAGAGATTCTCCAAATCTTAAAAATTCACAATCGACAACTCATGACATTAATTTACTACCAAAAATTATTCTTTTAAATAACAACATAATAAGTAACCATACTAAAACTTATGATGGTAAATGAAACATTAAATAATTAATTAAGTCAGTAATACATTTTACTTAACAATATTCCAAATTTTACAACTACTTAGAATACTATTAGATTTAACATAATCATAGCAAGAACACATATACATAACTTAAAAAAACTCACAATGCTCCACAACACATGATGACCAACAACATGAAACAAGGATCAAATGTCACATCACGACAAAAGACCAGGACTGACCTAGCGGAATAAACCTCGCGTTTTCTCTCATCACCAATACCCATTGGTGCAAGAGTGGTGCAGGAGCACCTTGACTTCCATAGCAGTTTGATTAAAATGATCCAATATTGTAATGATTCATCATTGTATAAGGTTAATCAAGTCATTGTTATGTATTAAAGGTCACTAGGAAGTTCAAATATGCAAAATATTGCACACAATGTAATAGGTTGTTATGTAAAAATGCTAAAATGATGCACATTTAGAAGGTGAAGAGTCTTGTGGCTCTTGGTTCATTCCAAGATAGTGGAAACTGAAAAGACACTTTGTTATTCCTTTAAAAAAGGCCTTGTAACCATTAAAGATTCGGAGGTGATTGAAGCATAAAAATGGAATGTGAAAAGGCATTGTTTTTCTACATTTTCTTCAGAAAATCACTGTATTCCTGCTATCTACGGCCCTGTATAGACATGCATGGGTGTCTAATTGTTTGTAAGTGTTAGATCCCTCAATCAAATTCCATTTTCTTTTTTGTCCCATGCATTTTGGTTTCATTTTGTGAAAGATATTGCATTTTTAGTAAAAATTGTCAAAACCCTGATTTAGAATAACCCGTTTTGGGAAAAATGCCATAACTTTTGTTTCCACCGTTGGATCTTTATGTAACTTGGGTAAAATGTCTGTACCTATGTTATCTACAATCTAACTAAAGTGATTGACTTTATTTTTATTTTTGAGGAAGTTATGAATGACTGTTCGTGGCATTTCACAGTGAAATTTCTAAGTTTGAACCCTTGTAGTAGAATTACCAGTCCATTTTTAGAGCACATATTCCAAAGTAACCTATACCCATTCTAGAGTATGTTGTGGGGAGGCATAATGGGTATCTAATACATGTCTAATATTTGTATTTGGATGTTTACACAGAAAGTTATTGTGATTGTTCTCTGTTTGTAGGCTATTAACCTTTCTTGGGGTTTGTGAAGGAACTAGTAGTTTGAAGTTTGATCCACCTTTGCCAATGGATGGGATGAGATCTAATACAGGTCCAAACACCATTTCAAAGAAGAATTCAAGAACTTTAACTGTTGTTCCCACTTTTCTATGAAGATCCTTGTTTTTGGGCTCATTGGTGTAGTTGATCTTTTCCTTTGCATCAGATTGGTATCAGAAATAGCAAAAGCTCTAGGAGGAGATGTTGTATTTTTTCTTGTCACTGAGAAGGCAGGTGAAGAACTAAAGGTTGTGTTAGTGACCATTGTTTTTGTTTGCTAAGTTGTTTGGTTGCAGGTGCTTATCCATCTAGCTGCAGAAGGATGTTTTTTGAGGTTGTGTGTGTGGGCAAACAAGAGAAGGTCTGTAATAACCATTCTTCAATAGAGATTTGGTTGGAGAAGGATGTAGAGAGAAACCACTAAGGAGAGAGTGGTAGGTGCATCACTAAGATCTGCTGTTGGGTGAGATGAATGGTTTGGTGAGTTGGTTTGTTGGGAAGCAGTGAGAGACATGGATACCTGACTGAAGAAGCACTTGATGTTGTAGCTTGAAGAATACTCCACTGATGGGAGTAGAAGGAGCCTGAGGATGCTCTATGAAGGTGGTAGTTTGTTTGTTGGTTGGTTGGTCACCATTTCTATAGATTGGAAGATTGTAGCTGAGAAGATTGAAGATAAAGACAGAGGAAAGAGACTTTTGTTGCAGATACATTTCCAAGGGACTTGGAAATCTTTGTTGGTTGGTTGTATGGTGCAGGAACACCTTGACTTCCATAGGAGTTTGATTAAAATGATCCAATATTGTAATGATTCATCACTGTATAAGGTTAATCAAGTCATTGTTATGTATTAGAGGTCACTAGGAAGTTCAAATATGCAAAATATTGCATACAATGTAATAGGTTGTTATGTAAAAATGCTAAAATGATGCAAATTTAGAAGGTGAAGAGTCTTGTGGCTCTTGGTTCATTCCAAGATAGTGGAAATTGAAAAGACTCTTTGTTATGCCTTTAAAAAAGGCCTTGTAACCATTAAAGATTCGGAGGTGATTGAAGCATGAGAATGGAATGTGAAAAGGCATTGTTTTTATGTATTTTCTTCAAAAAATTATTGTATTCCTGCCATGTACAGCCCTTTACGGACATGCATGGGTATCTAATTGTTTGTAAGTGTTAGATCCCTCAATCACCTTCCATTTTCTTTTTGTCCCATGCATTTTGGTTTCGTTTTGAGATATTGCATTTTTAGTAGAAATTGTCAAAACCTTGATTTAGGGTAACCCATTTTGGGAAAAATACCATAACTTTTGTTTCCACTGTTAGACCTTTATGTAACTTGGGGAAAATGTCTGTACCTATGTTACCTACAATCTGACTGAAGCGATCGACTTAATTTTTGTTTTTGTGGAAGTTATGAATGACTGTTCATGGCATTTCATAGTGAAATTTCTGAGTTTGAACCCTTGTAGCAGAATTATCAGTCCATTTTTAGAGCACATTTTCTAAAGTAACCTATACCCATTCTAGATTATGTTGTGGGGAGGCATAATGGGTATCTAATACATGTCTAAGATTTGCATTTGGATGTTTATACAGAAAGTTGTTGGGACTATTCTCTGTTTGTAGGCTACTAGCCTTTCTTGGGGTTTGTGAAGGAACTAGTAGTTTGAAGTTTGATCCACCTTTGCCCATGGATGGGATGGGATCTAATATAGGTCCAAACACCATTTCCAAGAAGAATTCAAGAATTTTAACTGTTGTTCCGACTTTTCCATGAAGATCCTTGTTTTTGGGCTCATTGGTGTAGTTGAACTCTGCCTAGTATGAAGTTGAGTTGATCTTTTCCTCTGCATCAAAGAGCTTGCTCAAACTTTCTATATTAGGTGGAGTCGAGGCTCAGTACCTGCAATCTACATTCGACAATTGGTTGTATATGGTCAAATACATATATGTCAACATACACAGAGCCAACGAATCATGGCATAGTAGGGTGCTCGAAACGATTAGTACTACACCATCCCTGCTCTTGAACAAGATTAAAACCACTACATTTGAATTTAGATATCAACAAATCTAATAAAATATGCTAATATTAATCCATTACTAATCATGTCCAACTCATCATAACTAAAGTAATAATAATGTCATTATAAACTCATAACACATGTCTAAACTATATCAGTCGAACATAGTCCACCAAGATCAAAATAAACATAAACCTTAACCTGCTAATCCAAATGTCTCAGAATTGTTTAAATGCAATGAAAGACTAGCAACTATCTCAGAACTGACAGAGAGAAATGTGAAACTAACAACTATCACAAACCAAAATACGAGGGGCATTACATATGGAGAATGCCTTGCTCAGTGTACTTATTCATGTGATTATGATGAGCATGCAAGATGGGAATGTCTTGCTTGTGTAATGTGAAATGATGTATATTTTGAGAATGTTATAGTTCGTGCTTGGTTTATGTTATGGGTTGTGAGAATCTAGATGCAGTGAAGGGGGAGTGGCTTCCAATGTGGGATCGATGCCCAAATTGGCTGGCCAGGGTAACCCATTCAGAGTTTTGGTAATCAAGTGATAACTTAGTAATAAATCTAGGGGTTGGGTAGTTTTCACACTAATTAAGATAATTGGATTCTTTGAACCCATGCCTGTAGTGCTCATTTAGGATAAGGATGGGATGAGAAGGCCTAGTTGGCAAGATCAACTTCCTTGTCCTCATGAAAGGAATGTTGGTTCTGCATGTGTCACCCTATGGGGCCAGTATCTAGTGAGAGACTGTCAGGGTAACCATAGATGGGGGCCGACACCTAGTGAGAAACTATCATGGTAACCCATGGATGGGGGCTAGTATCTAACTAGAGATTGTCAGGGTAACTCATGTTAGGACCATGCGATGACACTCACCCCTACTGCAGCCTAGCATTCCCTAGTGTGGTTGCCTTTGGAAGTGTTGTTGAGATGCTTGTGATATTGACCTATGTTGTTGGTGTCATGTGTTTTCCTTGTTCCTTATAGTCTTTTGTCTACCTGATTGTTTGCTATAGTGGGACCTTATGTTATTTCCTAGCATGGGGGTGGACATCAGGGTTCCACATGGTTAGGTGGATGTGCATTATTCCATTGGTTTATCTGGTGCTGTGGTTCGTGGATGTATCTCTCGTAGCGGATTCTAGTTCGCACCTATATCAGAAGACATATATTGTACTTTATGTATCCAGAAAATAAGAGCTTTTGTATCAATGTAAATATGTAATATGAACTATTATGAACTTGGAAGCTTTATTGCAAAATGTTGATGTACCTATCTAATGATGAGAGTAGTTTGATATTTTATGTAATTGGAATGAATTATGTATGTTGTTGAATTATTGCTTAATTTTAATAATCCAGTTATGTAATCCCTTGGGATGTTAGTTTAGCTTGAAGTAAATTGGATTATGTCAGACTTTGTTATTGATATTTCTTTATAAAAAAAAGAATTCGGCCTTTTATTGCTTAGTTGAACTTAACTTTCTAGGGTTGCATGATGGGGCATTACAATATCTCAACTTGCACATGTTTAGTTTATGATTTGTAAGATGTATTTCAAATTTCTAACCTTCTTAAAAGTCATTTATAATTTGTTGTGTTTCAAATGTACTTACCTTTTTAACTCATTCATTATTTGTTTTAGGTCATTTTTAAGGAGGGAAATGGAAATTATGTATGGATTATAGAAACATTTACAAAATCACTATGAAGTACAAATGTCCATTACCAAGAATGGATGACTTTGTAGATTGAATTTTCAAGTACACACGTAGTAATGAATTTTAAAGTAAATTAGGTACTAATGATAGTACTTTGGAGGTTGAGATGGGAATAGGCCTAGCATCTCCCGATACATATTTTTACAAATGAAATACATTGTGTGTATTTCAACTAGAGAGTGCATCCATTTCTTACAAGTGTTAGTAACAATTAAAATTACAAATTAATTTCATTTCCTACTATAAATAACTCATTTTTAAATGATTCAAAAATTCAATATGTAAATTTATTTTCAAATTAAATTAGCATTGACACTTGTAATAAATATTGTTGATTTCTTTCAAATTTCAAACCTTCTTAATTATTTTTTTCCATGAATCTCACCACAACTTATACACAGAAAGAGATGTAATGACTTGACTATATTTCTATATTGAGATTGATTGTTTAGTTGATGCAATACAACATGAACAAGTTCTTTGTAACTACTCAGATTCTAATCTAAAGCCTTATTTTCTCCAACCAATTTGGCACAATCAAAAGATTCATTCTCCAACTTAAAAGAAACTCTAGAATATATTCTAGGAGAGTAAATTTTTATAGTGATTACTTGAAGTAGTTCAAAAAATCAAGGAGGTAATTCCACAAGGGATAATTTACCTTTTTTTTAATTTAAAAGGGCCAATAGAAGGTATTTATTTAGTTTGTGGTAATCAAAATAACAATTGATTTTTGAGCTTTGATTTCATAGAAGTTCAAGTAAGAAATGAGGAAGAAAATTATAGGTTGAAATACATGGTTTGTATTCAAATAGAGAGTGCACCTATTTCTTACACGTGTTACCAGTAGTTTAAGTTGCAAATTAATTGCATTCCCTACTATAAATAATAGTATCATAAATCTAACTTTTTGTATTGACAATATGAACAATAGGAATATAAATCTAATTTCCAAATGAAAATTGCAACTTGAAAAATATAATGTGTATTTCAACTAGCACATGTTTAGTTTATAATTTGTAAGATGTCTATCAAATTTCTAACTTTCTTAGGTCATTTATAATTTTTTTTTTTCCAAATGTTAGGATTCAACTTACACGTGTTTAGGCAACGGACATCACATTCAATATTGCATGGATCTTAAGCACAAGATACAAGACCTAATTGATAATAACATGATCCACATTGAGGATGTCAATGAGAATGGAAATCATATAGTTGGACCTCCCAACAAAAATTTGCAAATCTATGTACAAAACCATTTCATATCCATGCTAATAATATAGAAACACAAGATTCTATTGCTATGAAAATGACATTATATAACAGAATTATGTTGATTCTAATGATACATTACATATGGATGCTTTTGTGGGAACTAGATACTCTAGAGACATACCTTCTACCTCACTTATTACTCTATTGATTATGTTTTTGGAGTAAATCCCATAGAATAATCATTATGGGCCATTATATGTTATTGGTAAGATATGAGACAAATTCATTGATGTTCTTATTGATCCTACTAATCAAATTACAACCAATGTATGGGACTATCAAAAGTGTAATACAGAGCCAAGCTTAAAGCTTGATGAGGTGGAATGAGTCAAAAAGCCTAATTAGGTTTGAATCAACAAGGTCTTCACAAACCTATTAAAGTCCTTGAAAAAATGACACTAAGGGTATGAGGTATTGAGGCACTATTAGTGATGAAATTGATTTTCCCTTAGTTTATTTATATCTCATTTGTGATAGCCTTATGAATACTTATCCCCCTTTGGACACATTTGTGATTGATGAATCTTTAGCTAAATAGTTGGGTGGGTATGACCTGACTTACCTAGATATCAGTATGATAGAGGCTTCCCATAATATTTGAGGAGTTGAATATGATAAAAATATGCATGATAGATCTAACCAAAGCTAAGTATGATAGAGGCTTCCCATCATTTTGAGGTTTTTTACAAGAATGGTGCTCATGTGTTTTCATATGATTTTGAAGTTTAGTTTCTAGTTTTTTGGGTAGATTCTATTTTGAGTGAAGACATAAATCCTCTCAATAGGTTTCTCTACTCTATCTCAAGAAGACACTACATTTAGACAAGAACAAATTATCTAGGACTAATAAGTGGTTTAACTAGCACAAGAATAGTACTCATTCTAATATGGAGTGCCAGGCTCAAAAAATCCTATGTACAATGTTAAAATTTAAGGATGATGAGCTCAAGCACTTAGATGGGATTATTGATGTAGAACCCAAATTCTAAGTCAAAATTGCACAAACCCTAATTATGTCACTTTACCCATCACTTTAAGGCATGATACTCTTGAGATTGCTTTCCATGTGATGCACGAGTTTTAGTGTGTAATTTCCTTTTCCAAAATCCATTTGATTCATGCAACAAGTGTTGTCCCATCCATGGTTCATTGTAAAATCAAGTTTATTCCTCAAAATAAGCAACATGTGGTGACAAGTAATGATAATAGTTGACAATCCATATAAATTTTGTATAGAAGTTGACAAGGAAAAAATATTGATCTCTCCAACAAAACTAATTAGGACTACATGTCTACACTATCCCTAGTCATATTTATCATGTTGATCTTAACATGATTTTGGTTCATTAGATTTCTATACATCGATTCCTAAAATGAAAGACCAAAACAATGAAAACCAAGCTTCCCCTAAGTTGTCCATAGATCTTGATTTACACATATTACATCACCGTTGGATTCTCATTTTCATTCTCACTCTAGTGAAGGTAATGCCTCTCATAGATCCACATCAAGAAACTATTATGAGTAACATTTATTATCATCTTAGTTGTCTAGTTTTATGGAAAATCAAGAAGGTGACAATGCCTACCCCTATCATGATGAATATAATCTCAAACAAGTGCCACGCCCACCACCAATCCTAGATTTTGAAATAAACATCCATGCAGTCATTCAAAAATTGAATGATGACATGCAAATAATGGGTCAACTAGATACCTTGATTGATTTTGACTATGATGATTTATACCCAAATCCTTGCTCAAAGGATTATGAGTCATTAGCGTTAATCCCCTAAGTGATATGTGCATAGGTAAATCATGATGGTTCACGCTTTGAATTAGATTTATCATACTTTGTGTGTGGGAACACGAAAATGAGGAACAAGTTTTCACTTAAAGAGGAGATATGTGACTACAACTAGATGAGTAAAACTAGAGAATGGTATGAATTTCTTGATTAGGTGTTGGAGGAAGATTCATGTATATCTTATATAACATTTTCTAATAATAATGGTGGAACATCTAAACCTTTTCAGGGTAGTAAGATTGATTCTTGTGGTACTAATCCTGATCCCATAATTAACAAGAATGAATTTTGTTTTAAATTTACTAATACATAATATTGTATTGATTTTCATGAGGCCCTTTATGATTTTGTTTGGCAAAGTTTATTGTTGATCAATGATTTTGTTGATTGTGTGCATACAACTGAGGAACTCGAAGAAATTTTTGGTGAAATGCTAGCTTTTTTAGGAGGTGTGTTCTAGGACTAACACTCATCTCCACATGACATCCTTGCAAATAAGGAAGTCTCTTTATCCCCACTTGTAATTTGTCCTAGTTCTTAATTGAAATATGGTAATTCAAAGGTTAAAACATACCAAAGGGATATAGCTCAATTCATTGAGAGCAATTGGGGAGGGTGATGCATGTTCCTTGATTATGTCATCCACCAATGTTGTTCTATATATCTTGCATTCACTTTAACTTTATCCATAAATATTTTTTTCTATATAATTTAAGAGAACCATGCATTAAGCTTATCCTTTGGACAATCTAATGTATATAATCTTACAAGATCAACTATTTGATCTAACAATAAATTTATTGAATTCTAAAAATATATTCACTTCACTAGAATGTAGTTGTCTTAGCTCAACTAAGAGCAAACAAAGTGAGAACAAAAGAGAATGCAACATGGTGTTGTAACCTATCTTCATTCTGTTGTAGAATTGTGATGAAGTAATGTGAAATTTTATAGGAACCACTCCAAAACAAGATCAGCTATCTGATCCAAAAATAAATTTATTGAATTATGAACAATCATGCTCTACATAGGCCTTTTCTACAATTAACAAATCAATTTGGAAACAATTGTAATCCTTGGCAATAACTTAGGTCAAGATGATTAAGGAATTTCAAGTGACAAATTGCCTAGTAAAATTCTTGTTGAGCGTAAACTTAAAACCATTTGTTTCAAATATTTTAGAAGCTTGATTGATTCTAGCAACTTGTTGAGTTTTTGCACATAGAGCTAGCACAACCCCCATTGATAATGTTAGAGCACATTCTTTTATGTTTGATTTGCCAAAACTTTTGTAAAGTGGCATAAGTGTCTTAGTTAAAAAGGTCTTAAATAAATATTTTCCTTGCTGAGATGGAGGCTATTCCACCAAATCCATGACCACCTCTTTTAATGCCAAACATGTATAATGTTGCCTCCATTTCTACAACCCAAACAACAAGCATAAATGTGAGCAATGAATAATAGTCATTCTACCTATTCATGGCTGCCAGAAGCTCTCTAGGTTGCAAGATTCATCAAAAAGCTCTAAAACTCTCAACTATTGTCTGGAGAAGTGGGAATAAATGATAGTGTAGGGGTGATAATACCATTGAAGCCATAGTAGCTCTCTGGACAATTCACTAAATTCTATGATGATAGATTCATTGTGGGCTACAAGGAATCTTAGTGTACTTCCTACAACATCAATGGAGCAAGTCCTGAGAATACTTGAAACACCCCAAATTACCAATAACTACATCCAGCATGCTTTCCATGTAGACATTGGTGTTGCCATTCTCCTGCCTTAACGCTTCCACATTTGCTGCTTCACTAGTTTTACCTATTCATCAATGTTGTGAACTAGTGTAGGTGTTTTCAAATTTTTGTTTTGGCACTTTTTACTGAGTTGGCCGCACTATTAAATTTAAAAATTTGAATTTGACGGTGGTAGCATGACGGAAAATGCCAAGTGGGAAGGTTAAAACTAATGGATGTTGTGGGTCCCATCACCAATTCTTTTTGTGGATCAATACCTTTTTGTATGGTGATTTGTATGTTATGATGCCATTTTGTATGATGATTTGTATGTTATGATGTCTTAGGCATGTCATTTTGTTGGGAGAATAGCCGCTTCCTATCAATAATCATGTACTTAAAATATGAACTAAATAATTTATTAAAATTCTAGGTTATAAAAATTTGGCACTATTGATATAGTGATGTACTTAAATATGGAGTAAATAATTTATTAAAATTGTAGATAAATTAGTATAAATATCTCTCCCCATTTTTTTAGATAAAAGTATTTAAGATATCTATACTAGTTTATATTTAGATCTTTAATCTTCTATTTTATTTATGCATTTGCAATAATAAGGTAAGGCATATGTAATTTATAAAAAAACATAAACATATATTATAGAAGGTTGTATAAATAACAAATCAGTGTAAAACTAAATTACAAGACAAAACTTTGTCTAAATAGCAATAAGAAGAGAACAAATATTATTACATAACACAAATAACCAAAACAAACTATTAAGAACTATTTACATTTCAAAATATTTATTCCACTCAATGATAAGTTTGTTTGTTTATTCAAAATTTTATTTTTACTAATAAATGAATTGAGAATATAGAGGACAATACAACAGAATGTCACTCTATTGTCTTATTTTTCTTTTCTAATTGGACATAAGTATATGAGGTGAAGTTATTGGAACCTGGCTGTATTCCCAACTTCTGGTAGTAATTTTTGCAAAAGGATATACACTTGTTGACGGTTGATGGTGTCAAGGTTATGACTGTTAAATTCGATAGCACTATTGACATCTTGGATTATGGCCTCAAATCCCTATCTAGAGGTGATGGTAGTATGGCAGTTGCTCTGTTTCATCCAAAACCACACTACTATTTAATAAGAAATGGTGATGTCTTGTGCTACTTTCTCTAGCTCATTTAGGTCGTTGAACCCAATGTCATTTCCTATTGGACAATAGTTGAAGTTCCTACAATACGCAACCTCATCAGTGTGAAATAGGAAGCAACAAAGGAAAGTAAGGGAAATACTCTATGCTAGTGACATTTTAAAGTCTTTGAAAATTAATTGCAGTCTATGCTATAACTGAAATACATAGTTTTTGCTTCCATGCTATGGTAATTTGAGTTTAAACATCACTTGGTAGTTGTCATTATTATGGAGTGCAAGCAGAATGAGGGCCTCCCCTGCCTTGCTCACCAACTGTCTCATCTCCTCATCCTCATTAGTATTAATCCTCTCCATGAAAAATAAAGAGAGAAGATTACCCAAAACTCTGTTGGTGCTTATGATGCTCTCTGCCTTCCTCTTCAAAAGCAAGGCTAGTGAGCGTGGCCAAGGTTTGGAGCCGCAAATGGTAGTTCTTTCAAACACAGGAGCTATCTGCACGGCTAAGAATGGCATCAGCAAGAGAACAATATGGGATGGAAGCCCATTTAATAGAATAATTGATTAAGTCGATTGAGGGCCAAATTTTAAAAAATTGAATTTGGGTGGCAAAATATCCCACCTTTTTTCTCCATCATCATGGTATTGGTATGGGTATGGGCTAGGCATGTCTGACATCATAACATGGTGGCATACAAATAAAGGATGCAAACGAGAGGAAAATGAAAACAAAAAGTGAAATGGAAAAGATAGACAAACATTAAAAGTCAAAGTGCCACAGAGGCAAATTTCACAACTCACTAGTTGTTTACGCTTAGTGCTACTCATCTACCAGGACCAATTTTTGTTGGATATGAAACCCAAAGGTCACCTTGTCCTTTTGTGGTGACTCTTCATTGTTCGGCTCCTTCTATTGTAATCTATAAAAGCATATGTATATGCTATTGTAAACATATATGAGAACACATAAATAAAAGAGTTTTCCCTTGCTTTGTGGACGTAGCCATACATATGGTGAACCATGTTAAATATCTTTACACTGTGATTGTTTACTATTTTTTTTTTCATTTTTCCATTGTTTTAACAATTGGTATTAGAGCTCGGTTAAGGAGCTGGTTGAGAAATTCATGATGAATTTTGAAGAAATGGAAGAAGCGGACAAGTGGAGAATAGAGAAGTTTTTGGGATAGAATTTTGGACTTTGGAAGCTACAAATTCGTGCCCTACTAATTCAAAAAGATCTAGCTATCACGCTAAAAAGAAAATTAGAAAAATTAGAGAAGATGATAGATGACGAATGGGATGTGCTAGATCAAAAAGTAGCTGGTACAATTATCCTCTTGCTAACCAGCAACGTCTTATTTAATGTTGCAACAGAAACTTTGGTAAAATAGATTTTTGACAAGATTTGCGACATGTATGAGACAACATCCGCAACCAATAGGGTCTTCTTGCTAAAGAAGTTGTTCAACCTAAAAATGAAAGAGGGAAAAGGTTTTTCAAATCACTTGAATGAATTTAACATTGCAATCAGCCAACTAGTTTCTGTAGAAATTGATTTTGATGATGAAATGAGGGCCATGCTACTCATGTGCTCACTTCCCGACAGCTGGGATAATGTCGTGATGACGATCAACAATTCAGTACCTAGGAGAAGACAATCCAAAGACAAGGAAAAGAAAGCAATGTTAAGATTTGACAATGTCGCTGCCACCCTCCTCAATGAAGACATGAGGAGAGGACAAAATAAAATATCCGGTGAAGCCTTGGTTCTAGGCAATAGGGGAAGAACCCAAGATCGAGGAAAACAAAATACGAGAAGATCTAAATCAGCGAAGAGATCAAAGTCAAGAGGATGGAAAGAAGGTTGCTGGTTTTGCGGGAAAGATGGACATGTCAAGAAAGATTGTTGGTGTTACAAGAAAGCCCAAAAATAGTTGAAAGAAAATGAGATTAACACGACTCTTGAAGATGATGGAGGAGCTCTTGTCTTGGCAGCAAGTGAAGCTGAAGCTGACTCATGGATTTTAGATTCCGGTGCCTCCTTTCATGCAACTTCAAATTGGGATGCCTTCCAAACATATCAAGAAGGAAAATTTGGCAAGGTTTATCTCAGAGACAATGAGTCGTGCGAGATAGTCGGCAAAGGTGACATATTGCTACAACTAAAAAATGGATGCAAGTGGCTACTAAATGATGTCAGACATGTTCCTAAACTTAAGAGGAACTTGATTTCAGGTGGACAACTTGATGCACAAGGCTGCAACATCATTTTCTCTTCCAACATTTGGAAAGTAACCAAAGGCGCTCTAGTTGTTGCAAAAGGTAGTAAATCAGGATCTCTTTATGTGTTCGAATGTACCACTGAAGTGGGAGCGGTGATGGCCATAGTTGACAGCGGGCCAGAATTGTGGCATAGGAGACTTGGCCACATGAGCAAGAAGGGAATGGAAGTATTTCTCAAAAGAGGCCAACTTTTTGGTTAACAATTAGCAGATTTAGAACTATGTGAGCATTGCATTTAGGGGAAACAAAGGCAGGCCAGCTTCTCCAAAACTAGACATAACAAGAAGGCAAGACCCTTAGAACTCGTGCATTTGGATGTTTTCAGTCTCACAGAGGTAACCTCCATTGGAAGAGAAAACTATTTTGTAACTTTTTTAGATGATTATACCCATAAGATTTGCGTCTATATCCTCAACAGAAAATTAGAAGTGTTTGCAAAATTCAAAATTTTTAAGGCAGTTGCTAAAAATCAAATTGGGAGCAAAATTAAATGTCTTAAAACTGACAATGGGGGGGAGTTTTGTTCTTTAGATTTTGATGCTTATTGTGCAGACAATGGCATTTAGTACATTAAGGTTGTACCATTTACACCTCAAGAAAATGGTGCAACCGAAAGGTGAATCACACGATTCTAGAGAGGGAACATAGCATGCTCTCAAATGCTAGTTTGAGTAAAGAATTCTGGGCTGAGGCAGTTAACATAGCGGTTTATTTGATCAACCGAAGTCCTTCTACTAAGGTTGATTTTGACATTCTAGAAGAAGAGTGGTTTGAAAGGAAGATCTCCTGCAATCACCTCCGAGTCTTTGGCTGCGAGGCATTCACTCAAATTCCAAAAGAAAAGTGACCAAAATTAGATTTCAAATCCAAATGATGTATCTTCGTTGGTTATGGGGAAGAGAAATACGGTTTCAGATTGTGGGATCCTGTTGCAAAGCAAATCATTCGCAGCCGTGATGTGGTATTCAACGAAAAAGTGTTCCCAGCTCTACAAGCACAAAAAACATAGGCAAAGGAGTATATATCAGTTGATGATATAGGGTGTGACACACAGTTTTCACATCCAAATGTGGCATCACATATAGATGGAAATTCAATTCCAACATTGGCACAGAAAAATCAAAACTCATAGCAGCCCTCTTCACATTCTACAGAGGATACAAGTTTGGATAGACCACACCTACCGCAGACTCCAAATATGGTTTCACTGTCTCTTCTAGATGGACACCTGATGCAAGGCAACCAGCACACCAGTTTACACTCAAAAACTATTGATGTTAATGAGTGATCAAGCTCATATCTACCGACTAATACAAACTAACCAAATTCAGTGGGAGTAATCCCCACGCACGCTGAAAAGGCAACACCCTCTACTAGGAAACAATACTCTTGTTATGACATTGGTGTAAGGAACGCACCACAAAATGTTTTGCAAATGCCGCCCCTGCCTGGAACATAGCCTAGTAATTGTATTCCCAGCGGTGAAAAATGCAGTGTGGTAAATGCTCCCACATTGGTCCAAAAGGCAGAATATAGATAGGTTGAAAGTTCACTATAGTCCATGCCTTCTAATTCCCATCCATGTCTTCCTTCTGTGCAGCACCTCTGGAATTCTATGCAGGATATAAACTATTTTTTAGTTTATAATGATGTGGGTATGAGACAAGCTGAGGGTGGTGAGTCAAACGCAGGCTCACAAGTTTTTTTAAATCAGCCATCCCCTATGACCATTACGCAGCCACTCTATATGAAAATGTTGCCTGTCCAAAGTTCATCTTCATTGCCTATTGCTCACCAATCTGTAGCTACAAAGGAAACAAGTTTGGCATAGGAAAAATAGAGGGAAAAGAGGATACAAAAAATTGATGTTGAACAGCATAATCAACAACAGAGGAATATTGCACAAGAACAGGGCAGTCTGTAGGGACAAATTCCTCCATTGAGGAGGTCTATCAGAACCAAATACATTTCGAGAGGCTTGCAACGATAGAGATAGTGAGAAGTGGATGGCTGCAATGAAGGATGAAATGGAGTCACTAATGGCAAACCATACTTGGGATCTAGTCTGGCTTCCACCTGATCGCAAACCTTTGAAGAATCGGTGGGTCTATAGAATCAAAGAGGAAGAAGGCGGCACAAAACGGTACAGGGCTAGACTTGTTGTGAAAGGATATGATCAACAAAAGGGAGTGGACTTCAATGAGATTTTCTCACTAGTCGTGAGGATGAACACAATTCGAGCCATTTTGGGTTTGACAGTAGTTTATGACCTTGAGCTTGAGCAACTCGATGTCAGAACTACTTTTCTCCATGGTGACATAGAAGAGGAATTGTACATGCATCAGCCAAAAGGTTTTGTCAAGCAAGGGCATGAAAATCTGTTTTGCAGATTAAGGAGGAGCTTGTATGGGCTGAAACAAGCCCCTAGGTAGGGGTACATCAAGTTTGATAACTTCATGATGGACAATCAGTTTACACATTCTGAATCTAATCCATGTTTATACTACAAGGTCTTGCCAAGTGGTGAATTTGTTTTATTGCTACTCTATGTTGATGACATGCTCATTACCAGCTCTAACATGAGAGTCATTGCTAATCTAAAGCAACTCTTGGGAAACAAATTTGTAATGAAGGACCTTGGGGAAGCAAAGAAGATTCTTGACATGACCATCATTCGAGACAAAAAGAAGAAAGAAATTAGATTGTCTCAACAAAAATATATTGAAAAAGTTTTGGACAGATTCAATATGAGAAGTGCTAAGCCGGTTAGCACTCCACTTGCTGATCTTTTTCACTTATCTTCAGAATTGTGCCCCAAGACATAAGAAGAACAAGACTACATGAAGAATATTCCATATTCTTCAGCCGTGGGAAGTCTTATGTATGCAATGATATGCACCCGTCTTGATATTTCCCAAGCAGTGGGAGTTGTGAGTCAGTTCATGAGTAATCCCAAAAAAATTCATTGGGAAGCTGTGAAGTGGATATTGAAGTATCTAAAAGGCACTTCAGATTATGCCTTATGCTTTGGTGGGAAAGTTGCATAGCTACAAGGCTTTGTTGACTTTGATATGGCGGGTGACTTGGATAAAAGAAGGTCTACATCTGGCTATGTTTTCACTTTTGCCGGGGCAACTATCAGCTGGGTCTCAAGATTGCAACAAGCAGTTGCTCCTTCTACTATTGAGGCTGAGTACATTGCCCTCACTAAAGGAGCAAAAGAAATAGTTTGGTTGCAGTGGTTGTTAACTAAGTTGGGATTCAAACAACAAGCTTTCACACTCTTTTGTGATAGTAACAACGCTATTCATTTGGCCAAGAATGCTGCATTCCACAATAGAACCAAACACATTAAGCTGAGATATCACTTCATCCATAGCATGATTGAAGAAGGTAAGTTGCAAGTTCAAAAGATCAACACCAAGATCAATCCGGCTGATGCATTGACCAAGGTTGTACCTTGAGAGAAGTTCAAATTCTGCTGTGCTTCTCTCGGCATTGTCAAACTTTGACAATAGGCTTAAAGTAGGGGAATGGCTCTGAAAGTTTGCAGTAGTCGTTGGGTTTCAAGTGGGAGATTGTTGGATATGAAACCCAATAGTCACCTCGTCCTTTTGTGGTGACTCTTCATTGTTCAGCTCCTTCTATTGTAATCTATAAAAGCATATGTATATGCTGTTGTAAACATATCTGAGAACACATAAATAAAAGAGTTTTCCCTTGCTTTGTGGACGTAGCCATACATATGGTGAACCACATTAAATATCTTTGCACTGTGTGATTGTTTACTGTTCTTTTCTTTTTTCGCTGTTTCATTGTTTTAATAGTTTTACCATAGAGATTGGAAGGTGTGCCACCGAGAGAGTAAAGACATAACCTAGGAGGATCGATTGAGTGCAGGCCCAATATGATGAAGTAGAGAGATATTCCTTCCTACCTTATTGCCTAGTCATTCACCATTAACCATCAAACATTGAACTGAATTAAGAGGAGAGGCCTGAATAGATTGCTTTCTTTCTTTCAACCGCTATACAAAGAGACTCGCCCCGAGACCTAGGAGCAATGATTTTCTCTGATCCCATTCTATAGCACGACCAATAAAGACCTCGACCTCCCAATCTCTCAAGGGTGTAAAGTTCTCTATTGAGGGTGAAATCAACCCTTGAAAATGAAGTTTGGTTGAGAGAAATGGCAGGTCGCCCTACCCACACCCCCCAGCCCCCTGCATCTATAGTTATAAGGTCCTACCTGCATAGTGTAGTGCTACTAAATCCTGATAGGGAATTGATTGCACTCGATAGTTTGACGAATGGAGTGAGTACCATCCCATCTTAAGTAAATGGTCATGTCTTATTAAGAAAATTAATTTAAAAGTGACAGCACCCGTTAGTTCGAGCTAGAAGTTCTAGGTTCAACCGTCAGTTTGGGAACCTCTTATCTTCAGCCAATGAGATCCAACACTTGTAGCAGCATATCTAATTCCAGCACTAGAAATTGTATAGTCTTTTGTATACTTTGATCCAATGAACTTGTTGATTCACCTACACAAGTTGCAGTAGTTTTGGCAACATAACCTATTGACTTAGCCCCAACAGTGCAAGCGTCCGTTACAGTCCCAGAACCAAAAATCATTTGAGCTGCCAGCGGCTGAGGTAACAGCATCTGAGTAAGCACTAGTTGTTTCAACAGAAAAGAAGCATCTCTTCAAGTTCCAGTTAATGATCCATGACTAGTAGTTCCAATTCCAAGTGATCCCGGCATTAGGCCCGACTAACAATGATTCTATTAATATACCCTTTGAAGCCAAAAGTGAAGGCATCGGTAGAACCTATAGATCTGTGAAAAATCTATTGTAGCTACTGATTATTAATTTCCTATCTTATATAGATTATTTGACTGCTGAAAATAATTCATAGCAAATATTAAAAATAATATAGTTGCAACTTCACAAATAATCACGGAGATAAAAAAATATGCAAACTAAACACAATATTTTTGGACAAATTGTCCTTGGAAAAACCCCGAAGGGAAAACCATAGCTGATAAAAATTTTATTCAACTGTAGAAAATCAAGAGATACAAAATTGCTTGCCTCTTACTGGCAGAGCTCTGGAAATTTTCTTTCCTGTAAATTTCCTTCCCTCAATTGCTCCTACTGAAATTGCTCCAGCAATATTTTCCTTCTCCAAAAATATTTTCCTCTCCAGCAATTCCACTGCTACTCTCCAACACTATCACTACGCGCTTGCTCTCACTACAAATTAATTTATTTTCTATCACTGCAAATGTTTCTCGGATGTGTGTTCTCCAAATTCCCATTGATCCTCTTTTATAATCCTCTCATTGAGAACTAATGGCCATGATTTAATTTCAATCAATGGCTAGGATTAATTAGACTCTAACAAACCCTAATATCTGGAAGTCTCTTGAGAAATTAATTTTCTAAGTATGGAGATAATTATTCCAGTTGTATTTCTGGCCTCGTAATCATCACCCGAGACTAGAACACCTGTCAGAGCTACATAAAAATTAACACTCCCTCTTAGTGAGGAAGGTGTTCTGCATAACACCCAACTTCTCTCTGAAGAAGATGAATTTTTCTTTCCCCAATGCCTTTGTCAAAATGTCTACTACTTATTGATTTGTAGGTATATAGTGTAGCTAAACAATCCTCCTCTGTACACAATCCTTGATGAAATGATACCTGATGTCTATATGCTTGGACCTATCATGAAACACTGGATTCTCAGATAATTTGATGCAACTCTGATTGTCACAGTGTATTACTGTAGTCTCAACCCTCTGACCAAACAAGGCTACCAGCAACTTCTGAAGCCATATAGCCTCACACATTGCCATGCTAGCTGCTATGTATTCTGCTTCTACAAAACTCAGAGCCACAGACTTTTGCTTCCTGCTGTACCAAGAGATAACTCCTAATCCCAAACTAAAGCAACACCCTAAAATACTTTTCCTGTCCACTACACCACCTGCCCAATCTGCATCAGTATAGCCTATCAAATTGATACCATCACCTCGAGCATATCTGATCCCATATTTGATTATACCATACAAATACCGCAACATATGCTTTACCGCTATCCAATGCACTCTCTTTGGCTCAACCATGAACTAACTAAGAGAGTTTATTGCAAAGGATATATCTAGCCTAGTGTTGACCAGATACATGAGAGATCCAATCAACATCCTGTATAAGGTGGGGTCTACATCCTTTTCCTTGGATGCATCTACCTTCTTCCAATTCATGATCATAGGTGTAGACATGGCTCTGTAATCTTGCATCTCAAACTTCTTCAAGTTTTCAATGCAGTATTTCCCTTGTCCAAGGAAAATCTCTCCATCTGTCTGCCACACTTCCATGCGCCTAGAAAGTAGTGCATAAGCCCCAAATCTTTCATCTCGAACTCTGCTGTAAGGTCCCTCTTGCACTCCTCTATGAGCCCCAATGAACCTATTAAAAACAAGTCGTCCACATATAGAACAAGAATGAGAACTTCACCCCCAACCACCAAGTAGTAGAGGTTAGCGTCTGCCTCACTCTTCACAAAGTCTATTCCCTGCAAGTATCTATCAATGTGCTCATACCACGCCCTGGGAGCCTGCTTGAGTCCATACAAAGCTCTCTTCAATCTGCATACGTGGGTTTCGCTGCTGTGTGTTATGTGTTACAAAGCCCTCTGGTTGTTTTGTGTATACCTCCTCTACCAATTGACCATTAAGAAATGCCATCTTGACATCCATCTGATGAATCTGCCATCCCATATGTGCTGCAAGTGAGATTACAGCTTGTATAGAAGTATACCTAGCCACTGGAGCAAATGTCTCCTCATAGTCTATTCCCTCCTTTTGAGAGAACCCCTTGTCCATGAACCTTGCCTTGTATTTCTTGATGCTACCATCTGCACCGTATTGAATCTTATAAATCCAACGTGATCCAACCACTGCCCTATTTGTCGGTCTAGGCACAACCTCCCACACATCGTTCTGCATTATTGAGGTATATTCCTCAACCATTGCATCTTGCGACACCTGTTGTTGTGCAACCTCCTGATAACTAGAAGGCTCACTATCTACCAATTGACTAACCAATGCCACATAGTCATTATACCTGGCTAGTTGTTTCCGCTATCTACTACTGGTCCTAGGAGCTCCCACAAATTTATGAGTATCCTTATGTGTCTGTTGAACCTCACGGTTCCTCCTATCAACTATAGAGGATGAAATATCAAACTCCAAATCTTTTTGATGCATCTCTTAGATTTGTTGTATCTGTTGCTCCATACTCTGTGAACTCTTAACACCTGAGCCTGTACTTCTACTAGTAACTATACTCGTGCTTTGTTGCCCCTATTCTGGTTGAACAATCCTTGGAGATTTTGTTGGCTGCTCATTCTGATCATCTGCTGGCAAATCTCTGGACCTCCTATATGCCATGTCCTCCATAAATTTTACATCACGCCTGACTATAATCCTCCTGGTCCCTAGAATAAATATCTAATATGCCTTTGAGGTCTCACTGTACCCCACAAAGTACCCTCTCTACAGTCTAATCTAACTTGGAATGTGTAGGCCTTGGAATGTGACAAAATGCCAAACTCCCAAATATCCTGAAGTGATTGACATCTGGCTTCTTCCCTGAAAATGCCTCCTCTGGTGTCATCTTGCCCAATACCTTATGTGGAACCCTGTTTTGTATGTATATTGTTGTACTGCATGCCTCTGCCCATAAGTAATGTGCCATATCTTAGTCATACAACATAGCCCTTGTTGCCTCTGATATAGAACGATTCTTCCTCTCAGCAACCCCATTTTGTTGTGGGTTGTAAGGAATAGTCCACTCTCTCTTGATTCCTTCCCTGGTACAGAACTCTTGGAACTCTTTCCCTTTGTACTCACCTCCATTGTCTGACCAAAGAACCTTTACCTTCCTACCTGTCGAATTCTCCACAAGAGCTTTGAACTCCTGGAAGTGACTAAAGACCTCATCCTTGGTCTTCAAGAAGTATATCCATGTCTTCCTAGAGAAATCATCAATAAAAGTAACAAAGTACTCATATCCTCTAAGAGACTTCATTGACATTGGTCGACATATATCTAAATGTACTAGATCAAGAACCCCCTTGGATCTGGTGTCACTCCTTGGAAAAGTTGCTTTCACAAACTTCCCCAACACACATCCCTTACATACATCATCATGCTCTGCGCTCACCTCTGAAACACCTGTCACTGTCTCATGAAGCAATTTAAGTGCTCCATGATGTATATGGCCCATCCTCCTATGCCATAGCTCTCCTTGATCTCTAGGATTAATGCTGCTCACTAGTGCCTTAGGAGAATCAAACTGCAACCTATAAAGTTGGCCGCTCCTAACTCCAATAGCTATGTTTCCAATCCTTATGCTTGATTAAAACATGCGCCCCTCTAAAGAGTACATTGTAGCTTTTATCCTGAAGGACAGATACAGAAATTAGCTTCATGCCCAAGTCTGGCACATGCAACACATCATGAATGGAAATAGGCTTGCCATTCTCCCTCTGAAATAGAACAGTACCTCTCCCAACTGGATTACACTTGGACTTGTTCCCCATCTGAATCTAAAATCTAATGTCCTCCTCCTTGTAGCTAGAGAATTACTCCCTAACTCCTGTCATATGAAATGATGCCCCATTGTCTATATACCAAACACCCTATGAGGCTGAGCTAGTTAGGCAAGCTATGAGTGTAAACTCATCTTCCATTCTACTAGAAAGATCATCTACACTTGCTGAAGCTGCCGCCTGCTTCTTACCTTTCTTTTCATTTTTCTTTCTTTGTGGGAAATCGCCGACATAGTGGCTGAACTCGTGACAGCCATAGCATTTGATCTTAGATAAGTCCTTCTTCTTCTCACTTTTTGGATTTGATCCTTTGCCAGACCCCTTCTTCGCTTTCCCTTTTCTTGCTAGGGCAACGTTTTTCTATTCCACCTCATTTTTATGACTATTACTGTTGGTTCCACTGACAAGACTTAGTCTAAGCTCCTCCTGAGTGAAATCACTCCATAGTCGATCCCAACTCGGTAAGGTGTCTCGTCCATTAATAACTTGAACAAAGACATCCCACTGCTTAGTAAACCCATTCAGGGCTATTCGTACTAGCTCGTCATCATTTAGTTTGGCTTCAACAACTGCCAACTCATCCTTAACAAGTCTAAGCCTGGTGAGGTAACTTGTAATGTCTTCTCCCTTGTTCATTCGGGTATTCCTCAACTTTTCTCTATGAATCAGCTTTCGGTTAGTGGTAGCATTCTATTACAGATTCATAATGGCGTCCCACATTTTCTTTACTGTATCTAACTCTGTAATATGTAGAACAATATGATCCTTGACACTGTCAAGAATCAGCCTCCTCGCCTTGGCATCTTCCTTCTTATATGCTAAGAGTTGTGTTGCATCTATAGGTACAGGTACAACAGTGGTCACATATTCCTTGATACCACTGTCTTCCAACAATAAAAAAATTCTAGCTTTCTAGACACCAAAATTTGAGGCTCCATCCAATCTGTCCTGATCTCTTAAACCTACTGATGCCATCTCAAAAAAAAGAATAATAATTTTGAAGAGGTCAATCTGGGTTTTATAAACCCTAGTTTTTTTTCTTATTATTTTTCTTTCTCCCTATGGCTATACTGAGCCTTTTCTGTCCTCAGATATGCTCTGATACCATGTGAAAAATCTATTGCAGTTATTGATTATTAATTTCCTATCTTGTATAGATTATTTGATTGTCGAGAATAATTCATAGCAAATATTAAAAATAATACAGCTCCAACTTCATGAATAATCACAGAGATTAAAAAAATAAAATATGTAAACTAAACACAATATTTTTGGACAAATTGTCCCTGGAAAAACCCCAAAGGGAAATCCAGTTAGCTGATAAAAATTTTATTCAACTACAGAAAATCAATAGATACAAAATTGCTTGCCTCTTACTGGCAGAGCTCTGGAAATTTTCTTTCCTGTAAATTTCCTTCCCTCAATTGCTCCTGCCGAAATTGCTCCAGCAATATTTTCCTTCTCTAGAAATATTTTCCTCTCTAGCAATTCTACTGCTGCTCTCCAATGCTATCACTATGCCCTTGCTCTCACTACAAATTAAGTTATTTGCTATCACTGCAAATGTTTATCGGATGTGTGTTCTCCAAATGCCCATTGATCCTCTTTTATAATCCTCTCATTGAAAACCAATGGCCATGATTTAATTTCAATCAATGGCTAGGATTAATTAGATTCTAACAAACCCTAATATCTAGAAGTCTTGAGAAATCAATTTTCTAGGTATGGAGATAATTATTTCAGTTGTGTTTCCGGCCTCGTAATCACCACCCGAGACTAGAACCCATGTCAAAGTTACATAAAAATTAACAAGATCAAGTGGATTGAATGGCTCATATATAAAGGTGGCATTGGGTAGATAGCAGAGGCATAGGTGAAGATAGAGCCCACTACATAAGCTACAAAGTATGTGTCGCCAATGGTAGAGACGGTTGCATTTGATTGAGTTAAAACATCAATAGCAAAATCGGTGGAAATAGTTGAACCACCACTAGCAAGAGAGATGGAAGCTTTTATAGGAGCATCACACCCATCAGCTTCATAGCTACTAGTGGACTTACACTATAATCAGTAGTTGGTAAAGATACACACAGTTTTCATTTCTAGTTCAAGTTTAGGATTGAGAGTCTGTTGTTCCATTCGAAGGGGCATATAAAGGTGTATATCCATACTCATAGCCAGTAGATCTTGCTCCACCCACGGTATAAATAGAGGTCATCCATGAAACCTTTACTTTAAGCTGGCTTTACCTTTGCTTCTGCCAAATCAACTATAATTGGCAAAGCCACTGCATGCTTCTATGTATCCTTCACCTCTATTACTAGCTCTTGATATAGAAGGTATGTTACTGACCAAGAACTGTGTATGGATCTGCAAGTGGCTATGCTCTTGCTAGTAGGGATGCTGGGAGATCGGTAAACTAAATCTCTAACTAACGCATTGGTAATGATGTTCCAACAAAGTCCTTTGTCTCTACGGGTGAATCTACTCACTTTGGATAGGCATCATCTATCACACAATCTATTGTTGGAAGATCTGGGTCACCCACTAGCCTGCTCCAATTTAAAACACATCCCACCTTGTTTCATGTTTTAGTAAATGCTATAGCTATGTTGGGCATGTGACAACTATGAAGCCCAATGTAACTGATATGTCTTCCTCTGTAACCATTCTTTATGTAACTGCAATTTGTTTGGCATGAGGTTGAATCTTTGTAAATGGCCTGACACTGGATAAAATGTATGAGGAAGATCTGTAGATAAAAATGTGGTGTGAATTCCTTCTGTTCAGAAGATAGATATGTATGTGTAAAAACACAAAAAGAGATGTATCATCTATAATATGAATGGAATCCCCTTCTTTGTGGATGTAGCCATTAAAATGGTGAACCACGTTAATTTCTTTCTCTTCTGTGTGTGTATTGTCTTTATGATCTTTTCATTCTGAGTATTCTTCTTTTAATTGCTGCAACCTTATTTTGGTTCTGCTATTTTTTTTCTTGCATCTACAATTGGTATCAGAGCTCTATGTGAAGCTCAGTCTAGGAGATAGTCTATGAAGACTTTTGGAACTTGTAAAGAAATCAAAATGGATGATACAGAAAAATGGAAAATAGAGAAATTTATAGGCCAAAACTTTGGTCTTTGGAAAGTGCAAATGGAGTCTCTTCTTATCAAATAGGACTTATCACTCGCCTTACTGGGCAAAGCCAAAGGACAAGGTTCTATGAAAAATGAAGACTGGGACAAAATAGATATGAAAGCGAGGGCAACTATATTTCTCTCATTGTCCAGCAATGTATTATTTAATGTCTCAGCTGAGAATACTAGGAAAGAGCTTTGGGAAAAGCTCTCCAGCATGTATGCAATTGCTTTGGCTTCAAATAAGGTATTTATTATGAAGAAATTATATAACTTAAAAATGAAAGAAGGTGGGGTATGTCAAATCATCTGAATGAATTTAACACCTTAGTTACCCAATTAACTTCAGTGGGTATAAAGTTAGATCTTGAGATTAAAGCAATTTTGTTGTTGTGCTCCTTACCAAATAGTTGGGAAGGTGTTGTGATGGCTGTGAGCACTTCTGTAGTAGCCAACAGTACATTAGTTTTTTATGACGTTGCAGCCACTCTTCTCAGTGAAGACATGAGAAGAAAAAATCAGGAACCCTCTTCCGACGATGCTCTAACAGCTATAAGTACAAGCAATAGGGGAAGAAGCCAAGAAAGAGGTAGATAGAACAACCTGTGAAGGTCACAATTTGGTCTGCGATCAAAGTCTAGGGGCAGAACTGGTGTGTGTTGGTTTTATGGAAAACTTGGACACAATAAGAAGAACTGCTAGAACTACAAGAAAGCTCAAGGAAAAGTGAGCACAAATAATAAAGCAAACACTGCATGTGATGGTGTTTTGGTCTTATTAGCTAGTCACACAAATGCAGATTCGTGGGTGCTTGATTTTGATGCCTCATTTCATGCCACTTCATGTCGTAAAGCTTTCACAAATTTTCATGAAGGCACATTCGGTAAGGTCTTTCTTGGTGACAATAAAGAATGTGACATCTTAGGTAAAGGTGATATAATATTGGATTTGAAAAATGGAGACAAATTAACTTTGAGGGACGTTAGATATGTACCCATGTTAAAAAAGAATTTATTTTCAGTTAGTAAGGTTATAGCCAATGGCTGTAATGTTAAATTTTCTCTTGATGCATGGAAAATTACAAAGGGGCTTCTAGTAATGGCAAGAGGAAATAAGCAAGTTAATCTCTATATTTTGGAATGTTTTGCTGAAGTGGGAGCTACCTTACCGGCTATGGATAGTGGGTCTAAAATATGACACAAAAGGCTCAGTCATATGAGCCAAAAAGGACTTCAAGTTATGCTTCAGTGCAATCAGCTTCCAAGCCTCACCTCCATTGATTTAGAATTATGTGAACATTGTCTTTACAGCAAATAGTGCTGGACCAGTTTCTTGAGAACGGGGCACAACAAGAAAACTACTCCATCAAAACTTGTTCATTCTAATGTATTCGGTCCAACTCAGGTAACTTCTTTCGGTGGAGCTAATTATTTTGTAACCTTTCTTGATGACTGCACTCAAAAAATCTAGATTTATATGTTGAATAGAAAATCTGAGGTATTTTCAAAATTTAAGATTTTTAAGGCTGCTGTTGAAAATCAGATTGGGCATAAAATTAAATGCCTAGTAACAGACAATGGTGGAGAATATTGCTCTTCAGAGTTTGATTCATTTTGTGCAGACCATGGTATTTGACGGATAAAGACTGTCCCTTATACACCTCAGGAGAATGGTGCAGTTGAGAGGCTCAATCGCATGATACTTGAGAGAGCTAGATGCATGCTCTCCAATGCTAGATTGGGAAAAGAGTTTTGGGTAGAGGCATGTAATACTACAGTGTATCTAATCAATCAAGCTCCATCATCTAGGCTGGATTTGGACATACCTAAGCAGAGATGGCTTGGAAAATAAATTTTGTATCATCATTTGTGGGTGTTTGGTTTTGCAACCTTTGTTCACATTCTAAAAGAGCAGAGAACTAAGTTAGATTTCAAGTAAAAAAATGTGTGTTTTTCTTAGCTATGGTGAAGATCAATTTGGCTTTTGTCTTTGGGATCTTGTTGCAAAGACCATAATCTGTAGCTGCGATGTTGTGTTTAATCAAAATAATTTTCCATGTTTGCAACCTTGCAATTCACCTCCATAGGAATATGTATATGTGGATTTGTTTGATAATGGCACATTAAAACAATCCACCATCTCTTTCTCTCAGCCACTAGTTACATCTATACATTCTTACACCACAGGAGCCCCTATTTCTACCACTACTCTGCCTTCTGTTGGATGCACATTACCTATATAGCCTTCTCACATTTCAACTCTACCTCCAATGCATAATACCCAGTCTTCTATATGTGAATTGTAACCTATGGAAGCACAAATTCCAACGCATATCAATAAGTCTGTTTTATTACCCACGCAGCCTTTGACTGGTACACAACCTATTCCAACACATTTAGAGCTTTTTCAAACTCCAATGTAGCAATATAATTCTCAATCGCTACCTCTAGAGACTTATATGCAGCAAAATACTCTAGCATTGCCTCCTATGGTCCAAACGCTGCCTATTGTGTGTCCAATGCAACAGAGAGGGAGTGAAGTTTCAATGCCTATTCATGGTGAGTCTTTAAATCAATTTAGAGGTCAATCTTTAACACAACTAGGAGCTGTAGGGCAGAGTAGTGTGACTTAGTAGAGCTCTACAGCTGCATAGAGCAAGGTGCAGAGGTAGGGGAGCTTGTCACTGGGTCATCTACAAACTAAGATTGATGATGTTCAAAATCTACTATAGAGACTAAATATGGATTCAAATTTATAGCCAAAGCAAGGTTTGAAATTGAGGAGATCTACCCGTGAGAAGAGGAGACATGTGAAATATGAAGACTGAGTTATTGCTCTCTGATTATGTAGAGTCGACAACATATAACCAAGCCTGCAAGCATGAAAATGCACACAATTGGATGGCAGCCATTAATGAAGGAATGGAGTCATTGAGAGTCGATAACACGTGGGATTTGGTTCCTCTTCCACCAAATAGAAAGCCTCTCAAGAACAAATGGGTTTATCATTTGAAAGATGAAGACGGGGGGACTAAAAGGTACCAGTCGTTAAGGGGTTTGATTAGCAAAAAGGTATTGATTTTATTGAAATTTTTTACCCAGTTGTCAAAATGGATACAATTCATGCTATGTTGGGTTTGGTAGCTTTTTGGGATTTAGAACTTGAGCAACTCGATGTGAAAACAATGTTCCTACATAGAGACATTGATGAGGATTTTTACATTGAGCAGCCTGAAGGCTTTGCTCAACCAGGTCTGGAGCATCTATTTTGCAAGTTGAAGCAGAGTTTGTATGGGCTGAAGCAAGCTCCAAGACAATGGTATTTAAAATTTGACCGCTTCATGACTGATAACAACTTTATTCAATGTGAATTAGACCCTTGTGTTTACTACAAGAGGCTAAATACTGGTGAGTTTGTCATCCTTTTGGTCTATGTTGACGATATGTTAGTTGTTTGTACTAGTGTTAAGATTATTGCTCAGTTGAAGCAACAATTGGCTCTTTGTTTTTCCATGAAAGACCTTGGACCAACCAAAGGAATCCTTGGAATGCAAATATTTAGAAATAGAAATAAAAGAGAACTTAGGTTGTCCCAAGCAAACTACATTGCCAAAGTGTTGGACAAATTTAATATGTCTAATGCCAAACTGATATCTACTCCTTTGGCTGATCATTTCCACCTATCTTCAACTATGTCTCTGAAAAATTAGGGAGAGGAAGAACAAATGAGGTCTGTTCTATATACATCTGTGGTTGGTAATATAATGTATGCAATGGTATGTACTCGTCTAGACATTGCTCAAGTAGTATAGTTGTGAGCAGATTCATGAATCATCTAGGCAAATTACACTGGCAGACAGTTCAGTGGATTCTATAGTACTTGAAAGGTACCTCACATTATTGTTTATGTTTTGGAGGTACTGACATTGAGCTTCATGGTTATGTTGATTCAGATATGGCCAGAGATTTAGATAAATGTTGGTCTACCATTGGTTATGCATTTACGTTTACCAGGGCAGCCATTAGTTGGGTTTCTTGATTGCAACAAGTTGTAGCTTTGTCATCCACAGAGGCTGAATACATTGCACTCACGGAAGGATCAAAAGAAATGATATGGCTTGAGCATTTGTTGACTGAACTGGGCTGTCTGAAATCAGTTTTTCCATTGTATTGTGATAGCAATAGAGCTATTCACTTGGCTAGGAATTCAACTTTCCACAATTGAACCAAGCATATTGAGCTTTGATACCACTTTATCTGCCATGTTATTGATGAAGGTAAGTTGCAAGTCACAAAGATTGACACAAAGGTCAATCTGGCGGATGCATTAACCAAGGTTGTTCCTCGAGAGAAGTTTGAGTTCTGTCGAGCTTCTCTCGCTCTTGTTCCATTGTGACACTGAATTTCAAGAAGGGTATCTCTCTCAAAGCAGCTTCATTGCCGATCCCATTGGTCTTTAAGTGGGAGATTGTTGGCCACATGGCAACTATGAAGCCCAATGTAACTGATCTGTCTTCCTCTGTAGACTCAAAAATATTCCTCTGTAACTATTCTTTATGTAACTGCTAGTTCTTTGGCATGAGGTTGAATCTTTGCAAATGTCCTGATGGTGGATAAAATGTATGAGGAAGATCTGTAGATAAAAATGTGGTGTGAATTGCTGTTGTTTAGAAGATAGATATGTATGTGTAAAAACACAGAGAGAGATGTATCATTTGTAATATGAATGGAATCCCCTTCTTTGTGGATGTAGCCATTAAAATGGTGAACCATGTTAATTGCTTTCTCTTCTTTGTGTGTGTGTTGTCTTTATGATCTTTTCATTATGAGTATTCTTCTTTTAATTGCTGCAACCCTGTTTTGGTTCTGCTGTTTTGTTTCTTACATCTACAAGTTATGGGAGCTGGAGAGGGGGCAAAACTCATGCCAGGTCATAGTTACCTCCACACTTCATTTGAGGAAAAGAGGTATTGTTTCTGTGAACCATTCAAAGAAGTGTGCCCACCGTAAACAGCCGACACGTTGTCGTGCCAGCTGTGTACGGATTTTTCGAGCGGTAACAGTGGCAACTGTTACTCTCGACCAATTGACTAATCTGCTTTGGACCAGACGTTCTGCATTGTTTGTTGACGAATTTATCGACTGCATTTGTGTCGCCATATTTTCAACTAGCTAGTCATTTTACAACACACCAGCTGGTTAAGCTTTACGGGGCTTAGGTAGGTTGGTTGAGAAGAGATATTTACAACTCCATATAAATAGAGTACAAATCATATAGCTTGAACTACTACACAAACCTATAGTTTAAAAAGAGCAAATAACGAAATAATACAGATGTTGCATGTAATTATGACAAATGTACACAAATTTTGGAAGGATACAAGTGTTATATTCATCAAGAAAATAAGTAAGTATAAAATGACTAAACAAAACATGCATGTTTTATAGTAGCTTTCCATGTCACCAATATTATGAAGTCTCTTTGAAGATTATGTGGAAAAGCTATTTGGTAGACTAAAACTAAGATTGGCATCTCATGCCACGCAATCTAATATAATTACTAAAAATTTTCCTATGCAACCTGATGGCTGGAAGAAGAATAAAAATACTTGTGCAATCTGTAAAAAGTAGATTAAAAAATACTGGTGCATTCTATAAAAATGGATGCTCGTGAAGTCTTACATTAATGTGTACTCTGAAGGCCGTGTCCAGGTGGTGATAGGTTCGGCTTTCGATCTTGGGGTCGAGAGTGATTTGATTGGTCATTTCAAAACACTCGAGATGTTTTCTACAATTTCGGAGTGTTTGTAAACTCTTTTGAGGAGATGTTGGAGGGCTGGGCTTAAACAGCACACTCTAACTCCAAGTACAACAGGCTATTTCAAAGATTTAAACGGTTAGCATGATTTCATTAGATATTCGGGCTTTTCAGTCAGGGATATAGGTGGCGGTGACACTCCCAAATCCTCTCGTCATTAATCGCTCAAATCTGGACAGATTTTATTCCTTCTAGCCGTGCAAGTAAGGACTTGTTTTGGCGTACTGTAAGCTTCTGAGTTATTTCCTTTTAATGGTCGCACGAGACCACATAGATCAAAGGACCGTTTTTTCATAGAGCCCAACGGGTGGCATCACCTTGAGTTGATAGTATCACCGAGTAGGATGGCCAAACATTTATTATTTGATCTTTATATACTAACAGTCACCAAATAGGATGGCCAAACATTTATTATTTGATCTTTATATAGTAACAGTCACCAAATGGTTAATCACTGATTGTCGTTTGCTCTTGTCAGCAGATTTCTCTCCTCTTTGTTCTTCTCGGATAGTTTATGGTAGTAGGTATACGGATGGAGTTTGTCTGCACCAACAAACGCTTGTTTTTCCCGGCCTTGCATTGGGAGCCCGAAATCAAAGGGCGCATAAAAATCACAGTCTGCAATTCTAATCACCCTTTTCTTGATGATGGATCATTCAATGTGATTCGAAACGTTGAAGTAAAAATACACACAATTTAATGCAAAAACATTTCATTCTATTCTATGGAATGTGGAAAACTCATGCATACTATCACAGACCTAAGTCAAATCTTCGAATGTAACTATACTATGGTTCAGTTTGCTATCAGGAATGTGTGCGGGCAAAGATAGATTCAAAGGCATGAAGATAGATCTCTGCGCTGGTCAAACATTGTGTCCCACTTGCTCTCAAATATCATAGATATTGTGCAAGATGGACACTATGTCCATGTTGTAGCTACGGGTCTGACCGTTGATTACATGTATAACCTTGATAGGTGGAATCAAGCCCTGGGCAGATATGATCTAAACAATGGCGATGCTTTGGTTGGTGGTTTGTTTCCTATAACCATGTTGAGGACCTCATCGGCAGCCGAGTGTGTCTACAATGCATTGCAAAAAGGACTGATGTGTGGCTGTATGGGAGGACTAGACAAGGCTCTGAATGGCCATACCCATAATTTTCCCAAGCATATGGCCACAAGATACCGGGAAGTCTTTACTTCGATCCATTTTCTTCGTGGTCATGCCCTTGATTGGGCCCTCCATCTCCCGAAGGAAATTGTTAATGTGGGTGACCCGGCTGAAGCTACGGAGCCTATGGAGTCTGAGCCAATGCATTATGCGACTGTTAGGAGTTGCAAAGGTTCTTCGGCGGCGGCAAGAGGCAGACATAGTTGTTCTATGTTCTCTGCGTCGAGGGTGGGAGGTCGATGAGATATTATCTCCTCTTGTTCACTGTTGTTCTATGTTCTCTGCGTTTGATATCAAGTTTCTGGGTCGAAGTGTGTGGATGTGTTCTTTGCATTTTTGTGTGTACGAGTTTTGGATGTTTCAGGGCTGATAGGGGTTCCTCTTGTTTTTTTGGCCCAGCGTAGTCTTATGGGGCTTTCCATGTAATCACGATATTTTTTTGATCAATACAAGTTTGGGTGGCCTTCACCTTTTAAAAAAAAAAAAAAAAATTGTCATGATTGTTTATACAATCATGGAGATAATGCCCAAGCTAGGAAAGTTTGAAAAAAAAAACCTATGCAAGTAGCTAAGCTAAATGATTGGGTGACAAGCACATAAATTTTTAAGCATGAACTACACTCAAGAGACGTCCTTGGCACCATACCATCAACAATCAACAATGAGCGTGTTTTTATTACACTTCGTACATTAGATATTTTAAGTTTTGGCAAGAAAAGTGATTCCCAATAGCTATGGTACCTACAAAACACACACCTTGAATAAATTATTTGCAACATTGATATGGAAAGAATAACTATTTAAATTATAGTAAACCTTAAAACCCTTATCATACAAAGTCCCAAACTTTCCCTCCAAGTTAATCATGACTCCCATGCCATTGAAAAAATGTGAAACCAACCAAGCCTCCTTCACAAAAGAAAATAAAAACACAACCATAAATGGACATAGGAAAACCTCTCTTACATAGCGCTAAACAACAAGACTCAAATAAATATTAAACACAAGTGCATCTTCTACTCGTAATATTAACCATTCAAAATAAACACACACTTAGAAAAAATTATTTGCAACAATACAATGGAGTGACCAACTGTATAAAATGACAATAAACCTTCATACTCTCATTTCCAACACCTCAAACTTGCCCTGTAGACCAACCACAACTCCTACACCACAAAAAACAAATTTGCACTCTAGACCAACCGTGATTCTTGTACCATAAAAAATAAAATTTGCATTTCAAAACCAACCATGCCTCTTGCACAAAAAAAAAGTCATAAATAAATATAGGAAAACTTCTACCACGCAAAGTTGAAAAACACTAACTAAATAAAAGTGAAACACAAATACCTATTAGCACAATCACTGAGTTTGAAGAAAATGCATCTTTTGCTCACAATTTCATCCATTTAATAACAAACAAACACCTAGGAAAAATTGTTTCTAAGAACGTCATAGAAAGAACAACTATATAAAATGATAATAAAGCTTGAAACCCTCCCTCGTTGTGCACAGCCCCAAACTCTCCCTCTGGCCCATCCACGACTCTTGCACCATAAAAAAATTACACTCCAAACTAACCATGCCTCCTACACAAAACAAAAAATACTACCATAAATAGGCATGGGAAAACCTTTCTCACATAAAGCTGAACAACACACACTCAAACAAAAATCAAACACAAATATATGTCCGCACAATCACAAAGCTAGAACAATAATTTTTTACTCACAATTCTAGCCCCCTATGTGCCTCCATATTTTGCATTTATGTTTACTAGAGAAATGCAAACTATGACTGTACTATATGAAGAAATACTTAAAACAAAACCATTAATTTAATGAGTTGGCCCTAGCCAAGTTGTGACCAATATGCACAAACATAAAAATTAGAAAACACTTTTTTTCTCTACATCATATTTAATTTCTTGAGCTATCTGTGCAACATTGTTTTGATGGCATTAGTATTATCCAAATTGCACCTAATATGCATACCCATAAACATTTAAAAATAGTTTTTTTTTTGCTACATGTCATTTGATTGGCTTTGTCTTTTTTTTTCCCTTGTTTTTCTTATAATTTTTTTAAACTACTAGCAATATTAGCACATACTATTCAACATGCCATAAACCAACTATTTTTTGAGAAAAATTGCGAAAAAAAAATTAACATCAACTTTAAAAAATCTAATTAATTTTTGTATTTGCGTAAATTTCTAGGCAAATTAGTTCTCTAAATGATGAATCTAATAGTATCCCTACCTATGACATGACTAACAAAAGAACTAGTGAAATAATGAAATGGTGGTTTTTCCAAAAGTAAAATTAAAAGTTACATACAAAACTATAACAAATGTACTACCAATTAGTATAGATATCACATCTATCTAAAAATGGCAAGATATATTAGTTTCAAACTATTTTATTTACCTAAAGTGTTATTTTATTAATGTCAATATACATTCTACAATGTCGTAAAAGGGTCTCTTATTGTGAGCATGTACATAAAAATCAAGACACAACAACATATATTTTAAAAAATAAAACTATAAAATAACTCTTCAAATGAAAATAAATTAAACAATATAATAAAAAAAAATAATTCTTATAAAGTTCCAAAGTCAAATAAAATAATTCATTAAGTAAAAAAATTTACTATAAAATAAGTCCTAAGTAAATAAAAATAGCTCTTAAAATAAAATGATTCTTTAGAAAATAAAATAACTCTTAAGTAAAAGATAACACAAAGCTAATATCTCTTGGTGGCTTTTAGAAAGATGTATTTAAGATATCTATATAGTTTAACTTTAGAACTATTTTATTACACATAGATGTGTTCTATAGTGACAATAAGGCATGGAGTGTCATGGCCTCATCATGTAAATAAAAACTAAATCACAACTAACATATATTTAAAAAAATAGACTAAAGTTATAATGTAACTCTTGAGTAAATAAAATAAATTAACTTTTAAGTAAATAAACTAAAATAACTCTTAGCTAAATAAAAATAGATTTTCAAATAAAAATAAATATATTGTAAATAAAATAAAATAATTCTTAAATAGTTCTAATGTAAAATAAAATAGCTCTAAAAGTAATTAAAATAATTGAAGTGTGATATCTCCATAGATGTATTTAAGATATATGTATACTAGCAATCACACCTTCCTATGCAATGGGTATGCCAAGAATGGATGTGGAAATGAGTTACTTGTGGAAAGAAGCAATCATTATTTTGCATATATAGTAAATTATAAAGTATACAAAGTTTGTAGAATTTAGTTGGTAAGAGCAATAAATGGGAGGGGTGTATTTTTATGAGTGGTGAAGGGATGTTACAGATTTTTTTGCATTTTTTTGGTCCATTTTGATTTGCTCATTCCTACTCATGATTTGAACATCGAAAGCATGTAATGATGTGTGTTGTTGCTCTATAGTGGAAATGAAATGGAGTAAAATAAACATGTATACATGGTGGTAAGTAAATTTAGTTGTGAATAAAAGGAGAGAGCTTCATAAGTCAATTAACAAATATGTATAGAAATGATGGACCTTTTTTTCTTTATTTTTTCCAATCAATCATTTAGATGTGAATTTACTATTAAGATTGTTCTCACAATTTCCACTGGCCAATTTCTTAGAGTAAAAATTCGAAACTCCTTTAGCCTTTCCATCATTATTATTACCATACTGTAATAATAGTTACATTCCTCATTTGTGTATTAGATAGTTGAATGCATTATTTTGTTTAATTAATACACTTCATAGTATAAGATCAATTTGACTAGTGCGATGTCACCGGTCATTGCTTTTACAATCTAACTATTAACCTCTTTGACCTAGTCTTGTATTTTACACTTGAGCTATTATGTTTGTCTATGTTCTTAGTAAAAAATAATGGAAATGAAATATGAAGCATGCTCAATGTGAAAGAGCAATTTTATGGACCTAAATGCCTTAATTTTTCAACTATGCCCACCATGATAGAGAGAATATTCATAAACCTTCTATATTTTGAGTATTATAATCTTCCATTATCAGTAATTCTTGTCAAGTAAGGCAATCTATGGCCTTGTCCATCAAGAAAAGGTTACCTAGTTCCTTGTCCGTTAGGTAAGGGCTTAGTTACAAGTTGGACTTTGTGAGGTTTCTATTTTGAAGGCTTAGGTTAATATACCAAGAGACATGTTGTCATTATCTATTAAACTATCGCTCTCAACTTTGAGTTATTGTGACCTTGATAGATAATGTTTTACTACCTTGTTGGTCTAACTAAAGCTGAAGATGCTCTTGCTACTTTTCTAGCAATGGCCAATGTGATACATTTGAAACAAGATTATTCTATACAATTTTGCATATGATTAGGATATGGGGTTGGATTCTTTAGATGCTACATCCCTCATGGGAGATGTGGTTAGCAGTGAAGAAACCTTTTATACTTGCAGATGTAAACATTGTGCATGATTGCAATTTCTTCTTTTGCTCATCGATCAAAATCTAGCACTAAATGAATTCCTTAGTTGTATTGAAATTAACTCATTTATTAGACTAAAAGATAGTATGCTAGAGATTTGTCATGTGGCTACCTCATTTAGGTAACCAAGACAATGTCAAAAACATGAATTAGGTGCTACAACAAATGGATGGTGTGCTAATAGTATCACATACAATCAACTTAAGAGAGCTTGAAAGATGAATAGAATAAGTGAACTTCACTTTGTTTGTGTTTGTTATCTACATTAGTTGACATATTGATTTATTTACTTTATTACATGCATTGGATGTTTTTGTACTTTAATACATGGTATCCATTTATTCCCTATTTAATACCCTCCTAAATATTTTGAGTGTATACTAAGCGATTCTAGATTTACCTATTTAAAGGCTTGTTAAGTAGATGTTCTTCTTTGGTTAGAAACTTAGACAAGATGGGTATGTGAAAATCTATGAAACTAGGGAAGGAAATGCATCTCATAAGAAAAAAATGAAATCCCTATAAATGATTTAGTAATGGTGGTACTTAGGGTTCAAACTTCAAACATTTGGACACACTTCTTGCAATTGTTTGGGTTAAAATTCCCTCTAATAGAGAAGCTCCTTTAGCTTGCACCATATTTTAGCACCCCTATTGTCTACTGCCAAATAGTTGCATCTGGTTCACATATAGTCTTGCAGAGTGTATACTAAGAGATTCTACATTTACCTATTTATAGGCTTATAATTATCTTCATTTTCTGTGTTGTTTGCTATTGTTCAATGGTATTACATTTCTCTCCCTAGTCCCCACTCTCCACCAAATATTGGCTAATGTTGTATCATTTAATTATATCCAACCCACTTTTCTTTAGAAAGTCCCATTGTAATCTTGCATTAATAGCTTCCTCTTCCTCAAAATTATACGGTGCATTCATCAGCAAGTGAGGCCCTGAATTTAAAGAAACCCTTGCCAAACAACTATTTAAACTTCTTAAGTATCAAGGGTACTAGGCATTTATAGACCATCAAGAGTTAGAAGTGGGAAATTCTTTTACTCTAGCCATTAACAATGCCACATGCTTATATGTTGTTTATGTTAGTGTATATATTTAATTACTTATTTAAGTAATTATGCATGTAATTATCTACACATGTCATAAGTCATCTTAGGTGGCTTTATGAGATGACTTGGATGTTGAAAAGAGCAAGACAACTGAGAGGGGGAGGTGAATCAATTGTAACCAATACTTCAAAAACATTAAATCAACATCTACATAAACACTATTATTGTAATTAAGCATGAAAAATGAAATTAGAAACTTAAGACATTCACACATTCAACACATGAGACACCAGATTTTTTACGTGGAAAACCCAATAAGGGAAAAACCACGGTGAGTGTTAGCTCATAGTATAATATGTAATAACAATACCAAAAATCAAAGGCTCAATACCTTAGGGCTCACTACCCAGAATGCTCATTGCAAGAAGGGGCCCATTGCTAATGGGGTGGCTCACTATCGATGGGTGGCCCACTACCAGAATTAGTGAACTGAGATAGCATCATCTGCATTATACCAATGTTTGGTTCCATTGAAGCACAATAAACATCCTCTGCTCTGCTCTACTTTTTCACTTCACACTTATCTTCGCATCTTCACACTTGAATACATTTTCATGACTTTATTACAAGTATTTATACAATTCATCACCCTTGGAATGATCATCAAGGTCAGCATTACAATCATCAACCACTGGAACAATTTTCAAGGTCGACAAACACACATACAATAAAATAGGTCTGGACCTAAACAAATTAATGGAAGAGAAAGAATGAATGCAGACCAAACCACTCCTTAGCTAGGACTCAAATGTAATCTTCCATGACACAACATGCTATCATAATCTGCAAAGCATAACCACAAGTAGTGAGAACAACCAAGTCAGCCAAGACTGGTGTTAACACTAAGACCTTTAAGAACATGCTTCATGCACGATCTAGATTACACTTTGTCGACCGATCAAAAGGTAGGAACATGATGAAGGGGGTATATCACAAAACACAAAATAACATATATTGAACACAACAAATAGAACTTTCTTTTATTGAACTGGGTAACTCATTACATTATAGAAGCTCAATTACAATAAGAGGATGAATCCTCTACTGGCTGCAACACATTACAGCTTTCCCATCCTCAAGACTCTAGAATTTTTAGCCTTTTGTAACCCCAAATCAACTAGGGTTTCTGTTTTCCACCTATTCTGGACACTACATTGGGCCCCTTAACTCTACTACCACCCAGGGTTCACAAAATAGTCATAAATAGCACTTTTTGGCGGCCTCTAGCCAAATTTCAAATTTTGCAACTCCCTCCAAAAGTAGGTCAACTTTCAGGAAGCATAACTTTTGATCTAGGTGTCCGATTGACGAACTGTTTTAAGTGCCGGAAAGCTCGCAATGTGAACTATCATGCCAGAAATCCATAAATGGATTTTCATCAACTTTTTGAGATATTATGAGAATTTTTAGTGCCTCTATCTCATTTTGTAAAATTTCAGGGGCTTTTCAGAAAGCAAAAACTTTAATATCTTTCAGCTCACAAATGATCTTTGCTTGATTCCTTCACCAAAGGTCTTATATTTCTGTTATGTAACTTTCTGGAAGTTTTTGTTTCATTACGTGCCCAAATGTAAACTTTCTAAAAATAGTAGGTACACTTTCTAAAATAGGTAGGTCACTATTTTAGCAGTTTTCGAAAAACTGAAAGTCCTACATTATTATTCTGGATATTATGGAACCAAAAACACTAATTATGGGAAGGAATGAGAACAACTACAATGGTTTTTAATTAACTTCTTTTTGGGTGATGTAAGATTGCCCTTACACCTCTGGATGCTCCTACATCAGACACCCAGGGTAATTTGAGAAGTGATCCTGTCATGTCTCAGGGGTTTGTGTGAGGAAAACCCAAACGGTCAACCTCTGCCTTAGACAACCAAGAAGAATTTTCAACAAGCCTTCCTTTCCATTTTACTAGATATTCTTCATATTGCCTGTTTCGAGTGCTCCTTCCCACACGGCTATCCAAGATCTTTTCTATCTCCTCTGTTGAAGTAGATGCCAAAATACTCCACTGCACTTCTCTTGGTCCATCCTCTATTCCACCTTCATGATATTCTGATAAATCAGCAATGTTAAAAATAGGGGAAATATTGATCCCACTCGGCATCTTTACCTCATATGCATTTTCTGAATCATGCTTCTTCATTATTCTACATGGTCCAAATTTCTTCATTTTCAACTTATTGTATGTTCCAATTCGGAACCTTTCTTTTCTCAGGTGAACCATGACTTCATCTCCTACTTGGAATTTTTTATATCTCCTCTTCTGATCTATCTTAGCTTTGTACTGAATGTTCATTTTATTAATGTGCTTTATCACCTCTTCATGTAAATTCTTTAGATGTTCTGCAAAGTCTTCAGCTTCAGCACTTATCTTTTCTTCATTGTCCAGCTTCCTTAACTCAGAAGCATTTCTTGGGATATTGCCATATACAATCTGGAATGGTGATTTACCAATACTCCTATTGAGATAATTTTTGTAAGCAAATTTTGCCTATGGTAAAATCGAATTCCATCCCTTGGGCTTATCTCAACCAAAGTATCTAGCCAATCCCCCACTGTGCTTCTCCTTAATTAGGTTATCTCTCATGGTACTCCTTGGAATGCACAATTGGCTTCCTCTAAACAACATGCCATCTTGGATTATGAAATCCAACCATTTTGTCCTGTCCAAAGTAATAGGTTCCAAACAAGCTTTCCAAGCCTCTACAAAATCTAGATCTTCAAGATACAAACTTTTGAGCTCATCGAACCCAACAACCTCTATCTTCATTTTTGTCAACAAATTTTGCCTTCTGCTCAAGGCATCTGCAAATCTGTTGGACTTCCCACTCCTGTGCTTCAAAACAAAAGTATAGCTCTGCAAAAACTCAACCCATTTTAAGTACCTTTGATTTAACTTTCCTTGAGTATTAAGATATTGTAAAGCTGGATGATCAGTATATAAAACAAACTCCTTTGGTAACAAATAATGTCTCCATTTCTTCAAAGCCTGGACTATTGCATAAAACTCCTGATCATAAACAAAATACTTTTTCTTGGCATGATTAAGCTTCTCACTAAAATAGGCAATGGGTTTACCTTCTTGAGTCAAAACAACTCCTATAGCACTACCACTAACATCATAATCTACCTAAAATACCTTATTAAAATCTGGAAGTGCCAAAACAGGTTGTTCTACGACTTTCTGTTTCAATGTATCAAAGCTCTTGTCTACTCCTTTACTCCATCTAAACTCTTTTCTATCCCCTCTCATTGTCTCAGTTAGGGGTGCACAAATGCTACTAAAATTTCTAATAAACTTTCTGTAAAAACTTGCCAAACTATGAAAAGATCTTACCTCTGTTGCACTCCTTGGCATAGGCCATTCAATGATAACCCTTACTTTTTCTAGGTCCATCTTAAAACCTTCCTCTAAGACAACAAATCCTTGGTATACCAACTCCTTCTTTGCAAAACTACATTTCTTCAGATTAATAAGTAACTTCTCCTCCCTCAGCTTCTCTAGAACTCTTCTGATATGCATCAGATGCTCATTCCAAGTCTTACTGAAAATCAAAATATCATCCAAATAAACAATAACAAAATTTCCCAAAAGTTCTTTCAGTACCTCGTTCATGAGCTGCATGAATGTGCTCGGTGCATTGGTTAGCCCAAATGGCATGACTAACCACTCATACAACCCTTCCTTTGTCTTAAAGGCTATCTTCCACTCATCTCCTTCTTTGATATGGATCTGGTGATACCCACTCTTAAGGTCAATCTTCGTGAAGTACTTGGCTCCACTCAAACAATCCATGATGTCATCCATTCTTGGCAATGGAAATCTATACTTGATCGTTATCTTATTGATGGCTCGAGAGTCTATACACATCCTCCATTCTCCATCCTTTTTTGGTGCTAGTACTACAGGTACCGCACATGGACTAAGGCTCTCCCTTATCAGTCCCTTTCTCAACAACTCCTAAACTTGTCTGTTTAGCTCTTCATTCTCTATAGGGGTCATTCTATGGGCTGCCTTGTTTGGCAAACTGGCTCGTGGTATCAAATCCATTTGATGAATTATCTTCCTTACTGGTGGTAAACCTTTTGGCACATTATCAGAGATAATGTCCTGGAACTCTTCCAACATATCTGAAACTTCTACTGGTACATCTTCACATTTCTCTTGACTAATCTTAGAAATCAATGCAAAGCAATGACGCTCATGCTTCATACCCTCCAAAAATTTCTTACCATCTACCAAGCAAATTCTGGCAGTACTATATACCTTTTCTTCCACCTCCTTCAAGGGCTTCAATTTATGATGAACTCCATCTTTTGTTAGGGAATATGTGTTTGCACGACCATCATGGACAGCGCTCCTATCATACTGCCATAGCCTCCCCAACAACATATGACATGCATCCATCGATATGATATCACACAACACCTCATCATGGTAGTCCCTAATCTTGAACTTCACTAAACACTGCTCATTGACCAAATCTCTATGGTCTTTCTACAACCATGCAATACGATATGGATGCGGATGCTTTCTTCTTGTCAACTTCAACTTGTCAACCATCTCCTCTGAAACAAGATTATCAGTGCTTCCCCTATCAATAATAATATCACAACACTTACCTTCACATTTGCACCTTGTGCAGAATAAACTCTTCCTCTGATTTGGTTCTTTCTCCTCATTCAACAAGGTTCTTCTGACAACTAGGGTTTCTTCCCTTTCAGCATCTTCAGAATGCTCAGACTGTGCATCTTCATCTACATGTGCAACTCGTGCATTACCTTTAGGTCTTCTATTCATCCTTCCTTGATGTTGTGGACACTCATATGCTTGATGCCCTTCTTCTCCACATTGGAAACAGGTTCCTCTGAAACCTCCTCTTCTAGGTCCTTGCCTAGGTCTGCCTCTTCCTCTTCCTCTTTGCTCACCATTGTTCTGGTCACAAGGGCAGTAGGTGTTATCTCCTCTCTGATTTTGACTGGTGCCAGCTTCTTCACTTTTCTTTGCATCTTCATTTTGGGCCCCATAGGGTCTTCCACCAATCCTTCCACCTTGACCTCTTCCCCTTTTATTACTATCAAATCTTTTATTCAGCTTCTCTTCCACCTTCAAGGAAAACTGGTATGAATCTTCTATGGTGGTCATTCTGACCAGGCTCAGCTCCTCCTGAATACTTGGCCTCAACCCATTAATGTAACGGGCTACCTTCTCCTTGTTGGGCTTTGCATGGCCTATCCTGATAGTAATCTTATAAAACTCTTCTGTATACTCCTTGACAAACTTGTTACCTTGCTTTAGTCCTTGTAGCTTCTTTAACAACTTCATCTCACAGTCCACAAGAATGAACTGCTTCTTTAGTTTCTCCACCATCTGATCCCATCTGGTGATCTTTCCTTTTCCTCTTCTGTTCCTCTCTAATTGGACCTCCTTCCACCAAATACTGGCATGGCCCTTCAACTTTGTTTTTGCAAACTTGACCTGATCTGGTCCTCCACATCTTCATACTTGAAATACTCCTCCATGTCATTGATCCAATCAATAAACTATTCTGGATTCAAATCTCTAGATTATACATAAACTTTGATTCTAGGCCTCTTTTCAATCTTTGAACTGGCCCTCAACAACCTAACTACTACAGGATCTCCTGTGGCTTCTTGTTCTTCCTCAGATAGTTCCTCTTCAACTTCATCTTCGCTTTCTTCTCTTATTCTTGGATCAAACCCTCTTCTCAACTCCTCTTGCAATGCATCAATTTGCCTTTGTAGGGCTCTAAAACTCTCTTCCGTCAAAGTATTTCTCCCAACATGATTTCTTCATGGAGGCATCTTGATCTCCATAGCAAACCCACAACCTCCGGTCCTGGTGCAAACTACCTCATGATTAGTGATCTGTCTACACACTCAGGAACCATTTCTCTGATACCACTTGATGAAGGGGGTTTATCACAAAACACAAAATAATAGATATTGAACACAACAAATAGAACTTTCTTTTATTTAACTAGGCAACTCATAAAACTCAGAGGATGAATCCTCTACTGGCTGCAACACATTACAGCTTTCCCAACCTCAAGACTAGAATTTTTAGCCTTCTGTAACCCCAAATTAGCTAGGTTTATATTTTCCCACCTATTCTAGACTCTACACTAGCCCCCTTAACTCTACTACTGCTCAGGGTTCCCAAAACAGTCATAAATAGCACTTTTTTGTAGCCTCCAGCCAAATTTCAAATTTTGCAACTCCCTCCAAAAGTAGGTCAACTTCTAGGAAGCATAACTTTTGATTCGGGTGTCTGATTGACGAATCGTTTTAAGCACCAGAAAGCTCGCGATGTGAAATATCACACTAGAAATCCATAATGAATTTCTATCAACTTTTCAGGACATTATGAGATGTTTTAGTGCCTCATATCTCATTCCGTAAAATTTCAGGGGCTTTTCAGAAAATAAAAACTTTAATATCTTTTAGCTCACAAATGATCTTTGCCTGATTCCTTCGCCAAAGGTCTTATATTTTTGTTATGTACCTTTCTAGAAGTTTTTGCTTCATTATGTGCCAAATGCAAACTTTCTAAAAATAGCAAGTACACTTTCTATAATAGGCAAGTCACTATTTTTAGCAGTTTTGGAAAAATTAAAAGCCCTACATTATTATTCTGGATATTATGGAACCAAAAACACCAATTATGGGAAGAAATGAGAACAACTACAATGGTTTTGAATTAACTTTTTTTTAGGTGATGCAAGATTGCCCTTACACCTCTGGATGCTCCTACATCAGAACACGGTCAAGAGACATCCATAAGCATGTTGCAATCATCAAGAACATCCACACAACCTCTAGACAGTTTATCCATAAGATTCTTCAAACTGGAGCACTTGAACATCACTGTCGACCATTGTCATAAGGAACAGATCACTTGCGGATCACCAAATCATGAGCCATTTGTACTGAAGGCATACAACATCATTACAAACTTGATTGTAAAACTGCAAACTATAAAACTTAGATGTAGAGAAATCTGGAGTGAAATACGTTCTCCCCGTTACCACTAAATGCACATAAAAATAATTTTTACTTTGGTGAACAAAACTCGCTCAAATCTTCATACTAGGCTCAAACTTGGAACATAGAAACTAAAGAGATCCTCTAACATAACTTCTAAAATGCAAACAAAGATATTCAATATACAAGATATACAAAGCAACCCACTACACTATTCTTCTGTAAGCCAATATATTCTGCAACACATTGTTTGCACTAAGAGAGCAAATTTTCTCAAAATCATTTGGAAACTTAGTATCATGAATGCTTTCTCATTTTCTTCAACACTTATATAAGCTAATTCAAAGTAATTATCTCAACACAAGCAATCATCAAAACAAGAGCACAGTTGACACCAATGACAACATAGATATGTTGACATTAATGACAACATCGGTAAGCACATACTTGCAACAATCTCCCCTTTTCTCATTGATGGTAACATTGATATGTGAAACTATAAGAACCATCAAGACAAGATTATGCACTGATTACTTTCTCCCCCTTTCTTTTTATACTTCTAAATTATTTCTCCCCCTGAGTTTTTCACATGATTTTCTCTCCCCCTTTGACATCACTAGCAAAAGGACATCACTTCTTTCTCTGCACATACTTGCAAACTACTGCTCTAAGAAAACTATAATTACTCTATCAGCAGATTTGCAACACTTCCTTCTCTTTATCAGGAACTCATATCAGTAACATCTACCTACTCCCCTTGAGAGGTAGCCTTCAGAACATCAATCCAGATCAAAGAATAAGACTTTGGGCACCACTGGACTAATGCATTTCCTATGCAACTTAGTTTAAAGTAGGTGGGGTAATAACCCCTAACTTTTCTTTGAGATAGTCAAAGGTGTCCTTAGGCAGAGGCTTTGTGAAAATATCTGCAATCTGATCCTTTGTAGAAACATATTCCATCTTTACTTCATTCTCTGTTACCTTTTTTCTCAGAAAGTTATACCTTATAGATATATGCTTTGTCCTTGAGTGCATCCCTGGATTCTATGAAATGTTTATAGCACTTGTATTGTCACAAAAGATTAAAATTGGTTCTTCATACACAACTCTTATATCCTTCAATGTTTGCTTCATCCAAAGCATTTGAGTACAACAACATACTGCAACAATATATTCTTCTTCTACAGTAGACAAAGAAATTGATTCTTGCTTCTTACTTAACCATGAAACCAATTTGGTACCCAAGAAGAAAGCACCTCCACTTGTACTCTTTCTGTCATCAGCATCTCCAGCCCATTCTGCATCTGTATAAGCACTAAGAGTGCAATTGGTATCTTTTGGATACCATAATCCATAGTCTAAAGTGCCTTTCAAATACCTTATGATTCTCTTAACTGCCATCACATGTGACTCTTTGGGATCTTCTTGAAATCTTGCCACAAGATAGACTGCATGCATTATGTCAGGTCTGGTATCAGTTATATAAAGCAGTTCTCCAATCATAGACCTATACTTTTTCTGATCAATCTTAGGTGATTAAGCTTTCTTGCTCAGCTTGCAGCCAATTATCATAGCAATACATACTGGATTAGAATCCTCCATTCCAAACTTCTTTAACAATTCTTTTAGATACTTGGACTGAGAAATGAAAATTCCTTTTTCTAATTGACTAACCTATAGTCCTAAAAAAAATTCATTTCACCAAATATAGACATCTCAAATTTAATTTTTGCATTTCCTCTGCAAATCTCTTACACATACCTTCATTGCCTCCAAAGATAATATTCTCAAGAAAGACCACAACAATCAGAATTTGATCATCATTGATTTTCAAGTAGAGATTACTATCTACAGTACCTTTACTAACCCTAATTGCAACAAATACTTGTCCAATCTTGCATACCAGGCTCTAGAAGCTTGTTTAAGTCCATACAAGGCTTTCTTCAATCTACACACCATGTCACCTTGGTCTAATGACTGAAATGCTTCTAGTTGTTCAATGTAAACCTCTTCTTCCAACTCTCCATTCAAGAATGCAGAATTCACATCCATCTAGTATACTTTGAAGTCTTTGTGTCCTACAAATGCTGAGAACATTCTTATTGTTTCAATCCTTGCCACAGGAGCAAAAGTCTCTTCAAAATTTATGCCTTCAACTTGAGAATATCCTTTTCATTCCAATCTTTCTTTGTTTATTACAACTTCTCCATTTTCATTCATCTTGTTTCTAAAAACCCATTTGGTTCCAATCACATTTTTATCAGTAGGTCTAGGGACTAATTCCCAAGTTTGATTTTTCTCTATCTCCATAATCTCTTCTTCCATGGCTTTTACCCAATTTTCATCTTTGCAGGCATGATTTGCAGTCTTAGGTTCAATTTGTGAAAGAAAATAGTAGTTCACCTATTTCTCTACAACTCTTTTCCTTGTCAACACCCCTTTTCTTTTGTCACCAATAATTTGATCTTTAGAATGATTAATCCTTACATACTTGGGAGTCTTAACAGCACTTTTTGGGGCCTTTTCTTCTTCATCTTAACTATCCTTTTGTTCAACTTTTTCTTCATTTATTTTAGTATAAGGTTCATGTAATTCATAGCCACTTAGATATGATGTTATTTCCCCATCTTCATAAACCCACACACTAGCACTTTCAATGGTCTTTCTCAATCTCCTATTGTAGCACCGGTAGGCCTTACTCTTAGTGGAGTATCCAAGGAAAATTCCTTCATCACAGCATCAAACTTGCCTAACTCCTCATCTCTTCTGATATAACATTTTCTTCCAAAAACTTTGAAGTATTTTACTGTAGGAACTCTTCCATACCACAATTCATAAGGAGTTTTAGTACCATTACCTTTGACTTGAACTCTATTTTGAATGTAGACAGTAGTATGTATAGCTTCTCTCCATTATACTTCTAGTACAGGTTAGCCTCCATCATCATTGACCTAGCAGCTTCTTGAACTGTCATGTTCTTTCTTTCAACAACTCCATTATGTTAGGGAGTTCTAGGAGCAGACAACTATCTTTGTATCCCATGTTCCACACAGAAGGTATTGAATTCATTTGATGTAAACTCTCCTCCTCTATCAGACCTTAAGCACTTGATTCTCAAATCTAATTCATTCTCAACCATTACTTTAAAAAACTTGAACTTGTCTAGGGCTTCTAATTTATCCTTTAAGAAAGTGACCCATGTAGTTCTAGAATAATCATCAATAAGCAACATAAGGTACATGTCTCCTTGCAGACTTCTTGTTCTTGTAGGACCACACAAATCTGTATGCATTAGCTCAAGCAGTCTAGAAGAAAATTGTTCTTTGCTTTTGAAACTTGTCCTTGTCTATTTCCCCAATTGACATTCCTTCCAAACCTAACCAGTCCTCCATCATACTTTTCCAAACTTACAAACTTACTTTTATCACTAGTCATGTGATGTGAACATCCACTGTCAATAATCCATTCATCCTTATCCTTGTCAACCTGAACACACAAATCACTCTCTTCCACTAGATTTTCTTTCTTCACACATCTAGAAAGATTAGTAGACATAGGCTCTTCTTTAATGGCAATAAACAAGCATTCATTTGCACTAGTATTGGCATCATCAGACTCATCATCCAGTACACCACCATCATCAAGATCCTTGACTATATAGCATTTCTTCATGACTCTAGGTCTACTTTAAAATTCTTCTTACCTCCCTTAATTCTTTCCAGACACCTAGATGCATAGTGACCAATCTTACCACAAGAAAAGTATTTGAATGGTAATTTACCTTTGAACTTATCAAAACCTCTTTGCATTCTGTCCACAAAGTTAGCTTCAACCTCATCTAGGTCATCATTAGATCCCATAGCATATTTCTGAGCTCTTGAAGTCTTTTCCGAAGTGTTGGATTTGGAAGCAATCTCAATCTTTGACAGTGCATCACAAAATTCTCTCATTTCAAAAGTTGTAAGTTTCCTGATCAACTGATCCTTTATAACCTTTTGCACACTTATAACTTCTTCAATTACTGCCACCTTGTGACTATAGGATTTATGCAATGACCAAAGAATCTTCATCACAACCTCATCCTCACTAATAGTTCCTCCAAGACCTTTGATTTTATTGACAGTTTCATCAATTCTCTGCATGTGGATAGTTATGTTTTCATCTTCACCCATCTTTAGGGTTTCATACCTCACCTTCAGGTTTTATAATTTGGCACTCTTTACAGAGTCATCTCCTTCATATAAACTTTTCAATTTATCCCAGATCTCATGGGCAGTCTCCAAATCCATATCTTTTACCAACTTAGTGTTAGATAAGGCATTTAAGAGAGCATCTCTAGCTTTTCCATTTAATTCATACTATTTGACTTCATCTTCATCTTATGGACCATTTTCAGGAATAGTATACTTGTTCTCTATTATCTTCCAAACTCTATAGACAAGAAAAATAAGATGACTTTTCATTCATACTTTCCATAGGGCATAATTCGTTCCATCAAACTGTGGTGACTCCTTCATGTACACCATTTCAGATCTACCTCGATCTGTTAAGCTCTTTACTGAGGAACCCTTTGTTTGATACCAATTGTTGAAAAGGGCAAGACAACTGAGATGAGGGTGAATTAGTTGTAACCAATACTTCAAAACCATTAAATCAACATCCACTTAAACACTGTTATTGTAATTAAGCATGAAAGCCTGGAATCAAAAACTTAACACATGAGACACTAGATTTTTTACGTGGAAAAACCAATAAAGGAAAAACTATGGTGAGTGTTAGCTCACAATAAAATATGTAATAACAATACTAGAAATCAGAGGCTCACTACCTAGAATGCTCACTACAAGAAGAGGCTCACTGTCAATGGGGTGGCTCACTGCCGATGGGTAGCTCACTGCTAGATTTAGTAAACTGAGATAGAAGCATCTACATTATGCCAAATTTCAGTTCCATTGAAGCACAATAAACATACTCTTCTTTGCTCTACTTTTTCACTTCACACTTATCTTCGCATCTTCACACTTAGATACATTTTCATGACTTTATTACAAGAATTTATACAATTCATCAACCTTGGAATGATCTTCAAGGTCGGCATTACAATCATCAACCATTAGAACAATCTCCAAGGTCAGCAAACACACATACAATAAAATAGGTCTGGACCTAAACAGATTAATGGAAGAGAAAGAATGAATGTGGACAAAACCACTCCTTAGCTAGGACTCAAATGCCATCTTCCATGCTACAACATGCTATCACAATCTCCAAAGAAAAACTGTAAGTAGTGAGAACAACCAAGTTGGCCAAGATTGGTGTTAACACTAAGACCTTTAAGAAAATGCTTCATGTACAATCCAAATAACACTTTGCAGACCAATCAAAAGGTAGGAACACAATCAAGAGACATCCACAAGCATGTTGCAATCACCAAGAACATTTGCACAACCTCTAAATACTTTATCCATAAGATTCTTCAAACTAGAGCACTTGAACATCACTATCAGCCACTGTCATAAGGAAAAGATTGCTTGCAGATCACCAAATCATGAACCATTTAAACTGAAGGAACACAACATCATTACAAACTTGATTCTAGAACTACAGACTATAAAACTTATATGCAGAGAAATGTGGAGCGGAATACATTCTCCCTGTCACCACTAAATGCACAGAAAAATAGTTTTACTCTAGTGAACATAACTCGCTCAAAGCGTCATACTGGAAGCTCAAACTTGAAACATAGCAACTAAAGACATCGTTTAATATAAATTATAAACCACAAACAAAGATATTCAATCTACAAGATATGAGGAGCAACACACTACACTATTCTTTTGTAAGCCAAGATATTCTGCAACACATTGTTTCCACTAGGAGAGAAAATTTTCTCAAAAGCACTTGGAAGCTCAGTATCAGGAACACTTTCTCATTATCTTCAACACTTATATAAGCCAATACAAAGAAGTTATCTCAACACATGAAAGCATCAAAACAAGAGCATAGTTGACACCAATGACAACACCAGTAAGCACATACTTGCAACATTGGAGAGTTTGATAAAACTCTTCCAAGGTATGTGATGGTATGTGGCATGTTCTCTCCACATTTGGAGGAACAAACTAACCACCACTACTTGAGTCTTGGGATCAACTTTTGATTTGACCAAATGACTCTTCTTCTATATGTACTCATATTATTCGACTATCAAACTAGTTTAAATTGGTAATCATAGTGGCTTATGCATTCTTGGTTCTTATATGGCATCAAAGCAAGGATAAGTTTGTTATCATTTGAAGGCACATTGTCTTGCTCGGGTACTATTTAAAACTCCATAGGGGGGCATCCTAGAGTGGATGGTGTTTGCATCTATCTGGAAGAGGTTAAATTTCCTTGAAGCATTATGCATAAGCTATGTTTGGTAGATCTGCAGGCTCCTCTGCTCAACTTTTGCAAGACTTTTTGCAAGGAAGGCATTTTTGGGATTTTTTTTTCTATGACCAAGAAGGCATTTGAGTGCCTTTTTGTGTTGGGAAAGGCCAAACTTTGCCTTGATAGAGGTGTTGAGGGTTTCTTCATGTGCTCGTGTGTGTTATGGAAGGGTGTCTTGGGCAAAAAGGACCAGTAGGGTCACCATTGACTCTTGGTTGGACTAGCCTAGGAGAAGACATTCAACGTGTTGATCCTCTTCTCAAATTTGGCCTTTCAAACAACCTCAACCAGCCATAACTCTGAATTTGGGCATTTTTTGATCTACATAAAGGCATTTTCTAAAGCCCGTGCTTGTGGAAAATGGTTCACAACTCATAGAGGACATGAATGGGCCCTCAATTGACTTGAGATCAACCTATAAAAGAGGTGATTTAACCTTGAAGCAACCAGAAAGCTTGTATAGAATAATTTCTTCCTATGGAGACTCATTTTTTCTGAAAGCATCCATCTTTGCCTGCAAAGAGGCATCTAGCTAAGGAGAGATGACCCTAGCTAAGGAGAGATGACCCTTCACACTTCCCATACTCTATTTGGTGTTTGAAAAGGCCTCAAAGTCCTATGTGGCATTAGGGATACCATTCCTTGTTTTATCATTTGAAAGACCTCAGAGCCCTACACACAACATGGGGATTCATTTGTGAGCTTGTTTGTTGTTCTATGGTTGGCATTGTTCAAATCTGGCCACCCCTGCATCCTTTTGTTTTATTTCCCTAATTCACCCCCAGTTCTATATTTTCCGTAATTTGGGGCTCCTAAATTCATTTTTGATTTTGTGAAAAACATTTAAAATTATGTTTTGGATAGGCATTTAAATTGTATAAAAAGCACTCTACAAATAAAATATAAAAAAGGGGGACATTTAGAATTAGGGCAAATTTCTTGGACAAATCCCTTGTTTCACATTTTTCCCTTCATATCACTAAAATTGTATTTTTCATGTATGTGTTTTTTTAAGTCTGAATGCATTATGTAACGCCCCACACGAACACCTTAGAGAATGACACATCCACGCTACGTAAAAATGGAATAATTTTTTTTTAAAAGCATAAAGTAACAAAGTAATGTTTAACACATCATTGCACATCATAAAACTATCAACTAGTCCTCTAAGATATCATGGGAGCATTACTTGTCAAAACAAACATAACCTGACATACATCATTAACTAACATCAATAGTTCATTCTGAACGCATACAATATAATTCAATGAATACAAATAACTTACTTCATACCTGATACAAGTTCTGACGGCTATTACACAAGATACAACATCTTCGCACTCGAAGAATAGCAAGGAGAAAAAACCAACGGATAAAAGCTCTTCCACCCAACCATGTGGAACCCTGAGGTCCACCCCCCAAGCTAGGAGTTAACATAAGGTTCCCTCTACAACATACAGTCAGGTAGATAGTAGGCTATAAGAACAAGATAATACATAACTCCAACAACACAAGTCAATATCACAAACAACTTAACAACACTTCCAGAGGCAAGCACATAACGAATGGGGAGAGTACAACTAGGGAATGCGAGGCTATAGTAGGGAAGAGTGTCATCACATGGCTTGTCATGGGTTGTCCTGGTAAGCCTTCCTAGGCCCCAGCCCCCGTCTTGGGTTGTCTTGGCAGCCTCTCCCAACTCCTGGCCTGCATACAATGCTCATGCGGAATCAACATACCTTTCATGAGGACAAGGTAGTTGATCTTGCCATTCCAGGCCTTCTCATCTCATCTCAAGCCTAAACGAACACTTGAGCCATGAGTGAGGCATCCACTTATCTTGTTTAGTGTGCTTAACTACCCAATCCACCCCCTAATTCATTATTTAGGTTATCACTGAGTTATCAAACTCCCACATGGGTTGTCCTGGATGCCACTTTTGGGCTCTAGCCCCCATTGAGAGCCACTCCCCTACCTGCAACTAGAAAACCCTACTTAACAAACATAGCAGACATCATCATGACAACGATGATACATGAACCATGCAAGGCATTAACCATCTTGCATGACAATTATTCTAATATCAACATGTGTATATAACAATGCAAGGAATTAACCATCTTGCCTATCATCTTAATCACAAGGACAACTAACAAAATATTGTCCATAGAAATACATAAACATTACTCCATTACTGTACTTGATGTCTCCCATTGTCTAACCCAACACAACATCTCAAACAAATAAATACCCATAACATCCATGAAGAACCTTTCTACACATCATGATACATTCAGAATCTTTACACTCTTTCACAACACCAGAACCAATTTCCTTATACACAACAAAAGGTGACATAGCTTCATTGACACAAGACAATTAACGTCATGTTATATGACGTCAAACCACCTTGGCCTCTAGAATAAACCCTCGACAACTAACACTTGACCATTCATATACATTCTACTTACATTAAACAATTCCAATTCACACTTAACTAATTGTATAATACTTTCAAATCAAAATCCCAATACATTATTTGTATACCTAATCCTTAACCCATTATTATATTTTACCTTATCAAAATGAAGAAAACATATTAAGAACTATGACAATTTAAATTAAATTCTTTAACCATTTATATATAGTCACAATGTTTATCTTTTAATCAATTTAATGATGAAAACATTATTATAAATTTCCAATTTTATTTGGCTTATAGGCAATCAACTATACTTTTGAAATAATGAAAATAATAATAATAATAATAATAATAATATATCAACTAATTATCTAATTTAATTACACTTCCAAATATAAATATCTCAACAATCTAACAATTACCATTCCGATTTATAACTATTTTTAAACCCTAATTCAACACAAAATACATATTTAAACATTTATCTACTCAATTGAATGGTAAAAGAATTGCAATCAGATTATTAATACTTCTAATAATAATAATAATTACCATAGATCAAAGAATGGTAAATAATTTCGTAATTATTTTCTATAGTAAAGTAGGAAGTTTTATTAACTAACAAATCTATATTTTTTTTATAAACGTTTTACCTGAGCTATCCAATAGAAAGTGAATAATAATCCATAAAGATTTACATTACACTCATCATTGTGGCTCTCTACTTAAATATTACTGAAGGAGATTTGAAAATATTAAAGCCTTATCAATCACAATTAGAATTATTACTTGTTTCCTAGATTCAAGAATTTAATAAGGCTAATAACATTTATATCATTATCCAGAATATACTCCTTTAGTAAACCTAAGCCTCATAGCTAAATGAAATGATCTAAATCACCTTAGGGCAAAACCATTAACCCTAAACTAAATTTTGATGAGTAAAAGTTACTCTAATGATGAAATGTTTTGAAGTTACACAAAAATAAATTGGCATTGCTGGAGAGAGAACCCCTACGAGTTTAATAGCTGGCAGGTTGAGGTGTATGGCATAACTAAACAACAAGAAAGATAAGCAACATAATAAATAACAAGAGTATATGCTAATACAACATTTAATCATGAATCTAAGGAAGATTCAATACAATTAATTGACAGATATTATTGCATTTTCAAAGCAATATATATGAGACCTTACTTCCAACTATCCTGTTATAAAAATAAAGTATATATGATTCTAAGCCCTATCTAAATCTAAAACAACTTAAATGATATCAACCACTGCTATGCTTCTATTAAAGTTGTGTATTACAGTATACTCAAAGCTTCGGATCGAATCATGAGATTTATATACAGTCTAAGTTTTGATTATGTAAAGATACCATCTAAATACGTATGTTATGAAATTAATAAGAATATGCTGCAGGTTGAGTGAATGAGGAATGTACCTAATTCAATCACATCTAAAATCCATGTCACCTACAGTTTACCGTTATGTGTGCATAGTTGAACTTCTTGGCTACGCTGGCCCTTCTTAAGGATGCCCTAAACTTTATCACTGAGATACCTATTAAATCTGTGCTAGTTGTATGGATGTGTTTGTTTGGAATGGAAGATGAATCGACACCATAACCTCTTATATTTAAGTACATGAGATTGGAAGCATGTATATTCAAGGTTTTCAACCCGTAACAAGCACGAATCCCAAAATTCTAAAGATGTGGGCACAATATGAGTTAAAAGTAAATTATCTGATAATTCAGACAACCTGTCTCTTACAAATACTCTTCTCATTTCCCTTGTGGTTGCCATTACTGCTATCTGATTTTCTTCACCTGCAAAAGAATCTTTGAAAATCTACGAAGAGTGCTCACTGTGCGAAATGTGGAGTAACAAAACACAGATTTATAACACATATATAAAGATTCAATTCCTTTACTTTTTATGTTGTTTGTTTATCGTTGACCGCGTCCAAGAACATTTCTAGCAGGGAAAGATCTAAATTCAATGGGGAAAAAGAATGTCTCATGGAGGAGAGAAGATTTGACTAAGAATAATCGATTTATAATAAATTGGTCTGTCCAACATCACTTTACCTAAAACCATACATATATGTTTATTTCCTTTGACTTACGACTGCACCTGACTTTGTATATGCTTGCTTTTGCTCGCCTACATGAATCACCATGCAGCCCTTGGGGATTCGAACCTGGGACCTCAACACCTTCAACCTCAGGCAGTGACTTAGGCACCAGATTTGTTTACAAGAGAGGCTGAAGGGGGGACCCAAGCACATGCTCCACACGTGAACTTTTTCCTTTATTATCTTAGAACCCTTTAAAAATGGATCTCATTAAAGTGGGAGAAAATCTTCTGAATTCTGCCAGATCTTACGATATATTGGCGCCTACAATGGATCGCCCTGAGGTATATTACCTATTTATTTCAAGCTTTGGATAAACGGAATGGCCTTCAAAAAAAATTCCAAATTTTAATATTTTCCCGTGGCACTGTAAAACAATTTACTTTCTGCATCATTATTCTAGCAAGGTATTCGTGGCATACATTTGTTCTGTAAACTTATGAGATCTTCTGCGTAAATAAAACCTTGTTTTAACTCGTATAACATTTCCTATCATTATTTACTATTAATTGACAAAAAGGTTTAGTATATACAGATTTAGAACTACATGCATAATTACTCGATTATACACGGACACAACAGCAAGAAGTTGGATGTGGACATAGATTTATCTGATTTGGTAAGTGTAAGGTAAATGAGTTTGGCAGTATACACTAAATGAACATAGTGATTTCAGAATACCCACAAGCTCAACAATCAAAGCATGAATACGACATTCAGTTTTAATTTATTTTCAAAGATAAAACTCTTAAAGAGAATGGAACCTGATTTCTGATTAATTGACTGGCTGTGGGTTGGTGTTGCTGTCCGATTGCAGCTTGCAGCTCTAGTCTCCCAAAATCTTCTGATTTTGGCCCACAGCTCCTCCCCACTTGTAACCCCATCTACCTCTCTCCTCCTTTCTCTCCTTCTCTCTACTTATTTTATAGTATTCCCTACCCTAATTGTTTGTACTCCACCATTAGGGAATAAACACACGATCCAATGCAGATCGAAAATACCGCTTACTTTCATTTAATATTTAATAACATTTCAATATAACCCCCTATTCTTTTATTTACTCAAGGATAACTTTCATTTAATAAAATACAACTTATAATTTTTTACTTTATTTAATTTAGTATTTTATACAGGTATTTAATATACAACAACTCGTTACTTTATTAATCATTTATTTACTTGGCCACATATAATTACTTTCAAGTTTATTTTATTAATAATAGAATAATTCCACAACTTATAATGCCACTTTATAACTAATTTATCTCCTTTATTATTTATTTTTATTTATTTAATATTTAATATATATTTGTTATATAACAACTAATAATTATTTATAAATCTATTTAATAATCATTAATCGAATTTATCTATTAATATACCATAATTAACCCATCATAAATCATGCAATTACTCGACATTCAAGCATGCAGAGAAAGCAAGACGACAACCGATGGAGACAAACGAAACTGAGAACAATGACTAAACGCAAAACTGAAGACTTAACCTCTACAAGGAAGACTGATAACTAGGGAACCTTATGCTAACTCCCATCAACAATTCCATTGGCTAGGGCACGCTCAGACCTGCTAGTTTAGGTGGAGTCGATGTCCGGTACCTGCATCCTACAGTAAACCTCAAGGTTAAACATATATATACAACATGAAGTCATGCACACAGCAAACAGAAATCGCAGCGTGGCAGGGTACTTGGACACGAGTAATGCAACACTGTTCTGTTCACATAATTACATCAACAATTAAGTATTCAATTGTCTACAAGAAAATAGAATAATCCATAACAATACGATCTAGTATAACAATTACTTTTAAGGCATCATAACCCTGATTAAATGTCACATTAACTTAGAAATAACATTAATCCATTATATCAAATATGTCCATCAAACTGTGAAACATAAAATATTAGTAATCTAATATCATCAATCATCATCATAGCAATAGGTCCATAAACAACTCAACATAATAACAGAGAGTCCAATGTCATGATATCTAGTCCAACTAGAAGAACCATCAGTCCAATAGAAGGCAAGGTGAGGGGCACTACATCCTCCCCCCCTAGAATTAGGCTTACTCCTTGAAGCCGGCAACAAATATGAATGAGTTTGAACAGTTTCCACAATGCTATGCAAATATGGGAGCACAATCTTTGCATGTGATCTATTAACAGAAAGATCTTCATATAATGATTTTTTTCCACCTTTATAGTCATGGAACCACAATTTATAATTTTATGATACTATATTCATGTTTTAACACACATTCTACATATGCGCACGAATTCAAATTACCAGGGATCACATCTCAAGGCTACACAAAGGTCCATTTAGTCACCGGTAAGCGACCTACTAATCCATGACACAAAATCCATGAGCCAAGAGCCAACATCTATCTCACACAACCCATACAACACAATTAGTGGCTTGGTGGTGTTAGGGCACACACACAATGATAGACCATCGAAACAAAACAACAATGACCTATCTACTATTGTATAAAATAGTTAGCCTCCATAAAATAGTCCTCACATATCCCATTACTCAAGGTTCCCTGCGTCTGCTTCCTCGTATACACTCACCAAGTCTGCCTCATACATTCTTGGAGAGGAATCACAATACGACACATGGCCGACGTCGAAAACAATAAGGAGAAAAAAGTTTAGCCACCAAAGTCATAAACAAATATAAAGATTAAATTTCATCAACAAAACAAGAAATGCGCACAGTTCAACACTAAACCAAATGTAACCACAAGGGTTACGCACAAATGAAGATCACGAGGTGTGGCTAAACCATCACAATCAAATATAAACAAAGTGTTAGCCTTTTCAATTAATAGAAAATCATCAATAATTATAAGGAAAATACACAATCTTTGAAATTGCACTGAACAACACTGCGTGACTAGGTACTAGCCACCAAACAAGGAAGGAGGAAACAACGTCAGGTTATAATCAACTTTTATTCCATACAATAAGGACTCTATATAAGCACTAAGAATATCCAAGAATGCATACTTCACAAGAGGATGCACAAGCATCTAGTCCTCTACCTGACAACTCCTCTAACTACAACCAAAACTCCTTAAGGATAGGATGATTGTCGAGGGACACCTCTCAACTCTCCCTTAGCTCCAAATTGTTCACCATCATGGCAAACAACTAACAACCTTGACACATGCCTTTCTTCAACTGTATGGCAGATATCATATGCAGGGGAAAGGATCTCTTCATGCCAACTACCCCTACCTCGACCTTTAGGCATCTACCTATGTAGACACCGCCAAGGGACAACCTCGGGTTGTTAGGTGAGGATGACAAAAAGGGAAGAACATAATCTTGAGAGTTTATGCAACTGGTGTAGCTTGATGGGTTAGTATAAAATCCAGAGTACCCAGTGTTAGAAACTTGTCTCTGATACCATATGTAACGCCCCACACGAACACCTTAGAGAATGACACATCCACGCTATGTAAAAATGGAATAATTTTTTTTAAAAGCATAAAGTAACAAAGTAATGTTTAACACATCATTGCACATCATAAAACTATCAACTAGTCCTCTAAGATATCATGGGAGCATTACTTGTGAAATCAAACATAACCTGACATACATCATTAACTCACATCAGTAGTTCATTCTGAATGCATACAATATAATTCAATGAATACAAATCACTTACTTCATACCTGATACAAGTTCTGACGGCTATTACACAAGATACAACATCCTTGCACTCGAAGAACAACAAAGAGAAAAAACCAATGGATAAAAGCTCTTCCACCCAACCATGTGGAACCCTGAGGTCCACCCCCTGAGCTAGGAGTTAACATAAGGTTCCCTCTACAACATACAGTCAGGTAGATAGTAGGCTATAAGAACAAGACAATACATAACTCCAACAACACAAGTCAGTATCACAAACAACTTAACAACACTTCCAGAGGCAAGCACATAACGAATGGGGAGAGTACAACTAGGGAATGCTAGGCTGCAGTAGGGAAGAGTGTCATCACATGGCTTGTCATGGGTTGTCCTGGTAAGCCTTCCTAGGCCCTGGCCCCCATCTTGGGTTGTCCTGGTAGCCTCTCCCGACTCCCAGCCCCCATACAATGCTCATGCGGAATCAACATACCTTTCATGAGGACAAGGTAGTTGATCTTGCCATTCCAGGCCTTCTCATCTCATCTCAAGCCTAAACGATCACTTGAGCCATGAGTGAGGCATCCACTTATCTTGTTTAGTGTGCTTAACTACCCAATCCCCCCCCCTAAATCATTATTTAGGTTATCACTGAGTTATCAAACTCCCACATGGGTTGTCCTGGACACCACTTTTGGGCTCCGGCCCCCATTGAGAGCCACTCCCCTACCTGTAACTAGAAAACCCTACTCAACAAACATAGCAAACATCATCATGACAACGATGATACATGAACCATGCAAGGCATTAACCATCTTGCATGACAATTATTCTGATATCAACATGTGTATATAACAATGCAAGGAATTAACCATCTTGCCTGTCATCTTAATCACAAGGACAACTAACAAAACATTGTCCATAGCAATACATAAACATTACTCCATTACTATACTCGATGTCTCCCATTGTCTAACCCAACACAACATCTCAAACAAATAAATACCCATAACATCCATGAAGAACCTTTCTACACATCATGATACATTCAGAATCTTTACACTCTTTCACAACACCAGAACCAATTTCCTTATACACAACAAAAGGTGACATAGCTTCATTGACACAAGACACTTAACGTCATGTTATATGATGTCAAACCACCTTGGCCTCTGGAATAAACCCTCGACAACTAACACTTGACCATTCATATACATTCTACTTACATTAAACAATTCCAATTCACACTTAACTAATTGTATAATACTTTCAAATCAAAATCCCAATACATTATTTGTATACCTACTCCTTAACCCATTATTCTATTTTACCTTATCAAAATGAAGAAAACATATTAAGAACTATGACAATTTAAATTAAATTCTTTAACCATTTATATATAGTCACAATGTTTATCTTTTAATCAATTTAACGATGACAACATTATTATAAATTTCCAATTTTATTTGGCTTATAAGCAATCAACTATACTTTTGAAATAATGAAAATAATAATAATATATCAACTAATTATCTAATTTAATTACACTTCCAAATATAAATATCTCAACAATCTAACAATTACCATTCCGATTTATAACTATTTTTAAACCCTAATTCAACACAAAATACATATTTAAACATTTATCTACTCAATTGAATGGTAAAAGAATTGCAATCAGATTATTAATACTTCTAATAATAATAATAATTATCATAGATCAAAGAATGGTAAATAATTTCGTAATTTTTTTTTGTAGTAAAGTAAGAAGTTTTTTTAACTAAGAAATCTATATTTTTTTTATAAACGTTTTGCCCGAGCTATCCAATAGAAAGTGAATAATAATCCATAAAGATTTACATTACACTCATCATTGTGGCTCTCTACTTAAATATTACTGAAGGAGATTTGAAAATATTAAAGCCTTATCAATCACAATTAGAATTATTACTTGTTTCCTAGATTCAAGAATTTAATAAGGCTAATAACATTTATATCATTATCCAGAATATACTCCTTTAGTAAACCTAAGCCTCATAGCTAAATGAAATGATCTAAATCACCTTAGGGCAAAACCATTAACCCTAAACTAAATTTTGATGAGTAAAAGTTACTCTAATGATGAAATGTTTTGAAGTTACACAAAAATAAATTGGCATTGCTGGAGAGAGAACCCCTACGAGTTTAATAGCTGGCAGGTTGAGGTGTATGGCATAACTAAACAACAAGAAAGATAAGCAACATAATAAATAACAAGAGTATATGCTAATACAACATTCAATCATGAATCTAAGGAAGATTCAATACAATTAATTGACAGATATTATTGCATTTTCAAAGCAATATATATGAAACCTTACTTCCAACTATCCTGTTATAAAAATAAAGTATATAAGATTTTAACCCCTATCTAAATCTAAAACAACTTAAATGATATCAACCACTGCTATGCTTCTATTAAAGTTGTGTATTACAGTATACTCAAAGCTTCGGATCGAATCATGAGATTTATATACAGTCTAAGTTTTGATTATGTAAAGATACCATCTAAATACGTATGCTATGAAATTAATAAGAATATGCTACAGGTTGAGTGAATGAGGATTGTACCTAATTCAATCACATCTAAAATCCATGTCACCTACAGTTTACCGTTATGTGTGCATAGTTGAACTTCTTGGCTATGCTGGCCCTTCTTAAGGATGCCCTAAACTTTATCACTGAGATACCTGTTAAATCTATGCTGGTTGTATGGATGTGTTTGTTTGGAACGGATGATGAATCGACACCATAACCTCTTATATTTAAGTACATGAGATTGGAAGCATGTATATTCAAGGTTTTCAACCCGTAACAAGCACGAATCCCCAAATTCTAAAGATGTGGGCACAACATGAGTTAAAAGTAAATTATCTGATAATTCAGACAGCCTGTCTCTTGCGAATACTCTTCTCATTTCCCTTGTGGTTGCCATTACTGCTATCTAATTTTCTTCACCTGCAGAAGAATCTTTGAAAATCTACGAAGAGTGCTCACTGTACGAAATGTGGAGTAACAAAACACAGATTTATAACACATATATCAAGATTCAATTCCTTTACTTTTTATGTTGTTTGTTTACCGTTGACCACGTCCAAGAACATTTCTAATAGGGAAAGATCTAAATTCAATGGGGAAAAAGAATGTCTCATGGAAGAGAGAAGATTTGACTAAGAATCATCAATTTATAATAAATTGGTTTGTCCAACATCACTTTACCTAAAACCATACAGATATGTTTATTTCCTTTGACTTACGACTGCATCTGACTCTGTATATGCTTGCTTCTGCTCGCCTACATGAATCACCACGCAGCCCTTGGGGATTCGAACCTGGGACCTCAACACCTTTGACCTCAGGCAGCGACTTAGGCGCCAGATTTGTTTACAAGAGAGGCTGAAGGGGGGACCCGAGCACATGGTCCACACGTGAACTTTTTCCTTTATTATCTTAGAACCCTTTAAAAATGAATATCGTTAAAGTGGGAGAAAAACTTCTGAATTCTACCAGATCTTACAATATATTAGCACTTACAATGGATCGCCCTGAGGTATATTACCTATTCAGTTCAAGCTTTGGATAAATGGAATGGCCTTCAAAAAAAATTCCAAATTTTAATATTTTCCCGTGGCACTGTAAAACAATTTACTTTCTGCATCGTTATTCTAGCGAGGTATTCGTGGCAAACATTTGTTCTGTAAACTTATGAGATCTTCTGCATAAATAAAACCTTGTTTTAACCTGTATAACATTTCCTATTATTATTTACTATTAATTGTCAAAAAGGTTTAGTATATACAGATTTAGAACTACATGCATAATTACTTGATTATACACGGACACAACAGCAAGAAGTTGGATGTGGACATAGATTTATCTGATTTGGTAAGTGTAAGGTAAATGAGTTTGGCAGTATACACTAAATGAACACAGTGATTTCAGAATACTCACAAGCTCAACAATCAAAGCATGAATACGACATTCAGTTTTAATTTATTTTCAAAGATAAAACTCTTAAAGAGAATGGAACCTGATTTCTGATTAATTGACTGGCTGCGGGTTGGTGTTGCTGTCCGATTGCAACTTGCATCTCTAGTCTCCCAAAATCTTCTGATTTCGGCCCACAGCTCCTCCCCACTTGTAACCCCATCTACCTCTCTCCTCCTTTCTCTCCTTCTCTCTGCTTATTTTATAGTATTCCCTACCCTAATTGTTTGTACTCCACCATTAGGGAATAAACACACGATCCAATGCAGATCGAAAATACCGCTTACTTTCATTTAATATTTAATAACATTTCAATATAACCCCCTATTCTTTTATTTACTCAAGGATAACTTTCATTTAATAAAATACAACTTATAATTTTTTTACTTTATTTAATTTAGTATTTTATACAGGTATTTAATATACAACAACTCGTTACTTTATTAATCATTTATTTACTTGGCCACATATAATTACTTTCAAGTTTATTTTATTAATAATGGAATAATTCCACAACTTATAATGCCACTTTATAACTAATTTATCTCCTTTATTATTTATTTTTATTTATTTAATATTTAATATATATTTGTTATATAACAACTAATAATTATTTATAAATCTATTTAATAATCATTAATCAAATGTATCTATTAATATACCATAACTAACCCATCATAAATCGTGCAATTACTCGACATTCAAGAATGCAGAGAAAGCAAGATGACAACCGATGGAGACAAACAAAACTGAGAACAATGACTATATGCAAAACTAAAGACTTAACCTCTATAAAGAAGACAGATAACTAGGGAACCTTATGCTAACTCCCATCAACAATTCCATTGGCTAGGGCACGCTCAGACCTACTAGTTCAGGTGGAGTCGATGCCCGGTAATTGCATCCTATAGTAAACCTCAAGGTTAAACATATATATACAACATGAAGTCATGCACACAGCAAACAGAAATCGCAGTGTGGCAGGGTACTGGGACACGAGTAATGCAACACTGTTCTATTCACATAATTACATCAACAATTAAGTATTCTATTGTCTACAAGAAAATAGAATAATCCATAACAATACGATCTAGTATAACAATTACTGTTAAGGCATCATAACCCTGATTAAATGTCACATTAGCTTAGAAATAACATTAATCCATTATATCAAATATGTCCATCAAACTGTGAAACATAAAATATTAGTAATCCAATATCACCAATCATCATCATAGCAACAGGTCCATAAACAACTCAGCATAATAATAGAGAGTCCAATGTCATGATATCTAGTCCAACTAGAAGAACCATCAGTCCAATAGAAGGCAAGGTGAGGGGCACTACACATTAGGCATAATATCACACTCAACTTATAAGGTGCTCGTTTATGCTCCAATTGGACTAGTTTAAAAGCACTACTTCTATTAAGTGCGACATTTAGGGGGGGGGGACAAAGTATGAAAATGGGATTATTCATTTTAGGGTAAACTTTATGTTCTTTTAAAAATTGATAGTGCTAAATCAAGTCACTCTTGTAAATAGGCTAAGTATTAGGGCACAATTTTAATCGTCCTGCTTAGTCCTATTGGACTACATGATAAATTGTCTGTTTCAAGGGGGTAATTAAGCAACTTGGGGCACAAAATATTCAAGGAGGTGTGTATGTGGGTTTGTATGGCATCTTTAGACAATTCTAAGTTAAATCGATAGGTTCTTCACTTTGGTGCTATTGATCACTTGTTTCCTTATCCAGATGCTTTCATGTCAATTAATCCTATTGACATCTCCAAAATCCTTATAGATGATTGTTATTATACTGTTTGTGGAAAATGAATAATACAAGTAGGTAATGGATACATCCATAATGTCTTATTCATTCTTGGATTGACAAAAAATCTACTTTCTGTATATCAACTCACTTGTTCAAATAAGATAGTTGAGTTTACATCCTCTACAACATTGATTCAAGATTCTCAGAGTAGAGAAATTGTTGCAATTGGGAAGATTTGTCACTTCTCCCACAACTTCATATTTTCTCACTTTACATCGAGTGGGGATGATGCTCCTATTGCCAGTTCAGAGCCTAGTGTTACTTCTTAGAGAACTTCCATTGGTTCTATGTAGTAGGATCATTGAACTATTTTCTACCAAACATTTCTTTTTTGAATAGTTCTTTTTGTTCTAGATTACACTTCAACTGTACCTATTGCTACATGAGAGTTGTGTGTTTCTTCTTCATGAACTTCCATTACTTCTTTACTACATGCTCATCTTACTCTTCTGACAGTACCTACATCTCTTGCTACATGAGATTCTAGCAGCGCTCCATAAGAAAGCATCCAGAGATTCTTTCTAGCAGTTGTTCTTGCTCCTTTGCTACATGAGATTCCAGAGATGCTTCACAAAGATCATCTAGAGATTCTTTCTAGCAGGACATCATTTGGAGCAATTGGTTAGCATTTAGAGAGTTCATCCTCTTTGGGGGGTGACTTCTAGTTCTTTCTTTTCTCTCTTTTGGAGGGTGGTTTTTTTCTGCAAGGTTTTCTACCTTATCTCCACTACGTGAGAGATTTTTTATTATAAATATGGGTACCTGACCATGCCTAGTTTCTAATACCCATCCATCTTTGTGCTCACCTAAGCTAATCTTAAGCAGGGTGTTAGTGTAGATATTTTATTACTTATTTAAGTAATTATGCATGTAATTATCTACACATGTCAAAAGTCATCTTAGGTGGCTTTATGAGGAAACTTGGAGAGATTGACAAAACTCTTACAAGGTATGTGGTGGTATGTGGTATATTCTCTTCACATTTTGAGAAACAAACTAACCACCACTCCTTGAGTCTTGGGATGAACTTTTGATTTGACTTAACGACTCTTCTCCTATATGTACTTGTCTTATTCGACTATCAAACTACTTCAAATTGGTAATCAGTAGTGGCTTATGTATTTTTGGTTCTAATAGTTTAGATGGTCATTTTTTTACATGATATGCACACTCTCCTTATGTTTAGATGAGCTCATTCTGATGTTACACCAATGAGATCGTAAAGGCTCAGTCTTCATTACTATGTTCTATCATGTCAAGCCTTTTGATCTTCATTACATTGAGAAAGCACTGTATGCCATGGAATTTTAGGAATATGAACACAAAGGAAAGAACTTTAATAAGATGGATAGATGGAAAATGAATGGTAAAGATTATTTGGATTATCTTGCATCCTCCTTGAGAATTTCTAGCCACCAATTTCAAAAGTCAAGTCATTGGTCTCAGTGAAGGAATGCCTTTGGTGTAAATATATAGTTTTGTTGATTTATAATGAACCGATATACAAAGAAACATTTAAAGATTAAAAATGAGATTGTGAAATTGTTTAAGCATTGTATCAAGCAGTGAGTTAATATTACAAAGAAAACATGTAGTCTCCATAAAATACAATCAAAAGATTGAGACTAAACTAACCACATATTTGTTAGCCTAAAACATTGTCATACTTAATTAGGATCTTGATTTGCAATGGGTATGCTAAGGAATGTTGAAGAGAGTTTTAAACTACAAGGGATGAATATATTCATAGCCATCTGAAGCATATCCCTTCAAAAAATAATATGCAATATTCAAACTACCCACAACAATAACAAATTAATGTAGTGATCCATTCAAACATGGTGCATACCACATAACAAACCAAAGTGCAAGCACTGAAAGTGAGACACATGTTTTAGAAGCTAATGTAATATCATGAACTCCATAAATCTGTGTGCAACTATAAAAGAACTTTTTGTAGCATTGAAGCATCATTTAAACAACAAGTAGAAATCACTGTTAAATTAGAGCACAACAATAGGAGCCTCTCTAGGAAAGTCTAAAAAGTAGTAGAATCATATAAATGTAACATCCACATAAACCATTACACAACATTCAAATAGGCATAGTGCAAGCATGAATATCAAAACACATGGGAATTGAAGCTAATTAAACATTATCTTAGTCTAATGCACCATTTACAAACATGCGTTATCAAAATATCAATGCATTAAGCATTGCGAAACTAGCATGGCCATTATAAATTTAGATGTTGTATAAAAAAACATAATACAATGATGGCACAACCCCCTCAACATTGAAGCAACTTCATCTTAATGAGTTGCATGTATAAACAAAGTAAGACCATGTCTGAACATTGTGCAATCCTTAGAAACCAGCAAGAGATAACAATACATAACTGATAAAAAGAATTTTGAGAACCGTATCAAAATGGTATGACCTTTAGCAAGCTAAGTAGAGATTCATGCTCTGATAAAATAATTTGTTAACTGCTTAAATAAAGGTCATGATATTAAGAAGGTAACATGGAAATCCCATAGTATGTACAATAATTTGAATGATAGTGTGTTCATACCATTACCTTTTGATTGACTACAACTTAAAGGAGGGAAGGATGAAGAGCATCACACATAATGCAACTAGTAAGAAGGATGAATCTACTTAGAAATTTAGGGAATAGAACTATTGAGTATTTCATTTAGTGCACGCTCATATAAAACATGTACAACCCTGTAAAGCATACAACCTCATACCCATGCATAGGTCATTATAATTCAATAGACAAAGAGACGTGGTTCAGACACTATTCATGGTGCAGTAGCTACAAATCAATCAACAACCAACAATAAAACTTAATAATATAATGTTAATTGAGATTTTTTAAAGAGAATGTTATATATAGGGAATGTAATTTTTAAAGCCAATTGCATGCAAGAATAAATCATTAAATTATCTGTGCACATGCTAAAATTTCTTTAAAAGAAAAGAGGCTTGATTAAATTAATAATTCCTTAAATAAACATCGAAATAGTTGATTTCTAATGAACTCGGTTTTCTTCTTTAAAAACTAACAAAATTTCACCATAGATTTGAAAGATTTGTTTCTAATGATGCAAAAAATTAATAAAGGGCTTTTTTCCACAAATGACATTTAAAGGCCACACATATTTCTTTTATTTATGTGCCTCAAATCAAATGATTATTTTTTGGGGTGGCAGGGCCGAACCCTACTGCCAGGGGTATGACCCTTGTAGATGGATGTTGCCTCCATGGTTAAAGTAGTCTCATCTCTCCCTGGATCGACCCATTTCGATTCTACTATGTGAGGCTCATTCTTGGTCAATCCCTAGATATAATACAACAACCTATATATAGACATAAAAAGAATATTACTTTCGAGAAAACTTTTGCTAGAAGATCCATTGCAAATGGGAAGAGTATATACAAATGGCACACACATTTTTACACGTGAATAAATATACATGTCAAAATATCCAATTTGTTTGAAATTTTTAGGATTAAGGTGCCATCAACCTTGTAAATCCTATGTAATTAATTACTCCTAATATTAAATTTGTAAATTTCCATAAGGGAAGAAGTTTTCACCAAGTAGCGATCTTGTTTCAGCCACATGTTTGATAATGGTAGCAGATGGATGTAGGTTATCCAGGAGGCATAGGGAGGATACCCCCCTTGTGGGGTCCATGGGTCTCATCCCTCTGGTGGGGGGTCCCGGAGATGTGTGCCTTAGTGGGGGTTCGGGGGCAATGTCCCTAGAAGCCACATTTTATATATAAATTACCATTGTAAATTTGGACTGTTCATCATTAGATCACAGATCTGATGGTAGAGGTTATGTTGGATTTTCTTACCCTATAAGGAAACCCCTTTATGAGGATATTGTATTATGGCTATGTAGTAGTAGAGAGTTGAAACTAAAAAAACATGCACTATTGGATTGAAGACAGAAGATGAAATTGATAGTGTTGTATTGTAAACTCTATTGAAGTTAATACATATTGGTGCATCTCTTCTTGTGTGGAGTTTTATCTGAAAGAGTTTCTCCATTTAAACACTATGTTATTTCTTTTCCTATTTTATTTGTTTTATTTTTATTTATTAATATATATTTTTCTAAAAAATATCAATAAAAGTACTATCTTAATTTTAAAGCACTTTAATTTCCTTGTTTACCTTTTTAAAGATTTTTTAATATATTGTTTCTTTCTTTTCTTCTTTTATTATTTTTAATATTTTTTCCTCTACTTGGACAAGATGATTTAAATCGTCTTAAATCCTTCTCCAAAATTTCTACCATTGATTTTTCATTGAAAAGTTATTTTGCTTTTGTATGTAATTTTGGAAATGCCACCATTCTTTTGTTTTGTTATTTAAATATTATACAATGGTTTTATTTCTACATACTAATATATATTTAAATATTATATAATAGAAATGCCACCATTATTTTTGAAAATGAGTGTCAAATAAATCTTGATCCTTCATTACTACTACATCATTTAGATAAAAATAAAATTTTTATGTTTTTATATTTTAAAAATAAATAATAACTTTTCTATTAAATTTTTTTTTTATAATACATAAATATTTTAAATGCCTAAATATAGACATAAGATCAATCAAACTTAGATTCTAATAGAAAATATTATACTTTAAACAATCCATCATTTATTTTCACCTTCCATAAACATTAATTATTATATTTATTTAAATTTTCAATAGTCCTTCCCTTCCAACCATGTACGATGATAATTCCCTTTTTTATGTGGAGAGTGGGAGAGTAGGAAAAGATAAGATGTTATGGAGGATAAGATATGGGAAGAGATTTGTTGACGATAAGATATGGGTGGAGGTGATCGCTTCAACATAAGGCATTCTATACGGGCTTAAACGATGTCCAATTTGGACTCACTCAACCCTCATTATTATGTCTACATAACTCATCGAATATACTCCGTTCTAATTTTGTTTCTTGTCCTCTAGAAATGGAAATGTCTTCTAATATTTTGTGTATAAAAATTATATAGTAATATAGCATACAACTCTATATTAAGTTAGTCCATAATGGCCACTAAAAATTAATAGTAGTAAAGTTATAATTTGAATTTGAAATTTCAAGTGGTTCATACATAAATTTATATAGTAGAATAGTAAATATTGAGGTATAGAGTAAATGTAATTAATTATAAAATTTAAATAGGATGTGATAATGAGAGGTAAATGGTGAATAAATAGGAATGGGTCAAGCATGAGCCAAACCAAACACATGAGTGTCACTTGTCGATATGCAATTGTATTAAAGACATTGCCCAAGGTGCACACAAAACTAAGGGAGAGGGGCCAGTAGCCGCACACCCTAACTTCGCGCACGTCAAGCACATAGCTAGACATGTCAAATTTCGATGATTTTTTTTGGGTTTCTCTGTATGCAAGTGAAGAGCTTAAAGCTATTCTTTCAGCTTCTGGGCATTTATACATTTCCTTGTACGATGTGTTATGTGCACATGGGTTGAAATAGTGTCATTTCAACATGTCACCCCATACATGCGCACTGATGTGCTAGTAACTGCTCGCCATGGCCCCAAAAAAAATCCCCAAGTTCACTAAAAAAGAAACACACTTGATCATTTTTATAATTAGGGTAGGTTATAAATATGTTTATTATCACCCCACCATTAATCACGTTGGTGGGGCCTTCAAACTTACCCGCCCCCTTCCTACACATCCAGACACCCAACTAAGTGACAACATGCATCTTAATGTGTTTTCTTAGGCGCAGATAGGAAACAACATTAAATCCATTCAGTGTTCATTCGGGTCCAAATACATATTCCACTTTCCACCGAAAAGTTAATCATTTTACCGACTGCTTTCCCTATTCTCCACGGTATGATTGACAAATGAGGGCTTGCTGGCTGTCGTTCTCCATGCAGATACGTCTCCTCTTCATGCAGGTAACGAGCAGACATTAGACTCTCCATGTGATTTCAAACTTGCGGTGTTTATACAATCGTTTATCTTCCTTTTTCTGTAATGCTACCTGTGATTTAGGTACTACTATGTAATTTACTTTCAATTTTTCATTATTTTGTCTAAGGCAACCCTTGTCTTGTGATAATTTCACTGTACAGAAGAATATACTGTTGTATAATGATGGTTTTTGTGTTATACATACAAATGGGGTCGTATATTTTTATGGGTATATAGTTTTTTAGTGTTCATTGTCAACGGTTAAAGGTTTCATTATTTTGTCTTGTGATAATTTTACTTTACAGAAGAATATACTGTTGTATAATGATGGTTTTTTGTTATACATACAAATGGGGTCGTATATTTTTATGGGTATATACTGTTTAGTATTCATTATGAATGGTTAAGGGTTTCATTGTTTTGTCTTGTGATAATTTCACTGTATAGAAGAATATACTGTTATATAATGAGGGTTTTTTGTTATACATACAAATGGGTTCTGGTATTTTTATGGGTATATATTTTTTAGGGTCAATTGTCCATGGTTAAGAGTTTCATTATTTTGTCTTGTGATAATTTCACTGTACATAATACTATACTTGTATACAATCATTTATCTTCGTATTTCTCTCATGCTACCCATAATTTGGGTACTGCTATGTAATTTACTTTTGATTTTTCATTATTTTATCTGAGGCAACCCTTGTCTTGTGATAATTTCACTGTACAGAAGAACATATTGTTATATAATAATGGTTTTTTGTTATACATACAAATGGGGTCGTATATTTTTATGGGTATATACTTTTTAGTGTTCATTGCCAATGGTTAAGGGTTTCATTATTTTGTCTTGTGATAATTCCACTATACAGAATACTATACTTGTATACAATCGTTTATCTTTGTTTTTCTCTCATGCTACCCGTGATTTGGGTACTATTGTGTAATTTACTTTCAATTTTTCATTATTTTGTCTGAGGCAACCGTTGTCTTGTGATAATTTCACTGTACAGAAGAATATACTGTTATATAATGATGGTTTTTTGTTATACATACAAATGGGGTCGTATATTTTTATGGGTATATACTTTTTAGTGTTCATTGTCAACAATTAAGGATTTCATTATTTTGTCTTGTGATAATTTCACTTTACAGAAGAATATACTATTATATAATGATGGTTTTTTGTTATACATACAGATGGGGTCTTATATTTTTATGGGTATATACTTTTTAGTATTCATTGTCAACGGTTAAGGGTTTCATTATTTTGTCTTGTGATAATTTAGACTGTTATATAATGAGGGTTTTTTTTATACATACAAATGGGTTCGTATATTTGCATGGGTATGTATTTTTGAGGGTTCATTGTGAACGATTAAGGTTGTCATTATTTTTGAGTGTTCATTGTCAACATATCTGGTACTGATTATACATATGTATACATATCTAGAAATACTTTCCATCACACCGTTGAGAACAGGGAAAGTAGTTGGTAAAATGATTAACTTTTCAGTGGAAAGTGGAATATATATTCGGACCTGAATGAACATTGAATGGATTTAATGTTGTTTCCCATCTGGGCCTAAGCAAACACGTTAAGATGCATGTTGTCCCGTAAATCATGTCTGTTCAATCATTTAATAGATTAAATCATGTCTGTTAATGTAATATATATATATAGTTGGTTCAGAAGGATAGACATTTGGCCACTGAATAATGCTGCTGTTACAGTTGCTAATGCTGCTAAAACTATTTCTAATGCTACTGTCATGTTGTTTCCAATGCTGCTAATACATTGTCTAATGTTGTTGATACAATTTGTAATATGGAAGGTCTTAGTTTGCCAATGTTGTTTATACAATTTGTAATATGGAAGGTTTTAGTTTGCCAAGTCAAGTTAGCCAAACAAAATGGATGGTTGAAGGTGCTAGAAACTTGGGGATACAAACATTAGTATCTATTTATTAATTATTGATACATTAAAAATTTACAATTGTTTTATTATGTTGTAATATAATACATTGAGGGTTTCATTTTATATAATCTATCCAGGGTTTATATAAAAACCTTCTACATATATTTGGATTAGTCTGTTAATGTATTATATATATATACAAGTCTATCTATATATATACATATCTATCTATATACATATGTATATAGACATGTATATTGATATACATATAAAAAAAAACCCATTTGATATACATACAAATGGGTTTTTTTTATACATCAATATACATGTCTACATCTATAGACATGTATATTGATATACATATGTATATGTATCGACATATGCAGCGTAGACAATGGAAACATTTCGAGCTGGTACTTAGCATTTTAACATTTTACAATTATAGATATACATGTTCGAAAGATTACTCCAATTTGTTTGCTAAATTTTACTACATCTTTTCCAGTTGTTTGCTGCATGGGAGATATACATGTTCAAAAGATTACTGCAATTTGAATGGATTAAATCGTGTATGTTACCATAGTGATTATATATTGGAAACACATATTGCTAAAACCCTCAACCATTGATAACAAGTCTAAAATGGAAGAACACAATGAAACACTAGAAAATGGAACATGTGATGGTTGTTGTCCATGCCACTGCAATCATTATGCCTCAATCTATTTCTAGTCATTGCACTAAGGATGCCATTTTGTCTACAAATCACTTCTCGTACTGATTATACATATGTATACATATCTATATACATGTATACATCTCTGTTTGTTGCATGGTTAACTTCATTGAATTGATTAAATTGTGTCTGTTACTATAGTCATTATTTTGTTTGACACAACCCTTGTCTTCTAATAATTTCACTTTACAGAATAATATACTGTTATATAATGATGGTTTTTATTTGACACATACAGATGGGTTCGTATATTTTTAAGGCTATATATTTTGCAGTGGCATTCTTACCTATTATGTCTATAGATTGGCACTTAGCATATAATGTCTCAATCTATTTTCAGTCATTGCACTAAGGATGCCATTTTTTCTACAAATCACTTCTAGTACTTATTATACCTATCTATATACATATATACATATCTGTATACACATCTATTTACATATCAGTATATCTATAGACATATGCATATTGATAGACATATTTATATACATTTATATATCTATAGATAGACATATGTATATCTATAGATGGACATATTTATATCGTTAGACATATGTATATAGATAGACATATGTATATCTATAGACATATGCAGCATAGACAGTGTTAACATTTCAATATGGTAGTTAAGATCTAAACATTCAAACTAAATAATCAAATTCAATTCTGGTTATCATATCATCGAATACAATAGCTTCTACACATTTAATCAAATTCAAACTCAACAACCAATTTCAATGCATTCCTTTTTGAAATTTGGATCCATTATAAGAGGAACATTATGCAGCATAGACATTGTTTTTAGCATAAATTTTCTGAAGGATCACTGCAAAACCTGTATGGTACTTAACAATGAAGAATTGAACAATTGCAGCACATCTATATGGTAGAAATTATTGAAATCCTCAAACATTTATAATGCACCCTCAAAAATAAATACACGTCATAATATATATATATATATATATATATATATATATATATATATATATATATATATATATATATATATATATATATATATATATATATATATATATATATATACACACACACAAATATATGAATACATGTATATATTATACATCTATTTCTATATGTGTATGCATAAATTATATAAATTCGAACATGTTATGTTTGTATTCCATATGTTTAGGAAATGCGTGGGTATGTTTGAAGGTTCCACCAACTTGATTTATGGTGGGTGTTAATAAACATATTTTTAACCTACTCTAGCTATAAAAGTGATCAAGTGTGTTGCTTGTTTAGTGAACTTGGGAATTTAAATGATATATACACATTTATGGATACATGTAAATTTTTATTATGTATAGATATATGTATATGTATCACTATATATGTCTACAATATATAGTTGTATCATTGCAGTTCTTGAATTTATTTGGATGATTTGATGTTTGTTCGTTACTACCCGAATGACTACCTAGCATATAATATCTATGATTGCAAGCATGTGAGAGGTTTGTAGAGCACCTTGCATTACAAACACTTGATGAAGGTAAAGTCTCATAAGGCTTTACTTACATCATTGGTTGACGAATTGTACTATGCATTTGTGTTTGTTAACACACCACTATTCATGGAATATTTTTCCTTGATGGCTCTGATGGAATATTTTGCTAGACATACAATATTATAGTCTTCTTTTGTAATTGTATGTGATTATTTAAAATAATATGCCTGAATGCAGTTCATATTTTCTTTTGCAAATGCCTGAGATTATTTGGATGATTTGATGTTTGTTCGTTACTACTGGGATGACTACCCGGCTTTTGATTTCTATGATTGCAGGCATGTGAGAGGTTTGTAGAGCACCTTGCAAGGCGAGCACTCGATGAAGGTAAAGTCTTATAAGACTTTACTTAAAATAGTGGTTGACGAATTCTACTATGCAATTGTGTTTGTTAACACACCAATACTCATGGAATGTTTTTCTTTGATGGCTCCGATGGAATAATTTGCTCTCGTGCCTAATTATATATAGTCTTCTTTTTCAATTATTATATTTTGGTCAGTTCAATTTAATGATTTTGTTTTATGATCTATGTTTGTTACTGCCTCGATTATTGTTTATATGTTTGCAGGCATACAACCATGGTCAGTGCTTTCTAGAACGCCTTCGATTGGGTTTAATCATTTTAGGTAAAGTCTTATAAGACTTTACTCGGGCAATGACCCACTAGGCTTTAGGTTTTTCTTCTTAGTGGTTTATGTTCTTTTCAATCATTTTCCTTTACTAAACTTTAATTTACAATATTTTAATTTACAATAGTTTAATTTAGGTTCCTTTGAATAGTTTAAATTTTCTTGTTGCTTAAATGGAACTACATTTACTTGGATGCTTTAATGATTTCAATTAAGGTAGAATTATGTGAACAGAATGCTAAAACAACATGCTATTTCAGTGCAAATTATGTAGACAACTTGTAGTACCATGCTGACAAACCATTCAAATCTTTTTTTTTTCCAAAAATAGTTACAGTCATACAAACATACAAACATAGAAACATGACATCAACACAGATATTTCAGAAATATCCATTTAACTCTTGTTTTTTTCAAAAATAGTTACAAACATATAAAGATTACATCAATCTATTCAATTTTCACAAAATATTACAAAAAGATCAATAGATAGACATGACATCGATTTGTTGCTTTTTTTTCAAAATAGTTACAAACATATAAACATTACATCAATCTATTCCTTTTTTCACAAAATATTACATAACGATATGACTAAATTAGATGTACACATAGAAATTTCACTAATGTTAACTATCTCCATCCAAAAAAAAATGTTCTTCTTCAATTCTCTATAAATCCAGGAAAAGGAATAGGTTGTTCAGGTTTTGTAATAGCACATTCATTTGCAGTCTGAGTTAAACTGAGTGGCTCAGTTATTGTCTATAGTGATGTAGTAATCTGGGCAAGCAAAGCCTGATTAGAATCTCCATTTACCACCAGCTCATTTGAGATTCCTAGGCTAGACCCTGCCTATAGATTACTTAGAGCTGCAAAGGCTAGGCTCAAGATGGCAAACATGTCCATTAGAATGGGATGTTGCCCGGGTAGAGGAGAATTTGGGGTACTCAATGGTCTCTTATTTTCTAATTTTTTCCCTTTTTTTTTGTTGTCTTTGTCCTCGGAGCACTCTTGACCTACTCATGCCAAATTTCCTTCTCCCGTTTTTCCTCTGCCACTCTTTGTTTTTTTAACACTCTTTCCAATTTTTTTCTCTCTTTCTCTTGTTGTTGGGCTTCTTTTTCAGCTTTCCTCTCCAACATTTGTTCCTTTTTCCTCAACTGCAACTCTTCTTGACGAGCTTTCTCCGTCTCTTGTTCATTGAGCATTTCAATGTATGCATCAGATGTTAAGATCTAGGACCGCCTACTTAAATGTAGTACCCCAGTCTTATTCTTACCACCCCTTGCCTGTACCCTTCGAACCAGGAGATTGAGAAATCAACTAACTCCCTGTGGCTGAAACTCACTATCTTGGGTGCAAGGTACATATTTTGGTTCCAAATCACCTATGCATTCTTCTTCTTCTACAATGTCCTCATTTTGTGGATCCCAATTTGATGCAGTAGTGAAGTAATGTATGATGTCAGATAGATCATGATCTAGTGGTGAAGGCATTGAAAGGCCGACAACCACCTGACTAAAATTTGTTTGTATGGACCAATGTTTCTAGCAGCTTCAGCCATCCATTTTGGTTGGCTAACTTGACTTGGCAAACTAAGACCTTCCATATTACAAATTGTATCAACAACATTGACAATTCTATTAGTAGCATTACACACTGTGTCAACAGCATTAGAAATAACATCACCAGCATTAGGAACTATAACAACAACATTATCAATATGTTCAGTAGCATTATGAAATATAATAGTAGCATTAGGAACTGTAATAGTAGCATTATAAACTGTAACAACAACATTAGGAACTATAACAGAAGCATTACAAACTGTAACAATAGCATTACAAATAGTTTCAACAACATTAGGAAGTGGCTGTAGAATATCAGCAGCATTAGAAACTGTTTCTCTTCCTGACATTTCAGTGCATTCTTCTTGTACTTCCATTAGATTCTGTACACTTCCACTTTTATTGTATGTTTTGATGAATTCCTCAACTTGTGCATCTAAATATCCAACTAATTACAAGAAGGATTCAACTGCGATTATCTTGGCATCCTTTTCCACTACGAAGGCCTAATTCTCTGGTGCACTGGCCATAGAATATTCACTCTCTTCATTTGATACTTGGAAGCCATCACCTAGCCTCATGTCTTCTTGAAGCGCAGACCTATTCAGTGGCCAAATGCATGTCCTTCTAAACCCACTAATTATATTAGCAGGGGTCAAGGCCTGCTTGAATGCCTTGCTAGCAAGAGTGGCCAACTCTTCTCTTCCAATTTCTATTTGTGGGTGGCTTGCCATCCATGCAGACCTTTGCTTTTTGAAATAATTTTTGAATGGTGAAAAAATACTCACATATAATGGCTGCAATCTATGGCTTGTATGTGCTGGGAGGGTGATGAGGTCAATCCCTAAATCACGTGCTTCCTCTATGGTCTTGAAGGCAACATGGCTGCCGTGACCATAAAAAATTAGAAGAGCTCTGTTGGTTGGTGAAAACCCTCCGGGGATACATGCGGCAAAATACTACAGCCAATTCAGAAATAGTTCTTTTGTCATCGACGCATGTTCTTGAGCTGCCATGCATGCACCCAGCTCACAGTTGGCTATGTAGTTTCTGATATGCCTTTTGGATTTGAATAGATAAAAACTAGGTATACTGCAACCTGATGCACAAACACATGCCAAAACAGTAATCCACTCCCTACTTTTTGAGATGAGGTGGGGCACACAACAAGATCCCAATTTTTCTATTACCCGTATTCCACAGTTCCTGCCAACTTGTACCCTAGTTTCATCGTAGTTCCATATTCTACTGGACCCATACTTATGTGTCTTGTAAAGACTTTCTAGATTGTCATAGAATGAATTTACTATGCTTGGCCTTAGCATAATGGATCTATTGGTATCCACACCCTATGTAGTGCGAATAGTTAGATCTGGATGCCTTTTCCTAAATCCCTCCCACCATGACCTCCTTGGCATCCCATCAATGAAAGGATTTGGCCTAGACTGAATGACCTCTGCCACAGTAGATTTTAGCTGTGAAATTTCAAGCCCATGGCCTATGTTGGCCATGTCCTTGCACCATTGAACCATTTTTGCCTCCTCCTCATTAGTCAGGATGGTTGGTGGCCCCCTACGTTTGGTGCTTGTGAGACCTAGTAATAGGCCCTCAAACTACTAGTAGACACTCTCCACTTCTTTGCAGCTACTCTGACATATGTTTGTCTTCAACATCAGCCATAGCACTTTGGATGTCTTTGTTTGTCCATATACTTCTGTTCAACCTTGAAGAACCTATTTCCACAGTAGTAGTTTGAAGGCAATCTGTATTGCTTTCCATATCCTTTGTATGTGCAGAGGGAAATATACATTCCACTACAACATGATCTAGTTCTGTGGTATGTGGTTTTGCTGATTGTCCTCCTTCTAGAAGTTCTCCTCCCCTTTTTACCTCAAGCCATAGGTATCTATACACCTGCAAGAAATGCAAACAACATGAATACCAGAAGTGATTTGTAGAAAAGATGGCATCCTTAGTGCAATGACTGAAAATAGATTGAGGCATCATTATTGCAGTGGCATGTACAACAACTATCACGTGTTCCATTTTGTAGTGTTTCATTGTGTTGTTCCATTTTAGACTCTGTATAAATATAAAGATATGTATAGATATACACATGTGTATATAGATATGTATATAGATATACATTTGTCTATCTATGTACATATGTGTATATCTATACACATATGTATATATATAAGAGACATTAACAAACATGATTTAATCTATTGAATGGTTTAACAGACAACATGCATGGTAACGTGTTTGCTTAGGTGCAGATGGGAAACAACATTAATTCCATTCAATGTTCATTGGGGTCTGAATACATATTCCACTTTCCATCGAAAAGTTAATCATATTACCGACTGCTTTCCCTATTCTCAATGGTGCGATGGAAAGTATTTCTAGATATGTATACAGATATGTAGATATGTATACATATGTATAATCAGTACCAGAAGTGATTTGTAGACAAAATGGCATCCTTAGTGCAATGACTGGAAATAGATTGAGGCATCATTATTGCAGTGGCATGGACAACAACCATCACGTGTTCTATTTTCTAGTGTTTCATTGTGTTGTTCCATTTTCTAGTGTATCATTGTGTTGTTCCATTTTAGACTTGTTATCAACGGTTGAGGGTTTCAGCTATATGTTTTTCCAATATATAATCACTACAATAACAGGCATGATTTAATCCATTCAATGAAGTTACTCATGCAGCAAACAATTGGAAAAGATGTAGTAAAATTTTGCAAACAAAATGGAGTAATCTTTTGAACATGTATATCTCCCATGAACAAACAACTAGAAAAAGATGTAAATTTTAGCAAACAAATTGCAGTAATCTTTTGAACATGTATATCTCCCATGCAGCAAACAACTGGAAAAAGATTTAGTAAAATTTAGCAAACAAATTGGAGTAATCTTTCGAACATGTATATCTCCCATGCAAGCAAACAACTGGAAAAAGATGTAGTAAAATTTAGCAAACAAATTGGATTAATCTTTCAAACATTTATATCTCCCATGTAGTAAACAACTGGAAAAAGATGTAAATTTTAGTAAACAAATTGCAGTAATCTTTCAAACATGTAAATCTCCCATGTAGCAAACAATTGGAAAAAGATGTAGTAAAATTTAGCAAACAACTTGGAGTAATCTTTCCAACATGTATATCTCCCATGCAGCAAACAACTGGAAAAAGTTGTACTAAAATTTAGCAAACAAATTCAAGTAATCTTTTGAACATGTATATCTCCCATGCAGCGAACAACTAGAAAAAGTTGATGTAGAATTTAGCAAACAAATTGGAGTAATCTTTCGAACATGTATATTTATAATTGTACAATATTGAAATGTGAAGTACTAGCTTGAAATGTCTATGCTGCATATGTCTATACATATACATATGTATATCAGTATACATATGTCTATACATATACATATGTATATCAATATACATATGTATATCAATATACATATGTATATCAATATACATATGTATATCAATATACATATGTATATCAATATACATATGTCTATAGATCTACATATGTCTATAGATATACAGATATGTATACAAATATACTGATATGTTGACAATGAACCCTAAAAAATATATACCCATTAAAATATACAAACCCATTTGTATGTATAAAAAAAACTCTCATTATATAACAGTCTAAATTATCATAAGACAAAATAATGAAACCCTTAACCATTGACAATGAGCACTAAAAAGTATATACCCATAAAAATATACGACTCCATTTGTATGTATAACAAAAAACCATCATTATATAATAGTATATTCTTCTATACAGTGAAATTATCACAAGACAGGGGTTGCCTCAAACAAAATAATGAAAAATTGAAAGTAAATTACATAGCAGTACCCAAATCACGGGTAGCATGAGAGAAAAATGAAGATAAATGATTGTATACAAATATACATATGTCTATTTATATACATATGTCTATAGATATACATATCTATATAGATAGACATGTATATATATACAGTACATTAATAGTCTAATCTGAATATATATAGAAGCTTTTTATATAAACCTTGGATAGATTATATAAAATGAAACCCTCAATATATTATATTACAACATAGGAAAACAATTGTAAATAAGATAAAGCTATGGGATTCAAAACATTCGAAACATTTATAAAAGAAGGTGAAGTAAAGGTGAAGTACCAACCTGAATCTTAATGTGCAAGTTTGCAAAATTCCTTTTGGTAGCAGACAGGGTTTGCAGTGCTCCTTCAGGAAATTTATGCTTAAAACAATGTATACGCTACATAATGTTCGTCTTATAATGGATTGCTATTTGAAAAAAGAAATGCATTGAATTTGGTTGGTGAGTTTGAATTTGAATAAGTGCATAGAAGCTATTGTATTTGATGTTATGATACGTAGAATTGAACTCAGTTGTTGAGAATTGAATTTGATTAAATGCATATGAGCTATTGTATTTGATTGATGTGATTTACAAATCTCATTTTTTTAATGTAAACTGGTTTAATTTTATTTTTTTTATTAAATAATCTCACTTTTTCTATGTAAACTGGTTTAATTTAATTTTTTAATTAAATAATTGTCCAGATGGGGAGCCTGATACCATTATGTGTTTGTGCAGGTGCAAGTGGATGTGATAGCAAGTATGGGAGAATGTGACAACAAGTGGGGGGGATGTGATAGCAAGTATGGGAGAATGTGTGATTAACAACCCTTTGGGATTGGGGTGGTGTGTGTTTATGGTAGCTTAGGTACTAATAGCTATGCATAAAATTATGTCAATATGACCAGTTTGACTTTATTTGATGTCCAAATGGGTGGTTTTTTATAAACATGACATATTGTAATAAAAATAATAAAGTGTATATTTAAATTGGAAGTTCTCCTATTTGCATCAAGTTGGCTTGAAAATGCAAGTGGAAGAGCATGTGTATTAGTTTTTTTCAATGGTAAATTACTCATGCAGTTGTGAACATGTATTGGTTCATGTGTGTTAATTTACTAGGTATTCTTTTTACATGTAATGGTTCTTTTTAAAAAATTTATTGGGGGGTAGGGTGCACAAAAATATAGTGGTTATTGGGGCGTGGGCGGCTACTGGCCCCTTTCCCTTAAATGGGAATCAACAATAGGTTAATTTCACCATTATAATAATATAACCCAAAATAAACTTGTAGACATATTAATACTTAAACTTGATTGTCAATGTTGTTTTATGTCTTCCTCTACATTGACAAATTAACCATTATAGATTTATTTGTTATAGAGAAAATATCAAAATTAATATAACTATACAATAAACATAAGATTTCCATAGTCCATAGATATATTTAACAAGTTTTTAGAATTCACTGTGTTTATATTTGTGTATAGCTAACTCTAGACATTTGTTGAATAAATAATATGATTGTACAATGTATATCCTTTTTAACAACAATAAACATATGAGTTTGGCCTTTTTAGGAGAGAATAAGGAATTTGAAAAAGGATGTTATTTTTATTAAAATTTATATCAAAAAATAATTAATAATAGGTATACAACCTTTTTGGGGTTCTACAAAATCTTCTGATATGTGAAAATGATAGTTCCATATTGAACAAGCTTGGGAAGGTGTGCCAACCATCCAATCTTCTATTAAGATGAAGGATCTTGAAAGTTGGTCTTATAAAGACACTTCTTTAGAACATTTATCTTAATCTCATTGATGTACTAAAGTCATCTCTATTGAGGCCATTTTGGCCTTCATATCCAACTAAGTTTTGAAAACATGATGAAATGGTGTAAATTTATGTCTAAATACACCAATTACTTATTTCCTAGATGGAATCTCTATAAAAAGAACCCACAATAATTGATAATGGGATACCACTATAGAGGGTGGGTTTTAGTGATGATATTAGAATGAAATCTATTCCATATGAGCCATGACTTCAATAATTATGGGCTTTTCATACACATGGGGAAAAAGTACATAATCTTGATTGACACAGTGACCACAAATTAGGGGTGTCCCTTCTATTTCATTTGGCCACAAAGATTTCTTTGACAAATATAACTCCTAAGTAGGATTTCATTGTGTTTACCATGTAGGACTCAAATTATCCATCTAGTAAAAAGTGTATGAGCTTGAGTTCTAATTTTTATCATCCCAACATCCTTAGTTCTACTAAAAGAATCTTAAATAGCTTTATAGAGCCTTTAAAATAGGAACCTTTAGAATGTACCTAAGACTTAAGAGTGTTAGACACGAGTACTTGTGAGTCAGGTGCCTCCTGATTCCCTATGATGGATCTTCCAATCATGGTTATTGATTTAAGTACTAAGCGTGTAGACATCACTTGAGGAATTAGTTTGGCTCTCTCCATGTTCTTAATGGTTCTCATTGTCTCACAATACCAATAGATATGCACTCCTCCCCACTAGGAAAGAATATTTCATCCTACTCTTGCCACTTAACCAATTCAAGCACATGAGGTGACAATAGAAGAAAATAAATATGAAACATATATGGCTTGGGATCCCATACACAATGTTGTTGTCATTTTATTTCTAGTAGTGATAGTTAAGGAATCAAACTAGATGATAAACATCTACTTCTACCAACTTTAAAAGACTTATAATTTTCAATATATAGATTTCATATGCTTGTGCCTTGCATAAAGAATTTAATTTTTTTAGATAACTATTTTTATTGTGCCATTATATTTTCTTGGCTGTGGATCTTGAATTATGAATTTCACTCACATTTTTTTACAATTAGGGTTGTGTTTTATGTCTATTTCTAATATACAAGATGTATTTTTCAACACAAAAAATAATCAACAACAATTGATTATACATTAAAATCTACATTAGAATTGTAATATTTTAAATTCATGTCAAATAGACTACCACATAGGTTATATATAAAGTTAATGGTCTATCTAGGTTTATGCATTGAAAAGGTCCCATAAGGAAATTAACTCTAAAAAACAATTGTATTGTAACGTCAAAAATTGCATACCCTTGCAATTTCATGCTATATTTTATGCTCACTTTGGTGTCCATTCCCTTAGCATGTTCTTAGGCTCATTTTATCCCGTGTCCTATCCTTTTCCCATCCACAATGCCAAGTTTGTGTTTGGGTTATGTCCCTTGTGTTTATTTCCATGAAATTCTATTTAAGTTTCTTCTCTTCCTTATTGACCATAGGTCTTTGGAGACTTTTTGAACTAATGTTTCCTATATACAAGCATGAAATGTGGATGTCAACATGACATCCTAGCATCTCATGATTATTTATTGTGTAGTGATCATTTCTAGGAGTTTTTTACCAGCTTGTTTACATGTTTGAGTTTTTGTAATGCCTCTAGTGTGTCTGAATGACTCTCTTGACCTCCAGTCTTCCTCCTTTTCCCTCTCTATTACACTTTTGAATCTATCTTTTATTATCTTGAGGTTATCTTGCTTTGAGCTTTGGTTATTTTGAATCCATTAGTGTTTTGACAATCTCTAACACCCTCTTGCAATCTTCAGCATACAACAACATTACTTTGATTCTCTAGCTCTCTATGTGAATAATTACTACTATATTTTAGTATCTTCACGAGGATTTGGGATCACTATACTTGGTTGGGCCCTTTTCTTGCTCCTTACACATTGGTTGTGTAGGCTTCATCTCTTTAATAAGAGGTGATAGATTTCTTTTCCTCTCTTTTGGCATTGCTTTCTTATTGTCCATTTTTTTTTGGTACTTTGTGGGTTTTCACCTTACTTCTATTTATCTCACACACACTAGATTTATCATCTTTGTAGACCTTAGTGCTAACATTCATATCATTTTATTGTTGTCCTTATTTCTTAGATTCATGTAAGATAAGAGCACATATAATTTTTATTCTACATCACTAGTTGTTGTGGAGGTCAAAAGACTAATATAAGGGTTTGATCACTCTTGACAAACTGTTGTACAACCCCAACCATTTTTCATTTTTCTGTAGCTATAGGTTTCTTATTGTGAATATGTTCAACCACATGAGAGTTTACCAACATCTCCCTTTTCTTTTCTTTTGATCATTTTTCTTCAAATAAATTAATTAAATCTTCTTTTGGAAATCTCTTGTTAGCCAAAAGGCTTCTCAGTTGTCCTTACTTTGTTTCTATGTAGACTAGACATGATTCACAAGAAAATATTTAAGTTTCTACAATTCTAATGTACAAGCTATAGTGTGACATGAAAATGTCTACATGATGCATTGTCATCCTCCATAGAGTCTTTTAGATTTAGTTTCCAAGTTCTTTTCTAACTTGTATTTGTATTTCTATATTTGATTTAATAACACTATATCTCATACATATGTAAACTGGTAGTTTTTAGTGTTTCATCATGTTTTAACTTGTTAGAAAACATTATTTTCTCATGTGTAAAACATGTTTGGTTTAGTAAGATTAATTTACGCATTCTATTAGAGTAGATGTAGATTTGTTTCTTTCCTAAAGAGTGCTAATTGTTCCTAGTGTGGTGCCATTAAAAATATTTGACAAAGAGAACTAGTCTTTTCTTTGTTGAATCAATTTTTATATGGTACATTTTGATGAACTTGATGCTCCTTTAAATGCTTTTAAGACTTCAAAAATAATTAATAACTCTTCTTTTTATTGTGAGGCCTAATTCATTTTATGTGCTTCATGACCTAATCCCTTTATTCAAATAACATTACAGTGTGTAGAAGGTCTAGAAATATTAGAATGTCTCACTCGCACACTTCTTCTACTCTAATCAAATTAGGACCTAATTTTACTACTTTTTCTTATGATTCAACTACACAATTTCTTCTCTCTCAAATTTCTCAAGTTCTTTTATCACAACTTTCTGTGACACAGATGTAGCTTTTGACCATGAGGCTGCATTGAACATGACTAGTTCTCACCCTTAGGTGCAAGAGCTAGACCAACATCTAGTTGATTATTAGGCCTTCCTGACTAGTGAAAATGTGTCCAATGTCATTTCCCTTATTATTTATGCCCTTTATTCCATGTTGGAAAAACATCCTAATGGTCTTGACTTCTTGAATAGTATTGCTCACATCCTGCATAACAATGTTTTAGTTTTAGAAACTTACTATTCAAGTGTAGTCAACACCCATAAATTCCAACATCACAAATCACCAAATTTCTAATTCAATGCATATTCCTAGTGTCCAAATATCCACACCTTTGCAAATGGCCACTAGTTGTACACAACATGGTCAAGTAGGCCCTTGTTCTTCTAGAATGGTACAAAACCCCCTTCACTAGTATGGGTTTGTTCCCCCTTCCCAACCTTTGTAGTTTACTTTTCTAGTGGGCATCTCAATGCTTCACATCCCTTAACCTCGCAATATATGAATTCCATTCCTATACCTACTTTTCCCTTCACAAGACACACCATCTCTGTTACCACTACCACCCTTTGCATACTGCAAACCCCATGATAAAATAGATCTTACAAATAATGGGGAACTTTCAATAGAAACTCACCTCACTTAATACCTCTTCATGTCACAACCACTTATCCCCATAAATTATTTTTGTAGCCCACTATCCCTTACTATTATTTCTACCTAGCTTCTTGTATGTTTCGAGGTGTCTCTCTTTAAGAAGTATAGTGGCAGAGGCAGCCCACAGATGCATGTTTCTGCCTTCACTATGTTATGTAGTGATTTTATCTTTCAAGCTAAGTTTCTAGCAAAAAGGTTTCCCATGGTCATTAAGAGACACTGGATTGGATTAGTTTTTCTCACTATTGGAGCACTCTATATCCTCTTTTAAAGAATGGGTCAACCAATTCTTTCAACACTTTTAGGACAATATAGGTCCTTAGGTCATGGTCATTAACCTGGAACACTATAAATATGGGGCCTAGGAAAAGGTTACTAACTTTGTCTTTAGATATCAATCTTTATTTTCTCAAATTCCATATGCATTATTTGATTCATACATGCAACAAGTTTTCATTAGAAACTTGTATCCTCTAACTAGGGATAAAAGTCTTCCTATGTGTTATCCATAATTTACTCATTTATACATGACCTTAGAAGATTACTAGTAGATAGTAAGCTAGTTTGAGGTATCAGCCTTACAAGATCCTATTATGTTAATTGAGCCTTCATCTTCTTCATTTAATAATTATAAAAAGAGAAAATTTCTTCAAAAGTAATACATCAACAACTATCAATAACACATAAGCCAAGGCACCTCTATTTGCTTCCATGACTCTTTCTTCATTTAAAAAATAAAGAAATAGATAGTTTACACCACTATATGAATCTCTTTATTCTATTTTGTAGCACCTCCTAAATACTAGCTTGGTTTAGTTACCACCAATTCATCCACTAGATACCACTAAACCCCTTCTACCTTCTGATAATCTAAAGGCCTTTTGTCAATTCCATATTGTTGTTTGACATGATATAGAGTGATGTTTGTATCTTAAACAAATGATTAAAGACCTCATTGACTCTAATATCATCTAGATCTCTAGCATGAATGGAAAAGGGAATAACACTATCATATGCATTATCTGATTCATAATTGCAACAAGTTTCCATTAGAAACTTATAGTCTCTAACTAGGGATAAAATTATTCCTATGTGTTATCCATAATTTTCTCATTTATGTACAACCTTACAAGATTACTAGTAGATCGTAAGCTAATTTGAGGTACCAGCCTTACAAGATCCTATTATATCAATTCAGCGTTCTTCTTCTTCATTTAATAATTATAAAAAGAATAAAAATTACTTCAAAAATAATACATCAACAACTATTAACAACACATCAACCAAGTCATCTTCATTTGCTTCCACGACTCTTTCTTCATCTAAAAAATAAAGAAATAGATAGTTTACACCACTATATGAATATCTTTATTCTATTTTGTAGCACCTCCTAAATACTAGCTTAGTTCAACTACCACCAATTCATCCACTAGATACCAATAAACCCCTTCTACCTTATTATAACCTAAAGGCCTTTTGTCAATTCTATACAATTCTTTGACATGATACAGAGTGATGCGTGCATCTTAAACAAATTATTAAAGACCTCATTGACTCTAATATCATCTAGGTCTTTAGCATGAATTACAAAGGGAATAAGTCTATCATGCAACCTAACTAAAATTTGTAAATCTATGCAAAGCCCTTTTTGCATCACTCATCAAACTTTGTTGATCTTTCTTCTATTCAACCTATGTTAAATATTGATTTTGATCAATCTATTTCTCCTTTTATAGGTATGGTGGGAATGGTGGACACCTACCCACATGTACCTTGAGGGTGAGCTATCCCAACCCCATAATTTCTTTTTCTTTCATCAGCATGGCCATAGGCGTATATGATGGGCCTCTCTAGATAATTACTTGGGTTGATAAGGAACCCATTCACAATGTACTTATCAACCTAGTAAGCATTAAAATGTGGTTATAGAGGAGTTCCTAAATGTTCATGAGCTATATAAAGATGTACACAATCTTTGAGAGGTATTTATCCACACACATGGCAGCCTGTCTAAACCTACTATGGGTTCACTTTCCCTTTCCATTTAGGTGGAAGCCCAAACCCTAGGAATTCTACTTTTTCTTATCCTCATATCATATCATTTTCATTTGGATTTGGGCCACCCATGGCTAACCATGATGGTTTTGTAAGTATGGGTTTAACCGGTGTTGTCATTGATGTCAACATACTCATGTTGCATTAATGAGAAGGATTGGATGAGCTGTATGCTGAGGATATTGAGAAAATTAGTCTCAATCAAGAACAGTGATGACAACAAGGTAAAAGTCCAAGATAGGTTCTGGATTAGAGGATGCAGATTAAAGGGTTTGTAGATATGTGTATTAAGATGTTCTAGTAGAGATTTCAGAGGTCCGCATGAAGATATGAAGAAGTTATGGCAGTTCAAGTGAAACCGGTTCTGACAGATGTTTAGTAGTGACAGAGTGATACAGATAGGTTCGGTGAGATCCAGAAATGCATTCTCTGGTTCTGTAGATTTGAGGAAGTGTTGGAGAAGTCTGTGTGGTGTGTCAACTTGATTGGTTCATGGTTTGAAGGTCTGGAAGTATCTATTCCTTTGTGACAGTAATGACAGATTTTGTTCTTGAGGTTCCGGATGAAGGAGAGAAGGGTTTTAGTAAGTAGAGGAAGTGTGGATGTTCTTGGTGTTTCAAGCAAGTTTGTGGAGGTCCTTGGATCATGTTCAGTTCATGTTTATGGTTCGTATTAGAATTGGGATCACAAAAATGAGGAATAACTTCCGGATGATGGTGTTCTTTCTGTGACAGGCTGACTGGATGAATTATACATCTTGTGGATGGTCTTATGGATGTTTTCTGACTTAGATGGTTGTTCCTAAGTTGATGTCATGTATAAATAAGGGATTGCAAAGTCATTTCATATTGTGTTGTGTGGAGATGAGTATGTGATAGCGAGGAGAAGAATGAAATGCAGAGCAGAAGGTTTGGGCTTAAATGGAACTAACTCAAGTATATGAAGATGCTATTTACCAGTTCAAGTATGTGATACTTATTCTTTTGTAGACAGTGTGTCTCTTGTAGGCAGTGAGCCCTAATTGGCATGTGCCATTTTGTTCTTTCTATTCTTCTAATAGAGAATACAATCTTGGGTTAGTCATCCCGTGGTTTTTCCCTTAACCAGGTTTTCCATGTCAAAATCTTGGTGTCTCATGTGTTGATGTGTTTCTGCTCTTGGTTAAATGCATTAAGTTTCATGTTTGATTTATTGTTCTACTGCTAAGTAAATATAAGTGTTTAAAATGAAGAATGTTTTGGACAACTGATTCACCCCCCTCTCAGTTGTCTGCCCTAAATCTAACAATTGGTATCAGAGCTAAGTTCCTCTAAAAGGAGCTTAACCGCTTGAGGAGATCCAGCATGTCATCCTACAAGAAGGATAGTCCGAAGTTTTATGAAACTAATTTTGCTCTTTGGAAAGGTCGCATGAAATATCACTTGCAGTGTATGGGATTTGCATACTGGTCCATGGTTACAAAAGATTATGTACCTCCACAGGGTGGTCCAACAACCCTAAATGAAATCACAGATGCTGAAAACAATCTGCGGACCAAAGAGGCTCTTTTAAGTGCATTATCTGATGTAGAACTCTCAAATGTTATTGATCTACCAACTACCTTTAAGATTTGGAATAAACTGGAACTTTTGCATGAAGGAGACCAATATGTTAAATGTGCAAGGTTACAAAGTCTAAAAGGGAAATTTGAAAAACTAAAGATGAGAAATGATAAAAATATTACCAAGAGTGAACGAGCTGGTTTGTGGAATTAGAAATGTAGGTGGAACCCTGAGTGAAGATGAGATCGTTGGAAAAGTTCTCAGATCCCTTCTTGAGTCTTATAAAATCAAGGCTTTTGTAATCGAAGAAATCAGAGATCACACAACAGTCACAAGAGATCAATTGGTTGGTAAATTGGCTGCTTTTGAAATGGCCGAGTTTGGAGATGATCCTCCAAAGACTAAATCTGCATTCAAAGCCAGTGCCTCTGTAAAAGGAAAACAAAGGTTTGATCTAGGAGAAAATTCTTCAAGGAACCCATCATGGTATGAAAAAGCAAGAAAAGACTTGGAAGAAGAAGACGCTGAAACTACTCTTATTGCAAAAAGACTACCAAGAGGATCAGGTAAGTATGAAGGGAAATTACCTTTTAAGTGTTTTAACTACAATAAAATTGGTCATTTTGCCTCAAGATGTCCGGAAAGATTTTCAAGACCAAATCCTAATAGACCAAGGTTTCAAAAGAATTGTTACTATGTTCATGAAGAAGATGACAATGAAGGAGTAACAGATGATGAATCACAGACATGAAACAAATCTGGTAATGAATGTGTATTTATTGCCATCAAAGAAGAGGAACAAATATCCTCTGTATCTGTCAATCATAAAGTTGTAGAAAGAGCTCTGGCTGCCCAAGTTGAAATAAAGGATGATTGGGTCATTGACAGTGGATGCTCTCACCATAGTACAGGTGACAAGAATAAGTTCTTAAGTTTGAAAAAGTATGGAGGAATTGTAGAGTTTGGAGATAATTCTGCTGGCAGAATCAGAGGTAGAGGAACTATTTCTCTTGATGGAAAGAACAAAACTGGTAATGTATTGTATGTTGAAGGATTAAAGCACAATCTTCTCAATGTTGGACAGTTAGTGGACAAAGGCTATGATCTCAGATTTAGGAATAGAAAGTGCAAGATCTTTGAAAGTTCTGGAACAGAGATTACATCCGGTACTCAAACTAAAGGTAATATCTTCCACTTGGTTGGTACTGGTAAAAGTTGCTTATTTTCTCAAACTGATCAGAGTTGGTTATGGCATAAGAGCATGTGTCATGTGAATTTTGATAATATCATCAAGATAAGCAATACTCAGGCTGTAAGAGATCTTCCAAAATTAGTGAAACCTACTAATAGCTTGTGCAAAGAATGTCAGTTGGGAAAATTGAGCAGAGTCACATTCAAAAGTAAGGAATTGTCTTCTACTAGACTGTTGGACTTAGTTCATACTGATCTTTGTGGTCTGGCAAGAGTTAGGAGTATCCAAGGTGATAGGTACTTCATGTTGCTAATTGATGACTATTCCTGAATGATGTGAGTAACTTTTCTGAAAGAAAAATCAGAAGCACTTGAGAAATTCAAAATATTCAAGGCCATGGTGGAGAATGAAACTGGATTAAAATTGAAATGTCTGAGGTCTGATAGAGGTGGAGAATTCACATTCGGTGAGTTCATAGACTTCTATGAGAAACATGGAATAAAGAGACAGTTGTCTGCCCCTAGAACTCCACAGCAGAATGGAGTAGTTGAGAGAAAGAATCAGACCATCTACGAAGCATCCAGGACCATGATGATGGAAGAAAATGTTCCTTAGATCTATTGGAGAGAAGCTGTTAATACTGTAGTCTACACTCTCAATCGAGTTCAAATTAGAAACAATACCAGTAGGACTCCTTATGAACTTTGGTTTGGCATTACTCCCCACTGTGAGATATTTTAGAGTTTTTGGTAGCAGATGTTACATTAAAAGGGATGAAGATCGAGGAAAGTTTGATACTAGAAGTGATGAAGGAATATTCTTGGGTTACTCTACTCAAAGCAAAGCATACCGGTGTTACAACAAGAGACTGAGAAAGATTGTAGAAAGTGTAAATGTGAAGGTTGATGAAGAAGTTGAAAGACCCTCAAGAATTCATGAGTATGATGAAGATAATTAGAATGATGTTCAGATTCAAAGTATCCAAGCCTCTTCTGAGAAACAAAGTCAAGTTGATCCGGTAAGTCAGGAAGAAGAGATAAATCTCAATAAGACTGATCAAGAGTTAGTGGTACAAGAAACTCCCAAAGTTCAAAGGTATGTAACTCTAAACCATTCTAAAGATCAGATCATAGGTGACAAAAGCAAAGGAGTGCAAACAAGGAGGAGAATTGCCCAAAATTTAGATGAGTATTGTCTAATTTCAAAGATTGAACCTAAGACAGTGAATGAAGCTTGCAATGATGAAAATTGGTCAAAAGCAGTGGAGGAAGAACTAACACAAATTGAGAAAAATCACACTTGGGATCTTGCTCCTAGACCTAGAAATAAGAATGTGATTGGAACCAAATGGGTCTTTCAGAACAAACTGAATGAAGCTGGTGAAGTAATCAGAAATAAAGCTAGATTGGTCTGCAAGGGTTACTCTCAGATTGAACGAGTTGATTTTGAAGAGACTTTTGCTCCGGTGGGAAGAATTGAAGTAGTCAGATTATTTCTTGCATTTTCTGCCTTTAAGTATTTCAAGGTGTATCAGATGGATGTCAAATCTACCTTCCTAAATGGTAATTTGGAAGAAGAAGTGTACATTGAGCAACCGGATGGATTTCAATTGTTTGATCATGGTGACATGGTCTGCAATATGAAAAATGCACTGTATGGACTGAAGCAAGCCCCAAGAGCCTGGTATGAAAGATTGGATAAGCATCTCTTGAAGATTGGTTTCAATAAAGGTACTGTTGATAGTAACTTGGATTTCAAAATTGATCATGAAAATATCTTAATTGTTGAAGTATTTGTTGATGATATCATTTTTGGAGGAAGAGATAGTATGTGTAAAACTTTTACAAGTCAAATGAAAAGTGAGTTTGAGATGTCCATTCTTGGAGAAATGAATTTCTTTTTGGGTCTACAAATTACTCAAACAAAGAAAGGAATCTTCATTTCTCAGTCAAAATATGTGAAAGAATTGTTGAGGAAATTTGGGATGGAAGACTCACAGCCAATGAACACTCCAATGGCAACCAGATACAAGTTGAGCAAAGATGATGACTCTCCCAAGGTTGATCAGACAGAATATAGGTCAATGATTGGAGGGTTGTTGTATCTCATTCAAACTAGACCAGACATTATGCAAGATGTTGGTCTTGTTGCTAGACTCCAAGTTGATCCTAGAGAATCTCATGTTATGGCAATCAAGAGGATTTTTAGATATCTAAAGGGGACAGTTGAGTATCGGTTGTGGTATCCTAAAGATCATGATTTCTCTCTTCATGTCTCTTCATGCATATACAGATGTTGATTAGGTAGGAGATGTGGATGACCAGAAGAGTACCAGTGGTGGAGCATTCTTTTTGGGGAAGAGATTGGTTTCTTGGCTAAGTAAGAAACAAGAGGCAATATCCCTGTCTACAACTGAAGCAGAATACATTGTAGCGGTAGGTAGTTGCACTCAAGTTTTGTGGATGAAGCAGATGCTAAGAGATATTAAAGTAGAGTATGAGGAGCCTATCACAATTTTTAGTGATAATTCAAGTGCAATAAATATTTCTAAGTATCCCGTGTTGCATTCTAAGACTACGCATATATCTATCAAGTTTCACTTTCTGAGAGAGCAAGTGAACAAGGATGAAGTCAGACTGGAGTATGTGCCCTCCAAGGATTAGATTGCAGATATATTTACTAAACCTCTTCCCAAGGACTCTTTTGAGTATCTTAGGGAGAAGTTAGGGGTTATTACCCCTCTGGTGGTGAACTAAGATGCATTGATGTGCATCAGTCCGGTGGATATCACATTCATATCTTGTGATCTGGATCGATGATGGGGAGTTGCTACTCAGGGGGAGCAGCAGATGTGATTCTGAAGTTGCAAGTATGCACCCTTTGCCATTGATGTCAAAGGGGGAGAGAAGACATGTGAAAAAAAAGTGGTTGATGACCAAAGGGGGAGCAATATAGGAAGATAAGACATGTGAATAATTGTTGTTGATAGGGGGAGTTATGACAGTAAGGAGAAGTTCTTGTCTTGATGGTTTTTCACAGCTTATGTTGCCATCAATGACAAAGGGGGAGATTGTTGCAAGTATGGGTTTAACTGGTGTTGTCATTGATGTCAACATACTCATGTTGCATTAATGAGAAGGATTGGATAAGCTGTATGCTGAGGACATTGAGAAAATTAGTCTCAATCAGGAACAGTGAAGAACAATGATGACAACAAGGTAAAAGTCCAAGATAGGTTGTGGATCAGAGGATGCAGATTAAAGGGTTTGTAGATACGTGTCTTAAGATATTTCGGTAGAGATTTTAGAGGTCCACATGAAGATATGAAGAAGTTATGGCAATTCAAGTGAAACTAGTTCCGGTAGATGTTCAGTAGTGACAAAGTGATACAGATAGGTCCGGTGAGATCTGGAAATGCATTCTTTGGTTCTATAGATTTGAGGAAGTGTGGGGGAAGTCTGTGTGGTGTGTCAACTTGATTGGTTCATGGTTTGAAGGTCCAGAAGTATCTATTCCTTTGTGATAGTAATGGCAGACTGTGTTCTTGAGGTTCTTGATGAAGGAGAGAAGGGTTTCAGTAAGTAGAGGAAGTGCGGATGTTCTTGGTGTTTTAGGTAAGTTTGTGGAGGTCCTTGGATCATGCTCAATTTGTGTTTATGGTCCACATTAGAATTGGGATCCTGAAAATGAGGAATAACTTCTAGATGATGGTGTTCTTTCTATGACAAGCCGACTGGATGAATTATATATTTTACAGATGGTCTTATGGATGTTTACCGACTTAGATGGCTGTTCCTAAGTTGATGTCATGTATAAATAAGGGATTGCGAAGTCATTTCATAGTGTGTTGTGTGGAGACGAGTATGTGATAGTGAGGAGAAGAGCGAAAGGCAGAGCAAAAGGTTTGGGCTTAAATGGAATTGACTCAAGCATGATGAAGATGTTATTTACTAGTTCAAGTATGTGATACTTATTCTTTTGTAGACAGCGTGTCTCTTGTAGGCAGTGAGCCCTAATTGGCATGTGCCATTTTATTCTTTCTATTCTTCTAAGAGAGAATACAATCTTGGGTTAGTCACCCCGTTGTTTTTCCCTTAATCAGGTTTTCCACGTCAAAATCTTGGTGTCTCATGTGTTGATGTGTTTCTGCTTTTGATTAAATGCATTAGGTTTCATGTTTGATTTATTGTTATACTACTAAGTAAATATAAGTGTTGAAAATGAAGAAAGTTTTGGACAACTAATTCACCCCCCCTCTGAGTTGTCTGCCCTAAATCTAACAGATGGGAGTGGTCCCTTCTATTATCTGTAAGTGCTTAAAGTTCCCACATGATGGAGCAGTGCACACACTCCACCATAGTGGATTCTAGCCTCTCTTTGTCCAATAACTTCTCTTTAGGTTCTTTCTAGCTAACACCAGTTGAACATCTTTGACCACACATAGAATTTTTATTTAAAGAGTGTGTGCAAGAAGTTGAGTCCACTTTTTGGCCAAAAAGTGGAAGTGTTTTCCCTGATTTTCAAAATTTGTCACATTTGACCTAAAAAGTTGAAGCACTTAAAGGTGGAATCTTGAAAAAAGTCAGTAAATATGAAATGTAGTACTTGGAGTCTAGTTTCCAAAAATGTAGTTTTTTTTAATACCTAGATGATACAAATTGATTTTTAAAAGGTGTTTCTAAAAACCACTATTTAAAACTCACTTTTTTTTACTATTCCATGCACATGTACATCATCCATATTTTGACTGAAATAATCATATTTTTCTAAATCCTTTTGGGAAAAGATTTGTAACTCACTAAAGCACTTTTTCCATATTTTGTTTTAATTTTTTATTGAATATTTAAAAAATAATAACTATTGGCCATTTTTGGTGTTTTAAAAAATTATCGTGTACGTCATGCTTAAGATGACCTAAACTTATCATCTTTTGAACTTTTTTTTTCAAATTTGAAAGAATTGTTTGAAGTATGTTTTCCTACAATTCTTTTTACAAAAAATTATTTTGATAAAGAGTTATTAAAATATTTAAATACCTTGATAATTCAATTTTATGGACCTGTTTCATCAGAAATTAATTAAAAAATTGAAAAATAATCCAATTGTAAAAAAAATACATATTTGGAATCTACACTGTCTCATCTATAATAGGTTTTAATTTCATCAAAAAGTTCTATAAAAAAGGCCTTCAGACATATGCCCAAAGTCACTACTTTGTTGTGGCATTGATAGGACCTTCAACTTGTAGGTCAAACTAGGTCCAAAGCTAAGGGTCAAGCTCCCAAGCCTTTTTTCTGATTGAAAACCCATAGTGAAAATTGGGTAAGAGATTCAAATTTTATGAAACGGGATCCTGTTTCTAAAAAATGGGATCCTGTTTCTAGAAAATGAGATCTCACTTTTCGCTTGGGATCCTGAAGCATAACAAGATCCCATTTCATAAAAAGTGGGATCCCATTTTGGTTTACCCGTTTTCAATTTTTTTTTCTAAGTCTGAAACTTCCACCTTAAGTGGATTCATCTTTGTGCATTTACCTTAAATCATATCAAAAGTTTAAGGTATTTTAGACTGTGAATAGTTATCATTTCATTTCTTCTTGTACAACTATTTCCCTATAGGCCCCTTAGGTGTAGGTGGTTCCTCTTGCTCCTCCCCTACCTCTTTGGTAGATAGAGAAAAGGAACCCGTGCTACATGACCATTCCACTCCCTCAAAGGTCTTTTAGCATCCAACAGTTTTTCATGTTCCTCCCACTACCTCTTCATTAACTAGAGGCAAGTAACCCATGTTGTGTGGCCCTCCTCCTCCCCAAAAGTTCTCCTAGCCTCATGTGGTTTCTCCTATTCCTCTCTTTTCCTCTTTGGCATATAGAGAAAAGAAACCTATACTGTGTGACATTCTTCCCCCCCCCCTTAGTTTTCTAGCCTCCAATATTTTCTCTTGTTCATCCTCTTACCTCTTGGTATATATAGAAAAGAAACCCATGGTGTGTGGTGTCACTACTCTCCTGAAGGTATCCTAGCCTCTAATGTTTTCTCCTATTCCTCCCCTACCTATTCAATAGCTAAAGGAAAGAAATATACATTTCATAACCTTCTACCTCCCCTTGTGGTTTCCTAGATCCCTATGGTTTCTTATATTCTTCCTCTTGTCCCTTTTACAATGGAAGAAAATAATCTTTTACTAGAAGACCCTCCTACTCCCTTAGCTAAGTCTCTAGACTATACAAGAGAAAATCATCTTACACAGGTGTGCAAGCATTGTCATCATGCCACAACTAGAGAATGCACTACCTAATTTTATCCCAATCTTTAGAGCCCTCCTCTAACCCAACTACCTCCTAATCTAAATCCTTCTTCTATGTCTCATCTCCCCTCCCTAGCCTAAGTGTGTTTGAAATTAGGATGTTAGGATAATAATCATTATAAACAAAAATAAAAAAAATATAATTGATAACTATACAAGCATATATTTCACACATTACAGAAGATATACATGGGGAAAACCCTTTAAGGTAGAAAACCCTATAAAGAATCATTTTATCAAAACACTTACAAATAGTAGCCTATTAAGAAATAGACTGACCCTAGGGATATATACTCCTCTACATATTTTCACATGGCCAATAATACCTCTTGTGCATAGTGATATAAATCACTATAAATCGCAAAATTCACTTTCCTCTCAAATGAGAGAGAACCTCCATAAATATAGGAGAAGGGGTGGAAAAATACCTAAAAGGGTATTAGTCACACCTATTCAAAGCAACTATTTGTAAATGATTAATAATCTAATAACTATTAGATTATTAATCATTTACAAATAGTTGCTTTGAAACTATTTGTAAATGATTAATAATCTAATAACTATTAGATTATTAATCATTTACAAATAGTTGCTTTGAATAGGTGTGACTAATTATTAGATTATTAATTATTAAATGGTATATGCTTTATAACATGAGGTTTAATAACCTTATATTAGAACAATATATAAATGTTTTAAGGGTATGATCCCTAATAACATTATTTTCTAACACTCTCCCTTAATGTTAATAGGGAGCATCACATGTCAATTTCTATAAAAGAAAAAATGAAGTACCCTAGTAACATGGGTCTTCTTTGACAGAGATACCAGTGACACAAATATATGACAAAATGAAGAGCATGTATTCTAAACTACATGGAAGTCATCTTGTCACAATTTATAGTCCTAGAGTTTTAAAATATGATGCATAAAAAAGGTCTTATAATGTTTCTATTGGCACCCAAAACTCCTCAAACTAGGCTCCCCTAGGTTCATTACAACATGCCCATAGGTCTTACATAATACAATACTTTTACAAGTGGAAGATTTATAGAAAGAAGAATTTTCAATATGCCCATAGGGCTTACATATAATGCAAGGAGTTAGCCATATATAATTCCTAGAGGTATTACTTTATGCAGGTGTTAGGTCTTACATCCAAGGATTTATCCATTCCAAGGTGTTAAAATGCCTAAGGTCTTATTTTATGTCTTAGGTCTTAAAGCTAGAGGTGCCATTATCATGCACACTCCCCCTCAATGGCAACTCCTTACAACACAAGGTGTTAGAATGCCTAGGGTCTTATTTTATGCCTTAGGTCTTATATCTAGATGTGCCAAATTGTCATGCATACTCTCCCTCAATGAAAACTCCTTACAACATGAGATGTTAAAATGTGTAAGGTCTTATTTTATTCCTTAGGTCTTACATCTTGAGGTTCGATTGTCATTCACACAATCCCTTGATGACAACTCCTTAAAAAATGAGGTGTTAAAATTACTAAGGTCTTATTTTATGCCTTAGGTCTTACATCTAGAGGTGCTATGCACATTCTCCCTTGATGGCCAAGCATTTATTTGAATTTGAAGAATTTAGTACTACATAGAGATTTGATGCTATATTGCATATATAATGTTTTTGTGATTATTAGGAGCCTAGCCAAGATCTTCTTGGTATAGTATACCTACCATCTAATAATCAATCTTATAGAGCTAAAGAATAATTTTACGATGGAAGAGTTTCCTTTGAAGGAAGTGCCCATGAACATTAAATGTCCTTTATTTTTAGAAATAGGAGTCTAGAGTAAGAATAAATAGATTTATCAAATAAGAAGGTGGGACTTGTAATAGCACCTAGATCAAGAACACTTCCATTAATCTGCTAAGCACATTGGTTCTTTTGTAGCAACCTTTGTAGTCAACTTTTGATTAAAGAGCTATAAAAGATAGTTGTTTGAATATTATTCCATCCATGTGATAGCAGCTACATCATATCTTGAAGACTTGCTTTGAGGCGTATGTACTATCAATAGGATCACAAAAAATAGTGAGTAACACAATAATGAATAAATTTTATTTTTGATGTAGGAATAATAAAGGCCCATAATTAATTTAAAAAAGCAAAATTCAACATATAATATGCTATGGCAATACTTAAATAATGATCTTGTGTTTTTATCAAGGAGATCATATGGGATTTTCATAACCATAAGTATGTATAATTTGTCATGTTTCTACAAGGAAAACAAATAGTCATTAAACATATTGTGATATGGGAAAATTAACTCTAACTAAACTATATCTAATCAAAACAACTTCCTATCAAACATTAGGATACTAGCCAACGAAGACATGTATCTCACTATGATCCAATCTAGAAGTTTGAGAATTTATGATCTATATCCCTTTGTTGCAATTAGAAATTAAATGATTAAATACTATTGATTAAAACTAACAAAGATAGGAAGAAACCAGAAAAATACAGAGATTGATAAAATAATTTATAGAAATATATGTAGAAGTAGAAATAGCATATCACAAGAAACTTGTCACTAGGTGGACAACCTCACTATCAAAGATGAAAATGTGCTATGTTGACATCCATGCATCATGCTATAGTTTGTATGCCACAAAAAATTAGAATCCCATATTTGTATGGTTTTGCATGAATTTCAAGAGTTTCTTGTTGACAACAAATGTAATAATTATTACATAGAAATCTACAAATGAGAGAAATAGATGAAAATAATACTATGAGAATCAAATAAGAGAATGATGAGAGAGGGAAAAGTAAAATTCAAATTCTCGTGTGCTCAAAATTGTTCCTCACGTAACCTGCAATCACAAAAAAGAGAAGGGTTGGGATGTATAGGAGTTTTCCTTAGTCAATCTCTATTTTCAATGTTTCCACATCAACAACAGCTAGATTGATTGATTTATAAAATGTGTGTGCTCTAATTCTATGTGTGTCTAGAATTGTAATGATAAGTGACAAAATAATAATGGGATATTGATAAAATAAAAAAACCTACTCAATGACTTAGAGTAGATTTACAAAATGATTTATGAATATGAACAAGTAAGGAAATAATATTTAACCCACAAAGATAAATATTAATCTAAATGGATTGACAAAGGTAAGGAAAGGAGTTACAAGGATCTCACTGGAAGACAATCGCATTGAAGAACACAATGAAGCTTTGTTCAGAAGGATAGCGGTCGTAAATGAGAACCTGTTGAAGAGAGTGAATAAACCAAAGTAAATCACATTAATTAAATACTCTCAATAATCTACAATAAATAATGAACATAGAATAGCAATAGCACAATTATAATAAGAGTGAGCAGTAATTCCAGCAGAGTTTCACTAGCATGTGAAATCGATCATTTCAAATGCAAAATTGATAGGGTTTTATACAAGAGGTAAGAGGCAAAAATTTAGGAAAGGAGGCATTTGGGCACAAATAGACATCAAAAAAATCTTAGAATTCCATGCAAGTAAAATGCACCTTCTAAAATAGTTGACAAACAAAATTATGCTTTCAAGATGTTAGTGTGCCATGTAGATGTCCATGCCTAGTGCTTTTGTCCATGCAACTTGAGTTCTTAGAAAGTTCAAATGACTTGGGGCATTGCCAAGGTTACAACACTTATATAGTTTTTGAATAGGATAAATAGAGAGGGTCAAAGCATCATTTGGAAAGAATCTTTGTGGGTTGAGGGTAAGGCTAACACTGGCATGTGATCCCAAAAACACACTAGGGGAGTGGACACTAAAGTGAGTACTAAATAAAGTGTGAAATTGTGAGGGAGCACAATTTATGATGCTACATTTAGCCCCCACTTTAGCAGGTGTATGAAACTACATGTATATGCAAGATAAAGTAATAAAGAAAATAAAATGAAAGCAAAATTTTTACCCAAGGATATTGTAGAGGATGCAAAATGTCTCTAAGTGAGAGATATGAAGTTCCCAGTTTAGGATTCTACAAAATCACAATGTAAGACCAAAAATTTACACATGAAATAAATGTCAGAGGCACATGTATATATATAAAGTTGATGAAAAAGGAAGATTCGACCAAATATGATTCACATAAACCATTACAGTTAGCATAATATAGTCTAATACACATTAATCTAATGATTAAGTAAACCTATACCAACATAATAAAAGGGTAAAATGAATGGTATGCTTCTAGGTCTAGCACACTTTGAGAGCTAGGAACCATACTGAAATATTTATATAAGTGACTAGGACTAGAAAATTCCATTGTTCTCTAGGTGGCTTATGAGAAGTGCTAATAGGCTAGCAAATGAATCATCACAGACTAGCATCACTTTTCTAGGTGAGCTACATGTCAAACAGTATCAGAGATTACATGGCTAGCATGGCTAGGTAATTATAATAAAGGTGGTTAGTCTAAGCAAGTGCATCCGCTTATGACTACAAATTCTAAAAAAATGCTGCAAGGAGCATACGATCAATGTGGTGTGTGATCAAGTGTGAAAGATGGCAAATATATGCCGCCATATTAAAATAATTACTTATGTCATAGAGGAGTGATTAATTAAGGTAAAAAGAGGGAAGAAGGAGTGAGAGCTTTTAGGAAGTATATGCCTAGAGGATATGTTCCAAGTCATGAAAGGGTTACCCCCAAGAAGGACAACCAAGGTGATGCTCTAGGAATGATGTACAATGGATTGTGTAAGCATGGAATGACAACAAGAAATGCAAAAAGGTGTCACATAAAGGCAAATAACATCTTAATAAGACACAAAGGGATCTATGCACGATTTGTAGTCAGTATTAAATACATGAGGGGAATAATCAGGGAAATATAATTTTGAATCATCATCATCCCCCTAGGCACATAGAGATACAGATACAAAGGAAGAAGGTCACATGAAGATAAAATAAGAAAATTTGGGTCAACATGGAAGTATGCTAAATCATTTGACACTTTGCATCATCCCCAAAATGTAGAAAATTCAAGTACAACATATAGAAGAATGTAGAAACAGATAGGGGAATGTCGTAACATTTTCATTCCCCTATATCCATGTGCCTATAAGGGCATCAAGGGTCCTCCAGGGAGATCTAACAAACAAATATACACGTCATGCAACAAGTATGAGAATTACAGAACATACAGACTCACTATAAATAGTAACAAATGAAACAAAGGTATTGCGTTGAAGAACCAGGATACAGTAGGTCATCCACCTCCTAGACATGTTCATCATATAGGGATGGAGGATATGCCTCTAGATGGACCACATTGAGAGAAGTACTTAGTACTATGCCTAGTTCACCATGCAGAGGATCAACAACCAAGGGACGATCCTAGCATAACTCACTAAAGGTGAAGTCCATCAATCTTGTGAAGATAAAGGATAGAGATTGTATCTCTTCCAAGGACTCAAATGCATCTTTTTTGGGGGAAGAGTGATCTGAGTCAATATTAGAATAGATGAAAATAGGGGTTCACCCAATGCTTATAGCATGAACATGATCACTGGTGACCACTGGTGGAGAAGAGGTCTCCACAAGCATAATGGATGATGTAGGACTCACTGGTGGTGAAGGCGACATGTGGTTTAGCTTGCAGTAGGGTAGGGTGGGATAATGTTCATGCCTACACTTTGACAATGGGCATGGAATGTCAATGGTGGCAGGACATAAGACATCAGGGAACACCTAATGTATGTTGGGAATTAAGGTGTCTCAACCTTTACAAATTCCTAGCATTATTTATTTATTTGTATATTAATTTATTACCTAATGTTGTAATTACTTGCACATTTAGTTTGGTCACTTAGTTGAGGTGGCACTATGACATGTCATCTTATGTGGAATGTGACTTGGATGGTCAAGTCAAACATACATGGATTTGGGCTTCCCATTTGAGGTTGTACTAATATGCCATGTGTCAGCATCTTGTGGTGTGTGGAAGACAATATTCCATATGATAGAATCTATGACGCGTAAGAGCCAAGTTTGAAGATTCCTATGACAAGTGATGACAAGTGTTGGTGAAGATCTTTTCATGAGGAAAGACATCTTTGGGTGCCCAAGTTGGGCTATTACATGTTGTAAGATGAATATGCTATATTTAGCATTGTATGATGGATTCTATTACAACATTTAAGGTTGTTGTGTTGGGAAAATCTATGACAACTATAAGATGCGTAAGATCATCTGTCATAGTCTATTTTTAGCATGGAGCGCTCCTATATTGGGAGAGTCAAATCTTCCATGTATGATAGATGTAAGGGATGTATTTGTAGAAAGGACAAGTTTCCTTTGATGTGGGATAATGGCCATGTGGCCAAGGTGGATGCCTATCCGAAGATTGCATAGTGTTTTTAGTGGTATTTTTATGCTACTAGAATAACTCCATATTCGACATTTGAATACTCTTGGAAGAACTTGCATTGCAAGTGCATTGTAAACATCCATTGTTTCAGATAAACATTGTGTAGGTTTTAGAGTGTGGGGTTTTTTACCTGAAAAAGTTTTCCCCACGTATATCTTGTGTCTACTTCTCTCTATCTACATTCTTGATTTGTGTTTGCTGCTATAATATCTCTGATATATGTTTCATATTGCTACAATTTTAAAGGTTGTAAAGAATTTACATACCTCTCCCCTCATTAGATTAGTTTAGGAAGCGATTTTCGCACACCTAGCTTCCTTTCAGTTGGTATCAAAGCCTAGCCAGTTTTGGTATTAGCTATTGGGTAGGGGTTTTTTGTACTGATCTTAGATTAAGTGGGAGTCTACGTAAGGTATTCTAAAATCTTGTTGCAGGAAGGAGATGGAAGGCACATCCAAAAGAATAGAGGTTGAAAAGTTTAATGGCAGCAATTTCAAGTTGTGGAAACTCAAAATGGAAGACATGCTCATTGATAGAGACCTATGGGAAGCAATTTCTAGTGTAAAACCAAAAACAATGTCCCAGATGATTGGGATCTCAAAGATCATAAAGCCAAGGGTCTTGTGAGACTTTGTCTAGTTGATTCCGTCTTGTTAAATTTTCATGAGGAGAAAACTATGAAGGATCTGTGGAAGAAACTTGGTGATGTTTATCAGGGTTTAAAATCCATGGAAAACAAGTTGTTTCTACGAAAGAAGTGATAAATTCTCTGAGGATGGAAGATGGAGGATTTGTTGCTGATCACATTAATGCCTTCAATATGTTGGTTGCACAATTGACATTCGTTGGTGTGAAGATGGAGGAGGAGGATCAGTGTATGACCCTGGTTTGTTCTTTACTAGATTTATGGGATCATCTTTTTATAGCCATCAAGAGTACCACATCCACTTTCAAAATGGAAGATGTGGTGTCTTTGGTGTTATCTGAAGAGATGCGAAGAAAGTCATCCAAGGCAGCCAAAGAAGCTCTTGTGGTTCGTGGAAGACCCAAGGAGAAACAGAAAAAGAAAGACAAGAAAGATGAGAAGGGTAGATCCAAATCCCACGGGAGATCCAAATCTCCTATAAAGTCCAAGGTACTGTGTTGGAACTATGGAAAAAATGGGCATTTCCAAAAGGAATGCAAAGAGGAGAAAAAGAAGAAAAAGAAGAATGTCCCAGATTCATATTCTGACAAGTCACAAGATGATGGTGATGCCTTCATTGCAGCCTTGGCCACCAATGCATCTGATGATGTGTGGCTGACTGATTCTAGTGCATCTTTCCACATGACCTTGCATCGAGACTAGTTCACAAAGTATGAAGAGTTTGATGGTGGAAGAGTGTACCTGGGTGACGATTCTCATCTAAAGATTGTTGGTCATGGAAGAGTCTCAATCTGATTCCCTGATGGATGAGTGAAGGGGATCATTGGGGTCATACACATTCTAAGCTTGGCACGAAACCTACTTTCTATAAGTAAGTTGAATGATGCAGGTGTGCAGGTTCTCTTTTCAAAAGAAGGATGCAAGATGACTAGAGGAGCTATGTTGCTTGCAAAGGGTACTTGGAGAGGTATTCTATTTCAGCTAAAGGCATGCACTTCATAGTGCAATAGTTCTTCTAAATCAAAGAAAAGAGCTGCAGTCACTTCATCCCTATCATTGGAACCAGTAGTAAAAAAATCTGTTGTAACAAATTCTGATGGTAGTGCATTTTGGCTACCCAAGGGTGCTCATGCTCTAGAAGTTAAACTTCCTGTTGAAAAGACAATGTTATGGCATAAGAGATTTGGCCACATTGGTGTGAAGGGTCTTAGAACCTTGAAAAATAAAAACCTTGTTGAGGGGTTAAATGATTGTAATCTCGAGTTCAACTTTTGTGAACATTGTATATATGGAAAGCAAAACTGTGTTCAGTTTTACTCGAGTTCTCATAAGTCTTCTCATGTATTGGATCTTATTCATTCTGATGTGTTTGGTTCAGTTAATCTTCCTTCGATCTCTAAATCTATATATTTTGTATCTTTCATAGATGACTACAGCTAAAGGACATGGATTTATTTTCTCAGAAGCAAATTTGAAGTCTTTAGTTGGTTTAAAGAGTTTAAAGCCTTTGCTGAAAATCAAACTAGTAGAAAGATTAATTGTTTGAGAACTGACAATGGTGGTGAGTTTTTTTTGATAGAGTTCGATAAGTTCTGTAAAGAGAAAGGGATTGAAAGACATAAGACAACTCCATACACCTCACAGCAAAATGGAGTTGTAGAGAGGATGAATAGGACAGTGATCGAGAAGGCTAGGAGTATGCTTTGTGGAACAAGCCTTGAACAAAAGTTTTGGGCTGAAGCTATAGCCACTGCTTGCTACCTGGTAAACAGATCTACTATATCAACTCTTGTCGGTAAGACACCTATGGAGGTGTAGTCTAGTAAGAATCCTTCAATTAGACATCTTCGTGTTTTTCATTGTGAGGAATATGCACATGTGCTAGGGAGAAACGGTCAAAATTGGAGAACAAGGCTATTAAGTGTATCTTCATTGGCTATGGTGTTGGTGTGAAAGGATACAATCTTTGGGATCCTATGGCTGAAAAAGTGTTGTATAGAAGAAGTGTTATTTTCAGAGAGCTAACATCTTCTTCCATTGTTCTATAGCCAGAAGAGAAAGAAAAGAAAGAGGACGTGGTTTAGTTTCCTTCTACTCCTGAGAAGACTGAACTGAATGACCCTGTTGGACCTGATGATAAGGAGAGCTCTAGTAGCTCTGAAAGTTTAGAAGATGAAGTAGAACCTCCACCTTAGCCTTTGAGGAGCTCCACATGAATCAGGAAGCAACAGGAGAGGTTTGGTTATACATTGCTTGATTCTAGTTGTGCTTTTGCTTTGCTTACTAATGCTGATGAGCCTAGAACTATGATAGAGGCTATGGGCACGAAAGCTACAGGTTCCTGGAAGGAAGCCATGAAATATGAGATGGCTTCTTTCGAAAAGAATAAAACTTGGGACTTGGTGCCTTTGCCTGATGGTCAGAAACCTGTTGGATGCAAATGGGTTTTCAAGAAGAAATTTGGTGTAGATGGCAGTGCTGAAAAGTATAAAGCCAAATTGGTTGTGAAGGGGTACTCACAAGTGGAGGGAAATGATTATGGTGAAATTTTCTATCCCGTTACAAAGCTGACATCTATTCAATTCATGTTATCTCTTGCTACTACTTATGATTTAGAAGTGGAACAAATGGATGTGAAGACAACTTTCCTTCATAGTGACTTAGAGGCAGAGATTTATATGTCATAGCTAGAGCATTACATAGAAAGAGGTAAAACAAATTTGGTTTGCAAGTTAAAAAAATCTTTGTATGGTTTGAAGCAATCTCCTAGGATGTGGTACATTAAATTTGATTTGTGTTGTTGATTGGATATTTAAGATCAAAATCAGATCATTGTGTGTATTATAAGTTTGACAATGGTCGTATTCTCATTATTGCACTATATGTTGATGATATGTTGCTGATTGGGAATGGTAAGAATATGATTTCTGATTTGAAGTCTCAATTGTTAGCATAGTTTGAGATGAAAAACTTAGGGGCAGCCAGGTACATTCTATGAATGAAAATTAGAAGAGATAGAGTAAACATAAAACTTTGGTTAAGCCAAAGTAAGTATATGAAGACCGTGTTTGATAAACTCAGCATGGTAGATTGTAGACCATTGACTGTTCCTGTTTCATTGGGAACAAAGTTGTCTGTTAATGATTGTCCAAAGTCTCCTTCTAAGATGGAGGATATAGACAGAGTACCTTATGCTAGTGCTATTGGTAGCTTGATGTATGATATGGTCTATACAAGACCAGACATTGCCCAAGCAGTGGGAGTCCTTAGTCAGTTTATGGCTAATCCTAGATGGGTACATTGGGATGTAGTAAAGTGAGTGTTCAGATATTTGTAGGGTACTTCTGAGTATTCCCTATGTTATCATGGTCATCCACATTCTATATGTATTCATGAATTTGTGGATTCTGATTGGGTAGGGGACATTGATAGCAAGACATCCACTAGTGCTTATGTGTTTACTATGTTCAGTGGTGCAATTAATTGGATAAGTAAGTGACAACATGTGGTTACTTTGTCCATGACACAAGCTAAGTATATGGTAGCAACTCATGCTTGTAAAGAAGCTATTTGGCTTAAGAGGTTGTGTTCAGATATTGGTGTTGATGCAGGATAGATTACTATTTGTTGTGATAGTCAGAGTGTGATTTGCTTAGCAATGAATCTAACTTTCCATGTCAGAACAAAGCATATTGATGTACAATTTCATTTTGTGCGAGACATGGTAGAGAATGGGAAGGTGATATTGGAGAAAGTAGACACTTTGAAGAATGTTGCTTATGCATTGATGAAACTAGTGGGCATAGAGAAGTTTAGATGATGTTCAAATTCGATGGGCCTCTTGGCCCCTAGCCGTTAAATCTTGTCATTTCTTTTGGCTCTTGCAAGGTGTTTGACAAGTGTGAGAATGTTGAGAATTAAGGTGTCTCAACCTTTACAAATTCCTAGCATTATTTATTTATTTGTATATTAATTTATTACCTAATGTTGTAATTACTTGCACATTCAGTTTGGTCACGCAGTTGAGGTGGCACAGTGACATGTCATCTTACTTGGAATGTGACTTCGATGGTCAAGTCAAACCTACAAGGATTTGGGCATCCCATTTGAGGTGGTACTAATATACCATGTGTTAGCATCTTGTGGTGTGTGGAAGACAATATTCCATATGATAGAATTTATGACGCGTAAGTGTCAAGTTTGGAGATTCCTATGAAAAGTGATGACAAGTGTTGGTGAAGATCTTTGCATGAGGAAAAGGCATGTTTGGGCACCCAAGTTTGGCTATGACATGTTGTAAGAGGAATATGCTATATTTAGCATTGTATGACAGATTCTCTTACAACATTTAAGGTTGTTATGTCGACAAAATCTATGACAACTGTAAGATGTGTATGAGCATCTGTCATAGTCTATTTTTAGCATGGAGTGCTCGTATGTTGGGAAAGTCAAATATTCCATGTATGACAGATGTAAGGGATGTATTTGTAGCAAGGACAAGTGTCTTTTGATGTGGGATAATGGCCATGTGGCCAAGGTAGATGCCTATCCCAAGATGCTCTCAATATTTGCCTTGTAATCCCTATAGATTGCATAGTGTTTTTAGAGGTACTGTTATGCTGCTGGGATAACTCCAGATTTGACATTTGAAGACTCTTGGAAGAACTTACATTGTAAGTGTATTGTAAACACCCATTGTTTCAAATAATACATTGTGGAGGTTTTAGAGTGTGGGGTTTTTTACCTAAAAAGTTTTTCCGCACGTATATCTTGTGTCTACTTCTCTCTGTCTACATTCTTGATTTGTGTTTGCTGCTGTAATATCTCTAATATATGTTTCATATTGCTTCAATTCTAAAGGTTGTAAATAATTTGCATACCTCTCCCCTCATTAGATTAGTTTAGGAAGTGATTTCCACACACTTAGCTTCCTCTCAATGTCAAGTACACTAGAATGGAGCTAAATATGATAGAGTGGTACTAGATATGATGAACTGATGTGAGGCAAGTCCTAGGGTGTATCAAAGGGTGTCATGTCTAGGATGGATGGAAGGATGGTGCTCTTTGTAGAGGGAGTTAGGACTTCTTGAACTAGGTTAGGGTTGCTTTTGTCATGCTAAATTAGTGGAGAGATGGGAGTGGGTGACATGAGAGAATCACATGGAGGAGAGGGAGCAAAATGATGAGAAGGTGGAGCCAAGTTTGGGGTTGGCCACATAGGAGGAGGGTGTGTGGGAAGAGGTTCATCTCTTGTTGCATGCTCACAAGATGTAGCATGTTGATGATGCTTGTGATCTCTCACAAGTTGATTATGCCAAGTGGGGCTCAAAGCATCTGTAGGAGGAATCAAAGAGTCTCCCAACATGGGCTTCTTTTCTTCCATTGGTCTAGGAGTGGGAGGAGGAACAAAAGGAGCCATCAAAGGCTATGGTACTACTAGGGGAGGGTCTCTCAATGTGGGTTACCTTCCTCAAACTACTAGAGGGGCTAGATGAATAGAGGCCGCCACTAAAGATTGAGGGACCGAAGGGGAGAGGTCCTGTACCATGGGCTACTTTCCTCAAGTCTTCCAAGGGGAAGGAGGAATAGAAGTAACCGCGAACATCTAGGGTACTACTAGGGGAGGGTCTGTCAATATGGTCTGCCTTCCTCAAGCCACTACAGGGGCTTGAGAGAATAGAGGCCACCACTAAAGATTAAGGGATCAAAGGGGAGGGGTCCCGTACCATGGGCTACTTTCCTTGAGTCTCCAAAGAAGTAGGCAGAATAAGAGTAGCCACTGAAGGTTGGGGATGTCTCAATTGTGCAGGTTGTGTGCCTCTAGGTCTTGGGTAGGACATTGGAGGTGTGACTTTTGCATAAATTATAGATTCTTGGGGATGGGGAAGGTCAATAGATTTGGGTTGTCTTCCATTCTCTACCTATGGGGTAGGAAGAGGGATAGTTGCAGCTGTTGGAGATAAACGGACTTAAGGGGGAGTAGCTAGTTGGGTCAAAGATGAAGCACTAATGAATAAATGATCTATGTGGTTCTCTTTGAATTTTTTATATGAGAGAAATGAGTATGTGTAGGATCATGATGGGCCAAACTATACCTCTAAGTGGCAATGAAAATACAAAAAATTAGACTTAATCAAGTTCATGTGAAAATTTGAATGGATTATCTACACAATTTGAAAAAAAATGTAAGAACAAAATTTGGTAGAGAATTGAATCTAGTTTATGGGTTACTATTTAAAAAAAAACTAAATTTACTTAGTGAAAAAAGAATATTTTAATGAACAGCTATTAAATTTTTCAAAAAAAAAAAGTGAGTGTCATTCTAGCCAACCTAACTATGATAAAAAAATAAAAAATAAATCTTTTAAAATAAGTAGAGGACTCATGCTCAGATGTGACGCATATTTGTTTGAATTTTTTTCCAATAAAATAATTAGTTATGATTTTTTTACTGTGACTTTTTTAAAAAACTAAAAAGTAATCTTCTAGCCAACCTAACTTGATAAAAAAAAATTAGAATTCAAATTTTTTTCTAACCTGTAGCCAGAAAAGCATAGAGTGTGACACAACTTTCGGATCTAAAACAGGTCTAATGGTTTGGAAGTTATGGATGTTTTTCAAATAGTGTATCCATCATGATTTTAGACACACACTATATAGAAAATTATTAATAATTATTTAATAAAATGATAACCAAACAAATGTTATATTTTTAGAAAGCTGAAAATTTCTTCAATAAACTTTATCAATTTTGCATTAAAAAAAAGTTGTCAGCACAAAGGATGAAGTTCAAAGAAGAGACTGAAACATGAAAACATGTTAGGATCCATGAAAAGTCAGCAACCAAAATGGATATCCGTTTTGTTTTGTTACCAAACAAAAATAGATATCTATTTTCGTAGCTAGAAATGGATATCCATTTCTGGCGTTTAGGGGCTGCCCAAAACCAAGTGTTCAAAGGTTTTGGTTTTATGTGTTCTTATGAGATGAAGGCTCTACCATGTAGTATACCTAACTATCTTATAGGAGAATAGTCACTACCATGTTGGAATGAAACCTCATATTGTAAAGCCAACATAATAAATGCTTGGGCTCATCACCATCAAAGGAAATACATGGCAAGCAAAGAGTCGATAATGAATCCACATATGCCACATGAGAGACCATACACCCATGGAAAATAAACATTAAGGCCCACCAATGTTGGCAGCACTAGGATAACATGTGTCATGATACAAATGGTCCAAGTATGTTACATAGAGCCATGCAAAGAAATATATAAACATCAAGGAACACTTAGAATAAGGGTGTGCATGCAATGAGAAAATGTACAAGTTAAACCCTAACCATAAGAGGCTTATGCTCAAAATGAAACCTTAATGATGGAGAATAACAATGAACATCTAAACTGAGAATTGAAGCATAAAAACATATACACCAAGGTTAATACAAGTTAGAAGAGCACATATGCATATTAGAAGGTTAGACAAAAAATAATGCCAACATAAGCTTTGGTTAAGAATGAGTGTCACATGTTGACACTATGAAAATCCAAAAAAGTTCTAGGATATAGACCAAAATGGAAAAGGGGAAGTCTAAAAACATAGGGATGATACACAAACACTCACCAATATTTATAGACGACTTGATAAAGGGAACACAACTTAGAACCCTTAGGAGAAAGCATAAAAATAAAAACTTGCAACTAATTGACCTAAAGTCATACGAGAGGACAAATTAAGCGTGTCATGCAAATAACATCAAGAACATGTTTCAAGTCAAGACTTGTGGGGAGATTCATTTGCATGCTACAATAGATAAACTAAAGTTCATCTCCTTCCAAGTTGTAAAAAATAACCTTCATGAATGAGATTCCCAATCTTGACTTGATTATGTATCCACCTTTTAACTACAACATGAAGTTTCTTGTACATCCAAACATGACCATGACACTACTTCTTAAAGATAATAGTCAAACTCATTAGAATCAACAATATAATTTAGCCATAGGTAGTAGGATCATGATCTATTTCCATGATCCATGTCATGAAGAAACTATTCAAATTCTAGGCCAACATGATTTAAACAATCATAAGGGTCAATAATTGACTCCAAATGCATATGAAAGCGACAAATCTTGGATCCCATATTAACCATGTTCACATGGCTGCTAACATCTTCAAGTGAGTCAATACAAAAATTGAAAGCCTCAAACTCATACACTTTAGAAAAATATACCTAATTAGAAATTTGATATGCATGAATAAGGAAGTCCTCATGCAACACAAACTAAAATGTGTCACATAAATAGACATGTCATCAAGTTGAATTACATCATGTTGAAACTCGTGTTTACTTAAGAATTACAATTTACTTGCCTCTTTGCATGCTTCAAAATTCCGAACAAAGGACTCAACTTTAGGTGTAGGAAAGTCCTCATCAATGAGTGAAATATGGCCTTCAACAAACTAAAATTATATATCATCTTTACAATTTTATATGGAATCTCTTTACGAGTCTTCACAAATGTGTCCAAAGTAAAATTACTCAAATCAAATAATGGCTTATATCCAGATCTTTATTAAGTTGATACCGAGGTGGATTAGTGTGTAAACATTCAAATTAGATGGCAATTCACGAGTCTATAGAATAATAAAATGAATCCCTCTAGTCTAGAATCCAAATGTATATATTCAAAGGCATTAAAGACTTTGAACAAATTAATTTATTGAATTGGAGAAGGCATGTACACATGTGCAATGTTTAGCTTATTCTTCCTTGTCTATACTTTTATACATATGTACATGTGTGTGGTGCATGGATCATGTGGACAAGGTGACGATAGATGTCAAATCCATATTGATCTAAAATCAAGCAGTTAATTTGGATCTATTTGAAATAATTAGATGATCAGGGTCATTTCCTAATTTTTTCATTTCTGTAGAGGTTGATAGTTTCTCTAGAAGTGGCTCTTTACTACCAAAGTTTCCCTTGTTGATGAAGTTGAGTAGTCATTAACAAAGTCAAATAGTTGTTGATGAAGACATGTTTATGTTAAAGTTGATAGTTATTGAAGAGTAGTAGAATAAAAATATGAACAAGAATCAAGAAGCTACTTATGCACCTTCTCATTCTAGAACTTATATGAAAAATCCCTGAGACTCAAGTTGCACATCCTACAATGTTTAAGCATTAAGGTCATGATATATGGATTCCTTCCAATGATCTTATTAAGAACACATTGCTCACATACCAAGAAATCAAGAGATTAACAAGGACATTATATATGATAAACCCACATTTCATTCCAAAGGAACTACTTCTTCCTAGATACTTAATAATGAACTGTGGCAAAGCAAATGCAAAATCTCTCTATGGAGCCACCTCAAAAGAAGAAAGCACAATGGATATAGAAAAATAATTCAATAGTTTCACATGTTTCTAGTTTTTTCACTAAGAGAACCACTTCTTATTAAAAAAATACATTTACTTGAGGATAAAGAACTTGATCTTACTTGTTGGGATGGGGATGACCTCTTTTATGGTTATTTCTCTAATTTTTTTGGTTGATCTTTGTTTGGACCCATGTGGGGATATTTTTCCTTTCAATTCTTTCCATTTCTCTTCCTATATGACTTGTTGTTCCTATCTTCCATGATTACCATTTATGCTATCCTATGTTACTTATTTAGCTCCTATTCTTTCATATATTCAATCCTTACCTCCCATGCTTTGCTCTATGCCTTGTTTGGTTCCTAAACATCTCTATGTTTGGAACCTTTATTTCTCCATGTTCCTTGTTTACTTATATATCCCTATGCTATATATCCATGATGTCCCTATGTTCCTATGATCTATGCTTGTGATCTCTATGTATCCATATTGTATGCTTATCATGATGTTTCTAATACTTAAACATACTTATGGTTCATACGCATTTAGCATTCTTATTCTTTACTTATTTATAAATGTGTTTGAGCATTTATTTTTCCCTTCTTATGTGTTCTTATGCATCTCCTATTCTCATTTATGTATATAGTTTCATGCTTAAATTGAGGAAAACAAAATGGATATCCATTTTGTTGAAGTGATATGGATGTTGCTGGGTGACCATTGCCCAATGAATTGGCCTAATAAATGGATATCCATTTCAATAACAGATATCTATTTACTAACGGATATCCATAATGTAAATGTAGAAAAAAGACAAAAGGAATATTGTTGGGTCCGACATCTTCACCTACAGACCATCTGCTGTTGAAAAACTTGTGATTTATGCCTTTGATAGTGAAAAAAACATTTTTATGCACTTTTGGAGACACAATTTGCTTTTTACAATCATAAGGGTGATCTTTTTGTTCCCCTAATGGGGAGCAATAGTCATCGTAAAGAAAAAAGGAGGAAAGTTACATTAGAGGAAATTGAAGCAATTAGGGAAAAGGATAGGGCAAGGAAGAGGATTGGAAGAGCAGGTTTGGCAGATGCTCATCAAGGTGAAGCTTCTTCTTTACCATCCAATGACATGCAAATTGAAGATGTTAATTTTGATTATAATGAAATGTTAGATAAGAATGAAATTCACCATGATATTGCAAATGAAAATGCTGCAAAATGTTATGAAACACCTATTGATAAGAGCAATACCATGGACAAAGAAGAAGAAGAAAAACAAAGACGTGCACATAAACAAAGTAGATATGAACCTCATGATATTGAATTTGCACTCCATAATCTATTTGTTGATAAAATTGATGAGGTTGATAACATGGATAAAATAATGAAAATCAACGTATCTCCAAATTTCATAAGAGAGGACATTTGTCAAGAAGAGAATAAGCATGATGAAATTGGAAAACTCCCAAGAACCCCAAAATGGTTACTTGAAATTGATGAGAACATAATGGAAAAACTTGAAGGCGAGATATCGTCATGAATTGTTCAGTTGTGGGATTCAAAACTCTTCAATGACTACTGTGAGAATAAAACATTAACCGAACAATGCCAACTTTTTGTACAATTACTAAAGATGTAGGAAATGAGACCTTTACTAAAGAAATTAAAGATTTGGTTAAACAAAGTGCCCGATTAGAATAAAATTATTGTTAGAAGCCTTTTCAATGCACTCAATTCTATTGGAAAGACTAGAAAGGAGAAAGATAAAAGAGTTGCTCGTAGAGTAATAACAACCTCAATAGTAAGCAAACAATTAAAAAATGCTTGATTAATGAGGCAAACATGAGTTGACTTAAGATTGAATCGTTAAACATTGTTAAAAGAACTAGCATTAAGATCAAGGCTAGATATTCCTCTTGGAAATGATACTTGGGCTTTTAGTGGTAGGATTCTACGAGTTGACAAGAAGCTAATCAATAGCACAAATGAAGAAATTGAATGATTTTGGCACACTAACTCTAGGGTATCATCGAATACAAAAGATGTTTTAAAGTTAAGAATTGGTGATAAAGAACGCACACCCCATCCTAAACATTACTTGGAATGTAGCCAAACAACATTGTACAAACAATATTGTGAAACACACTCAGGTAGGACAATCTCACAAAGAGCATTTGAATCGCTTAAGCCATTTTATTGTGTTCCTCTTAAAGTTCATAATACATGTTGTTGCAAATACCATGTAGAGTTTTCTATGTACCATGAACTACTATGCAATATTTGTTCTCCATTGTACACTAACGAAATGTTATAGGAGTGTGGTGCAATTCAACTACCAAAGTTATCTAGGGACTTATTAGATTTATTTCTATGTATTAGAGATGATGGTTGTATTTTCTATAAGAATGATTGTTTAAATGAAAATTGTTTACAATTTGGTGGATTATCAAAGTTTGTATCATGTTTTCATGAGGGAAACGAGCATGACTTTGGAAAGAGAATGGTCGAGAAAAAGAGATATGAGATAGTGAAATACAATTTGAAAAGTGGAGGTGAAGGTTCTAGATGTGAGTTGATTGTAAGAGAGGTAAGTATTGCTGATTTTATTGATGATTTTAAGAAAAATCTTTTCTACAAGTATGTCAAACACAGCCACATGTCTCGATGGTTAGATCAACCGTTCATTATGTGTAAAAACTTTTTTCCGATTGGAACTATTGTCCTTGTAGTTGATTTTGTAGAAAAATACACATTGCAATCACAAATTGAAGTTCAATCCCAGTAATACAATTCTATTCAGATTGTTTTTTTGTTCACATCACATACAGACATGCCCCTGATAGTATAGAAGAGAACATAAAGATTGTCAGAGAATACCATTTTTACATGAGTGATGATCGATCTCATTCATCAGAGTATGTTCAATATTGTTTTGAATAATTTTATGGGTTTTTGTAAGAAAAAGATATTAGAATGGATCAACATCTCATTTGGTTAGATAATTGCACCGGTCAATTCAAGAATGCTCATATATTCTATTGGTTGTGCAGAAAGCATGTAGAGATAGGTCTTATATTTAGAATTTTTTTGAAGCTGGACATGGAAAAGGTGAACGTGATGGAGTGGGTGCATGCATGAAGAAAGCTCTTTTTAAAGAACAACTAAAGATTAGAGGTGGTGCTAAATTCAGTGATATAAATTCTATTGTTAAGTGGTGTAACTATGCATTGTCACAAGGAGTGGCTCTTGATTCAGAAGTGTGCAGGTTCTTTTGGTTGGTTGATGATGGGATAATGAAAGAGAAATGGGATTGTCAAAGAATCAGTGAATCGTCAAAGATGCATTCATTTTGAAACTCAGATGCAAGTGCATGGACTATTTGGAGACAAGAATTAGCTTGTCTTTGTCAGAGTTGTATTAAATGTGATTGGGATAGTTGCGAGTCAAGTGAGTGGGTAGATGCATGGATTCCATGATATTTAACCCCTTTATCTCAACGTCAATCATCTTCCATCAACAACATGGAGAGCTCATTCGACTATGTACATCTTTCAGACCTTGTACAACCAAGTCATGTTTATTTAGTTGTTGCACCACATGGAAATGAAGAGAGGTCAGACTATTGGTTGGCACAATGTGTATAGGGAAAATAAAAGCTAACAGAACCTATGACAGATGATTATGGGTTCATATATCCTACAAGATTAGTTGTTATTGTTGGGACTTGGTTACGAACATATATGATTAGAAAGAATGGCATTCCTACCTTTGAAGACTTTGAGAAGCATAAAATCATATTAATGTATTAGCACCTAGTTGTAGCAACAAATGTCAAGTTACTAAAGCATCATGGAAAACCAAAATCAAAACAACTATGGATAATTAGTAATGCTGATAATGAAGTAATATTTCATACTTTGAAGGTAAGAGATGACCCCTCAGGTATGCTTGACTACCATTTAAACTTCCAAATGGACAGGTATGACTTTTTTTTTTATCTTAACTTGTTCTTGTTTTTTTCTATTTTTTAGAATTGTTTTATTAAAAATATTGTTTCTTTAACTATAATGCATGTTTTTGACTATACAGGATTGCAAATGAGGTTATTTTGCATGGCATTGTAGATTTTTTTGCATGGCATCATAGGTTATTTTGACTATACCTGATGTATGATTTTTTGTGTTAATGTGACTACAACATCTGACATATTTCCCATATGCTTCATGCAATCTCATATGGTATATGGCAATCTCTACTTTCCTTGGGTTTTTGATAAATGGTTCCAATGACACCTTGACCATGTTTGATGCAGAGGTGTCAGGACTTATGAGATGATTTAATAGAAGCAAAAGATTTCCAATGGTTTGTGGCTTCCACCAATAAGACTTCATTAGTCTTCCCTTTGCCTTAAACTCCTCCAAAGGGCTCAACTTAGGGTTACAACTTCTCAGATGAAATATTGCATCTTCTAGGGTCTCAACCTACCCCTACCAACAAGATTCAACAAGTTTCACAAACCAATTTGATTGGTTCTTGACAATTCCACTTGACTAGGCCTAACCCTAGTAGCCTTGTCCAGTGACTAACTTGCACTTTTCTCCAAACTTTTCTAAAGAACTTTCACAACTATTGACTGATCTGAGTACCCTCTATTGAGTTCTTTAACATACTTCAAAATCATATACTATTGTTTTGGACATAATCTAACTGTCCTAACACCCTGATGTCTTCCTACAAGGCCTAATTTGCCCACTTTACAAAGGAACCCTATCAAATACTTGCCCCACTCACACCAAACCTTGAAACAGTCTTATTAAAGGATCTAAAACAAAGGATTTTCTAGGTCTCATGCAATTATTTTCTCATTCAAGTGTTAAACACCAAACCCCCATTTCTAGGCCCCAAAAACCTAGTTAACAGAGCAGTTTTAGAAAAAACATGATATCTTCCTCTAGGAATCGAGTTAAGACCTCCTACCAAATGCATTTGAAATTTAACTCAATCCTCTTTCAAAAAATATACAGCTTGCCCCTGTATCTGTCTATACAGAACCATACCAAATGCTGCAACAGGACTGTTATAGGAGAATTCTAGAAATTATAGTCACTAAAACGGTCATAACTTCCTCAATATTGCACCAAATTCAATGAGACAAAAAGGAAAGGGAGGGTGATTTAATATAATTTCATTTGAAATCAAAAATAAATTTCCTCCTACCCATACTGGGCTGTACCATGCAAGGAAACAGAAAATTTCTAAAGACAATACAGAAAACAGTGCCTTTTTACTATTCCATTTCATTCCTTCAATCACCCATGAGTTCACAAAGGTATAAAAGGCCTTAATAAAGGCATTCCAACTTGACTCTTTAGTTTCCAACATCTCCAAATGAATGAAACTGACTCAACTACTCTATGACCTTTGATATTCCATATTTGTTTTGCATTTTTACAATATTACATTGGCAATCTTTACATAGTATGCACTATTTTGCATATTTGAACCTCCTAATGACATAAACACCTAAAAGATGACTCAAATAACCTTATTCAAATGTTGAATCATTAAAATTTAATCAAACTCCTAAAAATAGTCCATGAAACATCAGTTTATGAAGGTGCTCCTGCACCATACAACCAACCAACAAAGATTTCGAAGTCCCTTGGAAATGTATCTGCAACAAAAGTCTTTTTTTGCATCTCCTCTGGCTTTATCTTCAATCTTCTCAGCTTCAATCTTCAAATCTTCATACCAATAGGAATGGTGACCAACCAACCAACAATGGCAAACTACCATCAACATTAGAGCATCTTTAGGCTCCTTCTACTCCCATTAGTGGAGTACTCTTCAGGCTGCAACATCAAGTGCTTCTTCAGTCAGGTATCCATCTCTCTACTGCTTCACAACACCAACTCACCGAACCATTCATCTCACCCAACGGCAAATTCTGGTGATGCACCTACCACTCTCTCCTCAGTGGTTTCTCTATGCACCCTTATCTAGCCTAATCTCCATTGGAGAATGGTCATGACAGACATCATCTTGTCTGCCCATACACACAACCTTAAAAAATATCCTTCTGCAGTTAGATGGAGCAAGCGCCTGCAACCAAACAACTTAGCAAATGACGGTCACCAACATAACATATTCTTCATCTCCTCCTAGAGCTTTTGCTATCTTTGATACCAAAATGATGCAAAGAGTCTAGATCAGCAATTTCATGGTTCAAAACTTCAATGGAACCATTCATTGTTTTCTTCTTTATAGAGATTAAAGTTCCCTTAAGGCAGGGTTCCAACTCAAAACTGCACATATTCTTGACACCAAGGTGAGGGACTTCTAGGACACTTCTCACCAAGACTCCTAACTCCAACCAAGACTCCATCTAAACTTCTATTCAACCCACTATACAGGGTCTACAAGACAACAGTCTCCTAGATTGTCACCATGTCCACCTTGGAATGTTCTCAATCAATACAAACTCCATCTCTTTGCAATATACCAGACCAACCACATGCTTAACTCCCTAATGCCTTCATTGGCAAAGCAATAACAGGATGAACAAAACTATTACCTTCTTGATATGACTCTTGTCCTTCTCTAAACTATCAACACATGATTCTGCAGAGATCTTTCACACATGCCCATACTCTGATACCAATGACCTTTGATATTCCATATTTGTTTTGCATTTTTACAATATTGCATTGGCAATCTTTACATAGTATGCACTATTTTGCATATTTGAACCTCCTAATGACCTAAACACCTAAAAGATGACTCAAATAACCTTATTCAAATGTTGAATCATTAAAATTTAATCAAACTCCTAAAATTAGTCCATGAAACATCAGTTTATGAAGGTGCTCTTACACCAATGTTCAAGCAAGTAGGTATGACAAATGAAATCAAATTGCACACTTTTCTATGTTTCCACACTTTGCTTTACACCTGCCAATTGCCAAACTTTTCTATGTTTTAAATTAAAATTCTTTTTTCTTTAACTATAATGCATGTTTTTTACTATACATGATTGCAAATGAGGTTATTTTGCATGGCATAGTAGATTTTTTGCAATGCATCATAGGTTATTTTGACTATAACCGAGGTACAATTTTTAGTGTTAATTTGACTACAACATCTAACAAATTTCCCATATGCTTCATGCAATCTCATATGGTATATTTCATATAGTATATGGCAATCTCTACTTTCCTTGCATTTTGGATAAATGGTTCCAATGACACCTTGACCGTGTTCAAGAAAGTAGGTATGACAAATGAAATCAAATTGCACACTTTTCTATGTGTCCACACATTGCTTTACACCCGCCAATTGCCAAACTTTTCTATGTTTTAAATTAAAAATCTTGTTTCTTTAACTATAATGCATGTTTTTGACTATACAGGATTGCGAATGAGGTTATTTTACATGGCATAGTAGATTTTTTTGTATAGCATCATAGGTTATTTTGACTATACCTGAGGTATGATTTTTAGTGTTAATTTGAATTTCTTAATATTTTGCTTTCTATCTTTTTCTACATACTAGTGTTAATGATATTTATGTTTAATCAATTTTGCTTCTTGATGCTTCTCACAAGAGGTCACAACTCCAAGCTATCCAATTACAGACAAAGAAGATGGAGACAAGTTGATGGAGAAGCATCATCAGGCAGCGCTAAGTGATCGATTACATATGTGATGTTATATATTTCATACATTTTCTATATTAATGTGCATATATTGTTTGATTGTATTAATAGGTGGAGATGAATGAACTTCTGTTGAAGAGGTCTACTCGATGGCCGAGAGAGGATAAGTCACTAATTGGAAACTAGTTTTTGAGATATTTTTTGTATGCCTAGATGGCTTTGTATACATACTTTTGTATGAACTACCAATGTATATTTTTTAATATATGCCTGTAAGGCTTTGTTTGGACATGCCTATATGGCTTTGTATATAAGGGAGATGTTATCTTCATGACATTATATATATGACAACTTATCTTAAATATTTAATAAGATGATCAATTATCATTATAGGAATTTGGTTCTACACGTGCCAATTGTATTTGCTTGATTTAGTTTATAAATCATTTTCAAATAATCCATTTTTTTCATATATTGTAATCATTGTATTTTGTGGGACTGTGCATTTCCTTGAGGCATCATTTCAAATAGTTCATGTTCCTTGTCTATGCTTCCACACTTTCCATATAGTTCATGCACCTTCATGATGTGACATTTCTTTGGGGCATCATGCCAAACAATTCACGTGCCTTGTTTATGCTTCCACTCTTTGCATATATTTCTACAAGGGTAGCTACAATTACATCATGTGACAAATTTCCTATATCCTTTATGCTTTGATAGTTGTCCATATGTTGTTCCAAACATTCTATTTTGGTGTACAAATAGGGAGGATGTCAGCAAAGGTTGCAAAACTTTTCTTTACATGTGCCAATTGTGTTTACTTGTTCAAAAGTTTCTATAGTCTTTTCAACAAATCCATTTCATGCATATCATGCAATCATTACATTCCATGAGAACATTTCTTTGAGGCATCGTGTCAAATAGTTTGAACGTTCATTGTATAAGAATGAAAAGATCTTATTTCTAGGGGATCAGAGAGCAATCAAAATGTTATTTCTTGCATTTCCTCCATGATCAAATCAAAACCTTGTGTACAGAGCTTTGTGCTGATGTACTTTAATGACCCTCAAGAGTTGAGGCTTGAACAATGTACGGGTGAAGATAATTTGAATGACAGTCCTTGTTTGTTGCTGTGGTTGCAGGTAAATTGACTTTCTATTAAGGTTGCTTGCCAGAGATTGGCATTGTAACATTGCTTAGAGTTTGGTGAAGGTTATGATAGGTTTGAGATTGATATTGACACCCTAGAACAATAATTGGCCTTATACTTCCTTCATGGATTGAGGTTTGATTCATTGTTTGCACATGAAACATAGACTATCCCATTGAATGTTGCTACCTTTAAGTCTACCCATGCATTTAGGGGTTACTAAGACCTTGAAAGGTCTATGATGTCATTTATATCATCACCCAATGCTTTCTACGGTGTTTCCATGCTGTCCCAAAAACTTGAGAGGTCAGCCACCTTTACATATTGAGAGGACTGTCATGAGTAAAGAAGTCTAATATTTCGATGTATTAAACTGTGGACAGCAGAAACAAGAAAGATTTGATGTGTTAGAGCCTAGTTTTTTGTTACTTTGTCATGAGAAATGATAGGTGGATGGAAAGAGAGGTCCTACAGGCCATGAACCATAGGTCTTGAACATCTTTGAAGGTTTAACACAAGTTAAGGCATGACTGTCCCAAGAGGACTTATTTCACAATCTTAGGGTGTAAGAGTTACTAAATCTTCCCATGCATTTGGGAGTTACTAAGACCTTGAAAGGTCTGTGATGTCATTTATATCATCACCCAATGCTTTCTATGGTGTTTCCATGCTATCCCACAAACTTGAGAGGTCTGTCACCTTTACATATTGAGAGGATTGTCATGACTAAAGAAGTCTGATATTTGGATGTATCATATTATTGACAACATAAACAAGGAAGATTTGATGTGTGAGAGCCTATTTTTTGTTTGTTTGTCATGAGCAATGATAGGTGGATGGAGAGAGAGGTCCTATAGACCATAAACCATAGGTCTTGAACATTTTTGAAGGGTTGACACAAGTTAAGGCATGACTATCCCAAGAGGACTGATTTCACAGTCTTAGGGTCCTTCAACAATTACTTGGGAAGGATCTATGAAAATTTCTTATTATATGATTGGCTTTCTTTCAAGGAATGAATTTTCTTTTTTCACTTGGCTCAATAAAGTTGGAAGTGTGTCTATTCATCTAACTGTGTATTGAGATGTGCTTGAATCTAGGTCATTTTAAATTTTGGACCAAGGAGATGGTGTTTCTTGAAGAATAGTATGATTTTTCTTTATGTGTTCACATTCAATGCTCATTCACTAGCATGTTGGCTATTGTATTTTAGTGATTTATTTGGTATATGAAGTCTGCCACCTTTAAAAATTGAGAGAACTGTCATGACTAAAGAAGTCTGCCCTATCAATAGTCTAGTTTGTAACCCTGCTCTGCATCAATTCAATGCTCATTCACTAGCATGTTAGCAATTTGATTTTAGTGATTTCTTTGGTGTATGAGGTCTTCCACCTTTGAAACTTGAGAGAACATCAATGAGAAGAGAATAGAAAAATCATTAGAAAAGATGAGAAAGCATTGAAACTACAATTATTTGCACAAACCCTTTTGATTTTTTTTTAATTTCTTTCAAAGTTTGAAATAGTGTGGGAGTTTTGTTTTACTTTTTCATTTTCTATTTGCACTTGTAGCTTTGATTTCAACCAAAAAAAATTAAGAGTAACAGTGAGGGTAGTGAAGGTGAAGAGGTTGATATTGAACAAAGAAGTAGAAGCCATAGAGGTATCGTGGGTTCTTCTAGGTGTGGGAGTGTTGCAGGTATTGTGGGTTCAAATAACCCCTTTGAATTCCTTTTTGATCTCCTAAAACCTAATGCAAATGGCCCATTCAATCCTAGAGAACCATTTTTGCAATTTGTGACAGCCATGGAGAACGACAATGGTGCAGGGCACCAAGGTGTTCATGGGTAAAGTTGCTAAATGTTGGTATTTTGGTCTAGTTGAGTCATTTTCTGTGTAATAAGGTCTTTAAGACCATTTTGGATGTGTTAGAGTCCATGTTAGGTCATTAGGAGTTTTGGTGAGTCAAGTTGCAAAATATTGTCACTTTTGCAAAATATTGTCAAAATTGCTAAAAGTTGCAAAATTGTGGAATTTGAAGAGTCATATGTTGTAATTGAAGAAACAAACTAGTTGAATCTTGAAATGTGGTTAGAAATTGATGAAACATGTCGTAATAACCTTGGAATGGTCGACACAAGTTTGGTTATTGAAGTTTTGCATAAAAACAATAAAAGAAGCTTGGTTTCTGCATTTTTTGAACACCACTTTGTTGCTACAGAAGATAGTATGGTCTTGTATGACATGTAAGTGATCATCTATGCATTGGGATTGATGAAGTAGTGAATATTCTCTCATTTTCAGTTAGTTTCATCATTTTTCATTGGGATTTGAGCATTTTAGTGAAATTTTTCTAAAACTAGTTTGGAACCCTTGTTTAATTGCCTTGAAGGCAAGAAAAATACAGAAATCACCATTCCACTAGTGAAATCTCATGAAACTTGGTGGAATGGATGGGGTTAGGGTATTTTAGGTGTCTACAATGTTACAAGAGTAGGGAAGAGTGATAAATGCAAGTTTGGTTGATGCCCTAGGCTAAAAATCTCATGTTTCTAGGTATAGAATGTGTAAATCAGCTAGGGCTTGTAGAAAAGCTCTTGGGAATTAGAAAACCCTGTGGTGACCCATCTAAACTAGCCTAATTAGGCCTAAATTACAGTGTAACAATCCTATTTTGACCCTTGTGTTACAAAACATCCCCTCTTCATTTGAAGTATGTTGTGTAAGAGGATAATGGGTATTCAAAAAAGTTTTTAGTTGATGGGTTTTAGTTGTTTCCTTCAAATTATGTCAAAAATACCCCTTTTGTTGTCTTATAAGGCATAGTGGAAGATTGTGAAGAAAATCACATTGTTTAAGGTGTTAAGACTTTAACCAAGGATTGATTGAGTGATTTTGATCTTTGATACCCTAATCTACACAAGGGTCTACAATCATCTTTTGCACATAGGTGGACATGGGTTAAAAGGATGTGAAAAAATAACTTTAGTTGAGAAGCCTAAGGTGTTTAGGTTGTTCATGGAGGTGGGGCAGGAAATAAGGCAAAACTATTATAGATTACACAATCTATTATGCCATTTCCTGTCAAAACCATGGATGTTAAGATCCAATTGGCAATTGCTCTTCTAGTCTTATAGCAATTGGGATGAGTAGGAAAGATTTAATTTCAATCTTTGTTGGCACCTGAATTGTTCCTAGGATTTGTTTCCATAGAGATGGTGTAAGATAGTAGTTTGGCACTAGTAGAGAGGATGTAGTCAAAGGTTGTGGATTTTAGCTTTACACCCACCAATTGGTTTTGCTTGAAAGTTTCTAAAGCCTTGGCGACAAATCCATTATTTGCATATCCTGCAACCATACCATTCCATGAGACCACATTTCTTTGAGGCATCATGTCAAAGAGTTCACTCACCTTGTCTATGCTTCTACATTTTGTATACATGTCTTCTAGGGCAGTTGCAACTACAACATTTTTCAAAATTCCAATAGATCACATTGTTTTGAGGCATCATTCAATGCAACTACAACATTTGATAAAGTTCCCATATGCATTTTGTAATAATATGTATGAGATACTATATATTTCTATATAATTACCCTAATTAGTAATAATTAATAAGAAAGAAGCATAATGACAATATTAGCATTCAAGGATTTCGAATGAAGACCTAGGGTTTGGGTGCCAATGGCAACTCACCAAACTCATCTAATCATTTCTTTGTTTCTTGCAGGGTTTGTTTCCATGCTTCTAATCACAATAATCAACGTTATGGGACAATAAGGTTATGTAATAGCTCTTGTCATGTCATATGTGGAGATCATGGCCACAATACCATCAAGATGTGAATTTCAACAACAAATTTCCATCTGTCAAAACCCTGCCATCTTACACAATCAAGAAGGCTTCAGTTTCATGTAGTGGAAAGGTGCTAGGAGTGCCATTTTGCATTCTATAGCTCATGGGACAAACAAACTATACCAACACATTAGGGTGGGTGGGTAAATGCAAGGGGAGATCTCATTTCATGTGCCAAGAATCCCAGTCCTTCCGGGCAATAGGTGACCAACAAAGTCCCTTAAAATCCCTAAGACGAAAAAACTACTAAACTTTGACGTAGCAGTTCTCAGAGTTCATGATAGCTGGGAACATTTTGTTTTAACCTATAGGTGTATGTGGGGTCTATCTACAATAACCTCTCTTAGTTTCATTTAACTCCTATCCGTTTGATCATGCCGGAATCAAATGCATGCTTGCAAAATGCTTTAGTTTCATGCAATGGAAAGGTTGCTAGGTGCCATATTTTTTGTTGTGCTCATCGTGGGGCTGAACTGACTATGCCAGCACATCTGGGTGGGTAGGTAAATGTCAGGGGATGTCTCGTTTCATGTGCCAAGTGTCTCAGTCGTTCCAGGCTGCAAACTACTGGCAAACTTGAAAGGTGCTAGGTGTTAGTAGCTTGCAGGCCAGAATGACCAGGACGCTTGGTACATGAAACGAGACTGTCCCTATCATTTACCCACCTGCCCTGACATGTTGGCACAATGAGTTCAACCCCACAATGAGCAGAACAAAAATATGGCACCTGGTAACCTTTCCACTGCATGGAACTAAAGCATTTTACAAGAATGCGTTTGATTCCTGACGGTCAAACGGATAAGAGTTGAACGAAACTGAGAGAGGTTATTGTAGACAGACCCCACATGCACTTGTAGGTCCTAAAGAATGTTCCCAGCTACCATGAATTTTGAGAACTACTCCGTCAAAGTTTGGTAGTTTTTTCATCTTAGGGATCTTAAGGGACTTTACCAGTAGCCTATTGCTGGGAAGGACTAGGATGTTTGGTGCATGAAACAAGACCTCCCCTGGCATTTACCCATCTACCCTAACATGTTGGCATAGTCCCTTCAGCCCCACGAGCTATGGAATACAAAATGCCACTCCTAGCACCTTTTGAGTTTATTGGTAGCTTGTAGCCTGAAATGACTCAAACACTTGGCGCACGAAACAAGACCTCTCCTAGCATTTACCCACCCACTTAAACATGTTGGCATAGTCGTTTCACCCCCAAGACCCATGGAATGCAAAATTTTAGTGTTATCATCTTTCTACTTTGTCAGTAGCTTACAACCTAGAACGACTGGGACACTTGACACACAAAACAAGACCTCCCCTAGCATTTACCCATCCACCCTGACATGTTGGCATAGTTGGTTCAGTCCCACAATGAGCAGGACAAAAATATGGCACCTAACAACCTTTCCATTACATGGAACTGAAGCATTTTGTAAGAATGTGTTTGATTTTAGTACATCAAATGGACAAGGGTTGAACGAAACTGAGAGAGGTTATTATAGATAGACCCCACATGCACCTATAGGTCCAAATGAATGTTCCCAACTACCACAAATTCAGAGAACTACTCCATCAAAGTTTGGCATTTTTTTTGTCTTAGGGATCTTAAGGGACTTTGCTAGTAACCTATTGCCCAGAAGGATTGGGATGCTTAGCATACAAAAAGAGACCTCTCCTAGAATTTACCCACCAACCCTAACATATTGGCACAGTCTATTTGGCCCCACGAGCTATGGAATGCAAAATGTCACTCCTAGCACCTTTCGAGTTTACTGGTAGCTTACAACCTGGAATGACTGAGACACTTGGTGCATGAAACAAGACTTCCCGTAGAATTTACCCACCCATGTAGATGTGTTGGTGCAGTCATTTCACCCCTGAGACCTGTGGAATGCAAAATTTTAGTGTTAGCAACTTTCTACTTTATTGGTAGCTTATAACTTGAAACGACTAGGACACTTGATAGACAAAATGAGACCTCCCCTGGCATTTAACCATCCACCCTGACATGTTGGCATAGTTAGTTTGGCCCCACAATGAGTAAAACAAAAAATATGGCATCTGGCAACCATTCCACTACATGGAACTAAAGCATTTTACAAGAATGTGTTTGATTCTGGCATGGTCAAACAGACAGGAATTGAACAAAACTAAGAGAGGTTATTGTAGATAGACCCCACATGCACCTATAGGTCCAAATGAAACATTCCCAACTGTCATGAATTCTGAGAACTTCTCCATCAAATTTTGGTAATTTTTTTTGTCTTAGGGATCTTAAGGGACTTTACTTGTAGCATGTTACCCGGAAGGACTGGGATGCTTGGTGCATGAAACAAGACCTCTATTCGCATTCACCCACCCATCCCGATGCGTTAGCACAGTCCGTTCGGCCCCACAACCTATGGAATGCAAAATGTCACTCCCAACACCTTTTGAGTTTACCGATAGCTTGCAGCCCAAAATGACCTAGACACTTTGCACACATGAAACGAAACCTCCCCTAGCATTTAGCCACCCACTCAGATGTGTTGGTATAGTTGTGTCACCCCAAGACCTATGGAATAAAAATTTTTAGTGTTAACAACTTTCTACTTTGTCGGTAGCTTACAACCTAGAATGATTGGGACACTTGACACACAAAACAAGACCTCCCATGGCATTTACCCATCTACCTCAATGTGTTGGCATAGTCAGTTCGACCCCATGATGAGTAGAACAAAAAATATGGCACTTAGTAACCTTTCCACTGTATGGAACTGAAGCATTTTACAAGACTGTGTTTGATTCTGGCATGGTCAAACGGATAGGAGTTGAATGAAATCAAGAGAGGTTACTATAGAAAAAACCCACATGCATCTATAGGTCCAAACAAAACATTCCCATCTACTATGAATTTTGAGAACTGCTCCATCAAAGTTTGGTATTTTTTTTGTCTTAGTGATATTAAGGGACTTTGCTGGTAGCCTGTGCCTAGAAGGACTGGGATGCTTGGTGCATGAAATGAGACCTCCCTGACATTTACCAACCCACCCTGATGGGTTGGCACAATTCATTCGGCCCCATGAGCTATGGAATGCAAAATGTCACTCCTAGCACCTTTCAAGTTTACCGGTAGCTTGCAACTTGAAACGATTGAGACACTTGGTGCATGAAACTAGAGCTCCCCTAGCATTTACCCAGCTACTCAGACATGTAGGCATAGTTGTTTTTCCCCCAAGAGCTATGGAATGGAAAATTTTAGTGTTAGCAACTACCTACTTTGTCAGTAGCTTACAGCCTGGAAGGACTGGGACACTTGACACACAAAAGGAGACCTCCAATGGCATTTACCCATCTACCCCAACATGTTGGCATAGTCATTTTAGCCCCACGATGAGCATAAGAAAAAATATGGCACCTGGTAACCTTTCCACTGCATGGAACTGAAGCATTTTGCAAGAATGTGTTTGATTCTGGCACGGTCAAATGGATAGGAGTTGAATGAAACCAAGAGAAATTATTATAGATGGACCCCACATGCTCCTGTACGTCTAAACAAAACATTCCCATCTTCCATGAATTCTGAGAACTGCTTCATCAAAGTTTGGTAGTTTTTTCATCTTAGGGATCTTAAGGGACTTTGCCAGTAGCCTGTTACCCAGAATGACTAGGATGCTTGGTGCATGAAACAAGGCCTCCCCTGGCATTTACCCACCCACCCCAATGTGTTGGCATAGTTTGTTCAACCCCACGAACTATGGAATGCAAAATGTCACTCCTAGCACCTTTCCACTGCATCAAAATGAAGAGATTTGCAAGAATGCGTTTGATTTCGGCATGGTCAAATGGATAGGATTTGAATGAAACTGAGAGAGTTTATTGTAGATTGACCCCACATACACCTATAGGTCCAAACAAAATGTTCCCAGCTTCCATGAATTCTGAGAACTGCTCTGTCAATGTTTGGCAGTTTTTTTTGTCTTAGGGATCTTAAGGGACTTTGCCGGTAGCCTGTTGCCCGGAATGAATGGGATGCTTGGCATACAAAATGAGACTTCTCCTAGTATTTACCCACCCACCCCGATGTGTTGGCACAATCTGTTTAGCCCCACGAGCTATGGAATGCAAAATGTCACTCCTAGCACCTTTCAAGTTTACCGGTATCTTGTAGCCTGAAATGACTGAGACACTTGGTGCATGAAACAAGACCTCCCCTAGCCTTTATCCACCCACTCGGACATGTTGGCATAGTTATTTCACCCCCAAGACCTATGGAATGCAAAATTTTAGTGTTAGCAACTTTCTACTTTTTTAGTTTAAGGAGTCTTCGGTTTAACAATTAGGAAGATCATATTAGTTTCATGTTGAGTATTAAGGAGAATAAAAGGAGGCTTAGTAGGTAGAGAAATAGAAATGACAAGTAGTAGACATAATCAATGGTATAATGTTGAACAAAAATAAATATGCTTGAAGGAATGGATCCTACTAAACCTTGGCTTATAGTGTTGGATATCTTTTGCATTTTTGAGAGGTTACAAATAGAGATTGAAGATCAATCATACACTAAACCTAAAACCTTGTAGTCTGAAATCTTATGAAAATTTATTAATATGAATAGTGTGATTAGTACTAGGGTTTGTACTAAACATGTTGCAGGTTTCTAAGAAGGAGAAAAAGTAGTGATATAATCCTGTTAGACGGTTTTTTAGGTCTAGTAATAGATAGCATTCTTATTAAAGGATTTTATATCCTTGAAGGGACTTAGAAAAGAAGACATAAGGTCTGTGTATACATTTATAACCTGCACATGCTTTCAAACTACTTAAACCCCTGTCTACTTTGGCATGTGTTTCCAACACTATGAAGCTCTGCCAGTACAGTCTCAAGACATGCATATATATCTCAAACCAAGCATAGCTCATGAGGTTGTCCAGGAAGTCTTAAGACTTTGTTAAAGTTAGCAAAGGAAAGATATTAGATAACACAGTAGTTGTTAGTGGAGGTTAGATTAGTGTTGTTGAAGGACATTCTAGACAAGAGGATGAAAGATGAGTAAAGGTACATGGCCTAGAATGCCACAAAATAAAGATTCTTAAATAAGTTTGAATAGATTAGCACATGTCTTGTATGCCTACGTGAGTAATACAACAGGAGACACAATCCATCATAGTGGGAACTAATTGTGGATAGTGAATCACATTAGGATAATATATATACAGTGGTTAGTTTAAAGTCAGAGACTATTGAAGACTCGCATCAGCAATAATCAAACATATTACATTTGTCACCTCCATTGGTATGTCAACATTTCATATATATCTCTGATTTTGTAACAACAGATTTGTATATGTGTTCACTATCATAAAACCATCCATTCTGATGTGATTAAAGTGATATAGAAATCTAATTTTCATAGTAGTTAGAAGTGGTTCAGTTCATCATTCTTCATTGCATACATCTCTAAATTCTGTAATAGCAGTCTAAGCTATGTGCCTTGGCTATCCTTTAGCCATGCATATGTTGTAATTGATTTTGTGTAAGGACTATTGTGTGAACAACCTGATCTGATTTAGTTCTTCATCATTTGTAACCTATTTGTATATGTATTTTATAATACTAAGGTTGCAAAAATTTGTACCTTGTTCTATGATCAATTTGTAAATGTTGTTCATGTTTTTATATGGATAAAGCTATAATAGAAGAGTGTAGAAAATAAAGTTAGATTTCAGTCCCAAGACCCTATCAAAACTAAGAATGGATTGAAATAGTTTCATGAAGCTTGCAGTATTAGTAATGGGTAGTCTAATATTGAGAAAAAGGGGCAAGGGGTTGAATACAATGCAGATGACATTGTTAGCCAAGAGAAAACCCTAAAAGGTGAGCACATATGGACTATGAACAGTCCAAGTTGGATAGTGAAGCTCACTGTCAAATTTAACTAGGCTAGGTCAAGAAGAGATGTCATGTGAGAACATAAATATGTCTTGGAAAAATATCATGAGGAAGAACAAAGACCACAATATGCATTAGGGATAGTGGCCAATGGTGGATTACCCCCAAGTCTGCAAGACCTTGGAGTCATGTAGCTTCTATAAATAAGTTGTATATGCATGAGAAGAGACTATCAAGGTCTAAGATCAAAGGAGGACTATCATAAGTTGATAGTGGAGGCTTACAATTTCATCACAAATCAAACCAAATTCACCCTTGAAATTTTGTCATAACATTAGACAAAGCTATATGGATAATATCACAAACTATACCTCATCATGTAATAACCACACATGCATATCTCACAATGATAACATGCAAACTCATAAGTCCAAAATCTCAAGACATAACTATGGGAATACAAACCATACTCAACCAAGACCTCCTAAAGCAATAATAACTTAAGCCCATCATACCCATGTAACCAAGAGCCTCATGAAAAACCAAATGCATTATGAGCCAACCAAGACTCCACAATCAAAAGCATGTCAAACCTTAACTAATGGACGCACAAGCAAACCATCAAATTGACTCAAATGAGATATGTGGTAGTTCAAACAAGTGCATCATACAAGTCAACTAGGACCTCCAGGAGCATCCAAATGTATCTAAGACCATGCTAAGCAACTAATATCCAAAAATCATCAAAATATGTCAAACTATTACAAATGCATGAAGAAATTTCTAGAATATTCTCCAAAGTCAACCAAGTGTACTTATAGGACAGTCATAAAGAGTTTTATCCTAATTTGCATAATTTAAGGAATGATTTCAAACTCCTAATTTGCTATACAAGCATGAAACAAATTAATTTTTAGACCTATATCACTATTGTAAATTTGTACCTACATAATCATATCTAGAAATGGTCAAAGATGAAGGAATCCAGGTCTTGGAGCTAAATGAAAATGAACTTTATAATCATGTACACGAATTACAACCTTAAATATGATTGTTGTAGCCTTCCATGAGGTACCAAATTGTTGTTCTAGATTGCCGATGCCCCAAATAAGACTAAAAATGGATAAAACATGAAGAAAGGAGGCTAGAAATGAGGTTTTGATGGTGAAATTATGTATCTAAAGCTATTTTTTGATGTTTGTACTTGAAAAATGAAGAGATGTAGCTACATATAGAGGAGATAAAAGTATTTTATAGCTCTGCATATGCATGAACCATTCAAATTTGTCATTTCATGAAAATTGTACATATAACTAAAACTACAATCACGTGGCAACTAAGATCAAGTTATGTCTTGAGGTATGAAACAACATATATCATCTTTCTACCAAGAAAAATAATCATGTATAACAAGAAATTAATCTATAACATGTTATTGATCATAACTCAACCATTATAAACTGATTATACATCAAACTTTTAAGTTTCAAAGTAGGAATACATGCACATAAGTAATTTAAATTATATTATATATCCATGTGTATATATATTAAAATCTAGTCCATAATGGTAGACATATACAAAAATTTGGCAAATATGCCAACTCAAAACATCTTTTACAAAATGTGGCATATGCCATGTCTCAAAATACATATACAATCTACATGCCGAATAGCTACATCAAATACTAAAGGTCTATTTGATCCTATGCCTTTGGTGATTCCTCAACCTGTGATGGATCCTCAAAAAGTGTCCTCTTCGTACCATGATGTCTAGTAGTTGATAGAGGTAAAGTTGACTACATTAACAAGTCAAACCACAAATTTGATCAATCTCTTCAATGGTAAATAAAAATAAGTTAGAGAACTAGTAAATATAATCTTATCAACTATAAGACCACTATAAACTATCAACTATTTTGAAAAATTTAATTCAATTACCTCGACTCTTTCTTTTCATTCGGATAATCATTCTGCAAATGATTCTCTTAAGACGATCAGGTGTCCTACTAAAGCATGATGGCAAATGTGGTACATCACTGATATTCTCAAGAGACTATAAAAGTAAAGTAACATTGAAATTAATTAATGTAGTTAGGGTAAAATTGCAAATCAGGGTTAATGAATAAACAACAATGATCAAACCCTAACAATTGTACAATGAAGCACAAGACAACATGAAAATCAAAATAACAAATGTAAATGCAAACCAATCTCCACGCTATGCTCAATTTATCTCCATTGCTCTTCTCCACCTTGCATGAGCATGCAAGATTTTGAAGGATGATTGTTGGAGGAATGTTAGGTGCTCACTTCTACAGCATAATGATGATATGAGGATGATAGATGGATGATTTGGATAGCAAGATTTAAGAATGATTTTAGCAAAATGAGGATACCTGAAGAATAGATCCTTTTTCCTCTCTTTTTTTTTCCTCCCCCCAATCTCCTTAATGGCTTGTAGATGGCTTGATTTATAGGCTTGGCTTGGTTTAAATGGATGGTTGAGATCAATTAGGGCTTTAGATGAAATGGATGGATAGGATTAAGTTAGGTTTCCTTGCACATTAAGAAATTATAGTCAATTGACAAGTGTCAAGAGAAGGATAAGGCTTATGTGTGCTTGTGTAGATAAATACTAAAATTAGGTCCCATTAGTTGTGCATGTGAAAGATAAAAGTTGTACTACAACACATGATTAAGGGGAAATGGACAAATGTCAAAGTGAGATGAAAGGTCATGTGACTTAATTCAAATAAAATATTTGAATTAGTTGGGATATAATCGGAAATTAATTAAATAAATAAAATTTATTTAATTAATTGGGATGGAGATAGGATAAATGGGATTATGCATGTGAAATTAAATAAATAAATAAATTTATTTAATTAATTGGCTAAGTGGGATAAGGATGGGATTGAATGGGATTTTAATTAAATAAATAGAATTTATTTAATTAATTGGCTTAATGGATTAGGGAAATTAGGGCAAAATGCTACATGATGTCTTAATAATATTTTTGACTAGGTGTTGTAAGACATAGACAAATTTGGGACAAATTTGGGTGTCTACATTTTGGCCCTCTTTGAGATGATGTTCGAGATGATAAGATTTATGTTGAGTAACATCATTTCAAAGAAGCTAAGGTATGGATAGAGGAAAAGGATAGGGTGATGGAAATATATGATGATGATGCCCCCTCGAGAGGATAGGCAGGTTGTAGAAACATGGGTATGCTCTCGAAAAGAAATGCATTGGCTAAGAAAGAAAGATAAGGGAATGGATAGAAGAAATGGATGATGCATTATGCTACAATGGAAGGTGAGCAACCATGATGTTTGATATAGCACTAGATGTTATGCACCAAGGTATAAGGAACCAGGGTGATGATGTGTCTTGTGCCCCAACATAATACAACCTTGTCTAACGTATGAGGAAGTAAACTTAGAGCATTGAAGTCCTAATGCACAAAAGGTATAATATGACCTTAGATGCAAAGGATAGTGCAAAAAGCTATTCTAACATACACAAGATATGAATATTACCTGGAATGATATTGATTTGATACAAATGCAAGATAATTGATAACACACACAAGCAAGCATGCACAAATGATTTAAAAACAAACAAGGTATTGCCCATGTCAAGCTCTAAACCAATGATTAATTGTTTGATTGTTTTGCTGATAATGATGATAGTTGAGAGTGTTGTCATTGCGGGGAAAGCTATATCCCTAGATCAACACAAGGTTGTTTGTTGAGTTGGTTGGTTGATTGGTTGATTGCTTTGGCTTACAACAAGGCTAGGATTAAGACCATGGAATGTGTTTGGATAACTTGGCTTGATTGATTAACTTGATTGGTATGGATAAAGGATTGACTTGCATTTAATTTTATTGATGATGAGATGATGGATGGATGATTAGATAGATTTGGTTTGATGAATTGATTTGACACTTGGAAGTTGGTTATTAATGATGTAGAAGATAGATGATAGAAGAAATGATGAGAGGAGAAAGAGAAAAATCACTTGTGCTTGAATCTAGGCACCTCCTTCGTACTCCAAACTACCTACATACCCTGTATCCATGAGATCAAGGCACTTAATGATGGAAATGAGATATAGTTTTGATTTGTGTTTTATTGATGATGATCAAAGATTAGGTTATGGATTGAGATTGATTGATGAAATGTTGATGATGTGATGATATGTGGTGGATTGAGCTTCTTTTAATTTGTTGGAGTGATTGGATTTATTTTGATGGTTGGCTTGATGTGCTTTGGTGTTGATGCTGATGATTGATAGGATTTGTTTTGAGGGTTGACTTGATGTGCTTTGGTTGTGATGTTTTCTATTGTTGGGTTGATTGTTTTGATAATTGGATTGTTTTGAATGATGATAGTGATGGTGTGATGATGAGAGTGTCCAATCAATCTAAGCTTAAGCAAGTGTTCTAAGTGTGCTCAAAGGATGTCAAATAAACAAGGTATTGCCCTTGTCAAGTCATAAACCAATGATTGATTGTTTGATTGATGATGATAGTGTTGTCATTACGGGGAAAGCTATATCCCTAGATCAACACAAGGATGTGCGAATGCTATGTCCCATTGATGATGATTGATGATTGATTTGGCTCATGACAAGATTAGGATCAAAACCTGTTGATTTGATTGAATAATGTTTCTTGATTGATTGTCTTGCTTGATATAGATTAATGTGACTTGGATTTAATATCATTCCTTAGATTGATTTGATTGATATGATTGGAAGAAGTGATTGATTGAAATGGATGAATGAATGTTATTGATAAGAAGAATTGATGATGATGATGATTTGATTTTTATTGATGTTGATGGAGTGGATTGTTTTGGATGATGTGATTGGTTTTATTGCTTGGATTTTTTTTGTTTGTTGGATATTTGATTTTTTGGATTTTTTGACATATTTTGATTTTTTTGGATTTTTGGGGATATTTTGCGATGTCAATGGATTTACAATTTGGGTAGCCTTTATGCTTGATACCAATGACAAGGGAAAAAACCAAGTCTAGATGCAAAGGATGGATAAAAGGATGGGCTCATAGTAAATGGGATGGAAGGCTCATGATACATGGATGGATAAATACGAGGATAGGCCATATAAGGGATGGATGCATGCCCCATGATAAATGGATAGGTAGGCTATAGTGGAAAGCTCATGATAAATGGATGGGGATAAGCTATAAGATGGAAAGCTCATGATAACGATACGCCATAGTGGATGGATCATAAGGGAGCTAGGATGTGATCTCCAAAGGCTATGTTGCATAGGAAGAATAACTTGACCCATTCTAGGTAGAAGACTTAAGGTTTTACATGACACTTATGATGATAATATGACATGATGGATTTTACATGGCACTTATGATGATATGATGACAGGACGGATTGGTTTAAATGGGATGGATAAATTGTCAATGGATAGGACTTGGTTTGGAAAGAAGGTATGTCAAGAAATATCTAAACATGTTTCAACATTTTGCCCCTATGTCTTCATCAAAACCAAAAGGCAAAAGGATGGATAAATGGGTTCAGTAAAATAGGCATGTTTATGTAATGGCTAAGGATGGTAGGATGATATGGTAATGGTAGGACATGATAGGATGGAAAATGATAGGTTGGATGAGACAATGTGCCCCCAAGTGTAAGTGACATAGAAGATCAACCTACACATGACACATATCTGCCAGGTTTTCATCATGGTACTTATCCAAGGTGCCTATTTACCCAGTTTTCACCGTTGGACGAAGGGATTTCTCTTTATTATTTTTTTTTTCTTTTTTTTTTAGATGGGATGACAATTACACATGGTGTCTGTTTGCTAGGTTTTCACCACGGTAATGGATAGGAGGGACTCAAGTGTCTAGTTCAATTGATGTTGGTAGTCCAGTTAGAGATGGATGTCATTGCATGGACCATGTAATTATGCTCATAGATGTTGGTAAAGGGATTGCATGGATGAGAGATGGATTAGGTAGATAGTGGATTAGGATGAAAGGTTTGTGTAAGGATTGGGGATAGTGGATTATGAAGTGGAATTATGGTAGGGTAGGCTAGTGGCTTATGGTGTGGATTTATGTAGGACTTATGCAAAAGCATGGACCATAGGAAGGTGATGGGGAAGATATGTAGGGTAATGGATGGAAGATGGGGAGATGTATCTATGTGGAGGTGCTGTAGAATGGAAGGGAACCATGACCAATGGTTGCACACACCGTGATAAACATTAAAGCTTTTGATTGGATGGTGGCATAGGAAGCAATGGGGTTGTTTTCTTAGGAGATGGTTGATGAAGTGATTTAGGAACCCACATAGATTTAGTATTTTTAGTGCTTTTGTTTTGCTTGTGGGATTGTTGAAGAGAATGGAAGTTTTGGATGGAAGTAGGCTTTTTGATGGATATAGGTGATTGGGATTCTTGAGAGGTGGATAAGGATGCCTCATTCGCTTTGCTAGTTATTTTCTTAGGAACCCAAACCATTTTGCTTTTGGGCTTTGCATTTGGAGGTAAGGGTTTAGATGGATTTTTTAATGGACTTTGCTTAGAAGATGGATTCTTTAGAGACTTTTCACATTGATGCCCCAAGGCATGAGGGTCCTTAGGAGTTTTAGTTGGATTTTTGGCTTTATAGATAAAGGCATCCAAATGTTTATTTTGGAATCCCATGGGGTGGGTGGAGTGGATGGAATGATTGGAAGCTTTATGTTTAAATGATGTGTGCATTTGTTGGTCATGATTAGGGATGTAAGGATACTTATGAATGATAGGTATGTTAGGTGTTGGAAGCAACAGTGGCAAAGTAGATGGAGGGATATTTGGAGTTGGTAAAAGTGGAGGTAAAGTGGATGGCGGAAGGTGTATGGTCACATGCTTTTGACATTTATAGGCTGATGGAGGTGAAATGACAACATATGTTTTGGGTATATGATAGGATTGTTTGTGATGGATGGAGGAATTACCAACATCTTTATCTTGTTTACCTTGGGGTGTGTATCGAAGGCCATATGAGCATGGAGGAATCTTGACATAGTTTGGCTCAAAAATACCTTGTTCATAAAGACCTAGGCCTTTGCCTTGGTAGATCATGTTTTGGAATATGTGATGGACAATGGGACTAGGTGTGCTTAGGGAACTAGACTTGAGCTCTTTATTTGATGGAGAAGATGAAGTGGAGGACAAAGGTTTTTGTTGTCCTAAGGAAGAACATGCATGGATGAATGTGGTAAGACCAATAGGACATGATGGTGGACTTGAAGTGGAATCGATGGTGCATGTGGAAGGAGGATCATTAGGATCTTCATTAGCATTGTGTTCATTAAGATCCAAGTTTTTTGTTTGATCTTTTATGCTTACTTGGGGGACAAGTGTCTCATCATGACAAGTAGATGTTTGCTCATTGTGGATATGGCTAGACGGAGGATGAATAGCAGCAATTTGGATATATCGCTCATGGATGGATATAGGATTATGGATAGGATCAAGGTGCTCATGGATAGCTTCTTTATAGGTATCATCTTGATCATAAAGAATGTAAATGTTATGGATAGGTTGAGTTTTGATAGCTTGCTCATGAATGGGTATAGGATCAAGTTGCTCATAGATAGCTTCTTCATTATGGCTATCATCTTGATCATGGAAAAGATACATGTTATGGATGGGTTGTATAAAAGTGTTTTGATCTTGAGTTGGACTAGGGCTTAATTTTTCCACATGCGTAGGATTAAACCTTTGACATACCTCTTAGGTTTCTTGAATGGAAGTAGATGACTCTTGGATAGGCTCTTGGTCAACAACATGAGAACATGATGACTCTTGACTTTGATTAATAATAGGAGACTCTTGAATAGGCTTGATGGCTTGTAGGTCACATGATGGTCTTGAAGGACTAGGCATGGTGTAGGACTCTTGAATAGATGTTTGACATGGGGATAAGTAGTTCCTTGCTAATAGCCAATGGATCACATCCTTTGCAAATGTATGGGTATAAGGACAATATAGGGGATGTATGATTAGGTTGAGGGCTAATTGGATTAGATAGATTAGGATTAGAGGGGGGTGACACATGGTATTTGAATGATGTGGCATCATTTCCCATTGTAGGTGGTTACACCTTATAAACAATTGGGACAAATATTGGGCATTTATTTGTATTATGGCTTTTGGTCCTATGGTATGCACAATAATCATGTTCATCATATGGACTTTCTTCACATGGTTTGACTTTAGGAAGTTCAATGAGTTTTGCTTCAAGCATTCTTTGTAAAACTATCTTAGCCACATCCTTTGGTGAAGGATTAGAATGACATGGTGATGAAGGTAATGAAGGGCTTCGTGGTTTGGAAGATGGAGGGATCAATGGATTAGGATTGGGATCACATGGTGGTCTTATAATAGGGCTAGTAGGCTCATGTGTTGGCATGTGATTGGATGGTGGAGGCCACTCTATATTGGTATCTCTCTTGTCAAAGGTAATTAAGTCTTGTTGCATTAGGCTCGCATGGTTTATATACAAAGGGCCACTTGGAGTTGCATATGCTTCTTGTTGTAAAGGTGGATTTGGGCTCACTTGTGCTTGTTGGGGAGGCCATTGATAGTCTTGGTGGTTGGGTGTAATGGTAGGATATGTAGACAAAATATCTTGAGGCGGACTCAAAGATGCAGGCATTTGATCTTGTTGGCAAGGTTGATTTGGGCTTACATGTTTTTGTTGTAATGTGGATGGATATGTTGATGTGGCATTGACATGATAGGTGGATGAATTAGGTTTGTATGAAGTTGAAGATGATGACATGTAAGGTTGATGTGGAATTTGTTGAGGTTGGGATGGTGTTCGGCTTTGTTGTTGTGATATGATTTGTTGTTGATGTTGGTAAATGTGTTGATGTGATGATGATGGAGGGGTTGCATAGGATAATGATTGTTGTGATATGGATTGATATGGATAAGGGTTGTGATAGGTTGATAAAGGGTTGATATGACATGTGGATGAATTTGGTTGATATGGAATGGATGGGGATTTTGGACTTGTCTCATCCTCATCAATAAAGATATAGCCTCCTCGAAGTATAAACTTGGTCTTAGGAGGAGAGGCTCCTTTGATTGTGATCTTTGGTCTTGGATTGTCTGCATGACTTGGATTAGGAGGATAGCTACCTTTAATTATGATCTTGGGTCTTGCATTGTCTTCATGATTTGGATTAGGAAGAGGGGCTCCTCTAATTGTGACCTTAGGTCTTGGTTTATCTTCATGATTTGAATTAGGTAGAGGGGCTCCTCTAATTGTGACCTTAGGTCTTGGTTTATCTTCATGATTTGGATTAGGAGGATAACCTCCTTGAATTGTGATTATAGGCTTAGGTCTTGTCTCATGCTTATAAGGATAAGCCCCTTGAATTGTCACCTTAAGCTTGGGATTTGTCTCATGATTAGAGGGATAGCCCCTTTGAATGATTACGACCATCTTGACAAGTGTTGACTAGGACTAGGTTGATGATGTGGAGATGATTTGGAATGAGTATGGATGTGACTAGGATATGTTAAGAATAAAATTGATTTGGGTATATTAAGATATGATGTGGAATGACAAAATTGGGTGATGTGGATGAAATGTAGGATGAATTATTTATGTGTTTCGTGTTTGTAGCTTGATTTGGCAATGTTCAAACAAATGATTATGCATACACACAGATGAATCACTCACGCAAGACACATAAACAAGTTTTTTGTTTTGAAAATGAAATGTGATGATTAAGCAAGCACACATGGAAGACACATCAACAAGCCTAATGTCAAGTCAAGTGGGTATGGCCAATTAGGTTTTGAGCTATGTTTAGATGAGGTTGACTAGGGACTTGAAAGTGAAATCTTGCCACATAGCCACGAGAAAGGGGTAACCCACCCTTCACCTTCACTTTCTAAAGGTATAAAGTTCTTTGGGGCTTAGCCAAGAGTGACAAGATTTACAACTCCCAATGAGGATGTCTTTCGATTCAGCCTCGGTTGAGGTCATCCCTTAGAGTGGTGTGTCTTCAAGCAGGCCTACTAGATAGGGTTTACAAAAGCAAACCAAGTGAGCTGTCACTTGATTCACACTCGCAGTTGTTAATTAACCCTTTAGAAATAAAATGTGAAAAAAAATTCAAGCATTTGTTTGTTTTTAAACCCCAAATCTAAATGTGATGGAAGACAATGATTCATTTTAAACCCAATTTCTCTATGATGTGATAGCAAGCAAGTTGTTTGTTTTATGCCCAAAGTCTAAATGTGTGATCAACCAATGATTAGAGATGGGAGATTAGAATAAGTGCACCTCATAAAAATTGCTTTCCAAGTTGCTGTTATGATTGATCCAAATGTTGCTCCAATTCCTTTGATTCACCTCATAAAAATTACTTTCCAAGTTACTATTATGATTGATCCAAACATTGCTCCAGCTCCTTTGATTCATGTTATGCCCGTTTGAAGTTTTCAATCAAAGAGTGTTAAGATTGAAAAATAAACCCTACAAAAAAATTAGCAAATACTATCATCCAACAGTAAAATAGATATGGCCATGAGATCCCTTATGATTTTTTAATCAATATCAATTTTTTTTTCTCAAATTGGACTCCATATGCAAAAGTTATGTCATAAACTAGGGTTTGAAAAAAATTTATTTTTTTGACAAAAAATCCATTTGTACCATAGATCTGAAAAATAATAATATAGGAAAATGGATTTAAATATTTCTAACTGCCTGCAAAAAACAAAATGTGATCTGGTTAGCTAGATTGAAAGATATGATTTTTTTTCTAAAAGTCATGCGTCAAATTTTTTTGAAAAATTAGAATTGCAGGGTCAACTTCAAATCGTCATAACTCTTTGAATACTAAGCCAAATATTTAATGTAACCACTTTTCAAAAAGCACTCAAAGTCCTCTTTCCAACGAATCTAAGATCCCCTTTTTCCAGGACCTGTGTAAAACAAAAAACCCTCTGCAATAGATCTGGTCCTAAATAAAAAAATCAGCAAAAAGTCACGCATCAAAAATTTCTAAAAAATTAGAATCGCAGGGTCAACTTCAAATCGTCATAACTCTTAAAATACTGAGCCAAATCTTTAATGTAACAACTTTTTAGAAAGCTCTCAAAGTGCTCTTTCCAACGAATCTAAGATCTCCTTTTTCTAAGACCTGTGTAAAACAAAAAACCCTCTACAACAGATCTGGTCCTAAATAAAAAAATCAGCAATATAAAATATCTTCAACCTACAAATCAAAGTGCATAAACTTGCAAAGCGAGGGTTAGTCCCACCTACTGCGCCAAATGTAGTTAGGGTAAAATTGCAAATCAGGGTAAATAAATAAACAATAACGATCAAAGCCTAACAACTACACAATGAAGCACAAGAAAACATGAAAATTAAAATAACAAATGTAAATGCAAACCAATCTCCATGCTATGCTCAATTTATCTCCATTGCTCTTCTCCACCTCGCATGAGCATGCAAGATTTTGAAGGATGATTGTTGAAGGAATGTTGGGTGCTCTCTTCTGTAGCTTAATGATGATATGAGGATGATAGATGGATGATTTGGATAGCAAGATTTAAGAGTAATTTTGGTAGAATGAGAATACTTGAAGAATAGATCCTTTTCCCTCTCTTTTTTTTTTCCCCCCAATCTCCTTAATGGCTTGTAGATGGCTTGATTTATAGGCTTGGCTTGATTCAAATGGATGGTTGAGATCAATTAGGGCTTTAGATGAAATGGATGGATAGGATTAAGTTAGGTTTCCTTACACATTAAGAAATTGTAGTCAATTGACAAGTGTCAAGAGAAGGATAAGGCTTATGTGTGCTTGTGTAGATAAATACTAAAATTAGGTCCCATTAGTTATGCATGTGAAAGATAAAAGTTATACTACAACACATGATTAAAGGGAAATGGATAAATGTCAAAGTGAGATAAAAGGTCATGTGACTTAATTCAAATAAAATATTTGAATTAGTTGGGATATAGTTGGAAATTAATTAAATAAATAAATATTGGGTAGATGAATAGGATGGGATAAGATATGACATGGAAATTAATTAAATAAATAAAATTTGTTTAATTAATTAGGATGGGGATAGGATAAATGGGATTATGCATGTGAAATTAATTAAATAAATAAATTTATTTAATTAATTGGCTAAGTGGGATAAGGATGGGATTGAATGGGATTTTAATTAAATGAATAAAATTTATTTAATTAATTGGCTTAATGGATTAGGGAAATTAGGACAAAATGCTACATGATGTCTTAATAATATTTTTTACTAGGTGTTGTAAGACATAGACAAATTTGGGACAAATTTGGGTGTGTACAATTAATATATATTTTTTAAACAAAAAGGAAATGCATACATTAAAAAAGGTTAGATGTGTTACACATAAACAATCTAGAGTGCACTGAACAAAAAATAACTACTAGAAAACAAGAACATACCACCATCAAAGCCTCCTGCATTGATTGAGAAGGACTAATCATGGATGAACCAACTAATATCTCATGTATAAAAAATGACTTGAGAATGTAAGACTCTATGTATAGAAATAATCATAATATTTTTTAAATTATTATTTATCTTAATGACTATAATCAAATATTTAAGTTATCTAAATTATCAATTAAAGTACAATTCAATCAAATTAAGTTTCCACCCTTTGTTGGTGTTTAGAAAGTTGTTATGCTTGAATGATAGTCCATTGGGTTGATCAAGAGTTCGAGTGAAGACCATTGGCAAAGATGCCACATCATTCACATTTTGGATATAAAATTAAAGAGACATCATGATATAAATTAAATTAATATTAAATAAATTAAATTAACATCATGATATAAATTAATATATAATTACTCATGCAAAGAAATAAATGCATACAAAAAAATTGATGTGTAGAACAAATTATACCTACAAATCAAAGCCAAATTAGATGGCAGATAAAGTTCCATGATGAACTTCTGTCAACTCCTCCTCTGTCATCAGCTATTATCCCCATTAGATACATTAGTACTACTAAATTTGTTTATATTATTCATATGGAATACACCATGAAATTTAACTTTAAATTTTACTTGCATAAAATATTGGCCATGGTCTTCTCCTTCTCTATGCTCCACCGATGCTTGTGCTTCTGGTCTTGTCCTTGACCCCTCAACTTGAGTTCTTGAGGCCATTGCATCATCTCGTGAATGGAAAACATACTCTGAGGTGTTTAAAGGTGGCTCACTACTCTCCAAAATAGGACCTAAGCACAGTTGATTGCAAAAAATGTAATGATGGGGCACACAAACAGGTGTGGACGAGGAGTGTCCAGTAAAGTTAGGTGATCCAATATCATCACCAACATCATGTCATTGTGGAAACTGAGAAGTCTGTATAATCAAGTGCTCAGTCAAAGAGTGTATTGCACTAAGGCCTTGTTGTGTTGCATTTGTAACAACGTCTACGTGCTCAATTGGGGGTGGAGAAAGGATAGCAGGAGGGGGAATATAGGGACCTTGTACTTGTCTCATTGCCCCAAGTCTATCTTGAGGCATTCCCTTACCTATTCCCTAGAAATCTCTAAAATCAAAATAATTAACATGGTGGCCCATGACGAACTCAACATTGAGTTTACGAAGGAAATACAAAGGTACATCTAAATTGTTGTTGGGTGGTTTATCAAAAACCATGCACCAACAATCCCAAAAATTATGACTAATGCCCTCATGTGTACACCATTTAATTGAATACTTGGGCTTACGAACATCAACATGCAAGCAGGTTTTAAGATTGACAAAATGTTGGGCTAAAATAGCTTTCGTAATGTCTAACTCTTTCACTTGATCATATGATAAACCGTCAACATATTAGATGCCTTCTTGGTTTCTCACCATTACCTAAATAATTCGTGTTGGCTTGATAGCGTTTGAATATGCCTAATAATTCCCTCTAAATTTGATGTCATTGTAGACAATTGAGGGTGGCGGCGATACATTTCTACAATCCTACTTATTTGATCAATGTTTCCTTGAATTTTCTCTTCAATTGTTGGAGGGGGAGGGTTTGGTGGTGGAGGTTTTGGGTTTTCATTGTGTTCATTCATTTTACCTATTTAAAATATAAAACATACCTATTTAGCATAAAAACCAAAAATACTTGCTTGAATATACAAAACAAGCAAAAAAATGCAAATTTAATAACATCTTTGGATTGGATATCCATTCTAGAGCTCTGATATCTATTTTGTGAGAGGTTTGCATTTTGCAAGCCATGGGTTTTTAAAATGTGACCTCTTTCTTTCCTTTTTATGTTTTCAGAAATGGATATCTGTTTTACAAAATGGATATCCATTTTTCTTTACCCAATTCTTTTCGTTGTTTTTTAGTTTAACATTACACATTAAATATAACTAGTTTAAATTACATTACATATTAAATATCAATATCAATAGTTTAAATTACATTACACATTAAACTATTAAATATGAATAGTTTAAATTGCACATTAAGTATAAATATAAATAGTTTAAATTACACATTACACATTAAATATAAATAGTTTAAATTACATTACACATTAAATATCAATAGTTTAAATTACTAACTATAGTCACTGTATTCATGTCTTCTTATATAACCATCACTATCACCCATATGCTTGTGGTAACACCTACAATCATCTAACCAATTCTTTCAACTCGTAGTATTGTAGAACATCCTCTTAACATAACCAAGCCTCTAGATTTTTCCACATGAACTTCAAGTTTGCTACAAGTCCACATGCATTATTATTTATGCTTCTACTAGCACAATTAAATATGTAGTTGTGAGTACTTCTTCAAATGAATCATGGTTAAATTTCCATAGCATCGCCACATGTAGACATATCTCCATGCTATATCACAACATCTAAAACTCACCACATCCTACCACATTACATTTTATCATTGTTCAATAGTTGAACCATAGAGAGAGAGAGGTTGCTTGAGGTTAGGGTTCAGGGGCATTGTTGAGGGTTTATGAGTTTAGCACTGCTCAAGTTTAGCATTTAGGGTTTAGGGGTTTAGGGTTGCTCGGGTTTAGGGTTTAAAGAGAGATAGAGAGAGGAGACTGATAGAGATTGGGAGAGATCTAAAGGAGATAGAGGGGAGAGATAGGTAGATAGAGAGTGAGAGACATGTCTAGAGACATAGAGAGAGATTTAGAGGTAGAGGGATGATAGAGATAGGGAGATAGGGAGATAGAGGTTTAGGGTTGCTCAGGTTTAGCGACATTATTTAGGTTTTAGGGTTTATGGTTTTGCCAGGGTTAGGGGTTAAGGTTTAGAGGTTTAGGGTTTAGGGTTTAGAGAGATAGAGGACCAATAGCGAGATACAATCTATATAAAATCCCACCACCAAAGAGATTACAATCTCAAGTATTAATCTCAAATATAGAGTACATTTACACAACTTCCCCTTTAGTCCAACAAAATTCTGGTAGCATAGCAACATAACCTATAATACCATACAAACTACTATCCCATGCCTCCAATATATAGGTAAATGTAATCCAATTTGTGGTTTCTAATACAATGGACTCAAATCATGAGCCAAGTAGTCAACATGCAAAAGAGATCTGATGACATGTGTGTGGAAGTTACAAGTATCTTTCTAGAAGCTTCAAGACCTTTCTCACGAACTCGTTTATGCAACTTCACTAGAGGACAAAAATAACTCACTAAAGGACAAAATAACTCCCCAAGTCCAAAAATGACAACCAACTTCTTACATGTCATCATATATATTGTTTCTTACACCTCTTACAATGTCATATATGTTTCTTACACATCTTACAATGTCATAAATTTTCATAGATTACCCTCAACTTTGTGCTAAGTTTCCAATCATACCTTACACATTTGCTTCCCTCCACATTAAATGCCCCTTACAAACATATTCTAAGTCACCTAGAGAATGTATGGACTCATGTTTAAGTCCAATTTCCCCCTTTTCATGATCCTTGGAGTTGTACACATAATTAATTGACTATTAAATAAATTGCAATAGTCTAACTCGATTACAAGGTGAATATCACCCCTAGTCCCAATATATCTCATATGTGTTCTTAGAAAATCTACATATAATGTAGCATGAACAAGCTCTCTTTAGATTTAACTTATTGTAGGTTCCTCTAGGTAACTATTTTTCTTAAATGTTCCATGACTAACTCACACTTTGAGTAAGTATTCTCTCTATAATGATCATTTATGTGTAATACATATACATTGTGCTACTCTCCTCCATCTACTCCTTGGCTTGTGCATGAATCTCTCTCATACATGTTGCATAAATTCCTTAACTTCTACACTTTTGAACTTGCCTTTTTTTAACTCCCAACAAATTTATTACACCTTGTGTGAATGTCCCATACACCACTTAGAATAGAACCTTCATTGATGATAAATTCACCCAAGTTATTGTACACAAACTCTACTTGTACCAACATAGAGTTCCACAACCTAATTATTTCCCCTACCACACATCTAAGTATATTTCCAAGAGTTTTATTAACAACCTATGTCTATCTATCCATTTATAGATGATGCATAGAGATATAATTGAGATGTGTACCTAATTTATTCCATAGGTTGTGCTAAAACTAGCTATGGAACTTCATGTCATGATCGGATGTTATGCTCCATAGCAAGCCATGCAACCTAAACATCTCCTTGAAGAATAAATCCACACAAGGAATGAAGTGTTACATTTAGGAAAATATACTACAATGAAGATAGAATCATTGCCCCTCTATGTGCATAGATCGAAGGACAAAATATAGATAGTTCCTCCCACATTCTATTTGGCATGCACAATGGCTTATAAAACCCAATCTTTTATCTAATTATCTTTATTTTTGGTAGATGGTACCTATTTCAATGAATATATGTACATCTTTGTTCAAACATAGCTAGTGATACCTATACTCCAACATGGATCATGTCTTTTCTAGACATGAAAATATCCTCCAAGTCCACCTTAATGTAACTATCTAATGATATTCTCCCTCTTAGAACTCTACAATATGGACAGTTACTAGCTCTTGAATAATTATCCCTCATGCAAATTATTCCTCATATAAGACTATATCTCCCATCTAGGGTTCTACTAATGCATTCCATGTATCTGTAAAATATAGATTTTTGATGTAGATATCCTTCATCCCCTCCATGCCCACTAGTTTAACCATCATTACATACAATAATTCCTACCTCCTTTTTAAGGCATATATAAGGTCTTGTTCAGAAAACTAGAACTTAGAATCATATCCATGAAGTATGAGATGCTACATATTGGTAGAAATCCATCTACAATTCCTTCACAAATCACATATATGAACTCCTCATGTAGTATCACAACTTGTCTCCTCTAAGTTGTGGCTCAATCTACTCCTTCTATGTGGGATTAACTACTTGTGCATAGTCATATTTCAAGTCTTCTATCTCCTTGAGAAATTTTTGTTTTAATAATAGAAACACCTTGGCCTTCTACATGAACTCTTCCTCATCCTTCATGGGAAGTAACTCAAAATTTTCCCATCAGGTTCTTGATGGTGAAGGTGTTCTTGTGCCCCTATGCACAATGCATCGATCATACTAGCAAGGATTTCCTAGTGACACATGGTAGGCATACATCAAAATCACATCACATTGTACCTTATTTGCATATCCTTCAAGATAGAATGTAACTTAATCTTACTATGTCATCATAAGTTACTATCCCTTTTGTATCCATGAGATTGTGTTGTGTGATTTGCATGACTATCTTCATCCCTAACTTATACATAATCTTTATTGATACTAATGTGTTTGTGGTGCATCCATTAATGATTAGATTGCAACACTTTCCTCTAAACTTGCACTTAGTTATAAGAGTCTCTTTCTAAACAATGGTTCATCATCCTTTCATGCAAGTTTCAACAAAACAATGTTCACAATCAAGTTCTCCCTAGCCTCTAGGTTTGCACCTTCTACCCTAGCACTCAATGATCTTGCTTCTTTAGCCTAAAAATCATGCACATGTTTATCTATATGACCTTTTTTATAGTTCATTGTTTATCTATGCACAATGTAAAGAATTAAAAAAAAAAAACCATTTATAGTTCCAAGAAACGGATATCCATTTCTAGAAAACCAAAATGGATATCTGTTCCAAAATGGATATCCTTTCCAAATAGATATCCATTTTGGCTTGGTATCTATCTGTTCCAAAATGGATATCCATTTTGGAATGGATATCCTTTCCAAACAGATATCCATTTTGGTTTGGTATCCAAGCCAAAATGGATATTTTTAACATACTTGTGAAAGTCAAAGTTGGGAAATTCATGAATTTAGCTAAGTAAAGACACAATTTTTTTTCCATTGCCACTGTTTGGCCCTCGATGATCCTGCACATACCCAAATAATAGATCATTGCATGGTATCAATGGCTCAGTCAGTATCAACTAGGGGTAATCCAAGGACAAATTTCCTCTTAACGTGAGAGGTTTAAACCCACTATGATAAATAGTGTGCACCTGACCATTGTGAGGAAATTTTAGGCACTTAAGGATTTTAGAGGGGACCTCTCTCATGCAAGAGAGATACAAATGGCCCAAATTCACATGAAATTGGTCTAAGGTAGAAATGATGGAGAAGATAATGTCCAAGACTTTTGGTCCCACCTAGACAGGAAGGGTAAGTGAACCCAAGGTGTAGTGAGAGGACCCATCATGCACTCATATGTGGACTTCTGATTTCTTGTACTTGTCCTGATAGAGTTCATGTACATATAGGAATTCTTCTATGATTACATTCACCATGTACACATGGTAAATTAATACATCCATGGTGGGCTTTTTATTGACTAGGGCAATGATGTACAGAGGTCCATCATAAATGTGCATGGGTGCATCAATGGGTTTGAAGGAGACGATTGTTTCAGGAACAAAACATGCTTGACTAGGGTAAGGGTGATTTTCCACCATGGGAATCATCCTAGATAAGGAGGTTGCAGGATCATCAACAGACATAATAGTAACCACAAGATCATAAGGAAGTTGGACTAGATTTGTGGAGTGATGTGGCAATGGGTTTATGTAAATCTAGAGTTTTGGATTCTACGAAGTAATAGATTTGTTTCCTCTATCATTCACCCTAGAGACTTGGATGAAAGTTTGCTCGATAAGGTCTTGTACATTATGTTTGAGATGCATGCATCTCTTAGTGTCATGTCTAGGCACTCTATGGAACTAACAGAAGGCCTTTGGATCATAAGAAGGCAGCAATGGTTTGGTGGTATCAACAAGATGGATTGGTGGTAGCTGGATGAGGTTATTGTTTAAAAGCTATAGCATTATAACATAGAAGGATTTGGAAAGTAGAGTAAATTGTTGAGTCCTTGGTTTATTTTGTGAGGAGAAGGCCATAGAACTTTACATTGCTGTAGTGACCTTTACTTGTTCAATGTTATTAGAAGAATTTATTTTAATGTAATTTTTATTTTTCTTATAATTTTGGAATGATGAAGGAGAATCAGACTACCTAGCGGGAGTCTCTAAGGAAGATCCATTGTACTGACTAACTAATTGTTGGTAGTCATAGAGTGCCATACAGAGATGCATAAATGAAGGATAACGCATCAACATAATCTTACACTATATCTATGGCTATAGGTTTCAAATGAAAACCATTGCACATTAGAATCCAAGAGTGCATAAGGGATCTACAAAAAGAGTGCCTGATATTGGCCAATGAAATTAATGATTTTCTTTTGTGCTCCCTGCTTACAATGGATAAGATCAGTGAGTGTGACCCATGGTCCAATGTTTTCTTGGAAGTGTTAGATATACTAATGGATGAGTTGTTGAAAATAATTGATGGAGTGATAAAGAAGAGAGTAGAACCAATCGAACGCAATTTCTTTGAGAGACCATGGGAAAAGTTTTGCTAAAAGATAATTCTAGAAGATGAAATTGTTGCATAAGGAAGTGAATGTTGATACATGATTATGTGGATCTCCTTCACCAGTATCCTTCACAAAGTGCAAAACCTCAAATTTTTGGGGAAGGGGAGAAACAAGAATGGATAAGGACAAAGGGATTCTAGTTTAGTATGTAGGGATTGTTGGTTGGGATATGGATGTAGAGATGTTGGCTAATTGTTGCTGAAGGGAATCTAGATTTTGGAGCAAGTGAGTGATGATAGGGTCGATGGTATGAGTGGACTGAGTTTGGGTAACAAATTGAATAGAATTGTTGGGTTGTTGGGAAACTCCAAAGTTATCTCCTAGAAAGGTGAGTAGTAAAGTAGATGAAGGGGGAACAAACCCATATTGATTTATAGGATTCCCATCCATTTCAACAGAAATTGTATTGATATTTACTGATTGAGAAGTCCTTGTAGAAATCTAGGAAGAAGTGAATGTGGATGTAGAAGAAATCAGCATAGGCACTGATAGTTGAGCTCTCAATGTGTTTGAATGAGACTCACTGATGATTTCTACGCAGCTAGCTAGCATTGGGATATTTATATTCTCAATGTGAGTGACCACGTAGAAGATCCATGCCATGTAGATCATTGGTTAATAATTTTTGGAGGTTCTCTACAAGAGGGACAACCTTGCTAGGTAGGTGCTCCATATCCAAATGATCTTGAAACTCAGCCAAGTGATTGTCCAATGTTTGGAAATATGCTTGGGAAACACAAGCCACAAGTGTGTCTATATTGAGAGGCTCTTTAAAAGATTTTAGTCCATGAATTACATTTGTGTTAGAGAAAGAGAAGATAGGTGGTTGCACTATAGAACTTCCTATCGAGAAGTTAAATATGTTGGTTTCCAATTCAGTGGAGATGGATATACCAAGAACATAGGAAGCCATCACTAATATTAAACTTCTACAAATGGTAAATTCTAAGTCAGTGCACTGGGTTGTGAAGCTCATAAACTAGTAGGAGGTCCCCAATGCACAAGTACTCTAAGATTTGAAGATTGGATGGGAGAGAATTGTTTTGAGAAATGTAAAAGATAAGTTTTTGTTAAGAAGAAGAGAACCAATGTTTTTTTTTGTTTTCAACTATTTTAGATATGTTGGGTTCACCAAAATCTGATATGAGAAATTAACTCTAACTAAACTATATCTAACAAGAACTTCCCATCACACATTAGGATACTAACCAATGAAGACGTATATCTCATTGCTATCCAATCTAGAAGAGTGATAATGTATGAGCTATATCCCTTTGTTGCAATTGGAAATGAAACAAATAAATACTATTGATGAAAACTAACAAAGAAAGGAGAAAAAAAGAAACATACAGATTTCTAAAATGATTTACATAAATTAATGTAAAAATAGAAATAGAAGATCATAAGGAACCTGACACTAGGTAGACAACCTCACTATCTAGGATGATAGCATGCCACATGGATGTTTGCATATTGTGTTGTAGTTTGTACAGTGTAGAAAATTAGATTCCCAGACTTGTATGGGTTCACACAAAATTCAAGAGTTTCTTGTTGACAACAAACACAATAATTATTACACAAAAATCTATATATGAGAGAAATAAATGAAAATGATAATATGAGAATGAAATAAGAGAAATGAAGAGAAAGGAAGAAGGAAAATGCAAATGTTTGTGCGCTCAAAATTGTTCCTCTCACAACATGTAATCGCACAAATAGCGAAGAAGGGTTGGGCTATATAGGAGTTTGTCTTAGTCAATCCCTATTTTTGGTGTTTCCACCTCAAAGAAAACCAAATTGATTGATTAATAAAATGTGTGTTCTCTAATGCTAAGTGCATCTAGAATTGTAATGAGCAAAAACAAAATAATAATATGATACTGATAAAATGAAAAAAAAACTACTCAATGACTTAGAGTAGATTTACAAAATGATTTATGAATATGAACAAGGAAATGATATTTAACCCACAAAGATAAATGTTAATCTAAATAGATTGATAAAGGTAAGGAAAGAATTTATGATCATATCACTGGAAGACTATCACATTGAAGAACAAAATGAACTTTAGTTCGAAAGGATAGCGATCTCGAACGAGAACCTTTCAAAGAGTGAAGAAACCAAAGTAAATCACACTAACTAAATACTCCCAATAATATACAATAAACAATGAGCATAGAATAGAAATAGCACAATTAAAATAAGGGTGAGCAGCAATTTTGGTAGAGCTTCACTAGCGTGTGAAATCGATCCTTTCAAATGGCAAAGCGATAGGGTTTTATAGAAGAGGCAAGAGGCAATAATCTAGGATATTTGAGTGTGGATAGATATCAAGAAAATATCAAAAGGCCACACAAGTAAAAATACACCTTCTAAACATGGTTGACGAATAGAAAGATGCTTTCGCAATGTTATCTCACTGTGTAGACATCTGCACCTAGCACTTTTGTCCATGTAACTTTAGTTATTAAAAAGTTTAGATGACTTTGGGCAATGCCAAGGTTGCGACACTTTTAAGGTTTTTGGATAGGATAAAAAGAGAGGGTCAAAGAAACATTTAGAAAGCATCTTTGTGGGTTGAGGGTAAGACTAAGGCTAGCAAGTGATCCCAAAAACACACTAGGGGACTCGACACTAAAGTGAGTGCCAAATAAATCATGAAATTGTTAGCAAGCATAATTTATGATGCTACACATATATTAATGATCCATAAAAAATTAACTCAACAAGTGAGCTATCCTTTCTAGGCTTGCTCCCTAGATAGTGTATAAGGGCGACATCCACCCCTTACAAGTACGTGATTTTATACCCAATAAATAAATTTATAGTTCTTAGAGAAAATAATGACCTCTTCAGATATTTATGAAGAATATTTATATATTGTACCAAACTGTCATCTTGGATGTCTTTATCCATTTGGACATAGCTTTTTAGCTTGTAGTGTTGCCCCTTAATGAACGTCTCTTCTCTATGACATATAGGATAAAAATATTTATTGGTTATAACAATATTCAAATAACTAATATCAAAATTTATCACTCCACTACCCATGCAAACTCATCCAGGTTTTATTGGACTATTTCATAAAAGATAATTTATCTAAAATTATAGCCTTTACATATGACACTATATTATATGTATGCCATTGCAAATTATATGACATCTCTTAATTTTAGAGGTGATGACTCTCTTTAACTTCAAAATAATAATATGGTTCTATTTTTAAGAGGTGATGATGAATTATATTGAGGGGATCTCTACTTTCTTGACCTTGGAGAATGTGAGGCTTAATGTCACCTTCTAGGAAGTTAACCAATAAGTTCTATCTTCAATGCTCAAGGGGATCCCATGAAGTCATAATTGCCTCTAAATATCATATTGTCAATAGTTATAGCAATAATTGTAATGTATATTAAGGATAAATACAAAACTTGTTTTAGGTTTATTACCTTGAGCGAAGAGAGTACAACATTAAAATTTTGTATAATATGGTATACATATGCATGGTTTTGATATTAAAAAATTACTAAAAGTGAAATTATTGTGGGACATAATGAAGAGTACTCATAAGAGTTTTTCATAGATTCAAATCCCCTTATAAAATTAATCTTATGAATCTATATTCATCACTATCGACTATATATATTGAATCAAATTTGATTGCTAGGAAGGTCATAAGATTATTCTTGTTTAAAGTAGATTATTCTTGATTTTGATCGCAAGATGAATTAATGATCATGCATGACTAGAGGGTCCACTTGTAAACATACTTATTTAATTATTATATTATCAATACATGGACCCAAGATTGGCTTAAGTTAATGATATTATGAACATAACCAATATGTCCTTGTGAGATGTTTCTATGCATAGAGTATAGGTTTTGAAAGAATATCAAAAATTCTATTAGTATTTACATCTTTATCCCTATGGAGGATTAGTCATTGGCGTGCCTTATCATATTAACCTCTTTAAAATAGAGGTACTATTTGATGTGAAGAAAATGCTACATTGTATGAGACATATCTATTATTTGGGGCCAACATAAATCTATCTTTTTAATGTTATCAAATCTATAATTAAAATAAAAGAAAAGGATACAAGTTAAAAAAAAAAACATGTTTTTTGAAGACATCCCATTATTTTCTACATAGGATGAAAAAAGAGATTTTGATCAAGAGGCAAAAGCCCTCTAAATGTGCAAATTGGGAGTAACTATATTGAAATGTTGTAATATAAGATATATAATATAACTATCCTGAAGTAGGAAAAAAAATTGTCTAATAAATACAGGACCCAAATATTGTACTACAAAGTACCAGAGACTATATGATCAATATAACTAATGTCCACCTGATCTAAATGGAAACATAGATGGTTTGGTCATGAAGGTTTCACTTAGCATATAATTATAGGTGACTTTTGATCATTATTATATCTTTCGACATCAACACTATAAGTTCGTTAATTAGAAGTTACCTTAAAATTTTAAAATGGACATCCATTAAGGTATAACAAAATGATACTTTTTTGTGCAATGTTGTAGTTTCATGTGCCTTGGTAGAAGCACATGAAAAAAGTAGAAGCATAGAGTGCCATGGTTGCAAGATATTCATAATGGGCTTGTTAAAAAGTTTTTTAAAATTTCTAAGAAAATGAAACTTGTGGGTGTGAATCATGACTACCAACCTTTGCCAACACCTCATTCCCAACTCCCTAATATGGTTGAATCTACTTAAAAAGATAACACCTTCTTTAAAAAATAACCATTTTCTTTTTAAAGGATATTGATGAAATCACAAATTGGTTCCACAACCTATAACCCTTTCTTAAAGAAATAAAGGATAATGCAAACAACAATCTCAAAATACAGAGAGTTATACAATCAATTAAATGAACACTTTGATCTAGTGACAAGAAGTTTAACTAGTTTCCTTCATTCCAAAAAATGTGACATAACAAAATTAACATACAATGAATTCTATTTAGAACTCAATTTATCATATTTCTTCTTTGACAAATATTACACCCACTATGATACTGATACATAATAGTATGACTTACAATGACATTGTTGGGTTTACGTAGTCAAAACCTCTATAACAGTCAAAAATTCTTCTTTTCATTGTTTACTCTTTCCTTGCCCAGTATTGGTCTTCCTTCCCGTATTGTTCCTATCCCATCTCTCCCTTTATCTGATGACTTCTCATTTTTTTTACTTCTACTAGAGATGTTTTCTTCTGCTCAACCAGTCCAATCTCTCTCTCTCTATCCTCTTGATACCTCCCCCTTCATTCCTATCATTCTCTTTTTGTTGTTAGAGATGGTAGTTTCCTTCCATAGAGGCATTAGGAAGTTTTTTTCTTTCCCAACTTACTCAACTGAATTGTATTGTTTACTAAATAACTGACCTCCCTCTCAAACCAAAATGGTTCCACTTATTACAAGATAAACTACTCATTCCAAACTAATGTCTTCACTAATACAAACTAATAGATCATCAGCTAAACATAACCACTAAAAAAACTAAACTAAAAATGGATATCAAAAATTGGGAGAATGCCCTTGCATCAGGCTCCCTGAGATGAGATGTTTGTGAGCATAGCTCACAAATGGGGTTGGGTAGTAGGACTACCCTTTCAAGTAACTTGTAGAATACCCCTATGCTTGTAGTCAGCAACCTCTATCCAAGATCTACTTCTTCCTTTTCTTCTATCATGTAGCCAGAATAGATCCTTCATTTCATAGTGCGAGGAACTCTGTATCTTCATAGTCATTTGTGGATTCATGACCATCATGCATCGAACTTCTCCTCCCAAGTACTTCCTTCATTCTCTTTCCACTTGTTGGCTGCATCCTATTACAACCCACCATGAGGATTAACTCCTCTTGAACCATCCTCCTCCACCTAAAATTTTTGCCCTTACATCCCATCTCATCATCTTCAACATTTTCTCGCATTTCACTCCAACAAGAATAAATTTCAACACGAGTATTTGAGAAATTAGAAATAATGTATGAAATGACTTCTGTCCCCATTGTTGCCCCATGTTGTTTGGTTTCCTCATACCTCTCCATTTCAATAATTGCATAGTCAAGGAAATCAATTTCATTTGAATCAAAGGTGTTGTAAAACTTAAACTGTACCTCATCATTTCCTATTACAACATTTATTTCGCTTCCTGTCAGCACAAGCCATTCCTTCTCAACTGTTGCAATTTGAAGTAACAGATCATCTTTCTCATGCTATCCATGATACATCATGTCTAGGTGCTCATCTTGGCACTGCTATTTAGAACTTTCCTGCATTTCTATTTCATTCATGGGACCATACTCTACAACTATCCCAACATCCTCTTCTCACTTGTTTGCTTCAAATTTGGTGTCATCTTCTTCCACCATCTCCGTTGTACTCAACAATACCATTGGCTTCCACTCATGCATGTCCTTCCAAGGACCATTTACTTTACCAACTTTACCTTTACTTATTTCAACACATTCTATTAGTTGTTCTTTATGTAAATCAGAAAAATGGATGAATGCCTCTTTTGTGGCTGCTACATCTTCTTCCCTCTTCATAGCATGTATAAACTCTTTGTCACCCATCAACATTATCTTGCTACTGCCGTTATGGTTGTCCTCTTCAAATGGTTCTTGCAAGGGCAACAAGACATGTTTGATACCATCCTTCTCAAAAGTATAGGTATTATTTCTTCCATCATGTATGGCTTTCGTGTCAAATTGCCATGGTCTACCAAGCAACATGTGACACACATCCATGGACATGATATCACATACAACACTATCCTTATAACTACCAATTTGAAATTCTACCAAAGCTTGTTCATTGACCAACAAATGATGACCTTTCTATAGCCAAGAAACCTTATATGGTGTAGGATGTTTAATCCTCTGAAGACCCAACTTATCTTCCATTTCAGTAGCCACTAAATTATCCATACTCCCACTATTTATAATTAATTTGTAGCACTTACCTTTAGCCTTACATTTTGTCTTGAACACAAATCTCCTTTGCATTGGATCTTGGTTCTCCTTAGGTTCCTTTAATAGCACACCTTTGAACAAAAAGGACTCTCCAAATTTAGGTTCTTCTTGGTGATGAGTAAGTGATCCAACTCAGGACAATCCCAACTCTAATGACCAACATACAGGTTACATTTGAATCATTTTTTGGCAAAGCCTCTTCCTCTTCTTTGAAAACCTCCTCTTCTATATGATCTATCTCCTTTATTTTTAAATTCTCCTCTTTCTTGGTTGACTACATCCCACTTGAACTTTCAGCCACTTCTTCATGGGGTTCTTGTTGTCCTCTTCCATCATGTTGTCCTCTCGCTCTATCTCCTCTTCCTTGCTAATTTTGTCTTCTAATAAGCTTCTCATCTACCTTGATGACACACTGATATGCCTCCTCAAGAGTTCAACGGGATACTAGACTCAACTCATCTTACAAACTATATTTAAAACCATTCAAATATGTTTTACCTTCTCAAGATCATCCTCACTATGGCCCGATCGAATAATCAACTCATAAAACTCCTTTGTATATTCCTTCATTGTCATGTCATTTTGCTTAAGATTCTACAATCTTTTGAAGATATTAGTTTGGTAATCTCCCGAAAGGAACTTGGCCTTTAACTTCACAACCATTTGATCCCATGAAGTAATATTTTGCTTGTTCTTCTTCCATCTCTTGAATTGGACATAGTCCCACCACATAGCAGCATGGTACTTGAGCCTTGTACATGCAAACTTCACTCTTCTTTCTTCAACAACTCCATATTCAAAATACTTGTCTAAATTATTGATCCAATCAATGAGTTCCTCAATGTTTAAACTCATGGAATACATGGGAACTTTGATCTTGGGTTTGGTACCCACACTCATCACCGTCCTCAACAATCTTTCTTCAAATCCCTCTTGTTTTCCTAATTTTCTTCACCATCTCTTAACTGTTCTTCCTCAGCAACTTCACTGATATTATCTACTTTTGCTTCTCTCCATTTTTCCCTCTCTAATGCTTCCATTCTTATTGTCAAGTTCTACAACATATCAAAAATTCCTTTTTCATGGCCTCTTCGGCCTCTACCTCGAACACCTCTTCCTCTCATCATTCTTAGTGGCATTCTGCCCACTCCACAAAGCCCAAATCTTTAGGCTCTAATACCAATTTGATGAAACCAAAAACTAGTTCCACACAACCTGCAACCCTTTCTTAAAGAAACCTAGGATAATACAAATAACAATCTCAAAATATAGAGAGTTATAGAATCAATTAAATGGATACTTTGATCCAGTGATGGGAAGTTAACTAGTTTCCTTCATTCCACAAAACATGATAGAACAAAATTAATATATAATGAATTCCATTCAGAACTTGATTTATCAAATTTTCTTCTCTGACAGAGATTACACCAACTATGAGATTGAGACATAATAGTATGACTTATAATGATGTTGCTGGGTTTATGTAGTCAAAACCTCTATAACAGTCAAAACTTCTTTTCATCATTTACTCTTTCCTTGCCCAGTCCTGGTCTTCCTTCCCATGTTGTTCCTATCCTGTCGCTCCCTTTATCTGATGACTTCTCAAATTTTTTTACTTTTGCTAGAGACGTCAACTTCTGCTCAACTAGTCCAATCTCTCTCTCTCCTCTTGATACCTCCCCCTTCATTCCTATCATTCTCCTTTTGTTGTTAGAGATGATAGTTTCTTTCCATAGAGGCGTCAGGAAGTTTTTTTCTTTCCCAACTTACTCAGTTGAATTGTATTGTTTATTCGATAACTGAACTCCCTATCGAACCAAAACGGTTCCACTTATTACAAACTAAAATACTCATTCCAAACTAATGTCTTCTCTAATGCAAACTAATAGACCATCAGCTAAATAGAACCACTAAACAAACTAAACCAAAAATGGATATCAAAAATGGGGAGAATGCCCTTGCATCAGATATTTACTCACATAAACTTTTATTTGTCTTCAATTAAATATGTGATCTTCATTAAGAGAGCGGTTTTAGAAAGGTGGTAATTTTTCTTATATAATAATTTAAAGGATGTGATTTAAAACAAGCATATCTACCATTCCACTATTCCCTTTGTCCTTACCTCTTAAGATCGACCTAACTATAAAATGTTAAGATATCCTTAAAAATGATATGGTTCTCCCAAAAAAGTTAAAGTATTCTTTTAAAAATGAGACAACTTCCTTTCTTACAAATAGCTTAAGATCCATTCATAGCCTTTATGATTCACCTCTATAAGGAAGTCATCACATTTGAATCAGAAATTAGAATCTAACTGACTTATATTCCCTTTGTCATTTCAAAATGCCTTTTCATTTTTTAAGGGATTAGAATTTAAACATTTCATGTAAGGGATTCCATTTAAACTTTTCATTTAAGGGATTTGACTTTTTAAGAAAGACACATCTTCCCTTAAGAAAGGAAGTGACTTTTATTGAAGGTATATGTCTTCTTTCACATTTATCCCGACCTATGATACTAAGAAGGTATACAATATGCCAAAAAAGTGTGACCCCTCTTTTCAAAAAAGTCTTTGAGATTTATTTAAGCAATTTGATCTATTAAATAGATCATGACTTAACATATTACATAGTTCTAAATCATATAGCTTTTACAAAATCCTAATAGATATAGATATGGGCTAATAAGATCGACTAATTTTAAACCATTTCATGTATAATGAACTATTTAATATATATGTGAATTTATATATATCCAAATAGTATATAATTGTTATATTTGATCCAAATTTGATGATGTAAATCTTTAATTATTGAAAAAAGAATCATAATCTATGTGACTAATCAAAATGACAATATATCAATAGACATAATTAAGGGTTAGGGGTAAAATGAACGATAACTTCACCTTACAACTTAACACTATAGAAGGTGAACCTATTTGCTACTTCCATTTACAACCTTACACCTATCTATCTATCTTGAATGATATTGTGAGTTAGTGGTGGTTAAAAAAAATCCTTGACAAAATCTTTTAGCAAGAGAAGAAGCTATTTGAGGAAATTCCATGAGTATGTTAGAAAAAGAACAGTATGAAAATTCTTTTTGATATCACCTATAATTTTTTTTTACCTTTTTCTAACTTATTTTTAATGAATTAATTTTAAAACAAAAGAAAAGGCAAACCAGATGTCTTGCATAAATGGCCTTCCATAGGTGTTGATTGAACAAAAAAGAGGTTTCCCATCAATTTATACACATATTCTAGGATAACCTGTAATTTAATGATTAGTATAGCCTATCTTGCTCTGATACCATGTTAGAAATTAGAATCTTAGGATACTAATCATTATAAACAAAAATAAAATAAATATAAATGAGAGCTATACACACATAGATTTAACACATTGCACAAGATATACATGGGAAAAACCCTTTTAGGTAAAAAACCCCATAAAGAATCATTTTATTAAAACACTTACGAATAGTAGTCTATTAAGAATTAGATTGAACCTAGGGATATACTCTACATACTTCCCCATGGCCAATAATACCTGTTGTGCATAGTGATATAATTCACTACAAATCTCCAAATTCACTTTCCTCTCAAATGAGAGATTTGAGCCTCCTTAAATATAGAAGGGGTGGGAAAATACCTAAAAGGGTATTAGTCACACCCATTCAAAGCAACCATCTGTAAATAATTAAATATATAATAGTTATCATATTATTAATTATTAAATGGTATATGCTTTATAACATGGCATTTTATAACCTTATATTAGAAAAATATATTAATGTTATAAGGGTATGACCCATAATAACATTATATCCTAACAAATTGTCTCCCTACTTGACCCATCCTTATTATCCCTTAGATCTAGATGAATAGAACCCCTAAAGAGTTCAAATTGTCTTGGCTCCATCCAATGATGATCCCCTCATACCTTTTGTCGGGACATGTACAAACTAGTTCCCAAACATGCATATTTTTGTCCCAAAATCCATCAAAATTTCCACTTTTGCCTTTGTAGTTAAAGCCCCTATTTAGATCCGATTTGAGATGGTTTATAGGGGTTTTTGTTCCAAAATTCTAAGGATAAAGTCCCTCCAAGTTAATGTGTTAACTTCCCTTAGAAAAAATGGTTCATCTAAGCCTTTGGTTGGTGAATTGGCAAAATCGTGAGCTGACAAACTTGCTAACTAGGTTTGCGGGTTGATGATTTCACTGGTTTTCTAGTTCACTAATAATGAAGCAGAGGATGGTAGTTTGAAGGAATGTTTGATGTCTTCTTCAGCAAAAAAATGAAGTTTGTGGCCTTTTTTGGCAAATTAGCTAGTTTGTGAACTATCTATTTCATTGACCCAGTTCGTAAGTTTGTGTTTTCCCTGATTCACCAACCAAGCAACAGAAGGAAAGTTGAAAATTTTCTAAGAAAAATAGGGCTTGAGTCTTTTATCAGCGTAAGTTTTAGTTCGCGAACCAGTGGGTTCGCCGACTAAAGAGTTAGTGATTGTGAAGATTCACTAACATAAGAGAAGAAGATACAGGTTGTGGCAAAGGAAGAAAGAGACAATGGTAAGCCTTTGTCATAAATGTGGCTAGTTTGCAAACCATTGGGTTCACTGACAACCTAGTTCACTGCTGAGGTAATTCACCGACTAGAAGAAAGATCAACAGGATCTGAAGAAGAAAGAAGATGCAGATAAGGCAGGTGAAAGGGTAAAAGCAAGAAGTTGGTTCCACATATAGGGGAAGTGTCGTGCGAAAAAAAATTCCCATTTTATTTTTTACTATTTTTAGAAACGGGTACCCATTTTGTTTTTTATTGTTTTTTAGAACGGGTACCCGTTTTGTTTTCTATTCTTTCCTAGAATGGGTACCCATTTCTAAAATTTTGAATTTCACACCCACACTTTTGGTTTAGTTTTAGGCTCAAGAAAGGCATGGGTAGCTGACCTTGAGCCTTGGACCTGCAAGTATTTCTCTAACTACAGAACCAGAGGAAAGACTGACTTCACCTATATGGTTGATGGCACTTTTTTCTAAATTTTTTTACGAAATTAAAACCAATTACAAATCATAGTGTCTAGTTTTCAAATATATAGGTTTTTTTGGATTGGACTTGATTTTCTATTTATTATTTAATTTATGAGCAAACTAGCCCAAAAACTTGAAATGATAGGTGTTTGTATTTTTTCAATAATTTTTAATTTTTAATTTTCTTAAAAAATAAGTTTATATGTCATCAATATACACATCATTCTTTAAACAATGAACAAAAAATTATGATTTTTTTTGCTCAAATTATGTTGGCCGTACACGAGGGGTTTTCAAAAGTAGCAATTAGGCCTAATAAAAAATTAATAAAAAAAATTATTTGGAAAAAAAATTATAAAAAAATATCCTCATCAAACTTCACTGTACTATACATCTTTTCCCAAAAGGATTTTGAAAAATAATTTTTATTTAGGTCAAATTATGTTGGTCGTACATGTGCATGGTATGGTTAAAAAAAAGTGACTTTTAAATAGTGGTTTTTAGAAATGCCTATTGAAAATCAATTTGTATCATCTAGGTATTGAAAAAAATTACATATTTGGAAACTAGACTCCAAGTACTACATTTTATATTTAGTGGCTTTTTTAAATATTCCATGTCTAAGTGCTTCAAATTTTTAGGTCAAATGTGACAAATTCTAAAAATCAGGGAAAACACTTCCACTTTTTGGCCAAAAAGTGGACCCAACTTCTTGCCCTAACCCAAAAAGTTTCTAAGGGAAAGTCTTAAGGGGAGCTGAAGGATTTGTTAGAAAATCAGCAAGTTCATGAAATACCAAACTTGCTGACTGAATTTGCGGGTTCATAGTTTTGCCAATTCACCAATAAAGTGACCAAAAGGCGAAAGAAAGTGAAAAAGAACAAGTTATAGAGAAAATGAAAGATAAAGTCCTTGGTTCATGAAAATAAAAAGTTTCCAACAAAGAATAAAGAAAAGAAGAAGGTAAGAAGTCTTCTTTAGAAAAAGGGATAGTTTGTGAACCATTTGGTTTGCCGATGGTTTAGTTCACCGGCAAGGAAATTTGTTGATAAAGGCAAAGAGGAAAGAAGATAAAACAAGGAAGAAAAGAAAGACAGTTGCTAAAGTTCGTGAAAGTAAGATTTTGCCAAAAAAGTAAGTAAAAGAGGAAAATGAGGCAAAGAGAATTTTCTGGTAAAAGGGCGAGTTCACAAACTGGGAAGTTCACTGACTAAGTTTTTTGCCGAGCAGATTTGGTAACTATGGAAAAAAGAAGATGCCATGTGCAAAAAGAGATAGAACATGAATTGTGGTCACCTAATAAAGATAAAATGAAGATCAATCAAGTAGAAATTTTGAATTTTTTAGGTACAATTAGATTTTAAAAGGGGGTTGCCAGTGAAAATTGGACAACACTTTTAAAGTGTTGGGAGGCAATTCCCTGAATTTGTGCCATGATTGTAGGATGAAACTTGCAGATTTATACCTAGAAATTAATGTTTGGCATGCCAAGGTTAGTTGTAGGTGGTTGAAATTTAGTAGAGATCTTTGATGCAAAAGGACCAGAATTAAATGTAATGATAAAGTATTTCAACAGGAAAATCATTTGCTAATACTTTCATTGTAAAAAGTCGCCAGACGATGCGCACCTGTAGGTTTTCAAAATTGTCAAGGAATGGGCATTTCTTCCAATCTGATAGATTGTATGATAAGGCCATGGGCTAATTTTTATGCAACATTGGTTTCTTGTTGACCAAGGTGTTAGTGCCTCGAGGTGCATGGTAGCAGAGTGTTGTAAATGCATATTTGAGTGACATTTAAAGGGGTTGGTTGGTTTTTTGTTGGTGGATAGAAGCTATGTAGGTCTACCAATACTTCTAGGGATCCAAATCATGCCATGCCTAGTAGCAAAGAGGTAGTGTGGTGGTGAAACAAGTGAAAGATGATGTGCAATAGGGATTGTGTAGAGAATGTCTCCATGCTAGTTTGTATGTATTTAGGGTTTTCCTCTTATCACATTTGCTGATAAGTTTGTTCGAGCATTTGAAAATGTGGCAACATTTTAAATATATTACAAGGCTTGTAATTGTAATCTATTTTTTACATTTGAATGGATGCAGTTCTTTTCTAGATTATTAAGTACATTTGAAGCACAAAACCTGCAATCTAATAAAGTGTATGCTTAGATCAAATTTACTTTCTTTCCCTTCTATTTGTTTCTTTTCTATCATTTGTGACTTTGTAGGCCAATTTGATAGGCACTGATCTTGGCTCCATTAGACCAATCTCTCACTTTTTTAAACAAACAAACATTTACTAGTGGTTTAGGGGGAAAACCATCTTTCCTATGCATGTACATTCACACAGTTTGCATCAACTACATAGGGGTTTTGTGACAACCAAAATTGTTCTTTGTCTAGTGACAGTCTTTGGGACCAAGACAGTGAGTTGGGTTTGGTTGTTTGTTTCTTTTTAGTTGTTCATGTCTGGTTTGAACTCAATACCTGTTAAGGTATACCCTTGGAATATCCCTCCAGATCCTAGTTGAGCTCTAAGTGTAGGGGATGAAACCCACTCCCATAGAGTTGACCTTTAACCCTCCATATTCTATTGATGGACTAATTATTCTTACATGATGACATCCCTAGCCTTGTGAGTGTGATTCCATCCTAGGAAGTGGAGCAGTGGTTTTGGGACCAAACACCTTTGATCCCAAACTTGTTCAAATATTGTCATTGAGTTCAAAGGGAAGTTGATGTCACAGAAGAAGAATATGTCAAAAGGAAATGGATGTCATGAATCTAAGTTGATCCAAAAGTTTCTAAGGCATGATTTCTACCTTTTTTTGGTAAATCATTCAGTTTGCAAACTCAAAAGTTCGCTGACAGCTAGTTCATTGATGGAAAAGTTTGTTGATAGAAGAATTCAGTGATGAAAGCATGAAGAAAAAAGTTTAAAGTTAAAATGTTAAAGGATTGGAAAAATCTTTAGTTCACGAACTAAAAAGTTTTCCAATGGAGAAGTTCACCGATAAGTGATTTTTCCAATAAAGAGATAGTAAATGACAAAGAGTCCAAGGTTCATGGAAAGCCACTTTTTTTGATAATAAATAGAGGAAAGATAATTGATTCATGAAATAATATTTTTCCAAAAAGATTCGTAAGTTTCATAAATATCAGATTTGTCGATAAAGGAGTTAAAATTCACGTTTGTGAAGATGACCTTTTGTCGATAATGAATGAAGAAGAGTCTAAAGTTCATGGAAACATAAAGTGGTTGACTCCCTACAATTAGAGTGAAAATAAATTTTTTGGTTGACTCAATGTGTTTAAATTCGGTCCAGACTTATAATGCGGAAATTTAAGACTGGGCAGATCCTATGAAATGTACACATTGGAATTCAAATACAAAGGTCAACTAACTTTAGAGAATGTGCTAATTCTATGGTTCTTTGCTGACATGAGGATTCTATTTTACAAATTGATATAAAAAGATCATTTTGTTTTTGTTTCTGTATGTGTCTGGACATGCGAGGATAAAAGTAAAAAAGTCAAAAAATATGTATTCAAAAGTGAACTAAGTGCAAAGGAAATGAAAAGAAGATAACTTGGGAGTCGCATATTATGTATCCAGGTTTACATCAGTATATTTTCTTATTTTGAATTGCAATACAAAAGGGTTGAGCAGTGTAATGGAAAAGTTTTGTAGTTGGATTGTGACTATTTGTGCAAATCATGAATTATCATTCATAGCAGAGGTGATGATTGTAATGCCCCTTGATTTTGATAGTTGTTAGTTCTTCTATTGCATTTAGACAGTTTTGAGACATTTGGTGGTTAGACTTATGGTTTATGCTTACTATGTGCATGATGGACTATGATTGACTAATGTGGTTATTGACCTATGCTATGAGTAGTGTGATGACATTATTGATATTATAGTTTACGTTGTATTTTGGCATGATTAGATGATGGCTAATTGATTATGAAAATAGTGTTATGATGCTTTTAAATGTTATCTAATTTTTAAATAGAAATGGTTATGTTTACTGTCATGTTTTAGAGTAGGGACGGGGTAGTATTAATCATTTTGAGCACCCTACTACGCTACTACTCCTTGACTCGGTGTGTTTGTTATATTTGCATATGCTCATATACAACCAATCATTTTGATATAGGTTGTAGGTATTGGGCATCGACTCCACCTAACTTAGCAGGTTTGAGCGTGCCCTTGCACCAATGGATAATGTTGATGGGAGATAACATGGGTTTTTCCCTAGGTTAGTTTCTATTTTTAGTTTATGTCATGAGTCTGGATGTCACTCTATGGTCCTTACCTCAGGCTTGGTCGTCATTGTTATGTAATTGTCTTTGTTTTTATTTGTTGGTTTCAGTCTATGTGATTTGGTCAAAAATGAATTTATTATAATAATAATAATAATGTTATTATTATACTAGATATAATAGTGGTTATTAATCGTCATGTAGCAATATGAATTTGGGAATATTATTTAAGTAAATTTTAATAAAAATTAAACTAATTATTTAAATGATTTAATAAGATTTGTGTCATAAGTATTTAATAACATTTTATTAAAATAGTATATGGTAATTCAAAAATAATATTAGTCAATAATTTATTTCATGTGAGTTGTCATATAAGGTTTCTGTCTTGGAGAATCTCTCTGGAAAGTAAAAAATTAATTTCTTTTAGGGTAGTGGGATTTTCTGTAACAGATTTGTGGTAGTGGAAATTTATGAGACTTGGCTATTTTTGTTCTGGGGGGTTTATTTGGAGGGGGAGTCATTCTGAGGAAGGAGACAGAAATTGGGAGAGGAAGAAAAAGTTTTGGAGAAGGATTCAATTTTGGAGTGTGAGAAGTACTGGTATGTCAATAATGTTGTACAGTTAAATTCTATGAATTTTTTTATTCTTTCCTATGTTGTGCTCTGAGAAATTAGAATATTTTGTTGCCTAGTTTGCTCTCAAAGTTTTTTCAAACTTTGAGTCTGAGTCATCTACCTGAGTGTCCTAGGAAATTGATTTGTATTTCATTCTTCTTCAACTCTGTAATCAAATCATTATCAATAAACTCTATAATCAATCTGTAGTGCCCCTCCATTCTCACCCTAGATGAGCAGGTGGTTGGGCTAAGGAGGATGAAGAAGAAGGTAAAATACTCAAAATGTGTAGGGTATGATAGACATGTTGATGGTAAGCCTACTGTTATGATATAGTTGATGACACTCATTGATGTTTATTATGATGACATTGTTGATACTTTATGATTAATACATTATGCTTATGTTGTGATCAGTTATAGGTTAATCGATTATGTAAATTAGTTTTACTATGTGATTAATGCGATTAAATGTCTGTGTGTTATTTGGTTGTTTAGTTACTAATGAATTTGTTTAATGTGGATACTTGTGATGTGTTTTGTGAAGGGACAGTGTAGTATTACTCATAATGAGTACTCTACTACGCTGCAATTCCCTATCACAATGTACCTGCTTAGATGATTATATGTATGTATTCGACATTGTTGTTCGCTATAGGTTGCAAGTACCAGGCATCGACTCCACCTGAATTAACAGGTCTGAGCATGCCTTCATACCAATGGAAGTTGTTGAATGGAGATAACATATGGTCCCCTACCCTAGCCATCATCATTGGAGAGGATGAGTATCTGGTTGTGTACCCTATTAGTGTTGTCGGTTTGGTCATGATAGTTAGTCATTGTTGTGGTGGTCTTGCTTTCTGATCTTGCATAGTAGTCAAGTATGGTTTGGCAGTTGGGTTATTTTGTTGGTATTGTTTTGGTTATTGTTGCCTTAAAATAAAATAATTAGTTATGAAGCATTTTTACTAAATAAATATATAAGTGTCCTTATATAAATTTAGTTTATGAAAAATATATTATTCTACAAGTTAAGTTAATAAATAATAATAATAATAATAATACTAATAAATGTAATTGCAACTAGAGATAAATAAATAAATAATATTTATGTGTTTCCATAAAATATATTTATCTTGGTCTGGTTGTAAAAGGTTAAAAATACCAAACTGTAAGATATTGTTCATGCAAGAGTTGTTGCCTCTTGTGGGGGGGAATCTTCTGGAAGATTTTAGGGGATTTCTTTCTCTAAATAGAGAGTTTTTGGGCTGTATTTAGGGGGAGATCTCTCTCTCATAACAATCTTTAGTAGATGGAACTTTGGGGGAGAGAATGGTTTGTGGCTGCAAAAGTTGAACCCGACATTGAATCTTCAGCCAGTCAAGCATGCGAAATCAGGTTCCTTTGGTTCTAATTTTTGTCTCATTTTTCTGTTGAAGGAAATGTTTGATTTATAATTTTTCATGTTGATTGTAATTTTCTTGAGAGGTTATAAACCTTGTTATCAGATCCAATTTTGCATGTCTGTATCATTGCATTTCTGGGAATCACCGATTGATGTGATTGTTTATCTATCCCCCATTTCATCTCTATTTTTATAGTCTATTGCAGCATCCATAACTTTCATTTTACAAACTAGGTTTCTCTATAGTTTTGATATATTGTGTATGACATAGTTATCTAAATCACATCCAAAAATTTTCCATACCCAGTTCGTCATTTTGGAGATATGAATATTTTTTGACTGTCTACCTCTCAGCCATTTCGTCTCTGCTCTAGTAGGTTATTGCGTTAGCCATAACTTTCATTTTATGAACTGTGTTCCTGTAAATATTCTATGTATGGTGTATGACCTAGTTTTCTAAATCACAACCAAAAATCCTCTATACCCAGTTGGTCATTTTGCAGATATGAATGTTTTGTGAGTGTCTACCTCTCAGCCATTTCGTCTTTGTTTTAGCAATTTGTTGCGTAAGCTATAACTTTAGTTTTATGAACTAGGTTTCTCTAAGTTTTTTATATATGGTGGATGATTTAGTTATATAAATCATATCCAAAAAATTGTTGATCACTTTTCTATTTTAGAGATATGAATATTTTGTGACTGTCTACCTCTCACCAGTTTCATCTATCTTAAAATAATTAGTTGCATCACCAATAACTTTACATGTTCGAACTGGGTTTCTCTGAGAATTTTTTTTAACAAAATTATTTTGTGCATATCCTACGATCATTGATTTCCATCTTATGACTCTCTTGAGGCATTGTACCAATCAATTTGTGTGCCCTGTCTATGCTTTCACATTTGCATTGTTGGTAGCTTCTAAAGCCCTCTCAACAAATTTATTTTGTGCTGATCCTATCATGTGCATGTAGTTAAGATGGGGTAGATTTGATGAATATTTTAGATCTATAGGAATGTTTTGTTGTTATGTGTTCCTTTCCTCTCAAGCAAACCTTAGAATAGGCTTGTTTTATTGTAGCTACAGGTTTTTCTATCTTGTGATTCTAACTAATGTAAGAGATTTATATCATACTAATATTATAGGCATTTAGTCTTGCTTATATAGTGATATGTAATAGTATTTACAAAATTGCCTAGCTTATTAATGAAATCTACATTTGTGTAAATAGTGGTTTAGTGAATTCTATAGCTATTGGTATAGCATTCATGTGTTATGGTTATTAATACACCATTGTATGATTTTAATAGTGGTGATAGTCTCTCACTATGATAAGAGTTGCATCTAAGTAATTGTTGTGTTTTAATATGTATGCCTTAGGGTTAATTACATGTTGATCAGAATCATTTTTAGTTAAATAAAACTAAAATAAGTCTTGGGATCTATTGTTAAATTATTGTTACTTGTGGGCATTTATATATCATATGATCACAATAGTTAGAATATTATTGTCCTACATTATAGAGATAGATTCACTTTGTGTTTGCTAGATGATTGATCATGGTTGGATTAATGTTACATTCTTTAATAACTATAATTTAGTGCATCATATTATATGTTGCATTTGTGGTATTGTAATTGAATTATTGTTGAAGGATCTTGGTTTGGTCTATTAGACGATGTTGTGCATTTGAGAGTGAATGTCAATGTGGGACTTTTGTGTTGCAGTGGTGTCTAGTGTCTATGTCTTTGGGAAAGTTGATTCTAGAGGTCAAGAGGGATATTCATGTGTATGATTCAAGTGATTATGTAATCTTTCTAATGGTTGAATATGTATTGGTTTTATGTGATTTTGACTTCTCTCTATTTGTGGTTCATGTGATTATGACAATTATGCAAGAGGGATAATGCCTCGCTCAATGTACATATTCTTGTAGATATGTCTTGAATCCATGTTGTAGAGTTCTTCTTGAAGGTTGTGGTTCATTATTGTGTTGATCCTATTTTAAAATACTATCTTGGTTTATGTAAAAGATTGAGTTTTGGAGCAAGATGACCCATGCCTTGCTCTAGATACATTTTGTTGAGATTTGTATGCAAGAACATAAATTCCTTGCATGGTATATGGATACTTGTTGTTATCTCTTATTTGATGGATAGGGTCTTCTAGATGCAGGAAGGTAAGTGGCTTTCAATGTGGGGCTGGTGCCCAATGTGGTTGCCTGGGTAGCCCATTGGAAGTTGTTAATCTAGTGATAACTTAATAAACAAATTTAGAGGGTTGGGGAGTTTTCACACTAAACAAGATAAGTGGATGCCTCACTCATGGCTCAAGTGCTCATTTAGGCTTGAGATGGGATGAGAAGGCTGTGGTTGGCAAGATCAACTTCCTTGTCCTCATGAAAGGAATTTTGGTTCTGCATGTGTCACCCTATGGGACCGGTGCCTTGAGAGAGGTCACCAGGAAAACCATAGATGGGGGTTAGTTTCTAGTGAGAGATAGCCTGGGAAACCCATGCTAGGACCATGTGATGAAACTCTCGCTACTGCAGTCTAGCATTCCATCTTGTTGTTCATCTCTATGTTGTTTGACTGCCTCTGGAAGTTCTGTTAAGTGTGGAAGTGATGTTTATGCTGCTTGTGTTGTCTTGTTGAACTATGTTGTACTTGAGTCATGTGTAGTCTTTGCACCTATTAGTCTTCTATCTTCTTGTCAGTTGTTGCTGTGGAACCTTATGTTATCTCCTAGCATGGAGGAGTGGACCTTAGGGTTCCTCATGGTTAGGTGGTAGTGCTATTTTCTCCATTGGTTCTCCCTTGCTGCTATCATGTGTGAGAAGAATGGGTCTTGTGATGCTGATTCCAAATTATATTCCAGATTCAAGAGGCAGGTATTTATTCTCTTGTGCTAGTTTTGTGTATCAGATTTATCATCTTATAAGTATTCCAATGTAATTCTTAAAGTGATAGTGTGAATGATGTAGTGATGTACCCTATGTATGGAAATTGTATATGTACTTTTAGTTCTAATTATATGATCTTGTTGATTTCTCATTTAATTTTATTTCATGGAAATGTATGTGCTCTCACATGTGAAGCAATAGATTAGAATTAAATTATTGATGTTAGTTATTTCTTGATCCTGTAAACAGTTTAGTAAGTAATGCAGCTATGGAAATCTTAGATGATGAGATAGTTTAATGATATGTATGGATGTTTTTGACATTACTTTGTTATTTCTATCTCCTTAAAAAAAATTGTCCTATTTGTTGGCTTATTTGTGTTGTCCTCTGGGGTTTCCTAGCGGGGTGTTACATTTGGTATTAGAGCCAAGGTTGCAACACAGAGACCTCTGGATTGTTGTTATTGCTCTAGGTTGAGTGATTTTCTCTTTGTGGTGAGTTGGTAATGGTACCTTTCACATGTGTGCATTAGTATGACATTCGAAGGTTGATAAGTTTATAGACTTGTCCTTTGATTATGTCTTGTTTTACTTATGTGTCTATGTGTTTTCTCTTCCTCTTCTCTGATAATGTGATGATATATTTGAAAATATGTCTTCCTTGAATGTTAGTGCTTGTTGTTTTGTTGAGGCTTTGAGTTTCTCTTGTGGTCACTAGTGCATTATAAGAAAGAAGCATGGTTACTGTTAGTGCATGTAATTAAGTATTGGAATGACTTAATCATTTGGTGAGTCATGTGGTTATGTGATGTTGTCATGTGCGGGGTATCTTAATGTGGTTGTTGATAACCTAACATTTATCACCCAACTGGTCATGACCTCATACGGAAGAATTATTGTGATTTATGAAAATTATCATTTTGTATGCCTGTGTGAGAACCGTGTGCAGGGATCAAATTGGAGCTTGCATTGGACCCGTAAGATCATGAATGTGATACTGTAAGTCAATTATAGCTTTAAATTATTCCTATGTGTGACATCATGTATTCCCTTTATATTTCCTTGCATAAGGAAGTACTTGCGTATGTTCATAGCTTAGTAAAAAGAAATTGTATTGTATTAAAGATAGAAGTTGTTTGTATATAAGTAGCGACTGTGTTGAATTAAATACTTGTATAAAAGTTGCTTAGATAAAAGGATGTAGTTAACTAAATCATTTGAGTGTTAGTGTACATTCTCTAACACATTCTGGACCTTGTGTCCTTGAGTGTTGTGTGGCGGATACTCCCTTTTTGTGGCTAAAATTAGTCACATCGTGATGTGAATTTGTTGTATAATTTGGTTGTTTTAAAATTTTTAATGGTTGTTTCATGTGTTGTTGGGGGTTAGCAGTGAATTTTATTTCTTTGAACTTTCTTATGACAGGACTAGTCACCAAAACTCTTTTCTTTTTACTTGATTTATTGTTGGAAATTGCTGGCACTCTATGACTTAAAGTTGGATTTGATTATTTTCCCACTTGGGTTTGCAATTATTTTTACAATCTCTATGGTGGCTATTGTGAATGTTTGTTTTTGTTTGCCCCATTTTGTGTTAAGTGATGTTTCTATCATGTTCATTTCGAACCTCTGATAGTATGTTCAAGGGAGGACTCTGCGGAGAATTGTACTTTGTATGTTGGTAATAGTTAAAAGCATATTGGAAATAAGATATGAGATGTATTTTTCCTTGATTATATGTGAATACGATTCTATAAATTAGATGAAATTTTTGAAATATGTGTGATTAGGTACAAGAAAATCACATGATATGCCTTAAAGGTAAAGAATTGATGTTCTTCTTGTCTTTATTGAACGATTGTCCTTGCTTTATGAATAATTGCTTAATATGGATGTGTATGTTGGTAATAGAAAGTTGCAATACTAATAAGTTATGTTTCTACCCTAGTCTGTGACTTCCAGGAGGAAGTCAAGTTTTAGGGATGAGGAAGTAGTGCCCCTCCATTCTCACCCTGGATGAGTAAGTGGCAGGCTAAGGAGCATGAAGAACAAGGTAAAATACTCAGAATACGTAGGGTAGGATAGACATGTTGATGGTAAGCCTATTGTTATGATATAGTTGATGACACTCATTAATGTTTATTATGATGACATTGTTGATACTTTATGATTAATACATTATGCTTATGTTGTGAGTAGTTATAGGTTAATTGATTATGTAAATTAGTTTTACTATGTGATTAATGCAATTATCTATCTATGTGTTATCTGGTTGTTTAGTTACTAATGAATTTGTTTAATGTGGATACTTGTGATGTGTTTTGTGAAGGGACAATGTAGTATTACTCATAATGAGTACCCTACTATGCTACGATTCCCTATCACTATGTGCCTGCTTAGATGATTATATGTATGTATTCGACACTTTTGTTTGCTGTAGGTTGTAGGTACCAGGCATCAATTGCACTTGAATTGACAGGTCTGAGTGTGCCTTCATACCAATGGATGTTTTTGAATGGAGATAACATATGGTCCCCTAGCCTAGCCATCATCCTTAGAGAGGATGAGTATCTAGTTGTGTACCTTATCAGTGTTGTTGGTTTGGTCATGATAGTCAGTCATTGTTGTGGTGGTCTTGCTTTCTGATCTTGCATAGTAGTAAAGTATTGTTTAACAATTGGGTTATTTTGTTGGTACTGTTTTGGTTGTTGTTGCCTTAAAATAAAATAACTAGCTATCAAGTATTTTTTCTAAATAAATATATAAATGTCCTTATGTGAATTTAGTTTATGAAAAATATATGATTCTAGAAGTTAAGTTAATAAATAATAATAATAATAATAATAATAATAATAATAGTAATAGTAATAAATGTAATTACATCTAGAGATAAATAAATAAATAATATTTATGTCTTTCTGTAAAATATATTTATCTTGGTCTGGTTGTAAAAGGTTCAAAATAGCAAACTGTAAGATATTGTTCATGCAAGAGTTGTTGCCTCTTGTGGGGGAGAATCTTCTAGAAGATTTTAGGGGATTTCTTTCTTTAAATAGGGAGTTTTTGGGCTCTATTTAGGGGGGAGATCTCTCTCTCATAGCAATCTTCAGCAGATGGAACTTTTGGGGGAGAGAATGATTTGTGGCTGCAACAGTTGAACCGAGCATCAAATCTTCAGTCAGTCAAGCAAGTGAAATCAGGTTCCTTTGGTTCTATTTCTATCTCATTTTTCTTTTGAAGCAAATGTGTGATTTATAATTTCTCATGTTGATTGTAATTTTCTTGAGGTTAGAAACCTTGTTATCAGATCTAATTGTGCATGTCTGTATCATTGCATTTCTGGGAATCACCGATTGATGTGACTGTTTATCTCTTACCCATTTCATCTCTATATTTATAGTCTATTGCGGCATCCATAACTTTTGTTTTACAAATGGGATTCCTCTAAATTTTTTATATCTATTGTACAACGTAGTTATCTAAGTCATATCAAAAATTTGTCCATACCCAGTTCATCATTTTGGAGATATGAATTTTTTTTACTGTCTACCTCTCAGCCATTTCGTCTCTGTTTTAGCAGGCTATTGCATTAGCCATAACTTTCATTTTACTAACTAGGTTCGTCTAAATATTTTATATATGGTGCAAGACCTAGTTTTCTAAATCATATCCAAAAAACCTCTATATCTAGTTTGTCAGTTTGTAGATATGAAAGTTTTGTGACTGTTTACCTCTCAGCCATTTCATCTTTGTTTTAGCAGTCTGTTGCGTTAGCCATAACGTTAGTTTTAAGAACTAGGTTTCTCTAAGTTTTTTATATATGGTGGATTATCTAGTTATCTAAAACATATCCAAAAATAATTGATACTCACTTTGTAATTTTAGAAATATCAATATTTTGTGACTGTCTACCTCTCACCAGTTTCGTCTGTCTTAAAACAATTAGTTGCGTCACCAGTAACTTTATATATTCGAACTGGGTTTCTTTGAGATTTTTTTTCAACAAATTTATTTTGTGCATATCCTATGATCATTGATTTCCATCTTATGACTCTCTTGAGGCATTGTTTCAATCAGTTTGTGTGCCCTATCTATGCTTTCACATTTGCATTGTTGGCAGCTTCTAAACCCCTCTCAACAAATTTATTTTGTGCTGATCCTATCATTTTCATGTAGTTAAAATGGGGTAGATTTGATGAAGATGTTAGATCTATAGGAATGTTTTGCTGTTATGTGTTCCTTTCCTCTCAAGCTAACCTTAGAACAAGGTTCTTTTATTGTAGCTACAGGTTTTTGTATCTTGTGATTCTAACCAGTGTAAGAGATTTATATCATTCTAATATTCTAGGCATTTAGTCTTCCTTACATAGTGATATATAATTTTATTTACATAATTGACTAGCTTATTAATGAAATCTACATTTGTGTAAATAGTGGTTTAGTGAATTTTGTAGCTATTGGTATAGCATTCATGTGTTATGGTTATTAATACTCCATTGTATGATTTCAATAGTGGTGATAGTCTCTCACTATGATAAGAGTTGCATCTAAGTAATTGTTGTGTTTTAATATGTATGCCTTAGGGTTAATTACATGTTGATCAGAATTATTTTTAGTTAAACAAAACTAAAATAAGTTGTGGGATCTATTGTTAAATTATTGTTACTTGTGGGCACTTATATATCATATGATCACAGTAGTTAGAATATTAGTGTCCTACATTATAGAGATAGATTCACTTTGTGTTTACTAGATGATTAATCATGGTTGGATTAATGTTACATTATTTAAGAACTATAATTTAATGCATCATGTTATATGTTGCATTTGTGGTATTATAATTGACTTATTGTTGAAGGATCTTGGTTTGGTCTATTAGACGATGTTGTGCATTTGAGAGTGAATGTCAATGTGGGACTTTTGTGTTACAGTGATGTCTAGTGTCTGTGTCTTTGGGAAAGTTGATTCTAGAGGTCAAGAGTGATATTTGTGTGTATGATTCTAGTGATTACATAATATTTCTAATGGTTGAATATGTATTGGTTTTATGTGATGTTGACTTCTCTTTGTTTATGGTTCATGTGATTATGACGAATGTGCAAGAGGGATAATGCCTTGCTTAGTATATATATTCTTGTAGATATGTCTTGAATCCATGTTGTAGAGTTCTTCTTGAAGGTTGTGGTTCATTATTATGTTGAGCCTATTTTAAAATACTATGTTGGTTTATGTAAAAGATTGAGTTTTGGAGCAAGATGACCCATCCCTTGCTCTAGATACATTTTGTTGAGATTTGTATGCAAGAAGGTAAATGCCTTGCATGGTATATGGATACTTGTTGTTATGTCTTGCTTGATGGATAGGGTCTTCTAGATGTAGGAAGGGGAGTGGCTTTCAATGTGGGGCCAGTGCCCAAAGTGGCTTCCTGAGTAACCCATTGGAAGTTGTTAATCTAGTGATAATATAATAAATAAATTTGGAGGGTTGGGGAGTTTTCACACTAAACAAGATAAGTGGATGCCTCACTTATGGCTCAAGTGCTCATTTAGGCTTGAGATGGGATGAGAAGGCCATGGTTAGCAAGATCAACTTCCTTATCCTCACAAAAGAAATGTTGTTTCCACATGTGTCACCCTATGGGGCCAGTGCCTAGAGAGAGGTCACCGGGAAAACCATAGATGGGGGCCACATTTTAGTTAGAGATAGCCTAGAAAACCCATGCTAGGACCATTCGATGACACTCTCCCTACTGCATTCTAGCATTCCCTCTTGTTGTTCATCTCTATGTTGTTTGACTACCTCTGGAAGTTTTGTTAAGTGTGGAAGGGATGTTTATGTTGCTTGTGTTGTCTTGTTGAATTGTGTTGTACTTGAGTCATGTGTAGTCCTTGCACCTATTAGTCTTCTATCTTCTTGTCAGTTGTTGTTGTGCAACCTTATGTTATCTCCTAGCACGGAGGGGTAGACCTTAGGGTTCCACATGGGGGGGGTGGTAGTGCTATTTTCTCCATTGGTTCTCCCTTGTTGCTGTCATGTGCAAGAAGAATGGATCTTGTGATGCTGATTCCAAATTATGTTCCAGATTGAAGAGGCAGCTATTTATTCTCTTGTGCTAGTTTTGTGTATTAGATTTATCATATTATAAGTATTCCAATGTAATTTAGAAAGTGATAGTGTGAATGATGTAATGATGTACCCTATGTATGGAAATTGTATATGTACTTGTAGTTCTAATTATATGATCTTGTTGATTTCTCATTCAATGTTATTTCATGAAAATGTATGTGCTCTCACATGTGAAGCAATAGATTAGAATTGAATTATTGATGTTAGTTAATTATTGATCCTGTAAATAGTTTAGTAAGTAATGCATCTGTGGAAACCTTAGAGGACAAGATAGTTTAATGATATGTATGGATGTGTTTTAATTTACTCTGTTATTTCTATATCTTTAAAAAAAATTGTCCTTTTTGTTAGCTTATTTGTGTTGTCCTCTATGGTTTCCTGGCGGGGTGTTACACAATCTGCAACTTGATGGATGCTCTTGTAGGATGATTCGACAATATTGTTAACCTGCACAATCATATCACTATAATACTTGTCTCATTCTTTGAATGGATCAAATATAATCTTTACTCTGTAGTCAAATTGGGTTACCTTGATTTTGAAATCCCATCTCCCAATTTCACCATTGATTCATTGCTTCACTTGAGCGTCGGTTATTAGTTATAGTGCTTGTAGTATTGTGTGAATGTGAGCTTGAACCATGTGTTCCTGATGCATTCTCAGTGATCTCTATCTGTCATTCTTCTTGAAAGTTATAATTTTATCTTTGAAAACTCATTATCTCTTAACCTGGTCTACCTTGTGAGGGTAATTCTTCAGGCTCCAATAGAAGCTTATTCTAGTTCGATTCTCCTCACTGTACCCATAGGAACTGTCGACCCTAAAATAATTGATTTGCAAGATGCCCTACCAAAACACGTAATTTTTCTCTGTATTGTGTAACCTTGTCCATCCCCAGCGATACCTTGCTTTTTGCCAAAGTTTTGATTTGTCTCTCTTTGTAGATACTGAGCACCCAAATCAGTTCTTTTGCTGAAGATTTGAGATAAAACATGACTCCTCTAGTTAGCTAAATGATGGTGGTTTTGCTTGAACTATGAAACCATCGCCCTATTTGCACCCTCATGTTTCCTCTATGCTGATATTTTTTTTAAACTCTCATATCTCTGTAATTAAATTCCTCCTTGGTCATTGTCAGAGGTGGGCAATATAGGACAGCTAAATCATGGTGGTTGTAGGTTAGTAATTTTATAGTAACCTTCTTTTCTAGGTTATGTATATCAGCAATAGTCTAAAGCAAACACCTCGTTCTATGGAGACACCAGGTAGTGTTGATACCTATGTTTTAGGATTCTAGTTACCAATTTAAAAATTCTAAATTTTCATTATTGCTTAGTGTCGCTCATCCCTCCAAACTAGGATAGGCCATTAAGATTTTTTATATAGTTTCTTAGTTATATAATCATTTCAATATGGAGAGCTTAAGAAATTACATGGCTAAATATAAGTTACCTTAGTAAAATTTGGCTCTATTAGCCACATCTAGTTTGGACTTATAGAAAATTAGTATTGTTTCTCCATGCTAGACATTGGTTTATAATGATTTTCTTCTAAGTATGCTACCTAACTAGTTAGAATAAGGTATTGAATAGAATAGAAAATTTGGTATTACTAAAGTAATTTAACTTAGGATGATTTATTTTAAGTCTAGAGCCCAATTCTATTATTATTTTTCTTTTTGGGTGAGGTGTTATTAAGTTTAATGATTTGGTGTTAAGATTTTGTAATAAAATAAAATTAATGGGTTGACTACTATTGGAAAAAGGTGTTAGAGTATAATATAATTTATCTAATCAAAATATATCCTTTCCTATTGATGTCTTTATCATTTACCTCTTTTCGTAATGGTTGAAATTAAGTTAATCTTGAGTCAACTAAGGAGTTCAAATGGTTCCTTAAAATTGTTTTCGTATTAATGAAATGTGTCATCATATTATTTTAATGTTGTTTAACTATTATTCTTTCACGAGTAGGTTTTTAGTGCCTTTTGAAATTATGAGCATTGTTTATTCTATTAGTAGTTCATAATTGTCAAAAATACAAGTCTAAAGAAGTAAGTAGGATTGATTTGGAAATGTGTTGTAATAACCTTTTCATTGTAGTGGTTGCTCTAGAGGCTTGGGGTACTTTTGATCTATTGTAATGTGGAGAAGTTATGATGCCTCCTTTTGGTATGAGGTTTTGGTGATATTAATAAGAAAGTTTTTTGAATTGGGATTCAGTTATTGAGATTTATTTTCGTAATGATTTGATATGCAAGAGGACATATGCCTTGCAGAGCCTTTTCCATGTATGTCATTTTTGGTGTTTTTTTGTTTGATTGGCTTGCGGTGCTAGTTGTATGTAGGAGAGTGGCTTTCATGGTGGGGCCGGTGCCCAAAGTGGCTGCCTGGATAAGCCCATGGAAGTTGTAATCAAGTGACAACTTAATATTTTATCTAGGTGGATTGGGTAGTAATTGACATAACAAGATAAGTATGATTCCTCACCCATGCCTTGAGTGCTCTCATAGGCTAAGGATGGGATGAGAATGCCTGGTTGGCAAGGTCAGCCACCTTGTCTCCATGAGAGGATGTGTCAGCTTTGCATGTGTCACCCTATGGGGCCAGTGCCTAGAGAGAGGTTACCAGGGTAACCATAGATGGGGGCCAGTTTCCAGAGAGAGATAGCCTGGATAACCCATGCTAGGACCATGCAATGACACTCTCTCTACTGCAGTCTAGTTACTTCCTCTTTATCTTTTGTTATTGCCTCTGGAGTACTATCTTGTCTTGATGATTTGTGTTGATTTTGCATTTGTTTGTTTGTAATCCTTTGAGTTAGTGGAACCTCATTGTTATCTCTTAGCTTAGGGAGTGGACCTCAGGGTTCTACATGGTTGGGTGGAAGAGCTTAATCCATTGGATATTCTTGGTCATCTTGGTTCGTGATCACTACAGATGTGTTCCAGTTCTAGTATTGTACTTCCATTCGCAGAGCTGTATTCAACTTTCAGAATTGTATAATCTTGTTGTATATTGTTTATCGATGTAATCAGTCATGAAGCTTGTAATCATGTATTTGATCTTATGTAACTGTTCATATCTATAAATTGATAATGTAATTCTATTGTATCATAATGTATATTACTTTAGATGTTGTGAATTTATGTTTATCTGATGCAGTTATGTTCCCTATAGGTGTTAATGGCTCATCTTGTTTAATTATTGTAAATAGTGTTAATTATATGCTAGTGCATTTACTTGCTTAAAAAAAAAAATTTCTCTAATTTTAGCACCTGTTAGCCTAAATCTCTAGGGTTACATGACGGGGCATCACATTTGGTATCAAAGCCAAGTTTAAACACTGGGTACTCTGGTTATAACTAATCCCATTATGTGACCTAGTGCTTAGACTCTATAGATTAAATTCTTTTCCGTATTTGTATTCCTTGTTTTGAATTCGTTCGTTGGAGGTATGTGTGTGTAGGAAGATGCCTAGGAGTCGAGGTAGATGTCAAGGTCAAGGTCAGTGTAGGGGTCATGGGAGAGGTGGTGGTGGTACACCGCCTTCCAGTTCTCCTCATGAGAGTGCCCATGAAGGTGGGGGACAGAATATGGAAGGTCAGGGTAAGCCTGAAGGAGCCCAGTTGTGATAGTTATTTGAAGAGGCCCTTACCCATTTAGCTCGTAGACAAGAAGTAGACCAGCTAGAAACTAGGGAAAGAGAGAGATCACCTAGGCAGAGAGAATTGACAGTTAGCAAGAGGCCATGTTAGCCAGTGATATGAGAGATCTTCTGAGGGCACACCCTCCCACCTTTGATGGAGCTAGTAGTGGTCTGGAGGTAGAGACTTGGTTATTAGATATAGGTAGGTGTTTCACCATGCATCTATATGGTAGCAACACCAAGGCTAGATGTGCTATTCTGCATCTTAGAGGTTTTGCTTTGACTTGGTGGCATTTAGAGGAGCAAAAGTTGCACTTGGATATTAGCACTATTTCTTGGGAATTGTTCTTAGAGAGATTCAAAGCTTGTTTTATGTCTAACCATTGGAGGCAGCGTCGTGTAGATGACTTCCATGAGCTGAGAATGATGGCCATGTTAGTTGAGCAATATGAGCACAGATTCTATGAGCTCAAGTAGTATACAGGCATCGGTGATGATGAGACTATGTTAGTGTAGCATTTTACTAGGGGCTTGAATGCCGAGATCAATGGAGGGGTTCATGTCTTTGAACCTAAGACTATGGAGGTAGCCATGGAGAAATCCCGGTTAGTGGAGAATCTGGGGATGGCACTTGGAGGGCATACAGGTGTGCATATTGGTAGTACACCCTCTATAGGTGTTGGTGGTCGGTCTTAGATAGACAACTCTTCAAGAGACCATCATGCACCTGCCAGGGGTGAGTAGCAACAACAACAGTGTTCTCAGTCACAACCAAGGAATACTCAGCCTGATCAAGGTAATAGATCTCAGAATAGGAAGGACCGGTCTTGGTAGCATAATAAGTGCAATCGCTTTGATCAGCCAGCTCAGAGTACACAGTCTACAGTAAATAGAGATAACTTTCAGCAATCTAATGCTTCTTTGGGTGGCAGAGGTTTCAGTAGAGGCACTGGATGTTAGTCTTGTGGACAATAGGGCCATATAGCTAAGCAGTGTCCAAAAAGGAATGCTTTAGGATTTGGTCAAAGGTTGGTAGCTTCAGAGCCAACCGTTGGTGATGCAGGGAGGTCTCATAGAGTGTTTGCAGTGAATGAGCATCACCAGGCAGAGCATCAAGGGACAACCTTGGAGGCCGCAGGTATGGGATGGACAACTTTCTTTGGAGATTGTACATGAGCTGCAGCATTAGGAGTAGACCCTCAGGGGTAGAGATGTGATGCAGGTCAGGGTCTAGTAGGATCCTAATGATGACACTTCTTCTACTTGGGAGGATGTTTCTAGTATGCGGGAGTTATACCCTTACTTTTTTGTAGGATTCTAGGAGTAAGCTTGATTCCAGGGGGGAGGATGTAATGCCCCTTGATTTGGGCTTGTGAAAGTTGTTAGTTCTTTTATTGTATTTAGACAGTTCTGAGACATTTGGTGGTTAGACTTATGGTTTATGCTTACTATGTGCATGATGGACTATGATTGACTAATGTGGTTATTAACATATGCTACGAGCAGTGTGATGACATTATTGATATTATAGTTTATGTTGTATTTTGGCATGATTAGATGATGGATAATTGATTATGCAAAATAATGTTATGATGCTTTTGAATGTTATCTGATTGTTAAATAGAAATCGTTATGTTTACTGTCATGTTTTAAAGCAAGGACATGGTAGTATTACTCATTTCAAGCACCCCACTATGCTACAACTTGTTGACTCGGCGTGTTTGTTATATTTGCATATGCCCGTATACAACCTATTGTTTTGATGCAGGTTGCAAGTACCAGGCATCGACTCCACCTAACTTATCAGGTCTGAGCATGCCCTTGCACCAATGGATAATGTTGATGGGAGATAACATAGGTTTTTCCTTAGGTCAGTTTTTGTTTTCAATTTATGTTGTGAGTCTAGATGTCACTCTATGGTCCTTACCTTGGGCTTGGTCGTCATTGTTATACAATTGTCTTTGTTTGGTTTTGCTAGTTTCAGTCTTGTGATTTGGTTGAAAATGAATTTATTATGATAATAATAATGTTATTATTCTACTAGATATAATAGTGGTTATTGTTGGGAATTAAGGTGTCTCAACCTTGGTAATTCTCTACATTTGTAATGTTTATGTTTATTTTTTAACTGCCTATGTTGTACATATTTGGAAATTCCATATTGTCATGTTGTGGGATGTGGTACGGTGATGTGTCAATCCTACATGGAATATGACAACTTGTTATTTTGTCCTCACATGAGGAGATAGGCATCCCACTTAGTGGTAGGAATATTCTGCCATGTGTCAGCATCTTCTATGTTGTGTAAGGAATGTTTGACCGAAATGATTATGACAGATTCCTATGATGAATCTATGACATGTAAGAGTCAGAAATAAAAGGTTGTAAGATAGGTAATGACATGTGTCATGAAGCATCTTTGAATAAGGCATATTTGGGTACCCCAAGGTGGAATATGACATGTTGTAAGAGAATATTCTATTTATATCATGTGTATGTCAGATTCTCTTATAGCTCTAAGTTGTAACCGCTATGACAGATTCTATGATAGTCGTAAGTGTCATAAGAGCATTTGTCATAGCCCATTTTGGAAATAGGTGACCTCTTTGGGATGGGAGTTGTGGACAAGTGTCAAACACATTCTACAATGTTGACCAAGTGTCCCTAGGCATGGGTTTTGGTCTAAGATGCCATGTTGGATGCCCATTCCAAGAGACATCCAATATTGCCTTGTATTTCCTTTATATATAGGTGCTTAGAGATGGAGTTTGTATCACAGGTTCATAGGTACTGTTATGCTACCAGATTGACTCAAGACATAAGTGTCAAAGACTATTGAAGCTTGCATTGCAAGTGTATTGTAAACAATCTTTCAGATTTTTTAATACATTTTGTAGGTTTCTGAGTGTGGGGTTTTTCACCCGATAAGGGTTTTTTGCACCGTAATTCTTTGTCTCTCTTCTTTTGTCTACTTTCTGGCTCTTGTGTTTTGCTACAATATCTCATGTTAATGGTTTTACATCGCTGTAACAGTTAGGATAAATTTAAATTTGCATAGCTCTCTCCTCATTAGATTAATGTAGGAAGTGTTTTCCGCATACCTAGCTTCCTTTCAGTTGGTATCAGAGCTTGCTCACCTTTGGTCCTAGTTGTTTGGTAGAGGTTTTTGAGCTAATCTTAGGTTGAGTGGGAGTCTGTCCAGAGCATTCTATATCTTATTGCAGCAAGGAGATGGTAGGCACATCAGGAAGGCTTGAAGTAGAGAAGTTCAATGGTAGTAATTTCGAGCTGTGGAAGCTCAAGATGGAAGACATGTTAGTTGACCGAGACCTTTGGGATAGTGTGAATGGAACTAAACTAGTTGCAATGTCACAAGCTCATTGGGATCTCAAGGATCAGAAGGCTAAGGGTCTCATAAGACTTAGTCTTGCCAATTCCATGCTGTTAAATGTCCATGAGGAGACTACTGCAAAACTACTTTGGAAGAAGTTGGGGGATGTGTATCAAGCCAAATCCCTAGTTAATAAATGTTTTCTGAGAAAGAAGTTGCATTCTCTTCAAATGGAGGACGGAGGATCTATTGCTAAACATATGAATGCTTTCAACATGCTGGTTTCACAATTGACATCTATTGGTGTAAAGATGGACGAGGAGGATCGGTGTATGACCCTGCTTTGTTCTCTATTGGACTCATAAGATCATCTTGTCATGGCAATCGGAAGCACCACATCCACATTCAAAACGGAAGAAGTGGTTTCTTCACTATTGTTTGAAGAGATGTGGAGATAGTCTTTTGAAGCAGCCAAAGAGGCCCTTACAGTTCGTGGAAGACCCAGAGAGAAAGGGAAGAAGAAGGACAAGAAAGCTGAGAAGGGTAGATCCAAATCCCTTGTGAGACCCAAATGTCCTGGAAAGTCCAAGGCACTTTGTTGGAACTGTGGAAAGACCAGGCATTTCTGAAAGGAATGCAAAGAGGAGAAGAAGAAAAAGAAGAAAGCTCCTAATTCAGATTCTGACAAGTCACAAGATGATGGTGATGCTTTCATTGCTGCCCTGGCAACCCATGCATCTGATGATGTGTGGCTAATTGACTCTAGTGCATCATTCCACATGACCTTGCATTGAGACTGGTTCACTAAGTATGAGGAGTTTGATGGTGGAAAGGTGTATCTGGGTGACGACTCTCATCTGAAGATCATTGGTCATGGAAGAGTCTCTATCTGATTCCCTGATGGTCGAGTGAAGGGGATCTCTGGGGTTATGCACATCCCAGGCTTAGCATGGAATCTACTTTCTATAAGTAGTTTGAATGATGTAGGTGTGTAGGTTGTCTTTTCTAAAGATGGATGCAAGATGACTAGAGGATCCATGGTGCTTGCTAAGGGTACTCTGAGAGGTACTCTATTTCAACTGGTAGCATGCATTGCACAATGCAATAGTTATTTTGACTCAAGGAAGAGGGTAGTAGTCACTTCATCCCCACCATCTGAATTAGCAATGAAGAAATCTATTGTTTCTAATCTTGATGGTTGTAATCATGCATTGGAAGTTAAACTTCCTGTAGAAAAGACAATGTTATGGCATAAGAGATTTAGCCACATTGGTGAGAAGGGTCTACGTACCTTGAAGAATAAGAACCTCATTGAGGGGTTAGATGATTGTAATCTTGAGTTTAACTTTTGCGAACATTGTATTTATGGAAAACAAAACTGTGTTCAGTTTTACTTGAGTTCTCATAAGTCTTCTGGTGTGTTGGATCTTATTCATTCTGATGTGTTTGGTCCTATTAATGTTCCTTCATTATCAAAATCTATATAATTTGTATCTTTTATAGATGATTACTATAGAAGGACATGGATTTATTTTCTTAGAAGCAAATCTAAAGTCTATAGCAAGTTTAAGGAGTTTAAAGCCTTTGTTGAAAATCAGACTGGTAAAAAGATTAAATGCTTGAGAATTGAAAACAATGGTGAGTTTTGTTCTATAGAAGTCGATAAGTATTGCAAGGAACTTGGGATTAAAAGGCACAAGACAACTCCATACACCCCACAAAAAAATGGAGTTGCAGAGAGGATGAACAGGACACTAATGGAGAAGGCTAGGGGTATGCTTAGTGGAGCTAGTCTAGAACAAAAGTTTTGGGCTAAAGCTATTGCCACTACTTGCTATCTGGTAAACAGATCTCCTACATCAACTCTTGTTGGAAAAACACCCATGGAGGTGTGGTCTGGTAGAAAGCCTCCAATAAGGCATCTTCATATTTTTGGCTATGAGGCATATGCACATGTGCCTAGGGAGAAGCGGTCAAAGTTGGAAAACAAAGTTGTTAAGTGTATCTTCATTGGCTATGGTGTTGGTGTGAAAGGATACAAGCTTTGGGATCTCATGGATGAAAAGGTGTTGCATAGCAAAAGTGTCATCTTCAAAGAACTTACACCTTCTTCCACTATTTTGTAGCCAGAAGAAAAAGAAAAGAAAGAGGATGTTGTTCAGTTTCCTCTCACTGCTGAGAAGACTGAACAGAAAGACAATGTTGGACCTAATGATGAGGAGATCTCTAGAAGCTCTGAAAGCTCATAAGAAGAAGCTGAACCTCAACCTCGGCTCTTGAGGAGGTCTACATGGATAAGAAAGCAACCTGAAAGGTTTGGTTTTACATTACTTGATTCTAGTTGTGCTTATGCTTTGATTACTAACAGTGATGAACCTAGAACTATATCAGAGGCTTTGGATATGAAGGATGCAGGTTCCTGGAAGGAGGCCATGGAGCCAGAGATGGCTTCTTTGGAAAAGAATCAAACTTGGGACTTGGTTCCTTTGCCTCCTAGATAGAAACCCATTAGATGCAAATGGTGTTCAAGAAGAAAATTGGTGCAGATGGTAGTGTTGAGAAGTATAAGGCCAGATTGGTTGTGAAGGGGTATTCACAAGTGGAGGGTATAGATTATGCTAAGATCTTCTCTCCCGTTGTAAAGCTGACATCCATTCGATTCCTGTTGTCTCTCGTAGTAGCTTATGACTTGGAGGTAGAACAGATGAATGTCAAGACAACTTTCCTTCGTGGTGATTTGGAGGAAGAAATCTACATGTCACAGCTAGAGCATTACATGGTGAAAGGTAAAGAAAATTTGGTTTGCAAACTTAAAAAGTCTTTGTATTGTTTGAAGCAATCCCCTAGGAGATGGTGCTTGAAGTTTGATGCCTTTGTGTTGTCAACTAGATTTGTGAGATCGAAATTGGATCATTGTGTGTATTATAAATTTGATGGTGATCATATTCTCATTGTTGAACTGTATGTTGATGATATGTTGCTCATTGGGAAGGGTAAGAATATGATATCTGATTTTAAATCTCAGTTGTTGGAATAGTTTGAAATGAAAGATTTAGGGGCAGCTAGGTACATTCTAGGAATACAAATCAGAAGAGACAGAACCAATATAAAACTTTGCTTAAGCCAGAGTAAGTATGTGAAGACTGTGTTGGACAGATTTAGCATGGCAGATTGTAGACCATTATGTGTTCCCGTTTCTTTGGGGATAAAGTTGTCTGTTGAGGATTGTCCAAAATCATCTAGTGAGGTGGAGGACATGAGAAAAGTACTTTATGCTAGTGCCATTGGTAGTTTGATGTATGCTATGGTCTCCACAAGACCAGACATTTCCCAAGCAGTGGGAGTCCTTAGTCGATTCATGGCTAATCCATTGGGATGTAGTTAAGTGAGTGTTTAGATATTTGAGGGGTACTTCTGAGTATTCCATTTGCTATCATGGTAATGTTTCAAGACCTCCATATTCTATTGATATTCATGGATTTGTGGATTCAGATTAGGCAGGTGACATTGACAGCAGGAGATCCACCAGTGCTTATGTTTTTACACTGTTCGGTGGTGCTATTAGTTGGATGAGTAAGTGATAACCTTTTGTTTCTTTGTCCATGACAGAAGCTGAGTATATGGTAGAAACTCATGCTTGTAAGGAAGCCATTTGGCTTAAGAGATTGTGTTCTGATCTTGGTGTTGATGCATGTTAGATCATGATCAATTGTGATAGTCAGAGTGCAATTTGCCTTGCAAAGAATCCAACTTTCCATGCTAGAACCAAGCACATTGATGTTCATTTTCACTTCGTGAGGGACATGGTTGAGGATGGAAAGGCAAATTTGGAGAAGGTAGATACTTTGAAGAATGTTGCAAATGCATTGACGAAACTAGTGAGCATAGAGAAGTTCAGATGGTGTTCGGAGTCTATCGGCCTCTCAGCCTATAGCAGTTAAATCATATTTTACTATTGGCTCTTACAAGGTGTTCAATAAGTGGGAGAATGTTAGGAATTAAGGTTTCTCAACCTTGGTAATTCTCTGCATTTGTAATGTTTATATTTATTTTTTAATTGCCTATGTTGTAAATATTTGGAAATTCCATATTGTCATGTTGTTGGATGTGGCATGGTGATGTGTCAATCCTACATGGAATATGACAACTTGTTATTTTTTCCTCGCATGAGGAGATAGGCATCCCACTTAGTGGTAGGAGTATTCTGCCATGTGTTGGTATCTTCTATGTTGTGTAAGGAATGTTTGACCAAAACGGTTATGACAGATTCCTATGATGAATCTATGACATGTAAGAGTTAGAAATAGAAGGTTGTAAGATAGGTAATGACATGTTTCATGAAGCATCTTTGAATAAGGCATATTTGGACACCCCAAGGTGGAATATGACATGTTGTAAGAGAATATGCTATTTATAGCATGTGTATGATAGATTCTCTTATAGCTGTAAGTTGTAACTACTATGACAGATTCTATGATGGTCGTAAGTGTTGTAAGAGCATCTGTGATAGCTTATTTTGGAAATAGGCGACCTCTTTGGGATGGGAGCTATGGGCAAGTGTCAAACACATTTGACAATGTTGACCAAGTGTCCCTAGGTGTGGGTTTTGGTCCAAGATGCCATGTTGGATGCCCATTCCAAGATAGGTCCAATATTGCCTTGTATTTCCTTTATATACAAGTGCTTGGAGATGGAGTTTGTATCACAGGTTCACAGGTACTGTTATGCTACTGGATTGACTCCAGACACGAGTGTCAAAAACTATTGAAGCTTGCATTGCAAGTGTATTGTAAATATTCTTTCAGATTTGTTAATACATTATGCAGGTTTCTGAGTGTGGGGTTTTTCACCTGATAAAGGTTTTCCCCACCATAAATCTTTGTCTCTCTTCTTCTATCTACTTTCTGGCTCTTGTGTTTTGCTGCAATATCTTGTGTTAATGGTTTAACATCTCTGTAATAGTTGGAATACATTTGAATTTGCATAGCCCTCTCCTCATTAGATTAGTGTAGGAAGTGTTTTATGCACACCTAGCTTCCTTTCAGTTATTAGTCGTTATGTAGCAATATGAATTTAGGAATATTATTTAAGTAAATTTTAATAAAGATTAAACTAATTATTTTAATGATTTAATAAGCTTTGTGTCATAAGTATTTAATATCATTTTATTAAAATAGTAAATGGTAATTCAAAAATAATATTAGTCGATAATTTATTTCATGTGAGTTGTCGTATAAGATTTCAATCTTGGAAAATCTCTCTAGAAAGTAAAAAATTAATTGCTTTCAGGGTAGTGGGATTTTCTATAATGGATTTGTGGTAATGGAAATTTATCAGACTTGGCTATTTTTGTTCTGGCGGGTTTATTTGGAGGGGGAGTCATTCTAAGGAAGGAGACAAAAATTGGGAAAGGAAGAAAAAGTTCTAGAGAAGGATTCAATTTTGGAGCATGAGAAGTACAGGTATGTCAATATTGATGTATAGTTAAATTCTGTGAATTTTTTTATTCTTGCCTATGTTGTGCTCTAAGAAATTAGAATATTTTGTTGTGTAGTTTTCTCTTGAAGTTTTTTGGACTCTGAGTCTGAGTCATCTTCCTAAGCATCCTAGGAAATCGATCCATAATTCATTCTTCTTCAACTCTGTAGTTAAATCATTATAAGTAAACTCTGTAATCAATCTGCAAATTGATGTATTCTCTTGCAGGATGATTTGACAAAATTATTAAACTTCAAAATCATATCACTATAATACTTATCTCTTTCTTTGAAGGGATCAAATATAATCTTTACTCTGTAGTCAAATAAGGCATATGGATTCTTAGTTGAATTAGGTTACCTTGATTTTGAAATCCCATCTCCCAATTTCACCACCGATTCATTGCTTCACTTGAGAGTTGATTATTAGTTATAGTGTTTGTAGTACTATGGAAATGTGAGTTCAAACCATGTGTTCCTCATGCATTCTTAGTGATCTATGTCTATCATTCTCCTTGAAAGTTATAATCGAATCTTTTAAATTCATAGCAATCTCTTTGAAAACTCATTATCTCTTAACCTAGTCCACCTTGTGAGGGTAATTCTTCAGGCTCCAATAGAAGCTTATTCTGTTTCGGTGCTCCTCACCACGCCCATAGGAACTGTCAACCCTAAAATAATAGATTTGCAAGATGCCCTGCCAAAACATGCAATTTTCTCTATACTGTGTGACCTTGTCCATCCCCGGCGATACCTTGCTTTTTGGGCAAGTTTTGATTTGTCTCTCTCTATAGATGTTGAGCGCCCAAATCAGTTCTTCAACTGAAGATTTGAGATAAAAACATGACTCCTCTAGTTAGCTAAACGGTGGTGGTTTTGCTTGAACTATGAAACCCTCGCCCTATTTGCGCCCTCATGTTTCCTCTATGCCAATTTTTTTTTTTAAACTCTCATATCTTTGCAATTGAATTCCTCCTTGGTCACTGTTAGAGGTGGGAAATATAGGACAACTGAGTCATGGTGGTTGTAGGTTTGTAATTTCTTAGTAACCTTCTTTTCTGGGTTATCTATATCAACGATAGTCTAAAGCAAACACCTCATTTTGTGGAGACATCGGGTAGTGTAGATAGCTATGTTTTAGGATTCTAGTTACCAATTTAAAAGACTGAATTTTCATTATTGTTCAATGTCCCTCATCCTGCCAGATTAGGATAGGCCATTGATATTTTTTAGATAGTTTGTTTGTTATATAATCATTTCCATATGAACAGCTTAAGAAATTAGATGGCTAAATATAAGTTATCCTAGTAAAATTTGGCTCTATTGGCCACATCTAGTTTGGACTTATAGAAAATTAGTACTCTTTCTCCATGTTAGACATTGGTATATAATGATTTTCTTCTAAGTATGCTACCTAACTAGTTAGAATAAGGTATTAAATACCATAGAATATCTAGCATTACTAAAGTAATTTAACTTAGGATGATTTATTTTAAGTCTAGAGCCCAATTCTATTATTTTTTTTCTTTTTGGGTGAGGTGTTATTAAGTTTAATGATTTGGTTTTAAGATTTTGTAATAAAATAAAATTATTGGGTTGACATCTATTAGAAGAAGGTGTTAGAGTATAATATAATTTATCTAATCAAAATATATCCTTGCCTATTGATGTCTTTATCATTTACCTCTTTTCATAATGGTTGAAATTAAGTTAAATCTGGAGTCAAATAAGGAGTTCAAATAGTTCCTTAAAATTGTTGTCATATTGATGAAATCTATCATCGTATTATTCTAATGTTGTTTAACTATTATTCTTTCATGAGTAGGTTTTTAGTGCCTTTTGAAATTATGGGCATTGTTTATTCTATTAGTAGTTCATAATTGTTGAAAATACAAGTCTAAAGAAGTAAGTAGGATTGATTTGGAAATGTGTTGTAATAACCTTTTCATTGTAGTGGTTTCTCCAGAGGCTTAGGGTACTTTTGATCCACTGTAATGTGGAGAAGTTATAATGCCTCCTTTTGGTATGAGGTTTTGGTGATATTAATAAGAAAGTTTGTTGAACTAGGATTTGGTTATTGAGATTTATTTTCATAATGATTTGATATGCAAGAGGACATATGCCTTGCAGAGCCTTTTCCACGTATGTCATTTTTGGTGTTTTTTTGTTTGATTGGATTGGGGTGCTAGTTGTATGTAGGAGAGTGGCTTTCATGGTGGGGCTGATGCCCAAAGTGGTTGCTTAGATAACCCCATGGAAGTTGTAATCAATTGATAACTTAATAATTTATCTAGGTTGGTTGGGTAGTAATTCACATAACAAGATAAGTATGATGCCTCACCCATTCCTTGAGTGATCTCACATGCCTAGGATGGGATGGGAAGGCCTAGTTGGCAAGGTCAGTGTACTTGTCTCCATGAGAGGATGTGTTGACTCTGCATGTGTCACCCTATGGACCTGGTGCCTAGGGAGAGGCTTCCAGGGTAACCATAGATGGGGGCCGGTTTCTAGAGAGAGATAGCTTGGATAATTCATGCTAGGACCAGGTGATGACACTCTCCCTACTATAGTCTAGTTACTTCCTCTTTATCTTTTGTTGTTAGCTCTGGAGTACTGTCTTGTCTTGATAATCTATTTTGTCTATGTCAAGTTTGCATCTATTTGTTTGTAATCCTTTGATATAGTGGAACCTCATTGTTATCTCCTAGCTTAAGGGGTGGACCTCAGGGTTCCACATGGTTGGGTGGAAGAGATTAATCAATTGGATATTCTTGGTTGTCTTGGTTTGTGATCAATGCAGATGTGTTCCAATTCTAGTATTTTACTTGCATCTGCAGAGCTGTATTATACTTTTAGAATTGTATAATCTTGTTGTATATTGTATAGCAATGTAAGCAGTCGTGAATCTTGCAATCATGTAATCATGTATTTGATCTTATGTAACTATTCATATATGTAAATGGATAATGTAATTCTGTTGTATCATAATGTATATTACTTGAGTTGTGAATTTATGTTTATCTGATGCAGTTATGTTCCCTAGAGGTGTTAGTGGCTCATCTTGTTTAATTATTGTAAAAAGTGTTAATTATATGCTAATGCATTTACTTGCTCCAAAAAAAAATATTTCTGTAATTTTAGCACCTATTAGCCTAACTCTCTAGGGTTACATGACAGGGCATCAGAATGATTGTTTTGTGTAAAAGTGTATGTATATCATTTCTCTTGTAATCATTTTAGAGATTCCACAGGTTGGTACCTCTCTTTATCTAGATTGGTGCTCAGTTCTGGGGATTGCAGTCTCCTTTGAGTTAGTGCCCATAAAAATTGTATTGGTTGGGGGATTGGTGTCTCCTGAAGGTTGTTGCCTTCAAGTCATTTTACGATAATCAATTGTCTTTGTCAAACTAGATTTGGACAATTGATCCAAGTAGCTTTCTCACCATGGTTTGTCACTTCTAGGGATTCCACATAAAATCTAGTGTTGTTTTCTCTTGTGTGGATGTGTGACTATGTTTATGTTTGCAAATTTTTACATAATTTGATTGATGCAGTAAAGATATTATTGTTGCAATAGGATTGAATTAAAAATTGGTATATGCTGATTTAGCCCACCTTTTAGTATATTTGTGTGTTCTAATGTTTAATTGGTATCAGAGCAAGGTTCTTTAGTGCAGCCTAACAACTAAATGTAGATCTTGGATTTGGACACATGGCTAGTTAGGAAGGATCGTCATCTAACAAAGAACGTCTCTTTGATAGATCTAATTATATTTTTTGGAGTATAAGGACGGAAGCCTATTTAACCTCTCTAGGGTATGATGATTGGAGATCTATGATTGATGGTTACATTGAACTTGTAACCCCTCCAATAGACTAGGCTAGTAAGAAGGCATGTGAAAATAATGCCAAGGCAAAGAATGCCATCTTGTGTGGTCTAACCAACACAAAGTTTGTCAAGGTAATGTAGTGCAAGACAACTAAAGACATATGGAAAAAGCTCCATAACCTATATGAAGGAGATGTTAAGGTAAAACAAGCCAAACTACAAACCTTCAAGGGTAAATTTGAAAATCTAAAGATGAAAGAAAAAGAGAACATAGCTGACTATCTACTTTGAATAGATGAATTTGTGAATGCAATTAGAGGTCTTGATGATGAGGTAAAGGATCCAATAATTGTTAAGAAGGTGATGAGATCACTCCCTCAAAGATATGACTCAAAGGTCTTAGCTATAGAAGAAGCTAGAGATTTAAATAAACTCAAAATGGATGAACTATTTGGCTCTCTCACTACCTATGAGATGAGAAATGCAATAATAGACACATTTGAAAAGGAAGTTGTTTTAAAGGCTACAAAGAAAGTAAAATCATCTAATCCAAGTAGTGGATCTAAGCACGAAGAGGCAAACTTTGTAAGAAAGATAAACAAGGGTTTGGGTAAGTACAAAGGTAAGTTGTCATTCCAGTGTTTCAAATGTGGTAAAATTGGACATTATGCATCTAAATGTCCTGTAATGCCCCGTCATGCAACCCTAGAGAGTTAAGTTTAAATAAAGTAATAAAAAGGCAGATTTTTTTTTAACATAATCAAAATAATGATAACAAAATCTAACATATTCTAAAAACAACCACAAATTAAACCTACTAGTTAAACTCACATCTCTAGGGATAAAATAACTGCATTATCAAAATTAAGAAATATTCAACAACATACATAACTCATTCAAATTATGATTAATTACATTACTACATTACTAATTACTAACATGATCTAACTAACAACCAAGGTTTATTCTAAATTAAAATGCACTAATGAATACACACACACGCACAATTTGTATTAACTACTCAAGAAATATTAGTACATAGCAATAATGATAATAACATAATGATAGAATAACCATTTACAAAATTTATCTTAGTAAACCTCAAGTCAAAAAATTAGAGTATATCAACATTCATCAAAAATGAAATGTAAGATACAAATGTTTCAATAAATTTATACACATTTACCAATACTGCCAGATAGTCATCGATTTACCAAGTGGAAAGGTACATCCTTACCTTCAGAGTCCTGCACGACATATAGATCTCAACTACACATCTAAATAAACATTAGTTCTACACGACTATTAATTACACAATATTCATTACATATAATGACAATCCTAAGGCCCTAAGGGACTAACCTAATGTCTCGAGGGCTCATGATGTCCTTGCCTACGTACGCATAGCACAAGGACTTCGTAGTTCAGGACTTGAACTTGTAACCACATGACAGTATCATAGAATTCAAACCTTCTAGAATATTATTCATATGACATCGATGCCTTCTCAAACTTGGATACACATTCAAATTTTGAACCATACATGAGGATAGTAGAAAATTGGGGTTTACCTATCTCATAACAATCTCATAAACTTTTCTATACATAAATAATCTTCTTCAAGCTAGTAAACAAGTTACCACTATACTAATCATGCAAGGTTAACAATAGATCTTCTTCTCAATGTAAACAATACATATTTCTCCAAGATAATTTGGTAATTGAGCATAGTAAGAAAATATTAGAATGCTATTACAATTTTGAGTAATTCAATCTTGTGGCCCTTTTTATTACTAAAATAAATGAAACACATTACTAAATCATGTCTAATAGATTTGATTTTCTATCTATAACAATAGTCTAATTGATAAAGTATTTAAATGAAAGTGTTTTTATGAGAGAGTAAAGATCCTAATGCCATACTCTATCGACAAAGATAAAATAAATCTAAAAAAATAAAACACTAAAAATAATATATAGATATTATAAAGATAATAGTAAAGATAATATTATCCTACTAAAAATCATTCACATATAGTATTGTTTATATTAGATCAAATGCACTAAGGATAAATATAAATACGAAAACATCATTACTCTATTTCAATTAAAAGTTTATTTCAATACAAGAAGAAAGCATGGACATTATCAACTAAAAATTTTATTTATATTTATTAACAAAACATATTCTTACGACAAAAAAAATTTGTTTACATATGCAAGAATATTCTTTCTATCTAAAATAAATTCTTTTAAAGATATTTCGAATAAATTCATATACTTATTAGACATAATCTTTCTATTTGAACAAACATGATAAATTCTATACATATCTTTCTTTACCTAACAAGATGAATTAAAATAATAACAAATCAAAGACAATAATTATAACTGATTTGATTCTTAAAGAGTGAGAATTTAGTTTCTAAGAAAAGAACATTTCTAATACAATGTCACTTGTCATTAAGAAATAATAAAGATAAAATAAATGATCTAAAACCTTCTATCTATATTATAAGTGAAAACAAAGATCTTTTAACTTTATTTTTCTAAATTCCAACAATGATACTACAACATTTAATGGAAGAATTTTATCAAGAAAAGATAAAGTAATGTTATCATTTCTTATTAAACTCAAGATTCCTAAAATAGATTTAAAACATGCCAACAATGCTATTCTAACAATTATAATTTACCAAGCATTACAATACAGACACTTATAAGTTCAAGCCTTCTATTAGCATTATTCACATAATTTCTAAGTATATTAATTTAAGATCACGAAAATATTCTTATTCAAGACATTTAATTTCTAATTTATTTTCACACTCATATTAGTAAAAAATATAGCAATTATTCATGCTAAAAAATATAATTATTTGTTTGAAGAAGTTAAATAAATAGATATAATTACTAATAAGGTTAATATTTCTTCCTCCATTATATAAGTTCTACCCAAATTATTTAACCAAGAAAATTTAAATTAATCTAAGTGAAATAAACCATTAATGAGAGAACCAGATTCATTTCATTTTCTTAACTAAAGTCATAACTATGAAAACAATTAACTTCTATTCTATTCTTAGTAAAAGATCTTTACAAGAATAATCATACACAAGAAAATAGCTATATCTTAATCTTTCTATTATTACTTATCTATAAATAATGCTATTACCTAATATTTAAATTGCACAATACATCATCTATAGTACTTATATAATTTCCAACCATCTAACCAAAATAAAATAGATAGGTATAACCTCTTCGTTCTTTTCCCATTTTAAAACTTACGTTTTATTATAACTATACATAAGTAATTAAGTACTAAATTTTACCTTAAAGCCTATATATATCTAAGGAGCTAATTACAACATCTAGAGGTCAATTTATAATATAATGATATGCAAACATATATATTCTAACATTATTCAATTAAATAATGTGACAAAGAAATTAAATTGAAATGATATTATGCTCCCTAATTCTTTAAATTAAATTAAGGCTTAATTCTTATCCATTTTCATTAATACTCAAGCTAACATATCACTTACATTATCTTCTAAGTTACTTTATAAATCATAATTCCTAAATCATAGTTTAGCTATTAACATTCATATACATTATTCCTTAAATATATATTTACTTGCCCTCCATATGATAATATTCTATTTTCTAGTTTGTCTCAAACTACAACTCAAAATTAAGAAAGATACTAAATAAAATAAAGGACGTTTAATAAGGGTGGCTTCAACATAAAACATTTAAGTTGATACAATTTTTGAAACTTTCTAATAAGGTAATTATATGCATATAAATAAGGGGTTTGGGTTGCAACGTTTAAAAGAAACTTCTAAATATTAATGAGAGACTTAAATAATAATGCTACCAAATAGTTGTACGGTCTCCATTAGAAGATTTCAAAATGCATGAATAGAAATCCATTTAAAGATATCTTACTTGGAGGTTAAGAAAAATCATGTCTTGATGTAGGACCTTTACAGAGGAGCTTAACATGTTAAAAAAAAATTAGAAAATAAATCTTATGATATGAGGTAAAAAAATCAAAAAACAAGTCTTATGATATGAGGTATGTGTGGCACTTACAGAGATGCCATTTTCATGGGATGTAATGATTACAGGAAAATACACAAAATGGATTTGAGATCTATTCAAACACAAACCTTTAGTAGACATTTCACAACTAGTGAGAGATGGTAGATAAAATATGGAGACTTAGACAAGGTAGGAGTAGTGTGAGGAAAACATCATACAAGGAATCCATAATATGTGTGTAAGGGATCTCTACAAATTCAATTGGTGATAGGAAGAAAAATTCCATTAGTGGTTTGAATTAGTGTCCTACGGATTTAGATATCTTCATGCAGACACTTAACAAGGAGGTACAAAATAGGCATGGAGAATGTTTGACAAGATGCCCCAAAAATTACAACTAATATAGGGCACAGACAGGGCATGATAAAATATCGTTAAGAGATGTCATCTACTGGAGTTTAATGTTTGTAGGATATGCACAAAATGGGTTATTCAAAAGGATTTAGATTTTTCATGCAAAAGGTATCAAATTGTTCAACAAAACCTCAAAAGAGGTCGACCCACATACATGGTCTACAAGTTAAAAAAAAACAATCTAGATTCAATTATCTTTCCTTATTTTCAATATCTATGCACAGTAGAAATGCAAACACACAAAGTTGTTCTTCAAGGAATTAGTGATAAAAAGGAAAGTAATGGTCAAAGAGAAGTTCTATCAATAAAATAGAGATCACAAGAATCATATATTTTTCTTCCATTAAATCAATCATGGATATAAGTTTGGAAAATACTTATAATATTCATTAAAACTTCCTGGAATAAGGCACTGATAATTGAATAATAAAAATGAGCCAAAAGTTTTATGTAAAACAAATATAAACATCCTTGGAATATGTGTTTTCTTACCTTAATATATTTTCCTCCAAACTGCATCTTTCACCATTCTTATCTTCCAAATTCCATTTCTTTCTTCCTGTAATAAAAGATCTCCCCAAATCATTGATTTTTTTTTAACTGATTTGTAGCACCTGTCCCCCCATAACAACCAAGATTTAGGCCATTTATTACACCTTCTCCACCACCCTTCTTAAAACCATAGGGTACCTTTTGAAGAGTATAGGTTTCAAACATAAAATAGAAAAGAGCAATTAATGCCCATAAATTAGTTGCCCTTATGAAATAGTCGCTTCCCTCATGAGACCTAAATTAGATACAATGATGGATTCGAAGAATCTTTCCGGGAAGATATTCAAAACTAATGCAGTTAGTGAATTCACCACAACTAATAACAATTAGATAAAAGTTTATTCTAAATTAGTTAAAATGCAAATGCAATTTATTTTATTTCTATGAAAATGAATAACCCACATCAATTAAATAATCCAACTGAATAACCCAAATGTCAAACATACCTGACACAACCAAAGTGAATATGGAGGGGCACTACATCTTGCCCCCCTAAAGCTTGACTTACTCCTGGAAGTCACAACTAGAGTAGAGCATAACATGTTAGTACCAACCTCGAAGTTGATTCATATCATAAAATAATGTATACTAGTCTACCTATGGAAAGAGGTTTATCTCATATACTCCATTTCAACATACTTTACCCTTCTACTTTTCAATGTCTCAATAGTAACACAATGACAACTTGCATTTTAAAAAAAAAAGATTCCCTAATAACTAAACCACTCAAAATCCTTACAAGTTAGCATTGACACTCAATCAGTTTCTTCAGGGTAAAAAAAATAAATTGCACCATTTTAATCCTAACTAACAGAAATTCTCATATCATAAAGTATTCAATTTCAAATACACCACCATTGCAATTCCTCTTCCATGCTGCTATTAAGAAATCAATAGATCAGAATACTACATTTTATTAAAATATTAACATATTTATAAACATAAAACACACATTTTCCATTAAATATCCAGCATTTATAAGTACAACATTTTACTTTAATCATTTTACAACACTGAATCTCATAACATATTCCACCAAAGATCATGATTTATCACCTTTTGAAGAATACAAACACAATTTATCATACATTCTTCACATACACACCAATTCACCTCACTGGAAATCACATCACAGGGCTACACCAGGGTCCATCTAGTTACTGGAAAATAATACACTAATCCATGATACATAATCCATGACCCAAGAGTTAAATCCATCTCACATAATCCATACCTAACACTCAATGACTTGTTGGTGCTAGGCACACTCATAGGGTAAGACCATCCAAATAAGCCACAATGACCTCTCTCTTGTTGTATAAGGTGGTTAGCCTCCAAGAGATAGTCATCACACATAGGTGGGTAGTGGGTCCTAGTTGTATAACAGCCTCACATATCCCCATCCTCAAGGTTCCCTGCATCCGCTTCCTTGTAGACACTCATGAAGTTTGCCTCATACATCCTTGGAGAGGAATCACAATACAAAACATGGCTGACATTGAAAACAATAAGGATCAAGTCAGAAAGAAAGATTTGATTAAAATTCAATTTCAACAATAAAGTGAGAAATGCATGCAAATACAACACTAAATCAAATGTAACCACGAGGATTACTTGCAAATAAGATCACAAGGTGTGGCTAAACCATCACAATCAAATAGAAACAAAGTGTCAGCCTTCACAATCAATAGAAAATCATTAATAAACATAGAGAAAGTCTAAAATCTTCAAAATTGCACTATACAACACTATGTGACTAGATACTAGCCACCAAATGAGGAAGGAGGGAACAACGTCAGGTTATAGTAGTAGCCCTCATGTGTTGTGGAGCAAGGACGCCATCTACATGGCTCAAAGTGTACTCCTCAGCTACACCCTACATCACATCGTCATGTGGCATGGACTAGCCAAGTGGCCCACACACTCCTTGGTTGCCTTAATGGAATGTGCCCGTCGGCCACATCCCATATTGCATCTCAGTGCGACATGGTCATACGCTAGCTGGAGAAGGCACATACTAGCCGTATACTGCATAGCAGTGTGTATGTGGCTCCGCAGAAGTAAGCACACGTAGAACACACCCCGCATAATGACACCTCATGGAAAAGGCACACGCAGGTACTCGTCGTAGCCAGAGGTATACATGGCTAGGACATACCCATATGCTAACCGACCCAACCACTATCGAAAACAAACATGAGAATCCCTCTACAAGTGTGTGAGGCCCTATTACACTCATCACACATGTAAGCTATAACACAATCTCATAATGCACCTTCACATGTCTAAGTACGTGGCATCATGTCGTTGAGTCCAGCTTGCTACCATCAGCAACACAACATCATCACTAATATTATGTCAGAATATTAGTGGGGTGTGGCATCGTACCTATTGCATCATGTCAAAACATGTGCAAATATGGGATCTGTCTCAACATGGGTAACAAATCTCCCTCCACATGCTGGACCTCAAAATATACATGGGACACGTGGTCTCCCTTGGGTTATCCATGCAGATCCTAGACCCTAGCCCTTAAGTGACGACTCATGTCATCACATAGTTCTAGTTGGGTTGTCCATCCATGTCCTAGACCCTGGGCCCCAACTGACAACTCATGTGGCATATCATACCTTTCATGAAGACAAGGTAAATAGTCATCCAAGAAATACCATCTAGATGCTCAAGAACTGTGGGGATTAGGCTAGCACATATGGATCAAGTACCCTGATCCATCATAAGGGGAAGTAGTGAGTATGTTTCCTTAGGTTCGATTGAGTGACGGACCACTCTGCGCCATCATAAGTGTACGATGCACACTCCACTCAAGGAACTTTGTGGCTGCTACTATCCCCTTCACAGACTGAGGAACTAGAGAACCAAAAGAAGAGAATCTATGAATCTAACTTTTGGCTACTCTTTTATATATATATATTTTTTCAACCACACAAGGGTTGGCCTTCAATCGGGTAACAAACATACAAACACACATAATGGTATGGTTAATTCCACACCTAAAATACACATATTCCCCATGGATGGGTACCTAGTATCACCATCCCATAGGCACACAAAGAAAGTATGGCATATTCACAACACTCAATCAATGCATAGTTACTAGTTTCTCACATTTACAAGGGAAGATTTACATTTACATACATAATTTTCATTACTACCATAAGTACATTTATTTCCATAACCAATGTGATTCCCTTTGCAAAATCATAACATTACTTGCTATCCCCTTCCCTTCCATTTTTTTTTCCACTCTACTTTTCTACATATCACACAATGTTGAATCTCAATATCATGATCATCTATCCGATACATCAATCTAGATATTTATATTAAACCATGTTATCCAACATAAGAGTTCCTATCACATGCATAAAAAGAATTACTATAAATAAACATGGGTGACAACCTTCACCATACATCCCAGTGCTGCAATCTCGCTCTAATACCAAATGTAATGCCCCGTCATGCAACCCTAGAGAGTTAAGTTCAACTAAAGCAATAAAAAGGTAGAATTTTTTTTTATTTTTTAACATATTCTGAAAACAACCACAAATTAAACCTACTAGTTAAACTCACATCTCTAGGGATAACATAACTACATTATCAAAATTAAGTAATATTCAGCAACATACATAACTCATTCAAATTATGATTAATTACATGACTACATTAATAATTACTAACATGATCTAACTAACCGCCAAGGTTTGTTCTAAATTTAAATGCACTAATGAATACACACATGCACAATTTGTATTACCTACTCAAGAAATCTAAGTACATAGCAATAATGATATTAACATGATGATAGAATAATAATTTACAAAATTTATCTTAGTAAACCTCAAGTCAAAAAATTAGAGTATATCAACATTCATCGAAAATGAAATGTAAGATACAAATGTTTCAATAAATTTATACACATTAATACACATTTACCAATACTGCCAGATAGTCATCGATTTGCCAAGTGGAAAGGTACATCCTTAGCTTTAGAGTCTTGCATGACATATAGATCTCAACTACACATCTAAAGAAACATTAGTTCTACACAATTATTAATTACATAATATCAATTGCATATAATGACAATCCTAAGGCCATAAGGGGTTGACCTAATGTCTCGAGGGCTCATGATGGCCTTGCCTATGTACGCATAGCACAGAGACTTCATAGTTCAGGACTTGAACTTGTAACCACATGATGGTATCATACAATTCAAACCTTCTAGAATATTATTCATATGACATCGATGCCTTCTCAAACTTGGATACACATTCAAATTTTGAACCATACATGAGGATAGTAGAAAATTGGGGTTTACCTATCTCATAACAATCTCATAAACTTGGGTTTAATGATAAAATTCATCTCCTCATCTGGATGGCTGTCTCTTCTGCCAAATTTTCTATCTTGGTTAATGGGATTTTTAGGGGTTTCTTCTCCTCCTCATGTGGACTCCAGCAGGGGGATCCCCTTTCTCCTTACTTGTTTATCATCACAGCTGAGGCTCTTGGGAGATTCATTCAAGCTAACGTGGTCTCTAAGCATCTTGTGGGCATTAAACCTACTTCCTCCCTTGCCCCTATGTCTGTATAGTAATTTGTTGATGATACCCTTCTTTTTGGCATCTCTTTGGTGATTGAAGCCCGGAGATGGAAGAATATTTTAAACCTTTATGCCATTGCCTCTGGGCAAAACATCAATTTCCAAAAGAGTAATGTGTATTTTTTCAATACTCCCACTACTCTCCGGCAAAAAATCATACATATTCTGGATTGTGCTAAAGATATTCTTCCTACTGTCTATCTGGGTCTCCCCTTTACGGTTAAAGAAGTTTCTCCAAATTTCTGGAATAACCTTTTGGAAAGAACTCAACAGAAACTGATTGGTTGGAAAGGAAAAGTCCTCAGTAGTGCTGGTAAATTGCAGCTTCTTTGGGCCTCCTTGCAAGGTATACCCACCTATTTCCTCTCTCTTTTTAAAATTCCTACTTTGTTTGCTGCCAAGTTGGAATAGATTCAAAGAAAATTTTTATGGACGGGAGCTGAAGATAAACAACGGATGTCCCTGGTCAGCTGGGATATGTGTCTTCCTAAATCCCATGGAGGTCTCAATATTAGAACTATATGGAGTATGAATAAAGCCCTGCTCTCTAAAATTAATTGGAACCTGATTTATCATCATAAAGATTGGGGAGACATCATGCAAGCCAAATATTTGCATGACATTGATTGGTCTAACTTCCTCCATAAAGAAGGTGTTCCTAAGGGATCAGTCATCTGGAACAAAATGTTGAAATCTAGAAATCTGCTCATGCAAGGGATCAGATGGAAGTTGGGTAATGGTATGGGTATCAAGTTTTGGATTGATATTTGGCTAAAAGATAAGGCTCTCATCTCTTAGAAAGATTTGGGAGAGATTGCTAGCATTGCTACTCAGTTCTTTGGCAATAAGGTCAGTGATTATATGTCAACCAATAATGGTCACAGGAGTTGGAGAACTTTGTTGGATTGCTGTCCCCATCGCCCTGATCTCACCCCTAAAGCTCAGAGGGTTCAAAAGTTGATTCAGGAAGTCAGAATTCCTCTCTTTCCTCGTGAAGATGAGCAATTTTGGTGGCTAGATAAGAACGACCAATTCTCTGTTAAGTTTGCCTATCACTTATTGGTCCTTGAGATTCATAAAAAGGATATATGGAGAAAAGTGTGGAATCACAAACTGATCCTGAAAATTAACATGTTCTGGTGGGCCTCTATTCATAACAAAATTATGACACAAGATAATTTGCAAAAGAGAGGTTTCACTCTGGCCAACAGATGCTGTCTATGCTATGAAAAGGAGGAAACAGTTTCTCATTTATTCTTTCACTGTGAATTTGCTAGGGACATTTGGAGCCTCATCCTCAGCAATTTTGGTATTCAGTGGGCTTGCAATTCTGATATTCAGGAAGTTATTAACAATTGGTATCCTCCCTTCTCCCATCCCTGGCTTGTTGAGTTATGGAACCAAACTCTGCCGTGCCTGACCTGGACTTTGTGGAAAGAGTGCAACCATCAGATTTTTAGGGATACTGCTAGAGATGCCTCTCAGGTCTCTCATACTTTCATGAAGACTCTCTTGGAGAGTGTCACTACGGCCCATATCCGCACTGTTGTGAAACCTCTGACCCAGGAGGAAGAACAAATTGCAGTAAACTGGAGGATTCTCAATCATATTCTTGCTTATAACAATACTAAATTATTACAGAGACTCAACACTAGATGGAAGCCTCCGATTTCCAACTGGATGAGGCTCAATTTTGATGGGGCTTCTAAGTTTGATGGTACTGCTAGCGGGGGCGAGATCATCTGAGATGTTAAAGGGAGGATGTTTGCTGTCTATTCTGGAGGTCTGGGCTATCACAGCAATAACTATGCGGAGGCTATGGCTCTTCTTTGGGGGCTTAAATTGGCCATATCACTTGGTATTAGGAATTTGGAGATTCAGGGTGATTCTAAAATAGTTATTGATGCCATTACTAAAGTGTCAAATGTTGGCATTCAGTTGAAAGACGTTATTAGGGATATTCAATTTCTCTTGTAGAGGATTACTAATGTGCAGATCTCACATATTTACCATGAGGGTAACAGAGTTGCTGACGCCTGTGCTAAACTTGGGCAGCGATATTCAAATTGGAGTGTTTGGCGTCAATTTGATCATCTTTCTTTAACTCTTAAGAATCTCATTCTTAAAGACGTGGCTGGGTCTGGATGAGTTAGATGTGTTCGAAAGCCATCTCATACTGTCAGCACCTTGGGAGGGGGCTGACGTGTCTTTTGAAGTACAAGTCCTCTCGTCCTTTCTCTACTGTCAAATCCACTCATTTTTCTCATAAGGTGAGCCGATGGCTAGATCGTCATGGCCTGTGCCAGATAATTATGGTTAAGCATGGGATTGGGGTTTGTAAGGCTTCCCATTATTATGAGTTTGTGTGTGATGTTATTATTAGCCTTGTTAATATTAGTAATTCTCCTGTTAAGACGACTGAGGAGACTGAGGGTTTCTGTGGCATGCGATGTAATTCCGCTATGGGAGGAGACAGAATTCGAACTGAGCCCATCTCGTGCTATGAATTCAAAGACAATCTGGTAGCTTGGCATTACTACAAAGAGGGCAGGATTAGCCCTTATTTAGAGAGGCTTAATGGGTACAATGAAGCTCTTTTTGAACAATTTGTGCAGTCTTGGCAGAACAGATGGGTTTCGGTGGGTGGAATCAGATTTGAAGTTTCTGAATGCGTGATCACTTTGGCCACTGGTATGTCTACTCAGGGCTTGAAGCTGCAATGAAAAACTAAAATCATGAACCTCTCCAATTAGTAGCTCTTCCTTGGGGTTGGCAAAGAATTAGTCCCTTACCAGGGCGGTTTTGACAGAGCCAAGTTGCCGGAGCCGTGGGATGCTATGTGTTTTATCCTCATGAAGTATTTCACCCACGAGGGGTGCTTTACCAAGTTTTATAGCTACCATCTCCCCCTGTTAAATCATTTCCGTCGCAATGCTAAAATTAGTTTTTTGTTTTATTTGTTTTCCTCCCTGGAGCATTCCGTCCTTAGGGTTTGGGCGAAATTGGCTAAAAACACTACTATGAAGCCTATCCCTCTTCACGAGAGCCTCATTCTCTATTTGTATAATCATCATCTTGCCCTCGAACCCTCCAAAACCATTCCCACTAATAGTGGGGACGGGGAGCCCTACTCAAACCCTAAGAATATTCTTGATGTTACTGAACCCAGGCCCTCCCCTGTTCCTATCAAAACTGTTGAAGTCTCCTCTTGCACGCCTGTGGATAATCCTGTTGATACCCCAGGCCCTACTGCCTCTAAGAAGGGTAAAAAGTAGAAGGTTGCTGGTGATAAGAGCACTAGGAAGGCAGTAGTTGGGACCCCCAAAACCCTTAGTAGGACCTCGGTGGGACAGAAAAAAGATTATTCGATGAAGATTTGTAGGGAGGGGCTTTCCTCTAGTGTTCGGCAGTCAGGGCGTATTGCAGGCAAACCGGCTCCTTCAACAAAGCTCATTGACTATTCTGAGAGTGGCTTGGATGAATCCACCTAGGGAGAGGACGACAGGGATGTGGAGATTCAGGACATTTCTAGTGATGATGAAGACAAGCAGGAGATGCATGATACAGGGGCTACCACGGAGGAGGCTGCTGACTCTACTAGAAATGCTGACACAGTGGATGCCATGTTTGTGGAAGAGGCTGAGGATGCTATGGAGACTGATGATGGTCTGGGGGCTGATCTTGCAAGTCTACGCGATCACATTGCGAAGTTGGAGCAGAATTTCTCCATTGTGCTTAGGACCTCTATACTCCTCAACCTCTCTGTGCTGAAGAATCTGGGGTTCACTGTTAATACTGACAGTGATGATCTGGATAAAAAATTGGATGATATTATTAAATCTATGGTCTAGAAAGGAGAGTTGTTGTCTCCTTAGTGTTTGTTGCTTTACTGCTGATACTTTGTTTCTCAATTTTTGGACTTTCATCTTAGCGGCTAGTTTTGTTGGTTTTGCTGGTATTTTGTTATGGTTGTATATGCTATTTCTAGATTAAAGCACTGTTGATGCTTGCTACCTTCGGGCCTCTCTATTTTTTGTAAGGGTTCGGCCCCTTGTTTAGCTGCCTTATATTATCAAAAACAATCTCATAAACTTTTCTATACATAAATGGTCTTCTTCAAGCTAGTAAACAAGTTACCACTATAATAATCATGCAAGGTTAACAATAGATCTTCTTCTCAATGTAAACAATACTTATTTCTCCAAGATAATTTGGTAATTGAGCATAGTAAGAAAGTATTAGAACGCTATTACAATTTTGAGTAATTCAATCTTGTGGTCCTTTTTATTACTAAAACAAATGAAACACATTACTAAATCATATCTAATAGATGTGATTTTCTATCTATAACAATAGTCTAATGGATAAAGTATTTAAATGAAAGTATTTTCATGAGAGAGTAAAGATCTTAATGTCATACTCTATTAGCAAAGATAAAATAAATCTAAAAAAATAAAACACTAAAAATAATATATAGATATTATAAAGATAATAGTAAAGATAATATAATCCTACTAAAAATTGTTCACACATACTATTGTTTCTATTAGGTCAAATGCACTAAGGATAAATATAAATACGAAAACATCATTACTCTATTTTAGTTACAAGTTTATTTCAATACAAGAAGAAAGCATGAACATTATCAACTAAGAATTTTATTTATATTTATTAACAAAACATATTCTTACCACAAAATAAATTTGTTTACATATGCAAGAATATTCTTTCTATCTAAAATAAATTCTTTTAAAGATATTTCAAACAAATTCATATACTTATTAGACATAATCTTTCTATTCGAACAAACATGATAAATTCTTTAAATATCTTTCTTTACTTAACAAGATGAATTAAAATAATAACAAATCAAAGACAATAATTATAACTAATTTGATTCTTAAAGAGTGAGAATTTAGTTTCTCATAAAAGAACATTTCTAATACAATGTCACTTGTCATTAAGAAATATTAAGGATAAAATAAATGATCTAAACCCTTCCATCTAAATTAGAAGTGAAAACAAAGATCTTTTAACTTTATTTTTCTAAATTCCAACAATGATATTACAACATTTAATGGAAGAATTTTATCAAGAAAAGATAAAGTAATGTTATCAATTCTTATTAAACTCAAGATTCTTAAAATAGATATAAAACATGCCAACAATCCTATTCTAACAATTATAATTTAGCAAGCATTACAATACAGACTTATAAGTTCAAGCCTTCTATTAGCATTATTCACATAATTTCTAAGTATATTAATTTAGGAACACGAAAATATTCTTATTCAAGGCATTTACTTTCTAATTTATTTTCACACTCATATTAGTAAACAAATCTTCTAAACTAATTTCCAAATTTCAATATTAGTAACTTTGAACATTGATAAGATAGCTATTATTCATGCTAACAAATATATTTATTTGATTGAAGAAGTTAAATAAATAGATATAATTACTAATAAGGTTAATATTTCTTCCTCCATTATATAAGTTCTACCCAAATTATTTAACCAAGAAACTTTAAATTAATCTAAGTGAAATAAACCATTAATGAGAGAACCAGATTCATTTCATTTTCTTAACTAAAGTCATAACTAAGAAAACAATTAACTTCTATTCTATTCTTAGTAAAAGATCTTTACAAGAATAATCATACACAAGAAAATAGCTATATCTTAATCTTTCTATTATTACTTATCTATAAATAATGCTATTACCTAATATTTAAATTGCACAATACGTCATCTATAGTACTTATATAATTTCCAACCATCTAACCAAAATAAAATAGATAGGTATAACCTCTTGGTTCTTTTTCCATTTTAAAACTTACATTTTATTATAACTATACATAAGTAATTAAGTACTAAATTTTACCTTAAAGCCTATATATATTTGAGGAGCTAATTACAACATCTAGAGGTCAATTTATAATATAATGATATGCAAACCTATATATTCTAACATTATTCAATTAAATAATGTGACAAAGAAATTAAATTGAAATGATAGTATGCTCCCTAATTCTTTAAATTAAATTAAGGCTTAAATCTTATCCATTTTAATTAATACTCAAGTTAACATATCACTTACATTATCTTCTAAGTTACTTTCTAAATCATACTTCCTAAACCATAGTTTAGCTATTAACATTCATATACATTATTCCTTAAATATATATTTACTTGCCCTCCATATGGTAATATTATATTTTCTAGTTTCTCTCAAACTGCAACTCAAAATTAAGAAAGATACTAAATCAAATAAAGGACATTTAATAGGGGTGACTTCAACATAAAAGGAATAAGTTGATACAATTTTTGAAACTTTCTAATAAGGTAATTATATGCATATAAATAAGGGGCTTGGGTTGCAAGGTTTAAAAGAGACTACTAAATACTAATGAGAGATTTAAATAATAATGCTTCCAAATAGTTGTATGGTCTCAATTGGAAGATTTCAAAATGCATGAATAGAAATCCATTTGAAGATATCTTACTTGCATGTTAAGAAAAATCATTTCTGGATGTAGCACCTTTACAAAGGAACTTAACATCTTAAAAAAAAAATTAGAAAATAAATCTTATGATATGAGGTATGAGTGGCACTCACAGAGATGCCATTTTCATGGGATGTAATGATTGCAAGAAAATACACAAAATGACTTTGAGATCTTTTCAAACACAAACCTTCAGCATACGTTTCACAATTAGTGAGAGATGGTGTAACGCCCACCTTGTACACCTCAAAGAAATACACATTTATGCTACATGAAATAGAAATTTTTTTTTTTAAAATGTTTAAGATAACAAATAATGTTAACATAACTAACTACGAAATATTGTCTAAGGACACAAGGCTGCATTACTTTACAAACCAACTAACATAATTTAACATTCATCAGTAACTGATCTAAATCAAATGCATAATTGAATAACTGATTCATATTCATTACATATCGCTAGATAATACAATCTACATGATCAAAACATAACTGAAATGCTTTCCTTACACATAGGTACATCATGACATCATTACATTGCCATTTCCAGACTACATCAGAGTCTCATACATTATGATTGATCTGTTACACAAATCTGGTACAAGATTATACACATATATCTTCACCAACTGGGACAAGTACAACTGGAACAAATCTTTTTCTGCATATGATCTTGACAAGAATAACCAATGGATAAAATAGCTCTTCCACCCGACCATGTGGAACCCTAAGGTCCACCCCCTGAGCTAGGAGTTAACATGAGGTCCCAAACAATAACAGTCAAGTAGACAAAAGACAAACAAGAACAAAGGACGACCAAACGCCAATACAGCATGTGGCAATAACATAAACAACACAACACAACTTAACTTCCAGAGACAACACTTAACATATGTGGAGAGACCAAACAAGGAATGCTGGGTTGTAGTAGGGAGAGTGTCATCGCATGGTCCTAACATAGGTTATCCTGATAGCCTCTCACTAGGCGCCGGCCCCATAGGGTGACACATGCGGAATCGACCTTCATTTCATGAGGACAAGGAAGTCAATCATGCCAACCAGGCCTTTTCTACCCATCCTTAGTCTATACAAGCACTACAGGCCATGGGAGAGGAATCCATTAATCTTGTTTAGTGTGAATTCTACCCTTAACCCCCTAGTTCATTTTAGGTTATCACCTGATTAATCTACTTCCAACGGGTTATCCTGACTGCCACTTTGGGCGCCGGCCCCACGTTGAAAGCCACTCTCCTTCCTAACACCTAGTAAACCTTAACCATCATACAAGGCATTATAACATAACTCATACATATTCACTGCAAGGCATAAACCCTCTTGCATTACAAACAGAATCATAACACCAATTGTTATCCATCGCCTATAGCATTACAACATTTTACACTTTTATAGATATCAGGTCTCTCCAACAACAATTACGACAAAACGGATACAAGATAGTCACAACTGGTTAAATATCTCATCCAGAGAATTTTATATAACAAAACGCATAATCAACTTAGTCAATACTCCATTATACTTCATACTAAATTTGAATCACATAATCATTATAACATCACAAATACAAAAAACATCCATCCACACTATGACAAACTAAGCCTCTAGAATTTCAAGTTTGACCACTCTCAATTTGACTCTTTACGACAATAGAAATACTTAACTCACACAGTACAATTCAGATTCTAGAAATTAAACACTAAAATTCCTGCTTGGCTCATAAATAACTTTGTAATGAAATCAACAATGAATTACATCATCTCTTTAAATCAAACTAGTTGATTTTACAATAAATACAACAATTATACTAATACATTACAATTAAATTATCTAAATATTCTACATTTGTTTCTAAATATAGATTATAAAACACAAGTATAACAAATTTTACACTGATTATCTTACCTTTCCAACGTTGGATTAAGTACTAAAATAATACCTTATAACTATACGGCAATACAACGAGGACAAAGGTCCATCCATCAACAATGAACATCAATGTTTTCGTTTTCCTCTAAGTTTTACCCTAATATGGTCCTTCAAATATTCTTGACCTCAATCAGATAACAGTTTAATATGCTTGGATTTCTTCGTCATAACGATGTCTCTGAAATGTTTTAATCAAAGATGATTTAAATATGTCTAAGGAGAAGATCGGGACTGGTCATTCTCACGCCGTACAAACTTGATAGATGTATCAACTATATTAATATAAGAGTGGTAGCTATTAACTATGTCCAAGAGATGTGTCAACCATATTAATATAAGACTGGTAGCTATTAATTATGTCCAAGAGCAAACTACCAGTTATCTACCATGGATATCATGAACACCAATGAGGGAAGGTTGTTACTACGCTGAACACTGTTTGATGGTTCACAACGCAAGTGCAGAGTAATTGCCGTAATTTGACTTGTCTCCTCTCATAGATGCTAAGATTTTCAGATACAGACAGAAGCTTAGAAACATGCAACTTTGTCCACTCTACAAAGCAAAAATATGTTCTGAAAGATATCATCTTCATCCATTCTATTGATGGGCCCTTGCAAGAGAATAAAATGTGGATCTTGAGTTTTGAATTGAATTGAATTGTCTTCCAATATTGGTTTCTCAACTCGGAAGTTGAAAATGTATAAATGTGAATCTCAAGTTTTGAAACATAATATTTGGTCTTTTCAGTACAGTTATCGTCAAACATCTATGGCTGCATTTCACAGAGAAGCCTTTGGGAGAGCATAAGAATAAGCTCGTAATCTAAACTGGTCCTTTTCTGTTGTATTCCCTCCAGATCATATTCATACTCGTGTATATTTGAAGTGCCCACCAAACCCATTAATCATGTCATTCAGTACACTATAAATGAAAGTTCAAAAATACCTAGGATAAGGAATCCTATCTACCCAAGCTCTGTAGCTATTGACTAATGCCATTTATTATCCTTTCAAATCATAGATCAGATCCACATGATAGATCAAAACCGCAACAGTTGGGATCAAGCCCACGATGCTCAAAATCGATCTGCAATGTTTCCTGTGTGAAATCAGAATCTAGATAGTCATTCTACCTAGGCAATTATATTTTGACAATGGTAAATCAATTTAACAGAGCATCAGCATTATATCTCTATCATCGATAATAACACTGCTGGTAATCAAATGAAGTTGAGCTTTTCACACAGATTTAGCCTCGTCCAACATGCTGGAAAGCCGCCAATTCAGACGCAATCCTCACCATATTCTTCATACTATCAATGTATTCAAACCACTTGAGTAACAGTAGTCAGTATCCCTGAAATCCAAAGATAGGCAATAACTTCACAGTCACTCCCAGTCCTAAACTTGTGGGATTTAAGTACCGTTTTCCTTAACTCCTTGTGGTTGTAAATCTCTCCATTCACAGTAACAACTATTGTTTTGTCCTCGTTATATAATGGTTGATCCCCAGATGTTGGATCCACTATGGCCAGTCTCTGGTGCGCAAGAAAATAAATCAATGATTAATTATTCAAATGTCGGCCAAGTCTAAGCAGTAATTCAATTAAATCAAGGCTCAACAAATAGTCAAAGATCCACTGTAACAATAACGACAATAGAGTCCTGGAGGCCTGATGGGCTCTCAAAGTAAATTTGCTTGACTTCTCCACCTATCTCATCATATAAAATTCAAACATATAAAATTCTCGACGGCCCACAAAGATATTATGGCTAACTACTACAGCCCAAAAACAAACTGATTCATCCCAAATCTTCATTGGAAAAAACCCTACAATGTTCCATTTATCTTGGCTACAATCATATTCTAAGAATTCCATCTCAGAAAAGCAATACACGCACCCAAATGCACTTAATAAATGTTCACCGTTGAATCTATTCTTCATGGTTTTTCACCTTCTGGTGTAGGAATCAAAAACCTCAAAACTGGACCAACCCATCCGATAAAACTTATTGTCAGTAAAAGCAACATTATGGACCTGCATTTTGGTGTTCATGTCAGGGTGAATATCCCATGTGTTCTCCTCCACATTGTAAACTGAAGCCCTCTTAAAGAGCGGCTTACCAAAACTGTTATACCATCCACCCAGATAAACTAGTCCCCCGTGCTCACCTGCTGCGGTGCCAAAATCACACCGCCATATGGATCTGAAATATTTGATGATACAATGCTTTAATGGGATTCACTCCACCTTGATGTTGTTATACTGCCCCATTGTGATCTGCGGAAATGCAGATATGTATACACGATTTCCTTTGAAAAATCATTCCGTCAAAATCGATGAATTCTTCTTCAACAGGAAGCAGCTATCTTCTTTACCTGGAACCCACGATATGGTGGAGTCTTCTATAAAAATCAAAGTCTTCGATAGGATATCTGCTCCTCTATGACTCTTCTACAAATTTTTGTATCTTCAGATGTTATTCACAAGCCAAAACATGAATCAAGTAGCTAACATCTTAGTGTTATTTGGGGCCCACGCTTCCCCTACAAATGCGGACCGACTCCCATCATTGGTGATCTAGTCATTGTATATACGCCTTTTGTAGGAGCTGAACTCTTGTACTGCGAAGAGTAGAAATTGACACGCGTGGGCAAAGAAGGAACATGCTTGCATGTAGAATAACCCTTGGTTAAACTCTGGCCAGGGGATTTCAAATGCCTTCATTGGGTTTAATTCTTGCTTCTCAGTAACTGCATGAAAATTGTTTTTAAAAGAAAACGTCGAACTAAATAGAAGTGTGTCCCAGATAGTTAAAACAACCAAACGTCTCAAAGAATAGATTAATTGCAGTTTTATAAGCAATGTAAGAACCTAATATGGTGAATTTTCAACGATATACCCAGATCGCTATTTTTCCGGGGCTAATAAAAGAAGTTGAACTAATAAAACCAGGTGCATCTAGCCGAGAAGGAGCTGCGAACTACAAGGATTGAAAAGATTACAGTATATATGTGAAATGGTTGAGTTCCAAGGCAGCGATCCACATAATTAACTCATTTAGATCTGCGCTCAGCCAAAATGGCGATCACAAGGGATGTTTGCAGGATATAACAAAGTGAAAGAAAAATAGATCAACCCTCCAAACATTGCGATAATGATAAACCTACCTATGTTGACGGACATGGTTAATGAACGCAATGATTTGCCAACCTGGAATGAGATAACATTTCATGGAAAGGGTCTATTGCATGATACTCGCTTTTAACTGTGAGTACAGATTGCACACTCGATCCATACATTGCTGCCAATTCCAAATCAATTACTAATGATGGCAGTCCCGAATGGATGCTGAGTTAAATGTCTGAGAGGATACGAAATTGCAGAACCAAAACATGACTGAATCTGTGCAAGAAGTTTAGCAAGAGGGATCTGAGAGATCTTAGGGAAATGTTACCTTGGATCTTCAAACCCTATCAATCATACGCTGGTCTGAGATTACTTAAAGGAGGAATTGCCGAGTTACATCCCCAATGATATGACGAAGACCATCGAAATGAATGATTGCTGGGATGACATAATCATTTGGCAAATACAGAGGAAGGAATACAATTGAACAATGAATTCCTTGAGCAGAAAATGATTTAAAACCCTAAGAGATATTACTGTTTACACGTAGAGAATACAGTCTACAAAATGAGCAACGGGTCTAGGATTTGGTGGTGAAAACTCAGAATACAAACCGATTGCAGATTGGATCATATCTTTAAGCATAAATTTAACCCAAACAAAACATTTGGAAGATTAAACAACCAAGGACATTTGCAGATTCAGAAAGAGAAGCAGAGGAATAAATTAAACTTTTAATGGAACCTGGCTGCGATGCCGATTCGACAATTTCGTTTCAACTACTACAGTCCAAGCCTTTTCCTGATCTTCTTCACTTTTCTTCTACCTGCAATGCTGTCCCCTTTGCCTCAACAAGCCTTTTTTTTTATAACACAGCCCCTTCCTTCTTCCAAGGGACTCAGAACGTGATCCCATGCATCTCCCTCCTCTACTAATATTTTTATTTAATTTAATGATCCCAAAGAAGTTCTTTATTTATTTTATTGTATTTCATTTTTTAAATGAAAACACATAATTCCTGACAACATTTAATTATTTTACAGCCAACCAAGCATATTTTATTTAATAAAGTTATAACATTACAACAATCTATAATTGTACAACTATGTATTAATTTATTTTATTAATTTAGTTGTAAATCACTAATTACAACATAACTTACAACTATTTTATTTATTTAAATATTTATTATAAATAATATTATATTGAACAATACAAAATTTCTTACAACTTTGTTTAACAACAACACTTCTAATAAAATAATAATTTATTTATAATGATAATCGACAACTAACGACATTATGCTCATTTATCAACATTTATATTCTTTCATATAATGATTCTAATAAGAGCACAATGACACCTTACACACTTAGACACTTTCTAACCTAGTTAGACTCCAAGGTGCAATATTACTTGTCCGCAAATCATGATCGAATGACAGACAATGACCAAGAGAATAAACTGACAACCAGACCACACTGACATGGGACCTCACATTAACTCCAAACAACTAATCCATTTGCGAAGGCACGCTCAGACCTGTAATTAGGTGGAGTCGATGCCTAGTACCTGCATTCCTGCAACAACGCATAGTTAAACATTCAAGATATATATCCACATACAGTCCTATAGTGAATGGAAATCGCAGTGGTGTAGGGTACTCAAAAGAGAGTAATACAACACTGTTCCATTCACGTTTATGTATAAACAATTAACTATGTTGAACAAGGTATCTGATTACTAGTCAACAACATAAAGCATTCAATCCTCTTACAATCCAATATGTCCATACAACTTGTGAAAACATAAAATGTCAATAGTTAAAACTTCAACAGATGTCATCATAATCATGATCGAATAACACATGGAGCTGAATTAAAATAATTTATAACATCTAATATGTGCATCAAACTGTGATAACATGAAGTATTAGTGGTCAAGCATCATCCTAACATAGCTTCATTATCAGTTATCATAAAATAGAGTGTCCATCACCCAATAGAGTGTCATAGTGTCCCATCCTACTAGAAAAACCATCAGTCTAACAAACGACAAGGTGAGGGGCACTACATCCTCCCCCCCAGGATCAGGCTTACTCCTGGAAGCCTGCAACAATTATGGGTGAAATGCATTGAGTTTGGGCAGTTTTCACAACACTATGCAAACATGGGAGCACACACTGTGCATGAGATCTATTAACAAAAAAAAGTCTTAATATACTGACATTACACCTTTAGCAGCATGGTACCAAAATTTATCATTTTATAAGCACTATATTCATGGTTTAACACACATACACGAATTCAAATTACCAACATCTCAAGGCTACACAAGGATCCATCTGGACACCGGTAACTGACCTACTAAGGCATGACACAAAATCTATGAGCCAAGAGCCAACATCTATCTCGCACAATCCATACCACACACTCTGAGACTTAATGGTGCTAGGGCACACACACATGGTTAGACCATCCAAACAAGACAACAATGACCTAACTCCTACAGCAAAAATTAGTTAGCCTCCATGAAATAGTCCTAGCCTCAGATATCCCCATCCTCAAGGTTCCCTGTGTCTGCTTCCTCGTATACACTCACCAAGTCTGCCTCATACATCCTTGGAGAGGAATCACAATATGATACATGGCCGGCATCGAAAACAATAACGAGAAAATAGTTTGGCCACCAAAGTCATAAACAAATATCAAATAAGGATTAAATTTCTTCAATGAAACAAGAAATGCGCGCAGTTCAACACTAAATCAAATGTAACTATGAGGGTTACACAAAAATGAAGATCACAAGGTGTGGCTAAACCATCACAACCAAATATAAACAAAGTGCTGACCTTTTAATTAATAGAAAATTATAAAGAAAATACACATTTTTTTTTTTTTGAAGTTGCACTGTACAACACTGCGTGACTAGATACTAGCCACCGAACGAGGAAGAAGGAAACAACATCAGGTTATCCTCACTGCTTTATTCTATACCATAAGGACTCTACATAAGCACCGCAAAATCCAAGAATTCCTACTCCACAAGAGGGTGCACAAACATCAAGTCCTCTAAATGACAACTCCTTTAACTACAACCGAAGCTCCTTACGGATGGGATGATCATCGGGGAACACTTCTCCCCTAAACTCCCAAATGTTAACCATCACAACAAACAACTGACAATCTTGCCGCATACCTTTCTTCGACTGCATGGCAGAAATCAAGGGGATGGATCTCTACATGCCAACTACCTCTACCATGACCTCTAGGCACCTACCTACGTACACACCGCCAAGGGACACCCTCACGTTGTTAGGCAAGGATGACAAAAGGAAAGAAGTAAATCTTCAGAGTTTAAGAAACTAGGACAACATAATGGGACTATGCACACCCAGATTACCCAGTGTTTAAACTTGGCTCTGATACCAGATGTAACGCCTGCCTTGTACACCTCAAAGAAATACACATTTATGCTACATGAAACAGAATTTTTTTTTTTTTAAATGTTTAAGTAACAAATACTGTTAACATAACTAACTACAACATATTCCCTAAGGATACAAGGTTGCATTACTTTACAAACCAACTAACATAATTTAACATTCATCAGTAACTGATCTAAATCAAATGCATAATTGAATAACTGATTCATATTCATTACATATCGCCAGATAATACAATCTACATAATCAAAACATAACTGAAATGCTTTCCTTACACATAGGTACATCATGACATCATTACATTGCCATTTCCAGACTACATCAGAGTCTCATACATTATGATTGATATGTTACACAAATCTGGTACAAGATTATACACATATATCTTCACCAACTCGGACAAGTACAACTGGAACAAATCTTTTTCTGCATATGATCTTGACAAGAATAACCAATGGATAAAATAGCTCTTCCACCTGACCATGTGGAACCCTAAGGTCGACCCCCCGAGCTAGGAGTTAACATGAGGTCCCAAACAATAACAGTCAGGTAGACAAAAGACAAACAAGAACAAAGGATGACCAAATGCCAATACAGCACGTGGCAATAACATAAACAACACAGCACAACTTAACTTCTAGAGACAACACTTAACATATGTGGAGAGACCAAACAAGGAATGCTAGGTTGTAGTAGGGAGAGTGTCATCGCATGGTCCTAACATAGGTTATCCTGACAGCCTCTCACTAGGCGCCGGCCCCCATCTATGGTTATCCTTACAGCCTCTCACTAGGCGCCAGCCCCATAGGGTGACACATGCGGAATCGACCTTCCTTTCGTGAGGACAAGGAAGTCAATAATGCCAACCAGGCCTTCTCTACCCATCCTTAGTCTATACAAGCACTACAGGCCATGGGAGAGGAATCCATTAATCTTGTTTAGTGTGAATTCTACCCTTAACCCCCTAGTTCATTTTAGGTTATCACTTGATTAATCTACTTCCAACGGGTTATCCTGACTGCCACTTTGGGCACCGGCCAGACGTTGAAAGCCACTCTCCTTCCTAACACCTAGTAAACCTTAACCATCATACAAGGCATTATAACATTACTCATACATATTCACTGCAAGGCATAAACCCTCTTGCATTACAAACAGAATCATAACACCAATTGTTATCCATCGCCTATAGCATTACAACATTTTACACTTTTACAGATACCAGGTCTCTCCAACAACAATTACGACAAAACGGATACAAGATAGTCACAACTGGTTAAATATCTCATCCAGAGAATTTTATATCAGAAAACCCATAATCAACTTAGTCAATACTCCATTATACTTCATACTAAATTTGAATCACATAATCGTTATAACATCACAAATACAAAAAACATCCATCCACACTACAACAAACTAAGCCTCTGGAATTTCAAGTTTGACCACTCTCAATTTGACTCTTTACGACAATAGAAATACTTAACTCACATAGTACAATTCAGATTCTAGAAATTAAACACTAAAATTCCTTCTTGGCTCATAAATAACTTTGTAATGAAATCAACAATGAATTACATCATCTCTTTAAATCAAACTAATTGATTTCACAATAAATACAACAATTATACTAATACATTACAATTAAATTATCTAAATATTCTACATTTGTTTCTAAATATAGATTATAAAACACAAGTATAACAAATTTTACACTGATTATCTTACCTTTCCAACGTTGGATTAAGTACTAAAATAATACCTTATAACTATACGGCAATACAACGAGGACAAAGGTCCAACCATCAACAATGAACATCAATGTTTTCGTTTTCCTCTAAGTTTTACCCTAATACGGTCCTTCAAATATTCTTGACCTCAATCAGATAACAGTTTAATATGCTTGGATTTCTTTGTCATAACGATGTCTCTGAAATGTTTTAATCAAAGATGATTTAAATCTATCTAAGGAGAAGATCAGGACTGGTCATTCTCACGTCGTCCAAACTTGATAGATGTATCAACTATATTAATATAAGAGTGGTAGCTATTAACTATGTCCAAGAGATGTGTCAACCATATTAATATAAGACTGGTAGCTATTAATTATGTCCAAGAGCAAACTACCAGTTATCTACCATGGATATCATGAACGCCAATGAGGGAAGGTTGTTACTACGCTGAACACTGTTTAATGGTTCACAATGCAAGTGCAGAGTAATTGCCGTAATTTCACTTGTCTCCTCTCATAGATGTTAAGATTTTCAGATACAGACCGAAGCTTAGAAACATGCAACTTTGTCCACTCTACAAAGAAAAAATATGTTCTAAAAGATATCATCTTCATCCATTCTATTGATGGGCTCCTGTCACATGGAAAGCAAGCAACTGATGGGCCCTTGCAAGAGAATAAAATGTGGATCTTAAGTTTTGAATTGAATTGAATTGTCTTCCAATATTGGTTTCTCAACTCGAAAGTTGAAAATGTATAAATGTGAATCTCAAGTTTTGAAACATAATATTTGGTCTTTTTAGTACAGTTATCGTCAAACATCTATGGCTGCATTTCACAGAGAAGCCTTTGGGAGAGCATAAGAATAAGATCGTAATCTAAACTGGTCCTTTTCTGTTGTATTCCCTCCAGATCATATTCATACTCGTGTATATTTGAAGTGCCCACCAAACCCATTAATCATGTCATTCAGTACGCTATAAATGAAAGTTTGAAAATATCTAGGATAAGGAATCCTATCTACCCAAGCTCTATAGCTATTGACTAATGCCATTTATTAGCCTTTCAAATCACAAATCAGATCCACGTGATAGATTAAAACCGCAACAGTTGGGATCAAGCCCACGATGCTCAAAATCAATCTGCAATGTTTCCTGTGTGAAATCAGAATCTAGATAGTCATTCTACCCAGGAAATCATATTTTGACAATGGTAAATCAATTTAACAGAGCATCAGCATTATATCTCTATCATCGATAATAACACTGCTGGTAATCAAATGAAGTTGAGCTTTTCACACAGATTTAGCCTCGTCCAACATGCTGGAAAGCTGCCAATTCAGATGCAATCCTCACAATATTCTTCATACTATCAATGTATTCAAACCACCCGAGTAACAGTAGTCAGTATCCCTGAAATCCAAAGATAGGCAATAACTTCACAGTCACTCCCAGTCCTAAACTTGCGGGATTTAAGTATCGTTTTCCTTAACTCCTTGTGGTTGTAAATCTCTCCATTCATAGTAACAACTATTGTTTTGTCCTTGTTATATAATGGTTGATCCCCAGATGTTGGATCCACTATGGCCAGTCTCTGGTGTGCAAGAAAAAAAATCAACGATTAATTATTCAAATGTCGGCCAAGTCTAAGCAGTAATTCAATTAAATCAAGGCTCAACAAATAGTAAAAGATCCACTGTAACAACAAGGACAATAGGGTCCTGGAGGCCTGATGGGCTCTCAAAGTAAATTTGCTTGACTTCTCCACCTATCTCACTCATATAAAATTCAAACATATAAAATTCTTGACTTCCCACAAAGATATTATGGCTAACTACTACAGCCCAAAAACAAACTAATTCATCCCAAATCTTCATTGGAAAAAACCCTACAATGTTCCATTTATCTTGGCTACAATCATATTCTAAGAATTCCATCTCAGAAAAGCAATACATGCACCCAAATGCACTTAATAAATGTTCACCGTTGAATCTATTCTCCATGGTTTTCCACCTTCTAGTGTAGGAATCAAAAACCTCAAAACTGGACCAACCCATCTGATAAAACTTATTGTCAGTAAAAGTAACATTATGGACCTGCATTTTGGTGTTCATGTCAGGGTGAATATCCCATGTGTTCTCCTCCACATTGTAAACTGAAGCCCTCTTAAAGAGCGGCTTACCAAAACTGTTATACCGTCCACCCACATAAACTAGTCCCCTGTGCTCACCTGCTGCGGTGCCAAAATCACACCGCCATATGGATCTGAAATATTTGATGATACAATGCTTTAATGGGATTCACTCCACCTTGATGTTGTTATACTACCCCATTGTGATCCGCGGAAATGCAGATATGTATACACGATTTCCTTTGAAAAAATCATTTCGTCAAAACTGATGAATTCTTCTTCAACAGGCAGTGGCTATCTTCTTTACCTGGAACCCACAATATGGTGGAGTCTTCTATAAAAATCAAAGTCTTCGATAGGATATCTGCTCCTCTATGACTCTTCTACAAATTTCTGTATTTTCAGATTTTATTCACAAGCCAAAACATGAATGAAGTAGCTAACATCTTAGTGTTATTTGGGGCCCACACTTCCTCTACAAATGTGGACTGACTCCCATCATTGGTGATCTAGTCATTGTATATACGCCTTTTGTAGGAGCTGAACTCTTGTACCATGAAGAGTAGAAATCGACACGCGTGGGCAAAGAAGGAACATGCTTGCGTGTAGAATAACCCTTGGTTAAACTCTGGCCAGGGGATTTCAAACTCCTTCATTGGGTTTAATTCTTGCTTCTCAGTAACCGCATGAAAATTGTTTTTAAAAGAAAACATCGAACTGAATAGAAGTGTGTCCCAGCTAGTTAAAACAACCAAACGTCTCAAAGAATAGATTAATTGCAGTTTTATAAGCAATGTAAGAACCTAATATGGTGAATTTTCAACGATATACCCAGATCGCTGTTTTTCTAAGGCTAATAAAAGAAGCTGAACTAATAAAACCAGGTGCATCTAGCCGAGAAGGAGCTGCGAACTACAAGGATTGAAAAGATTACAGTATATATGTGAAATGGTTGAGTTCTAAGGTAGCGATCCACATAATTAACTCATTTAGATCTGCGCTCAACCAAAATGGCGATCACAGGGGATGTTTGCAGTATATAACAAAGTGAAAGAAAAATAGATCAACCCTCCAAACATTGCGATAATGATAAACCTACCTATGTTGACAGACATGGTTAATGAACGCAATGATTTGCCAACCTGGAATGAGATAACATTTCATGGAAAGGGTCGATTGCATGATACTGGCTTTTAACTGCGAGTACAGATTGCACACTCGATCCATACATTGTTGCCAATTCCAAATCAATTACTGATGATGGCAGTGCCGAATGGATGCTAAGTTAAATGTCTGAGAGGATACGAAATTGCAGAACCAAAACATGACTGAATCTGTGCAAGAAGTTTAGCAAGAGGGATCTGAGAGATCTTAGGGAAACGTTACCTTGGATCTTCAAACCCTATCAATCATACGCTGGTCTGAGATTACTTAAAGGAGGAATTGCCGAGTTACATCCCCAATGATATGATGAAGACCATCGAAATGAATGATTGCCGAGATGACAAAATCATTCGGCAAATATAGAGGAAGGAAGACAATTAAACAATGAATTCATTGAGCAAAAAATGATTTAAAACCCTAAGAGATATTACTATTTACACGTAGAGAATACTGTCTACAAAATGAGCACCAGGTCTAGGATTTGGTGGTGAAAACTCAGAATACAAACCGATTGCAGATTGGATCATATCTTTAAGCATAAATTTAACCCAAACAAACCATTTGGAAGATTAAACATTCAAGGACATTTGCAGATTCAGAAAGAGAAGCAGAGGAATAAATTAAACTTTTAATGGAACCTGGCTGCGATGCCGATTCGACAATTTCGTTTCAACTACTGCAGTCCAAGCCTTTTCCTGATCTTCTTCACTTTTCTTCTACCTGCAATGCTGTCCCCTTTGCCTCAACAAGCCTTTTTTTTTATAACACAGCCCCTTCCTTCTTCCAAGGGACTCAGCACGTGATCCCGTGCATCTCCCTCTTCTACTAATATTTTTATTTAATTTAATGATCCCAAAGAAGTTCTTTATTTATTTTATTGTATTTCATTTTTTAAATGAAAACACAGAATTCCCGACAATATTTAATTATTTTACAGCCGACCAAGCATATTTTATTTAATAAAGTTATAACATTACAACAATCTATAATTGTACAACTATATATTAATTTATTTTATTAATTTAGTTGTAAATCACTAATTACAACATAACTTCCAACTATTTTATTTATTTAAATATTTATTATAAATAATATTATATTGAACAATACAAAATTTCTTACAACTTTATTTAACAACAACACTTCTAATAAAATAATAATTTATTTATAATGATAATCGACAACTAACGACATTATGCTCATTTATCAACATTTATATTCTTTCATATAATGATTCTAATAAAAGCACAATGACACCTTACACACTTAGACACTTTCTAACCTAGTTAGACTCCAAGGTGCAATATTACTTGTCCGCAAATCATGATCGAATGACAGACAATGACCAAGAGGATAAACTGACAACCAGACCACACTGACATGGGACCTCACGTTAACTCCAAACAACTAATCCATTGGCGAAGGCACGCTCAGACCTGTAATTAGGTGGAGTCGAAGCCTAGTACCTGCATTCCTGCAACAACGCACAGTTAAACATTCAAGATATATATCCACATATAGTCCTATAGTGAATGGAAATCGCAGTGGTGTAGGGTACTCGAAAGCGAGTAATACAACACTGTTCCATTCACGTTTATGTATAAACAATTAACTATGTTGAACAAGGTATCTGATTACTAGTCAACAACATAAAGCATTCAATCCTCTTACAATCCAATATGTCCATACAACTTGTGAAAACATAAAATGTCAATAGTTAAAACTTCAACAGATGTCATCATAATCATGATCGAATAACACATGGAGCTGAATTAAAATAATTTATAACATCTAATATGTGCATCAAACTGTGATAACATGAAGTATTAGTGGTCAAGCATCATCCTAACATAGCTTCATTATCAGTTATCATAAAACAGAGTGTCCATCACCCAATAGAGTGTCATAGTGTCCCATCCTACTAGAAAAACCATCAGTCTGACAAACGACAAGGTGAGGGGCACTACATCCTCCCCCCTAGGATCAAGCTTACTCCTGGAAGCCTGCAACAATTATGGGTGAAATGCATTGAGTTTGGGTAGTTTTCACAACACTATGCAAACATGGGAGCACACACTGTGCATGAGATCTATTAACAAAAAAAACTCTTGATATACTGACTTTACACCTTTAGCAGCATGGTACCAAAATTTATCATTTTATAAGCACTATATTCATGATTTAACACACATACACGAATTCAAATTACCATGAATCACATCTCAAGGCTACACAAGGATCCATCTGGACACCGGTAACTGACTTACTAAGGCATGACACAAAATCTATGAGCCAAGAGCCAACATCTATCCCGCACAATCCATACCACACACTCTGAGACTTGATGGTGCTAGGGCACACACACATGGTTAGACCATCCAAACAAGACAAGAATGACCCAACTCCTATAGCAAAAATTAGTTAGCCTCCATGAAATAGTCCTAGCCTCAGATATCCCCATCCTCAAGGTTCCCTGTGTCTGCTTCCTCGTATAAACTCACCAAGTCTGCCTCATACATCCTTGGAGATAAATCACAATATGATACATGGCCGGCATCGAAAACAATAAGGAGAAAATAGTTCAGCCACCAAAGTCATAAACAAATATCAAATAAGGATTAAATTTCTTCAATCAAACAAGAAATGCCCGCAGTTCAACACTAAATCAAATGTAACTATGAGGGTTACACAAAAATGAAGATCACAAGGTGTGGCTAAACCATCACAACCAAATATAAACAAAGTGCTGACCTTTTAATTAATGGAAAATTATAAAGAAAATACACATTTTTTTTTTTTGAAGTTGCACTGTACAACACTGCGTGACTAGATACTAGCCACCGAACGAGGAAGAAGGTAACAACATCAGGTTATCCTCACTGCTTTATTCTATACCATAAGGACTCTACATAAGCACCGCAAAATCCAAGAATTCCTACTCCACAAGAGGGTGCACAAACATCAAGTCCTCTAAATGACAACTCCTTTAACTACAACCGAAGCTCCTTACGGATGGGATGATCATCGGGGAACACTTCTCCCCTAAACTCCCAAACGTTAACCATCACAACAAACAACTGACAATCTTGCCGCATACCTTTCTTCGACTGCATGGCAGAAATCAAGGGGATGGATCTCTACATGCCAACTACCTCTACCATGACCTCTAGGCACCTACCTACGTACACACCGCCAAGGGACACCCTCACGTTGTTAGGCAAGGATGACAAAAGGAAAGAAGAAAATCTTCAGAGTTTAAGCAACTAGGACAACATAATGGGACTATGCACACCCAGAGTACCCAGTGTTTAAACTTGGCTCTGATACCAGATGTAACGCTTGCCTTGTACACCTCAAAGAAATACACATTTATGCTACATGAAACAGAAATTTTTTTTTTTTAAATGTTTAAGATAACAAATAATGTTAACATAACTAACTACGACATATTCTCTAAGGATACAAGGCTGCATTACTTTACAAACCAACTAACATAATTTAACATTCATCAGTAACTGATCTAAATCAAATGCATAATTGAATAACTGATTCATATTCATTACATATCGCCAGATAATACAATCTACATGATCAAAACATAACTGAAATGCTTTCCTTACACATAGGTACATCATGACATCATTACATTGCCATTTCCAGAGTACATCAGAGTCTCATACATTATGATTGATCTGTTACACAAATTTGGTACAAGATTATACACATATATCTTCACCAACTGGGACAAGTACAACTGGAACAAATCTTTTTCTGCATATGATCTTGACAAGAATAACCAATGGATAAAATAGCTCTTCCACCCAACCATGTGGAACCCTAAGGTCCACCCCCCGAGCTAGGAGTTAACATGAGGTCCCAAACAATAACAGTCAGGTAGACAAAAGACAAACAAGAACAAAGGACGACCAAACGCCAATACAGCATGTGGCAATAACATAAACAACACAACACAACTTAACTTCCAGAGACAACACTTAACATATGTGGAGAGACCAAACAAGGAATGCTAGGTTGTAGTAGGGAGAGTGTCATCGCATGGTCCTAACATAGGTTATCCTGACAGCCTCTCACTAGGCGCCGGCCCCCATCTATGGTTATCTTGACAGCCTCTCACTAGGCGAGGGCCCCATAGGGTGACACATGTGGGATCGACCTTCCTTTCGTGAGGACAAGGAAGTCAATCATGCCAACCAGGCCTTCTCTACCCATCCTTAGTCTATACAAGCACTACAGGCCATGGGAGAGGAATCCATTAATCTTGTTTAGTGTGAATTCTACCCTTAACCCCCTAGTTCATTTTAGGTTATCACTTGATTAATCTACTTCCAACGGGTTATCCTAACTGCCACTTTGGGCGCCGGCCCCACGTTGAAAGCCACTCTCCTTCCTAACACCTAGTAAACCTTAACCATCATACAAGGCATTATAACTTTACTCATACATATTCACTGCAAGGCATAAACCCTCTTGCATTACAAATAGAATCATAACACCAATTGTTATCCATTGCCTATAGCATTACAACATTTTACACTTTTACAGATACCAGGTCTCTCCAACAACAATTGCAACAAAACGGATACAAGATAGTCACAACTGGTTAAATATCTCATCTAGAGAATTTTATATCACAAAACACATAATCAACTTAGTCAATACTCCATTATACTTCATACTAAATTTGAATCACATAATCGTTATAACATCACAAATACAAAAAACATCCATCCACACTACGACAACTAAGCCTCTGGAATTTTGAGTTTGACCACTCTCAATTTGACTCTTTACGACAATAGAAATACTTAACTCACACAGTACAATTCAGATTCTAGAAATTAAACACTAAAATTCCTTCTTGGCTCATAAATAACTTTGTAATGAAATCAACAATGAATTACATCATCTCTTTAAATCAAACTAATTGATTTCACAATAAATACAACAATTATACTAATGCATTACAATTAAATTATCTAAATATTCTACATTTGTTTCTAAATATAGATTATAAAACACAAGTATAACAAATTTTACACTGATTATCTTACCTTTGCAACGTTGGATTAAGTACTAAAATAATACCTTATAACTATATGGCAATACAACGAGGACAAAGGTCCAACCATCAACAATGAACATCAATGTTTTCGTTTTCCTCTAAGTTTTACCCTAATACAGTCCTTCAAATATTCTTGACCTCAATCAGATAACAGTTTAATATGCTTGGATTTCTTCGTCATAACGATGTCTCTGAAATGTTTTAATCAAAGATGATTTAAATCTATCTAAGGAGAAGATCGGGACTGGTCATTCTCATGCCGTCCAAACTTGATAGATGTATCAACTATATTAATATAAGAGTGGTAGCTATTAACTATGTCCAAGAGATGTGTCAACCATATTAATATAAGACTGGTAGCTATTAATTATGTCCAAGAGCAAACTACCAGTTATCTACCATGGATATCATGAACGCCAATGAGGGAAGGTTGTTACTACGCTGAACACTGTTTGATGGTTCACAACGCAAGTGCAGAGTAATTGCCGTAATTTGACTTGTCTCCTCTCATAGATGTTCAGATTTTCAGATACAAACCGAAGCTTAGAAACATGCAACTTTGTCCACTCTACAAAGCAAAAATATGTTCTGAAAGATATCGTCTTCATCCATTCTATTGATGGGCTCCTGTCACATGGAAAGCAAGCAACTGATGGGCCCTTGCAAGAGAATAAAATGTGGATCTTAAGTTTTGAATTGAATTGAATTGTCTTCCAATATTGGTTTCTCAAGTCGGAAGTTGAAAATGTATAAATGTGAATCTCAAGTTTTGAAACATAATATTTGGTCTTTTCAGTACAGTTATCATCAAACATCTATGGCTGCATTTCACAGAGAAGCCTTTGGGAGAGCATAAGAATAAGCTCATAATCTAAATTGGTCCTTTTCTGTTGTATTCCCTCCAGATCATATTCATACTCGTGTATATTTGAAGTGCCCACCAAACCCATTAATCATGTCATTCAGTACGCTATAAATGAAAGTTCAAAAATATCTAGGATAAGGAATCCTATCTACCCAAGCTCTATAGCTATTGACTAATGCCATTTATTATCCTTTCAAATCACAGATCAGATCCACGTGATAGATCAAAACCGCAACAGTTGGGATCAAGCCCACGATGCTCAAAATCGATCTGCAATGTTTCCTGTGTGAAATCAGAATCTAGATAGTCATTCTACCCAGGCAATTATATTTTGACAATGTTAAATCAATTTAATAGAGCATCAGCATTATATCTCTATCATCGATAATAACACTGCTGGTAATCAAATGAAGTTGAGCTTTTCACACAGATTTAGCCTCGTCCAACATGCTGGAAAGCCGCCAATTCAGACACAATCCTCACCATATTCTTCATACTATCAATGTATTCAAACCACCTGAGTAACAGTAGTCAGTATCCCTGAAATCCAAAGATAGGCAATAACTTCACAGTCACTCCCAGTCCTAAACTTGTAGGATTTAAGTACCGTTTTCCTTAACTCCTTGTGGTTGTAAATCTCTCCATTCACAGTAACAAATATTGTTTTGTCCTCGTTATATAATGGTTGATCCCCAGATATTGGATGCACTATGGCCAGTCTCTGGTGCGCAAGAAAAAAAATCAACAATTAATTATTCAAATGTCAGCCAAGTCTAAGCAGTAATTCAATTAAATCAAGGCTCAACAAATAGTCAAAGATCCACTGTAACAACAAGGACAATAGGATCCTGGAGGCCTGATGGGCTCTCAAAGTAAATTTGCTTGACTTCTCCACCTATCTCACTCATATAAAATTCAAATATATAAAATTCTCGACGACCCACAAAGATATTATGGCTAACTACTACAGCCCAAAAACAAACTGATTCATCCCAAATCTTCATTGGAAAAAACCCTACAATGTTCCATTTATCTTGGCTACAATCATATTCTAAGAATTCCATCTCAGAAAAGCAATACACGCACCCAAATGCACTTAATAAATGTTCACCGTTGAATCTATTCTCCATGGTTTTCCACCTTCTGGTGTAGGAATCAAAAACCTCAAAACTGGACCATCCCATCCGATAAAACTTATTGTTAGTAAAAGCAACATTATGGACCTGCATTTTGGTGTTCATGTCAGGGCGAATATCCCATGTGTTCTCCTCCACATTGTAAACTGAAGCCCTCTTAAAGAGCGGCTTACCAAAACTATTATACCGTCCACCCACATAAACTAGTCCCCCGTGCTCACCTGCTGCGGTGCCAAAATCACACCGCCATATGGATCTGAAATATTTGATGATACAATGCTTTAATGGGATTCACTCCACCTTGATGTTGTTATACTGCCCCATTGTGATCCGCGGAAATGCAGATATGTATACACGATTTCCTTTGAAAAATCATTCTGTCAAAACTAATGAATTCTTCTTCAACAGGAAGCGGCTATCTTCTTTACCTGGAACCCACGATATCGTGGAGTCTTCTATAAAAATCAAAGTCTTCGATAGGATATTCGCTCCTCTATGACTCTTCTACAAATTTCTATATTTTCAGATTTTATTCACAAGCCAAAACATGAGTGAAGCAGCTAACATCTTAGTGTTATTTGTGGCCCACACTTCCTCTACAAATGCGGACTGACTCCCATCATTGGTGATCTAATCATTGTATATACGCCTTTTGTAGGAGCTGAACTCTTGTACCGCGAAGAGTAGAAATCGACATGCGTGGGCAAAGAAGGAACATGCTTGCGTGTAGAATAACCCTTGGTTAAACTCTAGCCATGGGATTTCAAATGCCTTCATTGGGTTTAATTCTTGCTTCTCAGTAACCGCATGAAAATTGTTTTTAAAAGAAAACGTCGAACTGAATAGAAGTGTGTCCCAGCTAGTTAAAACAACCAAACGTCTCAAAGAATAGATTAATTGCAGTTTTATAAGCAATGTAAGAACCTAATATGGTGAATTTTCAACGATATACCTAGATCGCTATTTTTTTGGGGCTAATAAAAGAAGCTGAACTAATAAAACCAGGTGCATCTAGCCGAGAAGGAGCAGCGAACTACAAGGATTGAAAAGATTACAGTATATATGTGAAATCGTTGAGTTCCAAGGCAGCGATCCACATAATTAACTCATTTAGATCTGCGCTCAGCCAAAATGGCGATCACAGGGGATGTTTGCAGGATATAACAAAGTGAAAGAAAAATAGATCAACCCTCCAAACATTGCGATAATGATAAACCTACCTAAGTTGACGGACATGGTTAATGAACGCAATGATTTGCCAACCTGGAATGAGATAACATTTCATGGAAAGGGTCGATTGCATGATACTCGCTTTTAACTGTGAGTACAGATTGCACACTCGATCCATACATTGCTGCCAATTCCAAATCAATTACTGATGATGGTAGTGCCGAATGGATGCTGAGTTAAATGTCTGAGAGGCTACGAAACTGCAGAACCAAAACATGACTGAATCTGTGCAAGAAGTTTAGCAAGAGGGATCTGAGAGATCTTAGGGAAACGTTACCTTGGATCTTCAAACCCTATGAATCATACGCTGGTCTGAGATTACTTAAAGGAGGAATTGCTGAGTTACATCCCCAATGATATGACAAAGACCATCGAAATGAATGATTGCCAGGATGATAGAATCATTCGGCAAATACAGAGGAAGGAAGACAATTGAACAATGAATTCCTTGAGCAGAAAATGATTTAAAACCCTAAGAGATATTACTGTTTACACGTGGAGAATACAGTCTACAAAATGAGCACCGGGTCTAGGATTTGGTGGTGAAAACTCAGAATACAAACTGATTGCAGATTGGATCATATCTTTAAGCATAAATTTAACCCAAACAAAACATTTGGAAGATTAAACAACCAAGGACATTTGCAGATTCAGAAAGAGAAGCAGAGGAATAAATTAAACTTTTAATGGAACCTAGCTGGGATGCCGATTCGACAATTTCGTTTCAACTACTGCAGTCCAAGCCTTTTTTTGATCTTCTTCACTTTTCTTCTACCTGCAATGCTGTCCCCTTTGCCTCAACAAGCCTTTTTTTTATAACACAGCCCCTTCCTTCTTCCAAGGGACTCAGCACGTGATCCCATGGATCTCCCTCCTCTACTAATATTTTTATTTAATTTAATGATCCCAAAGAAGTTATTTATTTATTTTATTGTATTTCATTTTTTAAATGAAAACACATAATTCCTGACAACATTTAATTATTTTATAGCGGACCAAGCATATTTTATTTAATAAACTTATAACATTACAACAATCTATAATTGTACAACTATATATTAATTTATTTTATTAACTTAGTTGTAAAGCACTAATTACAACATAACTTACAACTATTTTATTTATTTAAATATTTATTATAAATAATATTATATTGAACAATACAAAATTTCTTACAACTTTATTTAACAACAACACTTCTAATAAAATAATAATTTATTTATAATGATAATCGACAACTAACGACATTATGCTCATTTATCAACATTTATATTCTTTCATATAATGATTCTAATAAAAGCACAACGACACCTTACACACTTAGACACTTTCTAACCTAGTTAGACTCCAAGGTGCAATATTACTTGTCCGCAAATCATGATCGAATGACAGACAATGACCAAGAGGATAAACTGACAACCAGACCACACTGACATGGGACCTCACGTTAACTCCAAACAACTAATCCATTGGCGAAGGCACGCTCAGACTTGTAATTAGGTGGAGTCGATGCCTAGTACCTGCATTCCTGCAACAACGCACGGTTAAACATTCAAGATATATATCCACATACAGTCCTATAGTGAATGGAAATTGCAGTGGTGTAGGGTACTCAAAAGCGAGTAATACAACACTGTTCCATTCACGTTTATGTATAAACAATTAACTATGTTGAACAAGGTATCTGATTACTAGTCAACAACATAAAGCATTCAATCCTCTTACAATCCAATATGTCCATACAACTTGTGAAAACATAAAATGTCAATAGTTAAAACTTCAACAGATGTCATCATAATCATGATCGAATAACACATGGAGCTGAATTAAAATAATTTATAACATCTAATATGTGCATCAAACTGTGATAACATGAAGTATCAGTGGTCAAGCATCATCCTAACATAGCTTCATTATCAGTTATCATAAAATAGAGTGTCCATCACCCAATAGAGTGTCATAGTGTCCCATCCTACTAGAAAAGCCATCAATCTGACAAACGACAAGGTGAGGGGCACTACAGATGGTAGATAAAATGTGGAGACTTAGATAAGGTAGGAGTAGTGCGAGGAAAACATCATACAAGGAATCCATAATTTGGGTGTAAGGGATCTCTAGAAATTCAATTGGTGATAGGAAGAAAAATTCCATCAGAGGTTTGAATTACTGGCCTACAGATTTTGATATCTTCATGCAGACACTTAACAAGGTGGCACAAACTAGGAAGATATTAGGACAAGCACAAATTACAACTAATATAGGGCATAGACAAGGCATGATAAAATATCGTGAAGAGATGTCATCTATTAGAGTTTAATGTTTGCAGGACATGCACAAAATGGGTTATTCAAAAGGATTTAGATTTTTCATGCAAAAGCTATCAAATTGTTCAAGAAAACCTCAAAAATGGTTGACCCACATACATGGTCTATAAGTTAAAAAAAACAATCTAGATTCAACTATCTTTCCTTATTTTCAATATCTATGTACAGTAGAAACACAAACACACAAAATTGTTCTTCAAGGAGGTAATGATAAAAAGGAAAGTAATGGTCAAAGAGATGTTATATGAATAAAACAGAGATCACAAGAATCATAATTTTTTATTCTATTAAACCAATCATGGATATAAGTTTGGAAAATACTTTTAATATTGATTAAATCTTCCTGGAATAAGGCACTGACAAGTGAATAATAAAAATGAACCAAAATTTTTATGTAAAACAAATACAAACATACCTAGAATATGTGTTTTCTTACCTTAATATATTTTCCTCCAAACTGCATCTTTCACCATTCTTATCTTCCAAATTCAATTTCTTTCTTCTTGTAATAAAAGATCTCCCAAAATCGTTGATTTCTTTTTAACTGATTTGTAGCACCTCTCCCCTCATAACAACCAAGATTTAGGCCATTTATTACACCTTTTCCACCACCCTTCTTAAAACCATAGGGTACCTTTTGAAGAGTATAGGTTTCAAACTTAAAATAGAAAAGAGTGATTAATGTCCATAAATTAGTTGCCCTTATGAAACTATCGCTTCCCTCATGAGACCTGAATTAGATACAATGATGCATTTGAAGAATCTTTCTCGGAAGATATTCAAATATCTATTTACTTATTAAAGTAATTATTGTTATTTCCCACTAAATATTTATTGATAATATATATTGCAAAACTAATGCAGTTAATGAATTCACCATGACTGATAACAATTAGATGAAAGTTTACTCTAAATCCGTTAAAATGCAAATGCAATTTATTTCATTTCTATGAAAATGAATAACCCACATCAATTAAATAATCCAACTAAATAAATCAAATGTTGAACATACCTGACACAACCAAAGTGTAACGCCCGCCTTGTACACCTTAAAGAAATACACTCTTATGCTATATGAAACAGGAAATTTTTTTTTTTAAAATAATTAAGATAACAAATAATGTTAACATAACTAACTACGACATATTCTCTAAGGATACAAGGCTGCATTACTTTACAAACCAACTAACATAATTTAACATTCATAAGTAACTGATCTAAATCCAATGCATAATTGAATAACTGATTCATATTCATTGCATGTCGACAAATAATGTAATACAATCTACATACATAACTGAAATGCTTTCATTACACATAAGTACATCATGACATCATTACATTGCCATTTTCAGACTACATCAGAATCACATACATTATGATTGATCTGTTACACAAATCTGGTACAAGGTTATACACATACATCTTCATCAACTGGTACAAGTACAATTGTCTGAAAACTGGGGTAAATCTTTTCTGCATATGAACTTGACAAGGAATAACCAATGGATAAAATAGCTCTTCCACCCGACCATGTGGAACCCTAAGGTCCACCCCCCGAGCTAGGAGTTAACTTGAGGTCCCAAACAATAACAGTCAGGTAGACAAAAGACAAACAAGAACAAAGGACGACCAAACGCCAATACAACACATGGCAATAACAATACAACACAACTTAACTTAACTTAACTTAACTTAACTTAACTTAACTTCCAGAGGCGAAACATAACATAAGTGGAGAGACCAAACAAGGAATGCTAGGTTGTAGTAGGGAGAGTGTCATCGCACGGTCCTAGCATGGGTTATCCTGACAGCCTCTCACTAGGCGTCGGCCCCCATCTATGGTTATCCTGACAGCCTCTCACTAGATGCCGGCCCCATAGGGTGACACATGCGGAATCAACCTTCCTTTCGTGAGGACAAGGAAGTCAATCATGCCAACCAGGCCTTCTCTACCCATCCTTAGTCTATACAAGCACTACAGGCCATGGGAGAGGAATCCATTAATCTTGTTTAGTGTGAAATATACCCTTAACCCCCTAGTTCATTTTAGGTTATCACTTGATTAATCTACTTTCAATGGGTTATCCTGACTGCCACTTTGGGCGCCGGCCCCACGTTGAAAGCCACTCTCCTTCCTAACACCTAGTAAACCCTAACCATCAGACAAGGCATTATAGCAATACACATACATGTTCATTGCAAGGCATAAACCCTCTTGCATTGCAAATAGAATCATAACACCAATTGTTATCCATCGCCTATAGCATTACAACATTTTACACTTTTACAGGTACCAGGTCTCTCCAAACAACAATTACGACAAAACGGATGCAAGATAAATATAATTAGACGAACAACAATACATTCCCAAGGGAGTACATTCATCATTCACAATGTCTTTTATCCCAGACAAACAAATAAATCACAACATTCATGAAGAGCCTTTCTACACATCATGATGCATTTAGAATATTTACATTCTCTCACAACACCATAACCAAATTCCTTATACATGACAAAAAGCGACACGACTTCAATAACTCAGGACACTTATCAACACATTACATGAAGTCGAAACACAACAACCTTGGCCTCTGGAAATGAACCCTTGACAACTTACACCTTGACCATTTCATACAATTTCAATTCACACTAACTAATTATCTAATACCTTTAAATCAAATTCCCAATACAATAATTATATACCTAATTCTTAACCCATTACCTTAACAAAAGAAGAAACCATATTAAAACCGATGTCAATCTAAATCAAATTTCATTAACCATAATATATAATCACAACGATTTTGTTTTAATCAAATACATAATGACAACATTATTCTAAATCCCCAATTTTATTTGGCAACTATACTTTTGAAATAATAATAATAGTAACAATAATTATTATTATTATTATTGTAATAATAACAATAATGATAATATTTATAATTATAATTATAATAATGATACTAATAATAACATTGATATTAATAGTACTACTGTTAATATACCAAGGTCATTGAACACATTGTAAGAAAAATAAACATATTATTACATTACAACTAATTTATCTAAATGTACTACATTTTGTTTCAAAAGATAAACTACTAAATAGTTTACAACATTTCATTTGTAAAAGAATCATTTAGTACCCTTATACTATTTGATTCCTACTTATCATTACACACTCTCATTATCCATACGATCTTTATCATTTATCTTTCAAACTTGCCCAATTAACTTAACTCTTTCAAGTAATAAAATGAATAAGAATGCTAAGTCAAGTATAACTAAACGACAATTACAACGAGGAAAAATCATCAATAATGAACATTATTGTTTTATTTTCCTCAAGACCCTGCCTTCAAACGGTCATTCTAGATATTCGGTCAACCTCAACCAGATAAGATGCTTGCGTGTCTTCATCGTAACGAAGTCGCAGAAAGATTTTACTAAGAGTAATTAATTCTGCCAAAAAGATTGGAATGGTCATTTCCCAAGTGATCATCACTTGATCGTTGTAGTAATTATTCTTTTGTTTGCGTGGCATTCCGATTCCCACGCAGATGCTTCCTCTATAATCGTTTCAGCTGTTGTAATCTATTGAATTGCAATCATATGTCCCCAAGGAGGTGTAAAATTGTTATTGAATGTTTTACTGTTGAAATAGATGATATTTGTTTGGATCACCAACTTCTGGCAGCGTCCGACAACTTGGAAATTTAATAAATTGACGGCATCCACATATACAGTTTTCTCTTTCTCCAACGAAAGGCAATAGTCACAGGAAAATAATGATACTCAGGAAAAGATAAACTGGAGCTGTTGAGAAGGCTATTCATGGTTTAGCAGGATATTCATTTTCATTATTCTAGTTGGGGCATTTTGGAAGAGCATTGTGAGTTGGAAAAAGCTTGGTGCTATAAGTTTGAGGTGTTTGGCAACATAGGAAGACGTGATAATATAGGTATGAAAGAGAATTATAATGAACTATATGAAATACTGATTTAAAAACATGACTGTGATTTGTATCTGCGGTAATTGTGTCTACCTTTCTTTCATTATGTTGTGCCAGTATCTATATTGGTGGCTTCTATCAAACAGTCCAAATGATTTATCTGTGTTTCCACTTCTTCATGTATGTTCACTTGTGCATTACTTACTATGTAAATATCTGATGAAAATTTCCCTTACCATGATAGGGTTGGAGTGTGTTCTATTCGACCAAGACTGTGACGCAGAAAACTGATGGACAGCAGACTAGCTGGCAACCCTATCATTTGATTTCTATTCGCACTTCATCCCCCTTGCCTCACGTCATGCATAACATTTGCTCGTTGCATTGAATTTGCATTACAGGGTGCGATCTGTATAAAGTACCCTTCCAATATGCGACCAGCTGAGCACATCAATCCATAAGATTGGAATGAAATGGTTGCAGAATATAAGCAAAATAGATTTGTTGCCAAGAATTCAAGAACATTCCATAATGCGCACTGTGGATTGTCATCTAAATTCTTCAGAGAACTCCGTATAGTGACTCTAATGTAAATCTGATTAAATAGGAAAGTGGAGAATATAACACATTTGAAGCCCACTTAAATGATGTGATTAGAGTGCAGGGACTTGTACAGATGCACAGAACACAAATATTTAGAGTTCGTAGGAAATTCTCACGACTCATATACAGATTCAACAACAGACCAAAGTTATCAATTATAGAGAAGAAGATTACCAATTATTATGGACAAAGAAGGTAGAGAATTGGTTTAGTGGTAAGTTCAGATGCTTCTTGCCACCATTCCCTAGGTCGGAACACATAGCATGCTCCCATTGTTATGCTTGTAATTTGATTATAATCCAGTTCAAGTTAGACTTCAACAGGGACTTGCCAAACATAATAATAGGGAAAAAAATGATTCTGTACTGGAGAGGCTTCTAGGTCCAACATTAACCCACATTTACTAGAATGCTTGACTTCAAAGCTCAGCTGTGAGTTGGGCAATATTCTCAAACAGATCTGAGTATTACACCTAATCGTTAAAAGGACTCACCCCAACCTTGTGAACATTAAGAGACTAATGGCCTCACCTCACCTCTGCATATCTGGAAAGAGGATTCAGGAGACTACTAATCATGGGACATCTCTAAGAGTGAAGGCTAGCAAGTCCCACTAACTTGACAAGAGGGACTCAATATTCAACTGATGCATGCGTGATCTAGGTGGCCATTATAAATTAAAAAACACATTGGCCAAAGGGTGAACGACATAATCAAATCATGAACTGGTCTGCAAGGATTATTTGATTGTTATGATTTAAAACTTCTGAATATTAAGTCATCGATGCATATATCTGTGCAGTTGTTTCCGATATCATCCTTATATATGAAAGAAAGGGCAACTAAAAGAAGACGGTAAAGTAAAAACTTCCCAACCTCACCAAATATCTAGCTGACCTCATGAGATGTAACAAAGTCTTCTAAACTCTCAAATACATCTTAGTTCATATAAAAACTGGCATTAGGATTCGTTAAAACTTCACCCATGTACTCTGCTACTGTAATCGATCCTCCCCTAAACTTCCTACCACCATTCAATTGTTGCCTCACAACTTGTGCCAGACTTAGCGGTAATGGAGTAGTAAATTCCTGAGGTGATACACCATGTTCATTCAAACTTGAATAGGGCAGACAAGCACCAGAAGATGAGGTTGATTCCCCGGCTGACTGGGAGTTGTCATTAGTCGTTGCTGATGCTGAAATTCTTGGTTTATCTAATCTTCGTTGACGTCCTACATGAGCTTTCAGGTACCTCCATGTAAAAACAATCGCGATAGCAAGTCCTGTAATGGCTCCAATAGAACCAGCATTCTTCTGATTGAGAAACAGGGCAATGATATTGGACATTTTGGCATTAACATGGGTATTGAATCTGCGGATCAGGTCAAGTAGCTCCTCTTTCAACAAATCTCCCATCACAGATGTTCTCTTGTTATATTCTATTCCAAACTCTTGCTAAGATTTTATGTTTTGTAATGCATTGTCTCTGACTCAGACAGGTGCTTTCCCCTCCTGTCTTTGACCACCTATTTTCTATTAGCGTTGGTGAATTTTTCTATCGTTAACCATGGCCATTGTTTATACTCGGCTAAATATTGGCTTATGGAGACACCTCATCATTTACCACCCTTAAAGACAGACGTCTCTGCAGATTATGATTTGGTCATCTTTGAAAAACATAGGATCAGCGGCAACGAGCTTTGACATGTGATCTGAGACTTCAAAAGCATGTTGAGAGCCTGCCCACACAATCTTGAGAACATCGACGTCAAATTGCGCCTTCTTTCTCTCGTGCGCCAACTGATCCACTCCACCCATTTTCACCACAATCAAGATAGCCCTTGCCTTAACAGAGCACAAACCTGCGAGATGATTTTGATTTCTTTCGTTTTGCTACGGGAGCTATTTATAAAGGAAAGAGAAACCGATCGCAGTGGGTGGATAATAAATTTGCCTATAGATTATAGCAGTTTCTATTGGCAGAATAATAATGAATGAAAAACCAAGATTTTATCTAATGGGTCGATTGCATTTTACTGTGATTACACAAGAACAAATTATACACTCGATCCATACATTGCTGCCAATTCCAAATCAATTGCTAATGATGGCAGTGCCGAATGGATGCTGAGTTAAATGTCTGAGAGGATACGAAATTGCGGAACCAAAACATGACTGAATCTGTGAAAGAAGTTTAGCAAGAGGGATCTGAGAGATCTTAGGGAAACGTTACCTTGGATCTTCAAACCCTATCAATCATACGCTGGTCTGAGATTACATAAAGGAGGAATTGCCGAATTACATCCCCAATGATATGACGAAGACCATCGAAATGAATGATTGCCGGGATGACAGAATCATTCGGCAAATACAGAGGAAGGAAGACAATTGAACAATGAATTCCTTGAGCAGAAATGATTTAAAACCCTAAGAGATATTACTGTTTACACGTAGAGAAGACAGTCTACAAAAATGAGCACCAGGTTTAGGATTTGGTGGTGAAAACTCAGAATACAAACCGATTGCAGATTGGATCATATCTTTAAGCATAAATTTAACCCAAACAAAACATTTGGAAGATTAAACAACCAACAACATTTGTAGATTCAGAAAGAGAAGCAGAGGAATAAATTAAACTTTTAATGGAACCTGGCTGTGATGCCGATTCGACAATTTCGTTTCAACTATTGTAGTCCAAGCCTTTTTCCTGATCTTCTTCACTTTTCTTCTACCTACAATGTTGTCCCCTTTGCCTCAACAAGCCTTTTCTTCTATAACACAGCCTAGTCCTGCTTCCAAGGGACTCGGCACGTGATCCCGTGCATCTCTCCTCCCCTCTACAATATTTTTATTTAATTTAATGATCCCAAGAGGTTACTCTTTTTTAAATATTAACACACAATTCTGACAACATTTAATTATTTTATAGCCGACCAAGCATATTTTATTTAATAAAGTTATTACAACAATCCATAATTGTACAACTATATTAATTAATTAAGTTGTAAATTACAAATTACGACATAACTTACAACTATTTTATTTATTTAAATATTTATTGTAAATAATATTATATTACAAAACCTCTTACAATCTTTATTTAACAACTATACTTCTAATAAAATAATAATTTATTTACAACAATAATTAACAACTATCGACTCAATATTATCTTTTATAAATATATTTAATTATCAACATTATAATTTCCATAATATGATTCTAATTAAAGCACAACGACACCTTACACACTTAGACACTTTCTAACCTAGTTAGACTCCAAGGTGCAATATTACTTGTCCGCTAATCATGAATGACAGACAATGACCACAAGGGATAAACTGATAACCAGACCATACTGACATGGGACCTCACGTTAACTCCCAAACAATAATCCATTGGCGAAGGCATGGTCAGACCTGTAATCAGGTGGAGTCGATGCCTAGTACCTGCATTCCTGCAACAACGCACGGTTAAGCATAACAAAATATATATATCCACATGCAGTCCTGTAGTGAATGGAAATCGCAGTGGTGTAGGGTACTCGAGAGTGAGTAATACAACACTGTTCAATTCACGTTTATGTATAAACATGTAGCTAGATTGAGCAAGATTTCTGATTACTAGTCAACAACATAAAACATTTAATCCTCTTACAATCCAATATCGCAATTAACATCAAACATCTGTAACATCTAGTTTATTTATCAAATTCTAAAGCATAAAATAACCTATTCTAACATCAATATCTGTTATCATCACAATTAGGTCCATAATGAAGTAACAAGATAACAAGAGATCCATCATCTATGGTCTAAGACACTATCATAAAGTCTAAGCAAACATCAATCTGATGGACAATGAGATGAGGGGCACTACACAAAGTGAATATGGATGGGTACTACATGTCCTCCAGGAAAAGGTGAAGATAGCCACAAGGGTTTCAAAAGTTATAACTTCAACAAGAACAAGAAAAGTCTTTACTCTAAGGATGATTGTAGCTCAACAAAATAAGCAAACCATTGCTCATCAGAAGATGAAAGGGAAGAATCCCTATTCATGGCTATGGAAGTCCTAGACAACTTAGATAACACTTCTGTTAGTGAAGAAAACATGACAATCATTGATGAAGAAGAATGTGAAGTTGATCTTGAAGGTGAAATTATCTTTGCTCTTTAGGACTTAAGATTAGTAAGAAAAGAACAAAAAAGAACAAAAGGTAAAGCTTAAAGAATTAGAGGAAATGATTGTTAGTTTAGGGAAAAAGAGTTGTAGACATGGTAAAAGCGGATTCCAAAGACAAATAAGATGAGTGTTTAAACTTGAAGAAGAAATTGCTTAATTGAGAAAGGAAGCTGAAAAAGTGCAGGCTCAGTTGAATAAGAATATCAAGTTTGGAAATAGCTCTAAAATTCTAGATGATATAATAAATATTTAGAGACCTCTATTTATAAAATCAGGTTTAGGCTATGATGAAGAAGTCACACAATCTTTTGCACTTGCAAAAAAGGTGGACTCAAAGAAGACAATACCAAATGAAGAAATCTAAATGAAGAGAGAGAGTAAGAAAATTGAAGAAGTAGATTTCATCCTTGTCATCTCTCAAAGAAGAAAATTTAGAAGATCAGCTCCTACAAGATAGACATTTATGAACAAGTTTAATTATGCTTTCTCTGGTTATTGTTTCAGTTGCAATTAGTATAGTCACATAGCCATTAAATGAAGATCTAGAATGAGAAGAGGTAATTATGTAAGTAGAAATTATTTTGGTCCTTTGTTTGATTTCAACATAATATGCCATATTTGCAACAATTTTGGGCACATTGCAAAATATTCTAGAAGTGGACTGGTAAAATCAGGAACTTAGATGATTGAAATCAACAAGAAAGATGACACTCCTGAAAATCAAAAGACAGATCAGAAGAAGGAACGGAAAATTAAGAACACTCATGCAGGTGAAAACTCAATGATTGTCCAAGCTGCATTTCATGCACAAGGACAAGCAAATCCTTGGGTTATTGATAGTGGATGTTGAAGTCACATGATAGGAGATAAGAGAAAGCTTATTAGCCTTGTTAAAGGGAATGGTGGAGCAGTCAAATTTGGAGACAGCACCACTTCAAGAATAGGTGGTAAAGGCACAATAAGTATTGATGGAAAAATTGGATAGAATATGTTCTATATATAGAAGGTCTCAAGCACAATCTTCTTCATGTAAGTTAGATGTGCAACAAAGGATATAATCTCATCTTCCATGCACAAGGATGTGAAATCAAAAGACCAAGCACTGACAAACTTGTGGCAGAGGTAAGTAAGACAGAGAATAACCTATATAATCTTACTGAAGTCAAAGGAAGGAACTGTCTTCTAGGATAGACAGATGAATGTCTCTAACCTGATCAGTTCTAAACATGCAGTTAGAGACATGGCAAAGATTGCTAAGCCTACAAGCACCTTTTGTAAAGAATGTCAAATTGGGAAGTAGTCAAGGACTAGGTTCAAGACCAAGGAGTACTATTCTATTGAGCCGTTGAAACTGATTCATATAGACTTATGTGGTCCTACCAAAACAAGAAGTCTCCAAGGTGAAAGGTATTTCATGTTGCTCATTGATGATTACTCTAGAATGACATGGGTTACATTTTTCAAAGATAAATTAAAATCTTTCAATAGATTCAACATTTTCAAGTCTACCCAGTTGAGAATGAAATGAATACTAGAATCAAGAGATTTTGATCAAGAGGAAAAATCCCTCTAAATTTGTAAATTGGGAGTAACTATATTGAAATGTTGTAATATAATCTATACAATATAACTAGCCTGAAGTAGGAAAAAAACTTGTCTAAGAAATACAGGACCCAAATATTGTACTACAAAGTACCAGAGACTATACGATCAATATAACTAATGTCCACCTGATCTAAATGGAAACATAGATGGTTTGGTCATCAAAGTTTCACATAGCATATAATTACAGGTGACTTTTGATCATTATTATTTCTTCGACATCAACACTATGAGTTGGTTAATTAGAAATTACCTTAAGTTTCAAATGGACATCCATTAAGGTATAAAAAAAGGATAAATTTTTGTATAGTTTTGTAGTTTCAAGTGCCCTAGTCGAAATGCATGAAAATGTGGGAGCATAGAGTGTCATGGTTGGAAGATGTTCATAATGGACTTGTTAAAAAGTTTTTAGAAATTTCTAAGAAAATGCAACTTATGGGTGTGAATCCTAACTCCCAACCTTTGCCAACATCTCATTCCCAACTCCCCAACATGGTTGGCTCTCCTTAAAAAGATAACAACTTCTTTAAAAAAACACCCATTTTCTTTTAAAAAGATATTGATTCTCATAAACTTTTATTTGTCTTCACTTAAGGATGTGATCTTCTTTAAGGGAGTGGTTTTAGAAAGGTGATGATTTTTCTTATATAATGATTTAAAAGATGTGATTTAATACAAGCATGTCTACCATTCCACTATTGCCTTTGTCCTTACCTCTTAGGATCAACCTCACTATAAAATGTTAAGATATCCTTAAAAATGATATAATTATCCAAAAAAAGTTTAAGTATTCTTTTAAAAATGAGACAAATTCCTTTCTTGCAAATAGCTTAAGATTCATTCATAGCCTTTATGAGTTGCGTCTATAAGGATGTCGTCACATTTAAATTAGAAATTAGAATTTGGCTAACTTATATTCCCTTTGTCATTTCAAAATGCCTTTTCATTTTTTAAGGGATTCAAATTTAAACATTTCATGTAAGGGATTCCATTTAAACTTTTCATATAATGTATTTGACTTTTATTGACGGTATACATCTTCTTTCATATTTATCAAGACCTATGATACTAAGAAGGTATACAATATGCCAAAAAAGTTTGACCCCTCTTTTCACAGTAGACTTTTATCTTTATTTAAGCAATTTGATCTATTAGATAGATCATGACTTAAGGTATTCCATAGTTCCAAATCATATAGCTTTTAAAAAATCCTAATAGATATAGATATTGATTAATAAGATCAATTAATTTTAAACCATTTGATATATATTAGTATATAATGGTTATATTTGAACTAGATTTGATGATGTAAATCTATAATTATTGAGAAAAGAACCATAATATATGTGACTAATCAAAATGACAATATATCAATAGATATAATTAAGGGTTAGGGGTAAAATCAATGATAACTTCACCTTGCAACTTAACACCACACAAGGTGAACCTATTTGCTACCTCCATTTACAACCTTACACCTATCTATCTATCTTGAATAATATTGTGAGTTAGTGGTGGTTAAAAAAAAATCTTTGACAAAATCTTTTAGCAAGAGAAGGAGCTATTTGAGGAAATTCCATAAGTATGTTAGAAAAAGACTAATATGAAAATTCTCTTTGATATAATCTATAACACTTATTACCATTTTCTAACCTATTTTTGATGAATTAATTTTAAAACAATAGAAAAGGCAAACCAGGTGTCTTGCATAAATGGCCTTCCATAGGTGTTGATTGAACATAAATATGTTTCCTATCAAGTTATACACATATTCTAGTATAACCTGTAATTTAATCATTAGTATAGCCTAACCTACTCTGATACCATGTTAGAAATTATAATCTTAGGATACTAATAATTATAAACAAAAGTAAAATAAATATAAATGAGAACCATACAATGATAGATTTCACACATTGCACAATATATATACATGGGGAAAACCCTTTCATGTAAAAAAACGTGATAAAGAATCATTTATTAAAAAACACTTACAAATAATAGTCTATTAAGAATTAGACCAAACCTCGGGATATACTCCTCTACATACTTCCCTGTGGCCAATAATATCTCTTGTGCATAGTGATAAATATAATTCCCTATAAATCTCCATATTCACTTTCCTCTTAAATGAGAGAGAACCTCCTAAATATAGGAGAAGGGTGGAAAAATACCTAAAAGGGTATTAGTCACACCCATTCAAAGCAACCATTTCTAAATAATTAAATATATAATAGTTATTAGATTACTAATTATTAAATGGTATATGCTTTATAACATAAGGTTTTATAACCTTATATTAGAAAAATATATAAATGTTATAAGGGTATGACCAATAATAATATTATGTCCTAACAAAGTGTCTCCCTACTTGACCCATCCTTCTTCTCCCTTGGATCTAGATGAATAGAACCACTAAAGAGTTTAGATTGTGTTCGCTCCATCTAATGATGATCCCCTCACACCTTTGATTCTAAACTAGCCTCAATTTTTAGAGCCTTTTGATCTACCCAATGTTAGCATCATTTCTAATGCCACCCTTGCATCATTTGTATTGTTCTAGTGCATCCACCATGAGGTCTTTCTAGATGTGCTTCATCTTGCCACCATCAACATCGATATTCATTGTCTTCAACAAAAGCACAAGCCCAAGAATTATCCAACCCTCCCATTCCATAAACCCAACAATAACCCTCCCTCACCTCTACTTCTTAGCACCTCTTCATCACTTATTATTATAGAGGCTTCTCCTCCACTTGCAACTCTCACCACTCAATTTCTTGATGATAGTAGTGAGAATTTGTAGCTTCTGCCATATTAAAATAGTGATTCACATGATTCTTCTCCTCATGAGTGCATGTTTGATTCTTTTATGGATATTCCATCAATATCATCAATCTTGACATCACCGTTGATCCTTTCTCCAATAGCTTCTCAAGAAGATGATGGTCCTCCACATCTTGTAGTAGGTGAATCTCCCAGTTCTGCTCTTACTATGGTTCCTCTATCAGCTTGCCCTCCTTCCCCATATGAGTAAGACTAAGAACATGATGATCTAATGGATTACCCTCATCTAGTTTGTATATATGCGTTTTCTTTTTTGTCTTATTATCCCGATCTTTGTCCTTTGCTAATTGTTTATTAGTTCCTCTTGGAGGACCCATGGTACCCTTATAGGTACATGGACACAGGAGGAATAAAATGTCATATCATTCTTATATATATATATATATATATGTTCTTCTAATTGCCATATAATTTATGTTTCTAACATTTTAGGGATGATACGAAGTGTTGAGACATTTAGGTCTCTTCCATGTTGACCCAAAATTCTTATTTTCTATTATTTACTATGGTGACATTCCTCCTTTGTTCTAGTAGTTCTACATGCTTGGGGATGATGATTTCTCTAGGGGCACCTCTTTCTTGAGGCTAACTTTAGGAACATATCTTTTCATATATGTTTCCTAAAGGTCTTTCACCTTCTCTACTTTTATACCAAGGGGAGCCATACTTTGGGCTTTAAAATTTAGACACACCACATTGTTCATGTGCTCCCTACAACATTAGTAGCTTTGCCCAACTATATACACTATCTTGGACTAACTACCCTTATTAGGAGTACCTAGCCATGCTCTAGTCCATGTAATCTCTAATATTATATTGGCATGTGATCCCCTTGTGACACAATGCTAGACTATATGCTCCATTTTTAGCTACTTTTCATACTTTTTGTGAGTCACCTAGAATGTAATTTGCTAGCGCTTGTCATTTAGAAAAGTATTACCTACCCATGCTAGTCCATGTAATATATGATATTATATTGGCATGTGAGACCCTAGTGACACAATGCTAGACTGTATGCTCTATTTTAAGCTACTTTTCATACTTTTTGTGAGTCACCTAGAAACATAGTTTGCTAGCACTTGTGATTTAGAAAAGTGTTATATGTTTCCTATCCCTCAAAGTGTGCTAGCCCTAGAACAATACTCAACATTGCTTCTAGAAACACAACTTTGGAAATACCTTCTTCATTTTCTTTTTTTTCTCTGCTTGTGTGTAAGTTTGTTTTTGTTCTCTCTTATGTTTCATGTTTAGTGTGTATTAGATTATACAATTTTAAAACATATTTGGTTTATAGATTATGTTTGATCTAGTCTGTTTTCTCTTAGAGGTTCATATGTTGTTCTAACATTTTCTCTTATGTAGGTTTCTATTGGCTAATGTTTTGGTTTTGTAGTTTTTTATCCTAAGGGCATGATTACTTTACTTGAAGAATGCTCTAAATTTTCTATAGTATCCTTTTAGGTATCTTTTTATGATATTATTTCATTTCTATAATTTAGTGTAATTTATCATTTAGTGTTATAAGCCCACTAAAGCGGGGGCAAAATGTAATGTTGAAAGTTACATACCCTTGCAATTTCACCCTATCTTTTATACTCACTTTGGTGTCCATTCCCTTAGCATGTTATTAGGCTCATTTTAGCCCTTGTCCTAGTCTTTTCCTACCAACATTGGGAAGTTTGTTTTTTTGTTCTATCCCTTATGTTTATTTTTTTGTATTTATGTTTCAGTGTTCTTGTCCTTTCTATCCTAATTTTTCTAGAGACTTTATGAACTAAGTTTCTTGGACATGAGCATGATGGGTAAACATCTACATGATGCACTAGAATCCCATGACTATCTATAGTGCAGTGATTATTTCTGAGCATTTTTCTACCAACTTGCTTGCATGTATGAGTCTTTATAATGCCTCTACTAGATGCTTGAATGACTCTTTTGACCTATAATCTTCCTCCTTTACCCATTAAGTTACACTTCTGAATCTATCTTTGACTATCTTGTGGTTATCTTTCTTTGAGCTTTGCTTATTTTGAATCCATCATTCTTTTGATAATCTCTAACAATCTCTACACCACTCTCTTGCAATCTTCAACATACATCAACATTATTTTGATTCTCCATATCTCTATATAAGTAATTACTACTATTATTTTACATCTTTGTGAGGATTTCATACCATTATACATGGCCCATCCTTTTTCTTTTATTGGTTATGTAGGCTCCATGTATTTTATAAGAGGTGATAGAGTTCTTTTCCTCTCTTTTGGCATTGCTTTCTTAATGTATAATCCATTTTGTGTTGCAGGAACTTTATGTTTATCTCACACATACTAGTTTGCTAGTCTATGTAGACCTTACTACTAACATTCATAGCATTTTATTGTTGTCCTTATTTCTTAGACACACATGAGATAAGAGCACATATAATTTTTCCTCTACATCATTAGCTATTGTGGAGGTTGAAAGACCAATACAAGGGTTTAATCACTCTTGAAAAACTCTTATATAGACCCAACCATTTTTTGTGTAGCTATAGGTTTCTCATTGTGAAGATATTCAACTACACGAGGGTTTGCCAATGCCTTCCTTTTATTTTCATTTTCTCATTTTTCTTCAAATAAATAGATTAAATATTATCATTTGGATTTTTCTTATCATTGGGAAGGCTTCTTAGTTGTCCTTTCTTTGTTTCTATGCAAATTATACATGATCCCTCATAAAAGATTTGAGTTTCTACAGTTCCTACCATATAGAATACAACATGATGCACATATGTTTGTACACCACATTGATGTCCTCCACAATTCTTTTTAGATTTAGTTTCTAGGCTCTTTTTTGCCATGTATTTATAGTTCTATATTTGATTTGATCAATCTATATCTGGTAAATCTAAAAATTGATAGTTTTCAGTGTTTCATTATGTTTTAACTTCTTACAAAACTTTATTTTCTCATGGGTAAAACACATTAGGTTTACTTAGATTAATTTTCTCATTCTATTAGAGTTGCAATAGATTAGTTTCTTTCCTAAAGAGAACTAGTTGTTCCTAGTGTGGTGCCACTATAAACATTTGACAAAGATAATTAGCCTTTTCTTTGTTGAATCAATTTTCATACAATACAAGTACAAATAGTTATTGTATGTTCAATTTAATATCCTCTAAGCCATCAATCAACATGACAGTTGGTAGTCAAATACAAGCCCTTTCATGCCAATTCATAAGCAAAAAGAGCATTAATTTGGTCATGTTATAAGATATCAATTCATTAATATTGTTAAGTTATGTCCTAGCATTTGAATGGTCATTGTAGACCATTGTAGATATAGTAGAAAAATGATTAATAAAGTAGAAAGAGGCTTAAACATTCCCTTGGAAACAATATCCCTTGTAATTGAAATGTAATACACCATTAGCTTCAATTCCTTCACAGATGCAATCTTTTATATTCAACTCATTTACATGTAAAACTTATTATCCATGCCTAGTCAAATTAGTTAGTAAATAGGCATCTTTACAGAATAAATTTTGATCTCTTGTATCCATTGGATTAGGAGGGAAGGGGGCATAAAATGGAAGTTTATGTAACCCCATGATTCTTAGAATCTTTAGTGATATTTATTGGACATAAGAAAATAAATGGAAAGAGAATAACAAAGATTAAAAAAATCTTAATAGAAAATGAAAAAAGAACAAATTCTTTAAAAATGTCAAGAGACCAACTTGAAAGATAGACAAAGAAAAGATTAACCTAAAGTAATTGACCTCCACAACAAACACCAAATGTAAAAAACATGTAATCTTTAATTACACTTAGATATAACTATTAAATGCCTCAATAGATATTGATTTAAATAGAAAAATGTAAAAACTCAAATGACTATAGCTTGAAAAAAATTTACTTAAATCTCACCTAATTCAATTATCAAGTACATATTTTTCCTCTTAAAAATAAGACAACTATTAAACACTTTTACATGTGCCCATGAAGTGACAAAAAGATCAATAGAACCAATGCTTAATGATGTTTAAGAAATACCAAACTAAGTAATGTTTAGATAGGGTTGACATAAAGTAGCAAGTGAAATCAATTGAATGGGCAAAAGACCTTAAACAATCATTGATTCTCCACATGCCACACAATCATTGCTCCTTCATATGCCACACCTTTCACCTTCACAAATAATCTATCATGTGGTTAAAGGCAAAGTCCTAGCTAAAATTTAGGAGTCTATTTGATGCAAAGCGCACAAATGAGCTTGGTCTACATGGTCATTGTCTTCACTATAAGTTATTATAGGAGTCATTGGAAATTGAAGAGAAAAGAAAAGAAATTTCCATTTGTTGGTGAAGTTGAATGGCTAACAAAGAGCTTGCCAAAAATCAAATCTTGCTAAGTATAAAGGCTTGACACTCTTAAGAAATAAAGTTGAGATTATATCATGGATGAATTCAATAGAATAGACTGCCCTTAAACCTTAACACTAAACCAAAAAACCAATAATTCATATAATAAATACCTCAACTCTCAAGTCTAAAATTAACATTAGAAAATATTTCAAATCCTCCAATTTAAAAAAAATCAGAACTAATTAATCCAACACATTATGTCAGAAATGAATATTGATATTTTTGACTAAATAAGCCTCAAGAAAGAACCATCTGGTGCTACACACATTCTCTTGACAACCCTTCTTACTTGAAATACTATAAATGAAGAAGTTGCGGGATCATTCCCTACATGTTTTAGTGGGTTTTGTTCTGCCTCATATATATGTTTATTGTTAGTTTTAGGATCAGAAATGAAATAAGCAGAAATACAACAACACATAGAGCAATGAACATAGCAGGTACCCTGGGAAAACCCTCCAACTCGAGGGAGAAAAACCCAACAAATATATCTCTTATATATTGAAGGAATAGGAGCAGAAATCTGCTTACAACTCAGGGCCAACACAAGGGCAAATTTGATACAATGAATAATAGCACCTCTCCTAGATACAAAGATACAAATGAATATGTTTCTCCTTGAAATCTGCTCTGCTGCTAAAGAATGACCAAACTTCTGCTGGAGGTGTTAATGAAGTGATTGAATCGATGTATATATACAAATCAAGATGACTCTTCATATGCGTTGGCGACTCTTCATATGCGTCGGCGACTCTTCATATGCATCGGCGACTCTTCATATGCTTAGGTGTCTCTTCATATATTTTGGTGTCTCTTCATATATTTTGATGTCTCTTCATATATGACTTTTCATTGAGTTGATCTGAGTAAATCTCCTGACGCTACAATAACATCAACACTCCCTCTTAGCTAAAGAGATATCTTTCTAGATATGTCATGGAGTCTCTCAACATGACACTCATAATGGCTACACCCATTAGTGAGAAGAATTTATCACGGAGTCTCTCAACGTGATATCATCATGGAGTCACTCAACATGATGTCCACCATGGCTACTCCCATGAGTGGAAGAAAACTAGTACACAAGTGCCCATCACGGAGTCACTCAACGTGATGTTGTCATGGAGTCTCTCAACATGACGTCCACCATGGCTACTCCCAGAGGGTGGAAAGAAACATGTGTACAAATGCCCATCACGGAGTCACTCAACGTGATGTCGTCATGGAGTCTCTCAACATGACGTCCACCATGGCTACTCCCAGAGGGTGGATAAACACAAGTACAAGAGAATCATCACGGAGTCTCTCAACGTGATGTCCACAATGGCTACTCCCATTAGTGAAAAAATACATCGTCATGGAGTCACTCAACATGACGTCCACCATGGCTACTCCCAGAGGGTGGAAAGAATCACATCTCTATCTTAGAGATGGACAAAGGGCTCGCATCTCATATTTCTCCGTCATAGAGAAATATACACTACAAGGGCTTTCACCTCATACTTCTCCGTCACAGAGAAATATACATTACAACAGATCTTCATGATGATGTGACTCCGTCTGAAGCTCCAAGTACTTGCATCAACCTTCTGACCTTCTCGTCCAAGATTGCCTACAATGCTTGCCTTAGAGAAACGGTTTTCAACGCATGCCTCTGGCACTACTAACTTGTGAGAGTTCAGGACTATCCTCCTTGATCTCATCCCATATCACTTTATTTTGAATAGGTTTATGGAGCTACCAAAATCAAATCCAGATTGATAGTCTTGTTCAATTCTGTTCTCAACAGCTGAAGAGGTCTTCCAAGTACTGCAACCCACTTCGCTGACACCTTCACTTCTTCTCAGTGAGTCACAGAACTCCCTCTTGATCCCTACCTCAGAGATTGCAAGGAAGTGAACTCCCCTCCATTGATTTATCTCAGAACCTTAGTCCTTTTCCCGGACATGCTCTCAACTCATGCCTTGAATTCTCAGAATTTAACTCCCTCTGAATGTCATTTCCTCCTCTTTGAAGTAGCTGATCACAATGACAATCTGAAAGGGTTTTCCGTTGTGTAGTGTCTTCATCTTTCTCAATCTTCTTTGCTAATGCAAATTCCTCATCCAAGGTTGACCCAACCTTGTGCCCTCGAGAGATGTCTCTAGTGAAGTTATGTGCCACCAACTCAGTCCCATGGCTACAAGCTATGACTCCATGAATGTTCATTTCTCCAGCCGACATGCCTTCCTCACAGGATGCCTCAAGCTCTTCCTCCCTTTGAATTCCTTGTGCAGTCTCTCATCATCCTTTTGCTCCTTGATCTATCCTGGAAGCATTTTAGAGAGATTACTAATAGTTTGTAGAATCAAACTACCCCAAAGAGAAATATCCAGACCAATGCTAGAAGCATATGTGATTCACTATTCTCAATGTTAGTGCATGAATTATTAACTGCATAAAAATTCATGAACATTATTCAAACATGAAATACTTATCTCTTTAAGTGAGTCAATTCTACAAATCCAGTTAGGCGCTTGGAATTCTCACTGTATCCCACAAACATTCCTTTCTTGCCTCAGGTTTCACACCTGTGAAGGCCTCCTCTAGAGTTAACAACCATTTCCACACTTTGTTATCATCAGAAACAGAGATAAAAGTTGTCTCTAGGACAAGAGTAGAATGCCCCAATAACATGGAAGAAGTGGCTTGTTCTGCATAGGCAAGTAGCTCAATTTATGTGAGCTTTCTCTATCTCAAGTTCTGAAGAGCAATAAGAAACAACAAGTATTGTTGGCGATGGCACTGATGTGCTCATGAAAGGCATTAATGTTTCCATAATATATAAGTCTGCTGCCCTTCCTTTCTCTTCCACACACTAAGCTTTCCATGGGGTAATGCAGTAATTGAGAGTGTTGTTCCATACTGCAAATCAAAGATAATAATCTCTCTTGGAAACATCACATAAATTATATGTGGCCATCTCGATGAAAACAAACATTTAACAAAAACATTAGGGAACAACGCCAAAGCCAAAAACAAGGAGGACTGATTGTTTCCCGTTTCCTTGTCACTTCAAATTCTCGATTCACTAACTTGAAGCTGATGTTTTTTGAGCACTGTATCATTCTCTTCATCCCCATGCTTTAGCATCAATATTTTAAGATAGTTGTCGCCCATTTCTCTATGGCTTTTATGGCCATCTTTCAACTCAAGCAAATACCTTTTCCAGAAATCTTCAATTTCAAAATATTTTGTAATGCTCGCCCATTGCTTTTCCATACTTCTTGGGCAAAATACTACTGTTGTGATCCATCATCAATAAATGACAATAGATCCCAACACAATAACTAACCAATGAAAAAATCATGGGAATACTCACCGTGAAGTCAGTCCATACTACCTCAACCAACAGAACTTCATTGCAAACTACAATCCATTGGGATCTGGTAGAAGTAACCACAAAATTGGCATTTGGTGTCGCAAAAGTGCATAGAATCTGCATTTCTTGTATGAACATGTGGACCTTGATGATTTCTTTCATAAAGAGGAATGGGAATGAAACATCCTTTGTGCAGATCATTTTGCTTTGACACAAGCTCACACTCAAATGAACCCCTTTGACCCTGAAAAATCCTAAATAAACTTTCACACTCAGGATTCACACCTACTAATTCCACCGCCTCACTACAGGCTGGAACAATTGCAGGTCCAAAATTGCTGGTCAATACCTTCAAGTCTTTCTTCATTGGGGATAGCTCGCATACTTTCCATACAAGCTTCTCCTTCTCCTTAAGCTCTGTTGTCATGAAGCTACAGAGTCGATATCCCTCACAGCACATCATCCTTATTTTGACTGAGCATTGTGAGGTTTTGTTATTCATGGAGCCGCATCCATACATGAACCCTTTGTGTACACGCAACTTTGGAGCGCAAGCTTCCCATAGAAGTAGCTAGGGTCTGAAAATTGTAGCTCCCTTCCACACAAACATACATAAAATCACAAAGCTCAACCAAATATCGAATAAAATTGCAGGAAACATCCTTCCTAGATGCCTCCCTGAAATGCTCGCCTTCATGCTAGTAGAAAGCAACCACAGTGCTAGCTGACTGTTGAGGAACAATGATGTAAAGTTCCTTGCCACTCTCCAGTTGAGCCACAATTGACTCCTCCACCAAGCTTTTCATTCGGAAATTGCGTATCATCATCTTCTTGTCAACATACATTCCCACAGTAGATAAGTGCCGCTGATTTAACCTATCGAAACCGATCCGGATTCTTGATGGATTTCCTAAGAAAGCAGAAGCAGAAGCGGGCACAAGCTTATTGCAGAGGCTTAAAATTTTATGCTTTGGAAGTTGCACTTTTTTCCTGGCATTTCGCATTCATCAGGATAGGCATGCTCATACCCACACAAATGCTCTACATTTGAATCCAAATCGTGGAAATGATCTTTGACTGGAATTGCACTTGTGTTGGCCCGAGTGCCCAGGCCTCAGAGCACATAACTCATTGCAATTTGAAGACATCTCAAATAAGAAACATATATCGCTGCAAGTGTGATTTTTCTCTTTGCAATCGTGAGAGCCTTCGTGCTCTGCCAAATCCCTGCATAGGTTCAAGTTGTCTCCTTCTCGGGCACTGCAACATTTTGCGTACGAATGACTCCCCATGCAAGAATGGTCATCACTATGCCCTTTCACCAACACACACCTCCGAAAACAATCAGAACACTTGCATCCACAAAACCGAAAGACCTTGCTTTACTTTGCCAAGAGCAACATTAGCCTCTAGCCGCACCCTTAGATCTGCAATACTTTGCCTTCAAGATCTGCCCTAGATGAAAAATTGACTTGACTACTTAAACAAATCTGATCAGATCTTTTCTTAGACCCGCTCTGATACCATGTTGAGACATGGACTAGCTAGGACTCGAACCTAGGACCTTCCATTTGCTGCTGGAGTGCTCTACCACTGAGCTACTGGCCCCTCTTGGACCAGTCCATCGTCGGTCCGGGTGTGGCTTACACCAACACCCCCCTTAAACCTCTCGTGTGCTTGGGGCTCCTAGCCTAGACCTGGCTCTGATACCATGTTAGTTTTAGGATCAGAAATGAAATAAGCAGAAATACAACAACACATAGAGCAATGAACATAGCAGGTACCCTGGGAAAACCCTCCAACTCGAGGGAGAAAAACCCAGCAAATATATCTCTTATATATTGAAGGAATAGGAGCAGAAATCTGCTTACAACTCAGGCCCAACACAAGGGCAAATTTGATACAATGAATAATAGCACCTCTCCTAGATACAAAGATACAAATGAATATGTTTCTCCTTGAAATCTGCTCTGCTGCTAAAGAATGACCGAACTTCTGCTGGAGGTGTTAATGAAGTGATTGAATCGATGTATATATACAAATCAAGATGACTCTTCATATGCATTGGCAACTCTTCATATGCGTCGGCGACTCTTCATATGCTTAGGTGTCTCTTCATATATTTTGGTGTCTCTTCATATATTTTGATGTCTCTTCATATATGACTTTTCATTGAGTTGATCTGAGTAAATCTCCTGACGCTACAATAACATCAACATTTATATGAGGTCGGAGATTGAGGAGCTGTGCCGTACGGTAATGCACGACAAATTACTAGTTAAAGACGGTAGGAAAAGACTTACAACTGCTTTAAAGGAGTACAACATGAATCTACTAATACCAAATATGTAATAGCCACGCGGAGCATGGAAAAGACACTATCCTAGAATACTTTCTTAAATAGGATATCCAGTAGTGAGCCTCCATGAAGGGCGCGCAAACAGGGGAGTTTTTCTGGGAACAGTTAATCCAAACTGTTCCGCCATTTCTACGTCTCCCTCCACAGTCCAATCAAAGCAATGAAGCAGCTGAGCGAGTGCCAACTCAACAACAGAAAGACCCATGGAAATCCCAGGGCATCCTCTCCTTCCTGTTCCGAAGGGCAGCAAATCGAAGTCCTGACCTCTAACATCCTTATTATTGCCCATAAACCGCTCGGGCTTAAACCGATGAGCATCTTCCCAAAGGTTTTCATCCCTTCCCATCGCCCACACATTCACATACAGCCTCGTCTTTGGCGGAACGAAATATCCTCCCACGCTGCAGCCTTCCATCGACTCGTGCCGAACGAGCAGAGGAAGTGGCGGACGTAGTCGAAAAGTTTCTTTCACCACGCATTGCAAGTAGTCCAGCTTCATAACGTCACTCTCCTTTACTCTGCGATTTCTTCCCACTGCTGATTCCATTTCTTGCTGCGCTCGTGCCAGCGTTGCAGGATTCCTCAGCAATTCACTCATTGCCCATTCCACCAATATCGACGATGTTTCCATTCCCGCAACTAACATATCCTGCACACAGATAGTTTATTTCCTGAAGTCTATACACAATTCCTCCGCCGATAGTCAACAGCAGAATAGTTTAAAAGAGATTGTAATTACATTTGTGAAAGCCAAGATAGCCTTGTTTCTGAAACTTACCAAGATGATGGCTTTGATGTGGGTTCGTGAGATTGTCTGGCTCTCTGTTTCGGCCATGTTGAGCAGCACATCTACCATGTCTCTAACATCATCTTCTCCATTCGGTTTTCCTTTCCCCAATCTACGACGAATGTGCTCGTCGATTACTTTTTCAGCAAATATGTCGAATATTTGGTGAACAGTCTGCATGCGACGACGGAGCCCTTGTAAATCAAGCCAGTCGAGGGAAGGAATGAAATCGCCAACGCAAAATGCACCGCTTAAAGCAAGCATCTCCTCGACCATTTCTTTGAAGCCATGACCTCCACTCAATTCGTTGTCAGAGTACGTTCTGCTGGAAAACATTCTGCAGGTAATATTTTGACTAAGGGAGGTGAGCCTCTTTCTCACATCCACACACTGCGCTCCCCGCCCGCTTCCCTCCCAGATGGGGTAAATAATCGCAGACACCTCTTCTTCTCTCACGAATCTGAACGACTCGGTTCTCTTCACTGTGAGCAGCTCCACCGTGGAAAGCTTTCTCATTTGCCTCCAGTACGCTCCATAGGGGCTAAACGCTACGTCTTGATGACCATAGCACATGTATTTCCCCGCCGTGCAAGTTGGTCTGGTTGCAAAAACCAGATCATGCGTTTTGAGGAACTCTTTTGCCATGGCAGGAGAAGACACCACAACGGTGGGGACGGAGCCCAAGCGCAGAAACACAATAGAGCCGTATTTCTTGCCAGCGCCGCGAGAGCCTGATGAGGAAGGTTTCCCAACAGATGGAGATTTCCTAAGACAGGCCATGGACGTGGTCCGGGAGGCAATTTCATTTTCCTTCCATTGCTCCTCAGCTTACACACAAAGCAGTAGAAGAAGAAGAAAATCCCAAGTCCAATAGTAACGGCCTGTTTCAGGGAGCAAGTCAGCGATTCCATGCTGCTGCTGCTGCGAAAAAAAGCGAAATACGCAAGCCTGTAATGAATGGAAACCCACAAACCATCCCTTTTAAAATACTCGGGAAGGTTTACAAACTTACTACGACACAATCGCCACAGTGTAATAAAATCAAACGTCCGGACAATGCGAGGTGTGGAATTTGCGTAAAATAAAAGGAGACGTCGCGTCACGCGTGCATGCCATTGGGCGTTTCGAATTATGACCACAAACCAAACAACGCATGCCATTAGCCGTTTCGAATTATGACCACAAACTAAACAAATAATTGCCCTAATGCGGTTACCGAAAAATTAACGTTATCCAAAAGGAATCTGATAAGAGTACACTGGTCGCTCTTTTCATCATAATTGTCATCGGGCAAACTGATTTCCATAGAAGGAAAAAGTTAATTTTAGTCAATAAAAAATAGGATAAATATTTACCACTTTTATTGTGAATGAGGTGTAAAATTGCTATTGATTAATGGACTATTGAAATGGATGATATTTAAGTAGAGTGATAATTGGGGGGAAAGTATTATTAAAAAGTTATTTGATTTATTTTTTCAATAAATTATTTTTTTTATATTTTTGTGTTATAACAATTGATTTTCAAGTTTAAAATTTAAACAAAATTTTAAAATATATCCCATAATAAAATAAAATTAATATATATGTAATACCAAAAAGATATTTATTAACTAGTTTCTTTTTTATAGTAAGAATGGAGAAGTTTGGACTATGAAATTAATCTATAGTGGTATGCCATCAAGTTATACGTTATTAGATACATTTATAACATAACTAATACATTATCATTCTTTACGAATATAGCTTTTCTTGGCTTGTTTTCTTATCAATAGTAACAACATCTAAAGGTGCCATCAAATGATGGATAGGCACAAATATTTATAGCCTTATTGGCCAAGCTAACTTGGCCAATAGGGCTATAAATCATTCGATGACCTTTTCAACTAGGCTATAAATATGTGTGCCAATTTATCATTTGGTAGCACCTTTATTTGTTTTACTAATTTTACAATTTTATGGGAAGATATTTTCAATGATTCTCTAAGAAAGAAAGAACATTCAAGGTATTGTAATTTGATGAGTTGGCCAACTAGGCTATAAATATTTGTGCCTATTTATCATTTGATATAACCTTTATTTGTCTTACTAATTTTACAAATTTTATGCGAAGATATTTTCAATGATTATATTAGAGAGAAAGAACTTTCAAGGTATTGTAATTTATTAACATTGATGATCATTTTGAAATATAGTCAAGACTGATATTTGAAGTATTAACCATCAAAAGGATAAATTCATAATTTTCTTTTATCGCATATATCTTTCAAGTAACACTGTAGTTGTTTAACAACACATTATATAAAAAATTACATTAAATATACAATATTCTTACAACTTAAAGAAATCACAGACTTATATACTTTGGTGCTATATACACATTTATAGACGTGTCATAACTTTTTGAAAGCATTTCAAAATTTAATTCTTGTTTACTATTACAATCTATTATTATACAATTGTAATGTGTTGGTGTGATACAAACACCTAAAAACTGTATTTTGTAATGTTGGTAGCCACAAGTTGTGATTTTCTTATGAGTGTTACAGTCAAATGTTAGAATCTATAAGTCTAAGATGTGTAACAAGCTACCTAATTTAATAATCACAAACAATGAAAAAATTAGGAAAGTAAATAACACATAAATGTTATAAATTTACTTCCTTCTCTTATACTCCTACAATCTCAATTGCCACGTCCCATGCTTCCTTCTATATCTCTTATCCATAATATACTTCACCTTACCACATCATCTAGGTATTCTTCATCTAAATTTAAGGATTTTTTTATGGATTTATTATTTGTGGAGGTTGATTCCCTTATTTACTCATCATTTTGGCTGCACCCATAGTGATGCACTCACCAACACACTCATTAACATGCTCAAAAACACCCTCATTGGCATGCTCATCCTCATTCTATTTATTCTTCTACAACCCTTCTGGTGCATTCCTCCTCTATTTCCTTTGCCTTTTCAATTCTTTTGCGGTACCAATCCTGTTGATCTTGAGACTACTTTCTCCTTTTCTCTTCAATATTCATATCCATTATAAAATTTTATGATTTCACCAATCTCTCTTAGTTTCTTGTTATCTCCCTTGGTCTTGGGTGATTTTGATATGGTGTTTCATTGATCCTTATGTATCCCATGGTTGACTTACTTTGAACAGTTACATCTTTTCAGAGATCTCTTGAGATCCCTTCCCCTTTCCATTTGTCATCCCTTAGGTGCATGCCCCGCTCTCACAAGGGTAGGACCTAAGAGATTTCTACTGTAACACTTGAAAAAAGAAATCTACATCTTTCTTCCTTCCTTATTCCCCACTATCCTTACCAGGGTCCCACAATGGAACCAAATGTTAGCAAGAGAAATAATATGACAAAGTCTGGAGATCTAAGCCTAGCTTACTCTTATGTAGTTTGTTTATATCCTAGCAGTGACAATGATATCTAATAGCATTAATTTCCAATTGGAAATAACATAATTTGGTAAGATTACATCATATTCAATATATAATAAATATCATAAATTTTTAAATATTGCACAATAGTTCTTATATAATATATATATATATATATTCTATTTTCTCATCATATCTATATCTCTTCCATATCTTCCATCTTCCTCATTATGCTTCTTCACATCATCATGCTTCATATATATATATATATATATATATATATATATATATATATATATATATATATATATATATAATATATATTCTATTTTCTCATCATATCTATATCTCTTCCATATCTTCCATCTTCCTCATTATGCTTCTTCACATCATCATGCTTCATCATGTTGTTCTCTCTCAAATTCCTCTTCCTTATATAGCCTCTTAATACCCTTTCATGGTGTCTTTCCCTTATTTCCTTTCCTAAATACTCTTAATTAACTCCCTTCCATGAATTCACCTTTCCTTGATGATATTTATCAATATTAAGGCTTGTTAAGGTGTGTTAGGGTGTGTTTAAGGCTATTTAAGGCCTATATGACCCACAAATAGGTCTAGTGATGATCCAAATGGTACCATAAACCCTTTGTGGCATAATATAATGTCATATAAGGTAGATTGGTGTATCTTGTGGTACTCTTGATCACTTGTTGACATTCTCCCTGGGCCTAGAAATTTGTCTTATCCTCAAGACTACAAAAAATTATTTCTTCCATAATTGTTTCAGTCAGTAACAATATCAGTACAACTCACCACATTTTACTACATGATCATATACATATGGGACCCAAATCAAATGCAATGATGCAGGAATGGAATAAAACCATGTGCTTCATCCCATAATCTCTGCTCAACCCAAATTACATGCACATGTTCTCAGTTCTTGGTGCACAATCCCAAATCACTTGCGCAAGCTCCCAAGCTTTATACAATCATTCTTCATGCAACCCAGTAACATAGTCCTCACCCTAATGTCTCTAGATATATTTTTGATGACTCAAACCTCTTGAAACTTGGATCAAACCTACCTCTAGAATAGATCTATCTATCCTCCAAACTACGAGACCAAAAAACTAACTGCGGTAAAATGTGGTGGTCTCCAATGACACCTCTTGGTACCCTAGAACTCAACACCTACTAACCCACATCAACTGAAATGACTTATGTATGCCCCTGCATCAAAATCTTAGGGTTAATTAAAATATGAGCCTCTTCACTTTGACCTGCTATCCTCCCAAAACCATAAGATCATACAACCAATTGCGTTGAAATGCGATGGTCTACTTGCACATGAAATTGATAAGTTTGGTGATATGCACACAAATCATTACAACTCCCTTAGTGGTTAGTAGTCTCAACAAGTTGTAGTGCCCCCTCATTCTGGCTTTGCGATAAATAGTTAGTTATTTCCTTATGGTTAGACATGATGGTATATTTTGGTGATGGATTTACTGTTTCAATGACTGATGATGCCATTCATTTATGTTTACTATGATGACATTTATGATGTTTATGTTAGTACAAGATGCTTAAGATATAATTAGTTATGGTTAAATTAATTTGGTAGACTAGTTTTTATTATGTTTCATGTGATTATCTGACATCTGATTATTTAAGTTATGGATGATATTGGCTTATGAACTCAATTGATCATGTGGATAAATCTTAACTTATTCTTATCTGATGATGTTTTATATATTTGTTTAGTTCTAATGAACATGCTTTATGCGGTTATTTGTGATGTGATTTGTGGAAGGGAATAGTGTCGCATTACTCACACGTGAGTACCCTGTGACATTGCGACTCTCTTCTATGGTGTGATGATTGGATGATTATATATATGTATATGTGTGCTTGATCCTTTTCATCAGTTGTAGGTCGCAGGTACCAGGCATCGACTCCACCTGAATTGGTAGGTCTGAGCATGCCTTATATCCAATGGAGAATTATTGATCAGAGATGACATAAGGCCCCTTAGTTTTCTATCACCCTTGAAGAGGGTGAGTTCATGTCCTGTGATCCATTAGTTTGGTCAGTTGGGTTTTTATGATTAGTCACCTTTGTTGTGCTCATGTGTCGATCATGCTTAGTCGTCAGGTTTTGTTAGCATTGAATAGCTTTAGTCGTAATTGTTCGAGTATGTCCTGATCAATCATTGTCATAGCATAAGTTGTGGGTCTTGAGCACCTTAATAATAATAATAATAATAATAATAATATATTAAGAATAATAAATTTGAATTTTTTTATGACTGGTCTTTAAACGCATGAAATATTTTCTGGTGAATGATATCTTAATATCTTAATATTTTAAGATTATTTATGAGGTTAATGTTATGTTGTAAGAATTAATTTTTAGTTGGCCATATTTTGGGTAATGGGGAATTAATTGTGTAGAAGTGGATGGTCAGTAACGGGAAGGAATTTATTGTCTTTGCTATTTTATTCTCGAGGGGGATAGCATTTTAGGGGCTGAAGAATTTCATGGTGGAACCTTAGGGGGGAGAATGAGGGAGATAAAGAGGGAGTCGGGAAAAAGACTCTGATTTTCCAGGTATGTTTTATTTCTTTAAATATACTTGCCCTATTTAATTGGGGTTTTTTTTATATCTGTGTGCCTCTGCCATTGATGGATTTATTCCTATCAACTATTCTTCTTTCTTACTCTGGGTATCGTTGGATACTCCTCTTTCAAAATTGTAGAACTCCAATGTGATTTCGCATGCGCGTTTGCTCTGCATCAATCATCGCACATGAATCATTGAGGGCATCTATTATAGTTTAGATTCATATGTTGTTCCTCCCACTCAATTTGTAAATGTTAAATTTTCTATTGATCATGCCTTTTGAGACGTCAGTTCTCTTTTACCATTCGTGATTTTCTTTTATCAACTCACAGCCTATTTTTAACTCTTTGGCTAGGCCTGCAAGGTTTTTTTCAACCTGCCTATTAATTTAAACTTCCATGTTTGAATCTTTATGCATGAGTTGGGGATTTATCGCCTTGCTTTATAAGGTTAGCCTCATCCTATAGATGACGCCTTGTTGTCTTTAATGGAAAGTATAATTTTCTTTTGCAGCTGATTTTTACATCGTTGGCAACGCTGCTACATTAACTAAATTTGGACAGTATCCCCTTAGGCAATCAGCCTATTGGCCTTAAAAGCAATAGGGTTTTCAAATGGAATCAAAGTTTGTTCAGTTCTCAGTCTTTAAACCCCAAGCCGCACGCTCCAGCTGGGAGTAATTGGCAAAGGCTATTGAGGTGGCTTCTTCTTTGCCATCGCAGTTGCTTGAAAGTTCTTGATTAAAAAGTCTTTCTTTTCATATCCAAATTTTGGCGTATCCTGCAACCATTGTATTCCATTGAATAACATCCACTCTACTATACGCCGCCTTCCTCTAAAACCTTAGTCATTTGATAATTTTATCAAGCTTCGCTCAGCTTGTGTTATCTTTATAATTCCATGATGTGAATAATAATAATATTAGAAGGATTCGTTTGTGTATTGATTTCTTAGCAATGTCATGTTGTTTTGTTTATGTATTTTTTAGCGGTTGGAAAGATTGTATTTCACTGTAGGTTCCAGAAACAAGGTAGTTTAATTTGTAGTTCGGTCCACGTCTTTATCAAGTGCGTAGCTTTTCTTTGTTGGCATTTCGCTGTAATCTTTCTACTGAACTTTAATGTTAGAAACTGATAATTTCCCCTACACCATCCGTGGCTATAGTTTTGTGAGGACGGTTAATCCTTTGCTCTTGTCTTGCATAGTAAATTTGGTGTGAAGATATTCCATTTACCAACCTGCCTTTTTGGAAGAAGGCCACAATAATCGGCCTTTATTGTTAGTGTTTAATTTTATCCTTCAGCATATCTACTTCCTTTAAACTCAACGTTTTCAGCGTTCCAAATTCATACACTTTCTATTTCACCTTTTAGTTTTTGAAGTTGGTCAATGTTTGGATAAATTTTAGCCATCTTTTTGTATGGATGTTTGCCAGACCAATGAGCGCTAGCCTCAGATTGAATAGATCATGCTGTGTTTTATGAAATCTTATTGCCTATATTTAAAAGTTCACTTGAATCTAAATTACCCTGTAGGAGGCCGTCCATTCTTAAAGTCAATCTTTAAAACTTTTTTTTAACCTAATGCATTCTATGGTTATTGAGTGTAAGGTAGATTCCTTTGGGCTATTACTTCAATCGATTTGCCTCATATGTTGGTTAAATAAAATTAGATCAGTAAGCTAATAAAATTTGTGTCTCCACATTCAAAAGTTTGACATCTATTTCAAAAAAATAAAAAACATGTTGTTTGGTAATCATTCCTATCGGCCCCATCTAGTCTATTTGTGTTTCTTTAATGCAATGAAATTTTCTATTATTAGTAATATTAGTAATTATTACTAATAATAGTATTACCATGATTGTTATTGTGACTTTAAGTAACATCATTAAAATTTATGTTTTTAGATGGTTACAAAATTAGAGACTTTATTAGTTTGAGTTTTAGTTGGATAGGTTTAGGATTGAATTGAAACTCATTTGTAATAAATTTATGCATTGGTGAATTTAAATTTATTTAGAGGTTAAATTGATATTGGATCAATGTTTTTATGTTATATAAAATAAATGATCTTAATTGAAATTTAGATTTTAATAGTAATTATATTTGTTTAAAATTTTCATGATTGAATTGAAATTCAAGATTAGTATGCTTAGGTGAAGAAATTATTATTATATATAGTTGATTTTTTTTTTATGTATGTGAGTTTTGTTCAAGTTGTTATGTGGTCATAAGGGTGTCATGGGGCATAGGATTAGTTTCCTAGTTTCTTGTTGTGTCATGTATCTTGAGTTGGTCATATTGTCCTAATATATTAATGTAACTCATTTTAGTTGTCTTGTATTGTGCTTTGCAATGGGTGGTATATATAACTATAAAGGGATGTATGAGGGTTATGAAAGTTGTATCTGTAAAAGAAACCTTGTAGTTGATTGTTGTGATATTACTCAGTGTGAGAGATGGTAAATTCCTCGCATTATTATGGACTGTTTGCTTGATGTGAGGGGTCTTCTAGTTACAGATATGGGTGTGACTCTCAATGGGGGTTGGAACCCAAAGTGGCATCCAAGACAACCCATGTTAGAGTTTCTTAATTCAGAGATAACCTAATTAATAAACTTAAGGGCTGGGTAGTAAACACACATAACTAGATAATTAGATGCCTCACTCATGGCTCAAGTGCTCATTTAGGCTTGAGATGAGATGAGAAGGCATGGAATGGAAAGATCAACTACCTTGTCCACATGAAAGGTATGTTGATTCCACATGAGTTTGTATGGGGGCCAGGGCCTAGGGACAACCCATGACAAACTTTGTGATGACACTCCTATCTATTGAAGTCTAGCACTCCCTTGTTGTTTACTTGCCATGTGTTGTGAGTTTGTTTTCAGTTTTGGTGACTAAGTTTTGACTTGCGGTGTTGTGTAGTCATATGTAGTTCTAGTGTTTCATAGTTGTGTCAAGCTGACTGTTCTTGTCATGGGACCTTATTGTTATCTCCTAGCATGGGGGGTGGGCCTTAGGGTTCCACATGGTCGTGTGGTTGTGCTTCTCCTCCATTGGTCTCTTTGTTGATGTTCAAACGTTTGAAGATTCTTCTTGTAGCAGATTTCTACCATGTTCAGTGGAGAAGACAAATATTCATGATATGTATACCAGTTTTATTTCGTATCACTATTTTGATGTAAGCAATATAGTTGCCATTGTAATGTTGGGCTCTTGTAAAGAATATTGTAAACATATTCTAATTTCTATGTGATATCTTGATATTACAAACTGATGAAGTATTATAATGAAAAATTTATATTTCTTTAATGTTTTGGTTTTGTTAATCATGGATGGCAATCTAATTATTAGTATAGTTAATGCAGTCATGAATCCCTATAGATTAAAGTTAACTTGCATGCTTGTTAATTGTGTTTACACCTTGTTTCATTTCTTTAAAAAAAAAATATTATATTTGGGCCTTTTTGTTTTGCAAAGTTAGATTTTTCTCTAGGGTTCCGTGGTGGGGCATTACATTTGGTATCAGAGCCAAGTTTTCAAACACTGGGTACTCTAGGTATGCATAAGCCTATTATGTTTTCATAGTTACATAGATTCTGTAAGGTGTGGTTTCTCTTTTTGACATCCTCATCTTACGGCCTGAGGTTGTCCTTTGTTGGTTTACTGTAGAAGATGCCTAGAGGTCAAGGTTGAGGTCAAGATTGAGGTAGGGGACATAGAAGAGGTGGTGGTGGTACACCCCCCTCCCAGTTCCCCTCATAAGAGTGCTCAGGAAGGCGGGGGTCAGAATATGGAAGGACACAGTCAACCGGAGGGAGCTCAATTGCATACAGTTATTTGAGGAGGCCCTTGCTCATCTAGGCCCTAGACAGGAGGTAGATCAGCCAAAAACCTAGGGAAAGAGAGAGATCACCTAGGCAGAGAGAATTGACAGCTGAGCAAGAGGCCACTTTATCCAGTCATATGAGAGATCTTCTGAGGGCATGCCCTCCCACCTTTGATGGATTTGGTAGTGGTCTAGAGGTAGAGACTTGGTTGTTGGATATAGGCAGGTGTTTCATCATGCATTCTATGGTAGCAACACCAAAGCTAGATGTACTATTTTGCATCTCAAAGGTTTTTCTTTGACTTGGTGGGGTTTAGAGTTACACCTGAACATTAGCACAGTTTCTTGGAAGTTATTCTTAGAGAGATCAGAGCCCATTTCATGTCTAACCATTGGAGGCAGCATCATGCAGATGAGTTCCATGAGCTGAGACAAATGGCCATGTAAGTCAAATAGTATGGCATAGATTTTATGAGCTTAAGCAGTATGCAGCGATTGGCGATGACAAGGCTATGTTAGTTTAACACTTTATTAGGGGCTTGAATGCCCATATCAATGGAGAAGTTCATGTTTTCAAGCCTAAGACCATGGAGATAGCTGTCGAGAAGGCCCATTTGGTAGAAGAAAATTTGGCAATGGCTCTTGCTGGTCATTCAGGAGTGCAGATTGGTAGCGTGCCTCCAACTGGAGTTGGACCTCATGGTGGTCATTCTCAGGTAGCCGACTATTCAAGGAGCCATCATGCACCCGCTAAAGGTGGACAATAGTAGCAACAACAACAGCAGTCTTTCTAGTTAAAATTAAATAATTCTCAACCTCAGCAAGGTGGTAGTACTCAGTCAGGAAAAGACCGTAATTAGCGGCGGGCCAAGAATTATCATCTCAATTAGCTAGTTCAGAACACTTAGAATGCATTTAATAGAGATGATTTCCTGTAGTCCAATGCTTTCTTGGGTGGAGGAGGTTACAGAAGAGGGACAGGTTATTTCTCTTGTCACCAGCAGGGCCATATAGCCAGGAACTATCCACAAAAGAATGTTACAAAATTTTGGTTAGAGGCTGACAACTTCAGAGCCGACCGTAGGTGATATACAGAGGTCCGATAGAGTGTTCACAGTAATTAAACTCCGTCAGGTAGAGCATCAGGGGATAGTCTTGGAGACCGCAGGTAGAGGATGGGAAACTTTCTTCGGAGCTCGTGCGCATTCTACAACATCAAAGATTGCCCCTCGAGGGTAGGGGCTTTGAGCAGGGACTGACCCTCAGCTTATTTGCAGGCTTCTAGGAGTAAGCCTAATCCTGGGGGGAGGATGTAGTGCCCCTCATTTTGGCTTTACGATAAATGGTTAGTTATTTCCTTATGGTTAGACATGATGGTATATTTTGGTGATGGATTTACTATTTTGATGACTGATGATGACATTCATTTATGTTTAGTATGATGACATTTCTGATGTTTATGTTAGTACAAGATGCTTAAGATATAATTAGCTATGGGTTAAATTAATTTGGTTGACTAGTTTTATTATGTTTTCATGTGATTATCTGACATCTGATTATTTAAGTTACAGATGATATTGGCTTATGAACTCAATTGATCATGTGGATAAATCTTAACTTATGCTTATTTGATGATGTTCTATATAGCTGTTTAGTTCTAATGAACATGCTTTATGAGGTTATTTGTGATGTGATTGGTGAAAGGGACAGTGTCGCATTACTCACACATGAGTACCCTGTGATGCTGCAACTCTCTTCCATGGTGTGTTGATTGGATGATTATATATATGTATATGTGCGCTTGATCCTTTTCATCGGTCACAGGTCGTAGGTACCAAGCATCGAATCCACTTGAATTGGTAGGTCTGAGAGTGACTTATATCCAATGGAGAACTATTGATCAGAGATGACATAAGGCCCCTTAGCTTGCTATCACCCTCGAAGAGGGTGAGTTCATGTCCTTTGATCTATCAGTTTGGTTAGTTGGGTTTTATGATCAGTCACCTTTGTTGTGGTCATGTGTCGATTGTGCTTAGTCATCAGGTTTTGTTAGCATTGAATAGATTTAGTCGTAATTGTTCGAGTATGTCCTAGTCAATCATTGTCATAGCATAAGTTGTGGGTCTTGAGCACCTTAATAATAATAATAATAATAACAATATTTTATTAAGAATAATAAATTTTGAATATTTTATGAGTGGTCTTTAAATGCATGAAATATTTTCTGGTGAATGATATCTTAATATTATTTATGAGGTTGTTGTTATGTTGTCAGAATTAATTTTTAGTTGGCCATATTTTGGGTAATGGGAATTAATTGTGTAGAAGTCAATGGTCAGTAACAGGAAGGAATTTATTGTCTTTGCTATTTTATTCTCGGGGGGGGGGGGGGGGGGGGGGGGGCGATAGCATTTTAGGGGCTGAAGAATTTCATGGTGGAACCTTGGGGGGGAGAAGGAGGAAGAAAAGGAGGGAGTCTGGGAAAAAAACTCTGATTTTCCAGGGCTGAAGAATTTCATGGTGGAACCTTGGGGGGAGAAGGAGGAAGAAAAGGAGGGAGTCTGGGAAAAAAACTCTGATTTTCCAGGTATGTTTTATTTCTTTAAATATACTTGTCCTGTTTAATTAGGGTTTTGTTTCTATCTGTGTGCTTTTGCCATTCATGTATTTATTCTATCAACTATTCTTCTTTCTTGCTCTAGGTATCATTGGATACTCCTCTTTCAAAATTGTAGAACTCCAATGTGATTTTTGAATGTGAGTTTTCTCTACATCAATCATCACACATGAATCATTGAAGGCCTCTATTATAGTTTAGATTCATATGTTGTTACTCCCACTCGAGTTGTAAATGTTAAATTATGTATTGATCACACCTTTTGAGTCATTAGTTCTCTTTTGCCATTCGTGATTTTTCTTTTATCAACTCACAGCCTATTTTAACTCTTTGGCTAGGCCTACAAGTTTTTTTTCAACCTGCCTATTAATTTTCACTTCCATGTTTGAATCTTTATGCATGAGTTGGGGATTTATCACCTTACTTTATAAGGTTAGCCTCATCTTGTAGATGACACCTTGTTGTCTTTAAAGGAAAGTTTAACTTTTGCAGCTAATTTTTACATCATTCGCAATGCTGCTACATTAACTAAATTTGGGACAGTATCCCCTTAGGCAATCGACCTATTGGCCTTAAAACTAATAGGGTTTTTAAATGGAATCAAAGTTTGTTTAGTTCTTAGTCTTTAAACCCCAAGCTGCACATTCTAGCTGGGGAGTAATTGGCAAAGGATGCAGAGGCAGCTTCTTCTTTGCTTTCTTCTTTGCCATCACAGTTGCTTGAAAGTTTTTGATTAAAAAGTCTTTCTTTTCATATCCAAATTTTGGCGTATCCTGCAAGCATTATATTCCATTTAATAACATCCACTCTACTATACACCACCTTCCTCTAAAACCTTAATCATTCGGTAATTTTATCAAGCTTCGCGCAGCTTGTGTTATCTTTATAATTCCATGATGCGAATAATAATAATATTAGAAGGATTTGTTTGTGTATCAATTTCTTAGCAATGCCGTGATGTTTTGTTTATGTATATTTTAGCATTAGGAAAGATCTTATTTCACTATAGTTGCTGGACACAAGGTAGTTTAATTTGTAGTTCTGTCCACGTCTTTAGCAAGTGCGTAGCCTTTCTCCATTGGCATTTTGCTATAATCTTTCTACTGAACTTTAATGTTAGAAACTGATAATTTCCCCAACACCATCTGTGGCTATAGTTTTGTGAGGATGGGTAATACTTTGCTCTTGTCTTGCATAGTAAATTTGGTGTGAAGATATTCCATTTACCAACCCGCCTTTCTAGAAGAAGGCTACAATAATCAGCCTTTATTGTTAGTGTCGAATTTTATCCTTTAACATATCTACTACCTTTAAACTCAACATTTTCAGCATTCCAAATACATACACTTTCTATTTCACCCTTTAGTTTTGAAGTTGGTTAATGTTTGGATAAATTTTAGCCATCTTTCTGTATGGATGTGTGCAGACCAATGAGCGGCTAGCCTCAGATTGAATAGAGCATGTCATGTTTTATGAAATCTTATTGCCTATATTTAAAAGTCCACTTGAATCTAAATTAGCAGGTAGGAGGCCGTCCATTCTTAAAGTCAATCTTTAATACACTTTTTGTAACCTAATGCATTCTATGGTTATCGAGTGTAAGGTAGATTCCTTTGGGCTATTACTTCAATTGATATGCCTCATATGTCGATTAAATAAATTAGATCAGTAAGCTAATAAAATTTTGTCTCCACATTCAAAAGTTTAGCATCTGTTTCAAAAAAAAAAAAAAAAAAACCATGTTGTTTGGTAATCATTCCTATCGGCCCCATCTAGTCTATTAGTGTTTCTTTAATGCAATGAAATTTACTATTATTAGTAATATTAGTAATTATTACTAATAATAGTATTACCACGATTGTTATTGTGACTTCAAGTAACATCATTAAAATATATGTTTTTAGATGGTTACAAAATTAGAGACTTTATTAGTTTGAGTTTTAGTTGGAGGTTTACAGTTGAATTGAAACTCATTTGTAATAAATTTATGCATTGGTGAATTTAAATCTATTTAGAGGTTAAATTAATATTGGATCAATGTTCTTATGTAATATAAAATAAATGATCTTAATTGAAATTTAGATTTTAATAGTAATTATATTTGTTTAAAATTTTAATGGTTGATTTGAAATTCAAGATTAGTATGCTTAGGTGAAGAAATTATTATTATATATAGTTGATTTTTTTTTTTAAAAAATGTATGTGAGTTTTGTTCAAGTTGTTATGTGGTCATAAGGGTGTCATGGGGCATAGGATTAGTTTCCTAGTTTTTTGTTGTGTCATGTATCTTGAGTTGGTCATATTGTCCTACTATATTAAGGTAATTCATTTTAGTTGTCTTGTATTATGTTTTGCAATGGGTGGTATATATAATTGTAAAGGGATGTATGAGGGCTATGAAAGTTGTATCCATAAAAGAAACCTTGGAGTTGATTCGTGTGATATTACTCAGTGTGCGAGATGGAAAATTCCTCACGTTATATTGGACTATTTTCTTGATGTGAGGGGTCTTCTAGTTGTAGATAGGGGAGTTGCTCTCAATGGGGGCCGGAACCCAAAGTGGTGTCCAGTACAACCCATGTGAGATTTTCTTAATTTAGAGATAACCTAATTAATGAACTTAATGGCTAAGTAGTAAACACACCTAACTAGATAATTGGATGCCTCACTTATGGTTCAAGTGCTCATTTAGGATTGAGATGAGATGAGAAGGCCTATAATGGCAAGATCAACTACCTTGTCCACATGAAAGGTATGTTGATTCCGCGTGAGTTTGTATGGGGGCTGGGGGGCCGGGAGATGCTACCAAGACAACCCAAGATGGGGGCTGGGGCCTAGGAAGGCTTTCCAAGACAACCCATGACAAACCTCGTGATAACACTCCTATCTACTATAGTCTAGCACTCCCTTTTTGTTTACATGTCATGTGTTGTGAGTTTGTTTTAAGTTTTGGTGACTAAGTTTTGACTTGTGGTGTTGTGTAGTCATATGTAGCTCTAGTGTTTCATAGTTGTGTCAAGCCAACTGTTCTTGTCATGGGACCTTATTGTTATCTCCTAGCATGGGGGGTGGGTCTTAGGGTTCCACATGGTCAGGTGGTTGTGCTTCTCCTCCATTGGTCACTTTTCTAATGTTTGAACATTTGAAGATTCTTCTTGTATCAAATTTCTACCATGTTCAGTCGAGGAGATAGACATTCATGAGATGTATACCAGTTTTATTCTGTATCACTATTTTGAGCAAGTAATATAGTTGCTATTGTAATATTGGGCTCTTGTAAAGAAGATTGTAAACATATTCTAATTTCTGTGTGATATCTTGATGTTACAAAATGATGAAGTATTATAATGAAAAATTTATATTTCTTTAATGTTTTGGTTTTGGTTAATCATGGATGGTAATCTATTTATTAGTACAATTAATGCAGTCATGAATCCCTAGAGATTAAAGCTAACTTGCATGCTTGTTACTTTGTGTTTACACCTTGTTCCATTTCTTTAAATATATATATATTTATATTTGGCCTTCTTGTGTTGTAAACTTAGATTTTTTTCTAGGGTTTCGTGGCAGGGCATTACACAAGTCCTCTTTGTAATATGCCTTAAGTTCTTCCTTCATGATGGTTTGTTTTCAATTGCAATTATTTTTCTTCAATTGTAGTGGTTCTTCTCCATCTGTGGTAGTTTCTCTCCTTCTACGGTGGCACTTACTACACTTTTAGGGTACCACAGATTATTCTAAAACTTTCTACATTATCAATAGATTTGAAAATAAAATTAAGATCCCAGAATATTGCCTTACTTCAATACTTAATTAGTCAAGATATTCTTGATCTTTCTCCTTGGTGCTTTCTACCCTCTTGGATTTGGTTGTAACTCCTTCCAGATACATAGAACTTATTTGTTTCCTTCTTCACACACATTGCCTCTATACTCCTCTCTAATTTGTTATCAGTACTTCCTTTATTGCGACGTGATTTCTTCTTCTTTTGTGGTAGAATCCCTAGTTATCACTTCTTTTACTGTAGTATGGACTTCTTTACGCTCTAAATAGGTTCCTACCTTGCCAAGTTTCAATATATGTCCTTCTTTTCCAACATGTGAATACTTAAGTCTATACACCCTTCTAAACATACATGTAACATGTTTCCAATTTGATCCATTCAACCATCTGCAATCCATCTGCATGTAATTTGTCCTAGATTCTTTCTTCCACATTTTATACCAACACATCTTTTCAAAGTGATTATTCAATCCACAATTACTACAAGGATGAAGATCCCAACACATCCTTCTTCTATATCCATGTTTATTACAATGAGAACACTACATACCTTGCATATCATGAACTAATTTGTTTGAACTTATGATAATACTTTTATTTTCATTACCCCTAACATATCCAAGGCCTTCATTCCTTGGTCTCACTATTGGCTTACTGGGCTCTCTAAGTCTTTGTTGATATTTTTCCAATCCTCTTCTTTCATATCCCATTCTTTTCATGATTGCATAAATAAGATTGTTTTGATAACTTCTTTTGTTAGTAAAAGTATTTTTAGATTCAATTACCTTGTTATCTTAAGCCCCACCCTCCTTATCTAAGGAATCTTCAATTGTATCGCACAAATAATTTGTATCACATGAAACATGACAAAGTATAGGCTTAGATCTCAGACATTCATTTTCTTTCATGCATGCTACAAGTGACAGATCTAGTTGATTAAATGTTCTTTCAATCTTGATATTTCATTGTTATGCAAATTGTTTTCCCTTTTTAACTTCTTCAACATTTCTTCCCAAGATTAATTCTTCCTTTTAACCTTATCAATTTCACAATGTTGATTTGTATTAGGGAAGAGAGTGTCTTCTTCCTCACTATTTTACTCTTTAGTTTCAATGTTTTGAATGTTTACAGTATTTGTGTCCTCCCAAGTTAGTACTACATCTTTGTTTTTCCCTATATTTTTCATTTGGCTTTCTTGTTTGTAGTTGAGTTTGTCATAGTATTCTTCCTCTTCAGAAGTTTCAGTGCTTCATGTATCAATTTCATTGTAAGTTTCCCTCTGGCAATGTCTAGCTACCGATGATTGTTCTTTACGGATCCTTCTAATTATGTGGACACCTTTTATGAGTTGAAAAGCCTATATAATTCATCACTCTTTGACTTTGGTTTAATTAGTGATTCCATCTTAAATTCCTTATGTTTACTTGCTTACAGTGAGTTATAGGTTCCTTCACCATCTTTTCTTTTTTACATTTATTCTTTCTCCCTAAATATCTCTTGTCATCTAAATGTGAAAATAATATTTCCCCAATAGTTCTTCACAATTTATCACAATATCTTTCTCTATCTCTTCTTGTCTATTCGATTGTTTGTTTACTTCTTCTATGGAAATCTTTCTACTTTTAAAAGGCATAAAGGGTAACACCTGGTCTGAGCTTTCCAATTGTTCAAAGTGTCTCTTCATTATGTGAGATAACTTTTTTTCTTTAAATGATATGTCATTCATTAATGTTATTAACTTACTTCATTCTCTTATACTCCTGGGATCTAAATTGCCAAGTCTCGTACTTTCTTGTATATCTTTTATCTGTACTATACTTCGCATTGCCACATCATCTAGGTATTCTTCATCTAAATTTAAGGAATTTTTTATGGATTTATTATTTGTGGAGGTTGATTCCCTTCTTTACTCATCATTTTGGTTGGACCCAAAGTGGTGCACTCAACAGCACCCTCATTGGTGCGTTCATCCTCACTCTATTATTTTTCTTCTTCAACTCTTTTGGTGTGTTCCTCCTCTATTTCCTTTTCCTTTTTAATTGTTTTGTAATACTGATCCTATTGATCCTAAGTCTATCTTATATATATATATATATATATTGGCCTTTTTGTGTTGTAAAGTTAGATTTTTCTCTAGGGTTTCGTGGCAGGGTATTACACAAGTCCTCTTTGTAATATGCCTTAAGTTCTTCCTTCATGGTGGTTCATTTTCATTTGCAATTATTTCTCTTTATTTGTAGTGGTTCTTCTCCATCTGTGGTAGTTTCTCTCCTTCTACAGTGGCACTTACTACACTTTTAGGGTACCACACATTCTTTCAAAACTTTCTACATTCTCAATAGATTTGAAAATAAAATCAAGATCCTAGAATATTGCCTTACTTCGATACTTAATTAGTCAAGATATTCTTGATCTTTCTCCTTGGTGCTTTCTACCCTCTCGGATTTGGTTGTAACTCCTTCCAGATACGTAGAACTTATTTGTTTCCTTCTTCACACACACAGCCTCTATACTCCTCTCTAATTTGTTATCAATACTTCCTTTATTGCGACGTGATTTCTTCTTCTTTTGTGGTAGAATCCCTAGTTATCACTTCTTTTACTTTAGTATGGACTTCTTTACGCTCTAAATAGGTTCCTACCTAGCCACGTTTCAATATATGTCCTTCTTGTCCAACATGTGAATACTTAAGTCTATACACCCTTCTAAACATACATGTAACATGTTTCCAATTTGATCCATTCAACCATCCGCAATCCATCTGCATGTAATTTGTCCTAGATTCTTTCGTCCACATTTTATACCAACACATCTTTTCAGAGTGATTATTCAATCCACAATTGCTACAAGGATGAAGATCTGAAGACATCCTTCTTCTATACCCGTGTTTGCTACAATGAGAACACTGCATACCTTGCATATCATGAACTGATTTGGTTGAACTTATGATAATATTTTTATTTTATGTACCCCTGACATATCGAAGGACTTCATTCCTTGGTCTCACTATTGGCTCAGTGGGCTCTCTAAGTCTTTGTTGATATTTTTCCAATCCTCTTCTTTCATATCCCATTCTTTTCATGATTGCATAAACAAGATTGTTTTAATAACTTCTTTTGTTAGTAAAAGTATTTTTAGATTCAATTACCTTGTTATCTTAGGCCCCACCCTCCTTATCTAAGGAATCTTCAATTGTATCACAAAAATAATTTTTATCACATGAAACATGACAAAGTACAGGCTTAGATCTCAGACATTCATTTTCTTTCATGCATGCTACAAGTGACAGATCTAGCTGATTAAATGTTCTTTCAATCTTGATATTTCATTGTTATGCAAATTGTTTTCCTTTTTTAACTTCTTCAAAATTTCTTCCAAAGATTAATTCTTCCTTTTAACCTTATCAATTTCATAATGTTGATTTTTTATTAGGGAAGAGGGTGTCTCCTTCCTCACTATTTTACTCTTTAGTTTCAATGTTTTGAAAGTTTGCAGTATTTGTGTCCTCCCATGTTAGTACTACATCTTTGTTTTTCCCTTTTTTTTTTCTTTTTTTTTTCCTTGTTTGTAGTTGAGTTTGTCATAGTATTCTTCCTCTTCAGAAGTTTCAGTGCTACATGTATCAATTTCATTGCAAGTTTCCCTCTGGCAATGTCTAGCTACCGATGATTGTCCTTTAGGGATCCTTCTAATTATGTGGACACCTTTTATGAGTTGAAAAGCCTATATAATTCATCACTCTTTGAGTTTGGTTTAATTAGTGATTCCATCTTAAATTCCTTATGTTTACTTGCTTACAGTGAGTTATAGGTTCCTTCACCATCTTTTCTTTTTTAGGTTTATTCTTTCTCCCTAAATATCTCTTGTCATCTAAATGTCAAAATAATCTTCCCCCAATTGTTCTTCATAATTTATCACAATACCTTTCCCTATCTCTTCTTGTCTATTCGATTGTTTGTTTACTTCTTCTATGGAAATCTTTCTACTTTTAAAAGGCATAAAGGGTGACTCATGGTCTGAGCTTTGCAACTGTTCAAAGTGTCTCTTCATTATGCGATATAACTTTTTTTCTGCAAATGATATGTCATTCATTAATGTTATTAATTTACTTCATTGTCCTATACTCCTAGGATCTAAATTGCCAAGTCTAGCACTTTCTTGTATATCTTTTATCTGTACTATACTTCGCATTGCCACATCATCTAGGTATTCTTCATCTAAATTTAAGGATTTTTTTATGGATTTATTATTTGTGGAGGTTGATTCCCTTCTTTACTCATCCTTTCGGTTGTACCCAAAGTGGTGCACTCAGCAGCACCCTCATTGGTGCATTCATCCTCACTCTATTCTTTTTCTTCTTCAACTCTTTTGGTGCGTTCCTCCTCTATTTCCTTTGCCTTTTTAATTCTTTTGTGATACCGATCCTATTGATCCTAAGTCTATCTTTCAAATATATATATATATATATATATATATATATATATATATATATATATATATATATATATATATGTATATATATATATATGTATATATGTATATATGTATATATATATATATGTATATATGTATATATATATATATATGTATATATGTATATATATATATATGTATATATGTATATATATATGTATATATGTATATATGTATATATGTATATATATATATATGTATATATATGTATATATGTATATATGTATATATGTATATATGTATATATGTATATATATATGTATGTATATATGTATATATATATATATGTATATATGTATATATATGTATATATGTATATATATATGTATATATGTATATATGTATATATATATATATGTATATATGTATATATGTATATATATATGTATGTATATATGTATATATATGTATATATGTATATATATGTATATATGTATATGTATATATATATGTATATATGTATATGTATATATATATATATATATATATGTATATATATATATATGTATATATATATATATATATATATATATATATATATATATATATATATATATATATATATATATAGGCCTTTTTGTGTTGTAAAGTTAGATTTTTCTCTAGGGTTTCGTGGCAGGACATTACACAAGTCCTCTTTGTAATATACCTTAAGTTCTTCCTTCATGGTGGTTCTTTTTCATTTGCAATTATTTCTCTTCATTTGTACTGGTTCTTCTCCATCTGTGGTAGTTTCTCTCCTACGGTGGCACTTACTATACTTTTAGGGTACCACACATTCTTCCAAAGCTTTCTACATTCTCAATAGATATGAAAATAAAATCAAGATTCCATAATATTGCCTTACTTCAATACTTAATTAGTCAAGATATTCTTGATCTTTCTCCTTGGTACTTTCTACCCTCTCAGATCTGGTTGTAACTCCTTCCAGATATGTAGAACTTATTTGTTTCCTTCTTCACATCCATTGCCTCTATACTCCTCTCTAATTTGTTATTAGTACTTCCTTTATTGCGACATGATTTCTTCTTCTTTTGTGGTAGAATCCCTAGTGATCACTTCTTTTACTGCAGTATGGACTTTTTTATGCTCTAAATAGGTTCCTACCTTGCCATGTTTCAATATATGTCCTTCTTTTCCAACATGTGAATGCTTAAGTCTATACACCCTTCTAAACATACATGTAACATGTTTCCAATTTGATCCATTCAACCATCCGCAATCCATCTACATTTAATTTGTCCTAGATTCTTTCTTCCATGTTTTATACCAACACATCTTTTCAGAGTGATTATTCAATCCACAATTGCTACAAGGATGAATATCCCAAGACATCCTTCTTCTATACCCATGTTTGCTACAATGAGAACACTGCATACCTTGCATATCATGAACTGATTTGTTTGAACTTATGATAATACTTTTATTTTATTTACCCCTGCCATATCCAAGGTCTTCGTTCCTTGGTCTCACTATTGGCTCAGTGGGCTCTCTAAGTCTTTGTTGATATTTTCCCAATCCTCTTCTTTCATATCCCATTCTTTTCATGATTGCATAAACAAGATTGTTTTAATAACTTCTTTTGTTAGTAAAAGTATTTTTAGATTCAATTACCTTGTTATCTTAAGCCCCACCCTCCTTATCTAAAGAATCTTCAATTGTATCGCACAAATAATTTGTATCACATGAAACATGACAAAGTACAAGCTTAGATCTTAGACATTCATTTTCTTTCATGCATGCTACAAGTGACATATCTAGCTGATTAAATGTTCTTTCAATCTTGCTATTTCATTGTTATGCAAATTGTTTTCCCTTTTTAACTTCTTCAAAATTTCTTCCAAAGATTAATTCTTCCTTTTAACCCTATCAACTTCATAATGTTGATTTTCATTACTGAAGAGGGTGTCTCCTTCCTCACTATTTTACTCTTTAGTTTCAATGTTTTGAAAGTTTGCAGTATTTGTGTCCTCCCAAGTTAGTACTACATCATTGTTTTTCCCTTTATTTTTCTTTTGTTTTTCTTGTTTGTAGTTGAGTTCGTCATAGTATTCTTCCTCTTTAGAAGTTTCAGTGCTACATGTATCAATTTCATTGCAAGTTTCCCTCTGGCAATGTCTAGCTACCTATGATTGCTCTTTAGGGATCCTTCTAATTATGTGGACACCTTTTATGAGTTGAAAAGCCTATATAACTCATCACTCTTTGACTTTGGTTTAATTAGTGATTCCATCTTAAATTCGTTATGTTTACTTGCTTACAGTGAGTTATAGGTTCCTTCACCATCTTTTTTTTTAGGTTTATTCTTTCTCCCTAAATATCTCTTGTCACCTAAATGTCAAAATAATCTTTCCCCAATAGTTCTTCACAATTTATCAGAATATCTTTCCCTATCTCTTCTTGTCTATTCAATTGTTTGTTTACTTCTTCTATGGAAATCTTTCTACTTTTAAAAGGCATAAAGGGTGACTCATGGTCCAAGCTTTGCAACTGTTCAAAGTGTCTCTTCATTATGCGAGATAACTTTTTTTCTGTAAATGATATGACATTCATTAATGTTATTAATTTACTTCGTTCTCTTATACTCCTAGGATGTAAATTGCCAAGTCTCGCACTTTCTTGTATATCTTTTATCTATACTATACTTCACATTGCCACATCATCTAGGTATTCTTCATCTAAATTTAAGGATTTTTTTATGGATTTATTATTTGTGGAGGTTGATTCCCTTCTTTACTCATCATTTCGGTTGTACCCAAAGTGGTGCACTCAGAAGCACTCTCATTGGTGCATTCATCCTCACTTTATTCTTTTTCTTCTTCAACTCTCTTGGTGCATTCCTCCGCTATTTCCTTTGCCTTTTTAATTCTTTTGCGATACGGATCCTATTGATCCTAAGTCTATCTTTTAAATATATATATATTTTTTTTGGCCTTTTTTTGTTGTAAATTTAGATTTTTCTCCTAGGTTTCGTGGCAGGGCATTACACAAGTCCTCTTTGTAATATGCCTTAAGTTCTTCCTTCATGATGGTTCCTTTTCATTTGCAATTATTTCTCTTCATTTGTAGTGGTTTTTCTCCATCTATGGTAGTTTCTCTCCTTCTATGGTGACACTTACTACACTTTTAGGGTACCACACATTCTTCCAAAACTTTCTACATTCTCAATAGATTTGAAAATAAAATCAAGATCCCAGAATATTGCCTTACTTCAATACTTAATTAGTCAAGATATTCTTGATCTTTCTCCTTGGTGCTTTCTACCCTCTCGGATTTGGTTGTAACTCCTTCTAGATACGTAGAACTTATTTGTTTCCTTGTTCGCACACATTGCCTCTATACTCCTCTCTAATTTGTTATCAGTACTTCCTTTATTACGATGTGATTTCTTCTTCTTTTGTGGTAGAATACCTAGTTATCACTTCTTTTACTGGAGTATGGACATCTTTACGCTCTAAATAGGTTCCTACCTTGCCACGTTTCAATATATGTCCTTCTTTTCCAACATGTGAATACTTAAGTCTATACACCCTTCTAAACATACATGTAACATGTTTCCAATTTGATCCATTCAACCATCCGCAATCCATCTGCATGTAATTTGTCCTAGATTCTTTCTTCCACATTTTATACCAACACATCTTTTTAGAGTGATTATTCAATCAACAATTGCTACAAGGATGAAGATCCCAACACATCCTTCTTCTATATCCATGTTTGTTACAATGAGAACACTGCATACCTTGAATATCATAAACTAATTTGTTCCAACTTATGATAATACTTTTATTTTCTTTACCCTTGACATATCCAAGGCCTTCATTCCTTGGTCTCACTATTGGCTTAGTAGTCTGTGTTGATAATTTACCAATCCTCTTCTTCATATCCCATTCTTTTCATGATTGCATAAACAAGATTGATTTAATAAATTCTTTTGTTAGCAAAAGTATTTTTAGATTCAATTACCTTGTTATCTTAAGCCCCAACCTCCTTATCTAAGGAATCTTTAATTGTATCGCACAAATAATTTTTATCACATGAAACATGACAAAGTATAGGCTTAGATCTCAGACATTCATTTTCTTTCATGCATGCTACAAGTGACAGATCTAGCTAATTAAATGTTCTTTCAATCTTGATATTTCATTGTTATGCAAATTGTTTTCCCTTTTTAACTTCTTCAAAATTTCTTCCAAAGATTAATTCTTCCTTTTAACCCTATCAATTTCATAATGTTGATTTTTATTAGGGAAGAGGGTGTCTTCTTCCTCACTATTTTACTCTTTAGTTTCAATGTTTTGAAAGTTTGCAGTATTTGTGTCCTCCCAAGTTAGTACTACATCTTTATTTTTCCCTTTATTTTTCTGTTGTTTTTCTTCTTTGTAGTTGAGTTTGTCATAGTATTCTTCCTCCTCAGAAGTTTCAGTGCTACATGTATCAATTTCATTGCAAGTTTCCCTCTGGCAATGTCTAGCTACCTATGATTGTTCTTTAGGGATCCTTCTAATTATGTGGACACCTTTTATGAGTTGAAAAATCCTATATAATTCATCACTCTTTGACTTTGGTTTAATTAGTGATTCCATCTTAAATTCCTTATGTTTACTTGCTTACAGTGAGTTATAGGTTCCTTCACCATCTTTTCTTTTTTAGGTTTATTCTTTCTCCTTAAATATCTCTTGTCATCTAAATGTCAAAATAATCTTTCCCCAATATTTCTTCACAATTTATCACAATATCTTTCTCTATCTCTTCTTGTCTATTTGATTGTTTGTTTACTTCTTCTATGGAAATCTTTCTACTTTTAAAAGGCATAAAGGGTGACTCATGGTCCGAGCTTTGCAATTTTTCAAAGTGTCTCTTCATTATGCGAGATAACCTTTTTTCTGTAAATGATATTTCATTCATTAATGTTATTAATTTACTTTGTTCTCTTATACTCCTAGGATCTAAATTGCCAAGTCTCGCACTTTCTTGTATATCTTTTTTCTGTACTATACTTCGCATTGCCACATCATCTGGGTATTCTTCATCTAAATTTAAGGATTTTTTTATGGATTTATTATTTGTGGAGGTTGATTCCCTTCTTTACTCATCATTTCGGTTGTACCCAATGTGGTGCACTTAGCAGCACCCTCATTGGTGCGTTCATCCTCACTCTATTCTTTTTCTTCTTCAACTCTTTTGGTGCGTTCCTCCTCTATTTCCTTTGCCTTTTTAATTCTTTTGCAATACCGATCCTATTTATCCTAAGTCTATATTCTCTTTTTCTCTTCCATATTCATGTCCATTGTAAATTTTATTATTTCACCAATCTCTCTTAGTTTCTTGTTATCTCCCTTGGTCATGGGTGTTTTTGATATGGTCTTTCATTGATTCTTATGTATCCCATGGTTGACTTACTTTATACAGTCACATTTTTTTAGGGATCTCTTGAGATCCCTTCCTCTTTCCATTTGTCATCCCTTAGGTACTTGCCCACTCTCACAAGGGTAGGACCTAAAAGATTCTACCATAACTTTTGAAAAAAAAATTATGTCTCTTTCTTCCTTCCTTATTCCACACTATCCTTACCAGGGTCTCTCAATGGAGGCAAATGTTTGCAAGAGAAATAATAGGACACATTTCAGAGATATGAGCCTAGCTTACTCTTATGTAGTTTGTTTATTCCCCAACAATTATAGTGATAGAATAACATATATTTGTGGTAGGAAATAGCATAATGTGGTCTTAGATTACATCAAATTCAATATATAATAAATATCATAAATTTTTAAATATTACACAATAGTTCTCATATCATATATATGTATTCCTTCTTCTCATCATATCTATATATCTTCCATCTTGCTCATTATGCTTCTTCACATCACCATGCTTCATCACACTCTTCTCTCTCACATTCCTCTTATATAGACTCTTAATACCCTTTCATAGTGTCTTTCCCTTATGTCGTTTCCTAAATACTCTTAATTAACTCCCTTCCACAAATTCACCCTTTCCTTTATGATATTTATACATATTAAGGCTTGTTAAGGTGTGTTAGGGTGTGTTTAAGGCTATTGAAGGCCTATATGATGCATAAATGGGTCTAGCAATGACCCAAATGGTACCACATACCCTTTTGTGGCATATGATAATGTCATGTAAGGTACAATGGTGTATTTTGTGGTTCTCCTGATCACATGCTAACATTTATAAAAATTAACTAATCATAGCCCATGTCTTAACCAAATCAGACTAAGTTTGTCTAATGAGCTAGATTCATATAACTAGTTAATATTTAGACCACACTCTAAACCATAGATATACATACTTTTCATTCAACCCTGCACAATCAATAGAGGTATTTGACTCAATAAATTAAAACATAGGAAATCTTAGCTATTACTAGAGGTTTACAACCCCCAATTGTGGGTGTAAGACACAAAGAAAACATAGATGGTATACTAGACTAATAGGTCCAATAGATGATACTTCAATAAGACAAGGTAAAGTACATTGACAATCCCTTCATCTGTTAACTCTTAAGAGTAGATAGTACTATAGATGCCATGGAAAAAAATGAACAATTGGGTAAAAGAAAGAAGTTGGGTCCACGAAGAGGGGAAGTTTCAGCCAAAGAAAATCTCATAGGAAATGTGTATGCATTATTGAAAAACATGTATGCGCCTAGCTATAGGTACCCGAGCCTAAAATACATATGTGAATGTGTTATATAACAAGAAACACATATGCATTATAAAACATGTATGTGTTATATAACATGTATGCGTTATATAACACGTACATGTTTTTTAAAGGTATTGAAATGGGTAAATACATAACACATACATTTTATATAACACATACATGTTTAGTTTTAAGAACGCGTATGTGTTTTATAACGCATACGTATTTTTCAAATTTTGAGGCTAAAGAAAGGCTTGGCAAGCTGACCCTTAGCCTTTGACTTGCAACTAGAAAACTAAGGCAGGATCAAGAGAAATGTCCAACTTTGGCAATGTAAATGATGGACTTTTTTCTAAATTAATCTATGAAATTAAAACCCATTATAGAACATGATTTCTAGTTTCCAAATATATAATTTTTGTTAAGATTGGATTATGTTTTTTTATTTTTTAATTAATTTCTAAGCAAATTGGTCGATAAACTTGAATTATCAAGCTTTTTCATTTTTTAATAACTTTTTTTTGGTTAATTTTTTTGTAAAAAAAATTATATGACATGAATCTTCAGACAATTCTCTACACAATGAAAAAAAAATCAAAAAATGTTTAGTTTAGGTCCAATTATGTTGTCCGTACACATTACTTTTTAAAAACAACAATTAGGGCCAATAAAAATTCAAGAAAAAAAAACATTCAGAAAAAAATTACAAAAAAAATCCTCATCAATCTTCATGTTGTTAGATATCTTTTCCAAAAAGGAATTAGAGAAATACTTTTATTTAGGTCAAAAAGTGGTGTCTGTACACGTGCATGGTATGGTAAAAAAATGACTTTTAAAAAGTGGTTTTTATACATGCCTATCAAAATTTAATTTCTATCATCTGTGTATTTGAATAAATTACATATTTGGAAACTAGATTCAAAATACTAAATTTCATATTACTGACATTTTTTAAGATTCATTGTGTAAGTGCTTCAAAATTTTAGTCCAAGTGTGACAAATTCTGAAAAACAACAAAAACACTTCCACTTTTTGAGCTTTTTGTGGACCCAACTTCTTGCATCAGCCCATTGCAATAATTGAGACAACTCAATTATATGTATAGAGATGGTATTAAGCATAGCTTACAAGCTAAGAATCACTTGGTCTCTTGCGAGCTCTATGCCATAGTTAGCTATAAGCATATTATGTATTTGCACAATATTGGGGTTGATGATTGCATGTTGCTCTTCATAGCTTTTAAGTCGTTACCATTAGATCCACATTACAAATATAAACCATTTTGGGCTTTGTAGCCCTATGGTGATATATTCCTTTGTGTAGTGTTGTAAAATGTGTACACTAGCATTTTAAGCTTAGTTTAGCACCCAGGTGGACCTAAAATGTTTAAACTTTTTAATTAGGACTTGTTTTAACACCTTTTTAAGCATTAAGTGTGTAATTCTTGATCCCGATGCACAAAACTTGAAAAATTAATTATAAGAAGAGGCTAATAACACTTTAAGTGCCTTATCTTGGGAGTTTGGGGCTAAGGGACCAGGGCACCCGAGCGCCCTTGTCCCCTTTTTAGCCTTGGCCTAATTAATGTCTTTTTAGCTTGGGACATCTTAAATGATTCGCAATGTCTGCCTCATTTGGTTTAATTCTCTAGAAATCAATGGGAATGCATATAAAAGTAAGTTAGTTTATTGATTTGAACATGTCTAAGCTATCTCTAACTTAGACTTGAAAGATTCTTCTTCTCTCTCATGCTCTCTACTCTTCTCTAAAGCTCTCTATTGTGGATTATATGATGTGACACTAACTTGTTGTAGGTCTTGTGAATATCCTTCTACTTATTTTGGCTAAACCAACTTCTTGAGTCAAGTTATGATGCCACATCAAGCATGTTAGGGTTTCCATGCTCATGGTGACTTATTTCCTTCATGCTTTGTTCTAGCATTCTATTCTACTTCAGATTTGCCTTTGTCCTCATAGGTCACACGCTCTTTATCTATCATCTTTGCTATTGTGGATATAGAAACACCATTAATAGAGCTTGACTGAGGAAATCTCCTAAATAGCACCCAACCATTTTCCTTCTTGTGTGTACATAGGTTAGAAGAATAGGTTTCTGAAGGTGGCTTCTAGGAAGAAGATAGAGCTTGCAAGTCTAGACCTGACGAAGGCATCAATTTCTATAAACCCTAATTAGGGTCTAGGGTGCCCAAGTAACCTTTTCCTTTGACTTCCTAACATTGGATCTAGGTTATCCTCTATTCACTAGTCTATGTGCTGCTGTCAGATTGTTTGTATCTATTTCTAATTATTTATTATGCTTTGATCTTTGTCAACTAGGGTTTCATATTGTTGCCTTAGCTTGATTGATTGGATTTGGTTAATTTCTTTTCTATACAACAAAATGGTCGTACCCTTGTAGTTTGGATCTCCTTCATGGGTAGAATCCAAGATTGGTTTGTGTCCTAATGTTTTGTAGAACAAGGTTTGACCTAGTTTGATCTATTAAGCTAGTCTCTCTTTTCTACACTACATTTTGGTGAACCCATTGTTTCTTGCACTTGGACATCCTTACTGCATCAGATCTGAGCTATTTTCTACCTTATATATTATTATATTAGATTCATTAATCATTTGGCACATTGTCATAGATTAATTTTGCATGATTTCATTGTTAGGGTTTGAAAAAACTTTGTATTTATAGGAAACGTAGCCAATCTTCAACTTAATGTTTGTAGATTAGTGTGTTGTTTCAGATCTTGATACATTATTGGGTTGATTTAAGGGATTTAATTTTTTGTACCTTATCATCCTTTTTTTCTAGGACATTCTTCCACATTTAAATTGAAAAAAGTGAAAATTCAAGCATTGTATGCTTACAAAAAGCATTTTTGTGCATTGTTTTCATTGCATATGTTGTAGATCATCATTGAAAGATTTAAATTTATGATTTTTCATCATACCTGATTGAAATTATAGTAGATAATGAATTCATGTTGTTCCATATTGCATTTAAAACTCTTATTTTCCAGGGTTTTGTCAAAAAGTTACATTTTTGAAAACCTAGTCAAAATTCAAAACCTAGGGTTTGTAATCAAAATCTTTTTTTAGATTTTTCTGCTATCATTTACATTTCAAATCTAATCTTTTATTGCTGTAGCATGTCATATATATCATTTTCTTTCAAAAAGAATTCATGCATCAAAAAATTGTGGTTTAGGAAGTAAGCATTTAAAGTCTAGGGTTTTGATAGTAAACCCTAGGTAGTCTTGCATTTAGTGCATCTTCATTAAAGTAAAAATTTCTCAAAATATTTGTTGAATTTAAGTGGATAAATCATTTAGGAACTTCTTTTGCACATATTACACATCCTACATTTACAAGGCTTATAAGGTATTTTATGTCAAAAATCACCTACAAGGCCTCCCAGACTCAACGATGAGGTCAAATTTGGTGTAGGAGGTGACCTACAAAAAATAAATTCCAAATCTTGACACAAAAGAGGTTAGATCCACAAAATAAAATGCATAAACTTGCAAATGATGATGGTTAGACTAGTGGGCGTGCAAAAAATGTATGTAGGAAAATTGGGCAAAGGAATAAAGAAGATAAATGCAATTAACCCATTACCTTCACCTTCAAACCAAGTCCTCCACATTTGATATAATGGAGTAGAATGCACTCTAATCTACTAGCTATGTTCTCTATGATAGAATGATATGATGTGTTGATTGCTCACAATTTCTACAACATAACACTAGTATGAAGATGATGGATGCCAGGATCTAGAGCAATTTCGACAGCATGATGATACTTGAAGTGTGGATCCCCCCAAATGTCTTGGTTAAGGCTTCATTTATATGAGATGAGGAATAGGAATGGATGGGTATGATTAGATTAGTGATGGATGACTAGGATTAAGTGAGACATGGATTAAGGATGAATGGTTGACATTAAAAGATGTGGATAACTAGGATTGAAAGGATATTTAATTTGGGAGGCACTCATTTAATGAAAGTGTCAAGTGGTTGAGGATTGGGTAGTGTGGCAAAGTGGTTGATAATGTGACAAATAACTTAAATAATAAAATTACTTAAATTATGAGAGACATGTGTGAGAATAATTTAAATAGAAAATTATTTAAATTATGTGGTGAGGGCTAATTTAAATAAATATTTTATTTATTTAAATTGGAGGATTGAGGGAAGATGGGAATTAATTAAATAAATATAATTCATTAAATTAATTGGCTAGAGGAGATAAATGGGATAAAAATGGGAATTAGTTAAATAAATGTAATTTATTTTACTAATGTGATGATGAAAGGATGTTGGGAATTAAGGTGTCTCAAACTTGGTAATTCCTTGCAGTTATTTATTGTAATATATTTATTTATTGCTTATTGTGTAATTATGATACAAATCCTATTTTGTCATCTTGTGGGAGTTGGCACAGTGATGTGTCATCCTACATGGAAGGTGACCACATGTAATTTTGTCCTCACATGAAGAGATAGGAATCCCACTTAGTGGTAGAGGTATTTTACCATGTGTTGCACTTTGACTAGTGTGTAAGTGACTCTTGACTGAAACAGTTATGACTAATTCCTATGACAAAATCTATGACGCATAAGAGTCATAAATAGAATGTTCTAAGTCAAGTGAAGACATGTGTCACAAGGCATCTTGGAAGAGGGCATCCTTGGGTGCTCCAAAGAGAGTTATGACATGTTGTAAGAAAATATGCTATTTTTAGTTAGTGTATGATAGATTCTCTTACAACTATAAGTACTATTAGTATGACAGATTCTATGATGGTCGTAAGATTCGTAAGAACATCTATCATTGCCCAACTTGGGAATAGGTGACCATATTGGGATGGGGTGATATATCAAGTGTCATGACCATCCTACGGTGTAGGACAAGTGTCCCTAGGCATGGGTTTTGGACCATGAGGTCAAGTTGGACGCCCATCTCAAGGAAAGTTCATTTTTGCCTTGTAAACTTCTATTTAAGGAGGTGCTTTGAGAGGAGATGTATTATGTGATTGATAGCTACTGTTATGCTGCTAGATTGTCTCAAGATATGAGTGGTGAAGACTCCTATAAAGACTTGTATTGCAAGTGTGTTGTAAACCTTGTTGTTTAGATAATACATTGTGTAGGTTTTGGAGTGTGGGGTTTTTCACCTGTAAGGGTTTTCCCCACATTATATCTTGTCTCTCTCTCTTGTGCACTACACCACTTTCTGTCTCTTCTATCTAACATTCTTGTGTTGTGTATTATTGCAATATCTCTTTTGTTGGGTTAATAACACTGTAATTGTAAAGGTTAAAAAGAATTTGCACACATCTCTCCTCACTAGATTAGTGTAGGAAGTGATTTCTACACACCTAGCTTCCTTTCAGTTGGTATCAGAGCTTGATCACCTTTAGTCCTAGTTATTGGGTAGGGTTTTTTGGAGCTGATCTTAGATTGAGTGGGAGTCTGTCTAGAGTAGATGGCAGGTACATCTAGAAGATTAGAGGTGGAGAAGTTTAACGGCACAAATTTTGAGTTACAGAAACTTAAGATGGAAGACATGCTTGTTCATCGAGACCTATGAGAAACTATTTCTAGTGTAAAACCAACTACAATGGCACAAGATGATTAGGATCTCAAAGATCAAAAGGCTAAGGGTCTCATAAGACTTAGTCTAGTTGATTCTATCCTATTAAATATCCATGAGGAGAAGACCACGAAAGATCTTTGGAAGAAACTGGGAGATGTTTATTAGGCCAAATCCTTGGTGAACAAGCTTTTCCTGAGAAAGTAGTTGTATTATCTAAGGATGTAGGATGGAGGATCTATTGCAGATCATGTGAATTCTTTCAACATGTTAGTTGCACAATTGACTTTCGTTGGTATGAATATGGAGGAGGAGGATCATTGTATGACCTTGCTTTGTTCTTTGCCGGACTCATGGGATCATCTTGTTATGGCTATTGGGAGCACCACATCCACTTTCAAAATGGATGAAGTGGCATCTTCACTATTATATCAAGAAATGCAGAGAAAGTCTTCTAAAGCAACCAAAGAGGCTCTTGCGGTTCGTGGAAGACCCAAAGAGAAAGGGAAAAAGAAAGATAAGAAAGCTGAGAAGGGTAGATCCAAATCCCATGGGAGATCTAAATCTCCTAGAAAGTTGAAGGCTCTCTATTGGAACTATGGAAATATTGGGCATTTCTGAAAGGAATGCAAAGAGGAAAAGAAAAAGAATAAGAATGTCCCAGACTTCGATTTTGACAAGTCACAAGATGATGGTGATGCCTTCATCATAACCCTAGACACCCATGTATCTGATGACATGTGGTTGATTGACTCTATTGCATCATTCCACATGACCTTGCATCAAAGTTGGTTTATGAAGTATGAAGAGTTTGATGGTGGAAGAGTGTACCTGGGTGACAATTCTCATCTGAGGATTGTTGTTCGTGGAAGAGTCTCAGTCTAATTCCCTGATGGACAAGTGAAGGGGATCACTGGGATCATGCAGATCTTAGGCTTGGCATGGAACCTGCTTTTGGTAAGTAAGTTGAATGATGCAGGTGTGTAGGTTGTCTTTTTGAAGGACGGATGCAAGATGACTAGATGATCTATGGTGCTTGTGAAGGGTACTCAGAGAGGTATTCTATTTTAGCTAGAGGCATGTACTTGATAGTGAAATAGTTCTTCTAACTCGAAGAAAAGAGCTGTAGTCACTTCATCCCCACCATTGGAACTGACAATGAAAAAGTCTATTGTAACAAATTTTGATGGTAGTGCATTTTGGGTACCCAAGGGTGCTCATGCTTTGGAAGTTAAGCTTCCTATTGAAAAGACAATGTTATGGCATAAGAGATTTGACCACATTGGTGAGAAGGGTCTTAGAACCCTAAAAAATAAAAACCTCATTGAGGGGTTAAATGATTGTAATCTCGAGTTTGACTTTTGAGAACATTATATATATGGAAAGCAAAACCATGTTTAGTTTTACTCTACTTATCACAAGTCTTCTGGTGTGTTGGATATTATTCATTTTGATGTGTTTGGTCATGTTAGTGTTCCTTCAATTTCCACATTTGTATATTTTGTATCTTTCATAGATGATTACTATAGAAGGACATGGATTTATTTTCTCACAAGAAAGACTAAAGTCTTTAGTCAGTTCAAAGATTTTAAAGCTTTTCTTGAGAATCAGACTAGTAAAAAGATTAAGTGTTTGAGGACTGACAACAGTGGCGAGTTTTGTTCGGTAGAGTTTGATAAGTTCTGTAAAGAGAAGGGATTGAAAGACATAAGACAACTCCATACACCCCATAGCAAAATGGAGTTGTAGAGAGGATGAACAGGACACTGATGGAGAAGGCTACAAGTATGCTTAATGGAGCAAGCCTTGAACAAAAATTTTGGGCTGAAGTTGTAGCCACTGCTTGCTACTTGGTAAACATGTCTCCTACATCAGCTCTTGTTGGTAAGACACCTATGGAGGTGTGGTCTGGTAAGAAGCCTTCAGTTAGACATCTTCGTGTTTTTGGTTCTGAGGCATATGAACATGTGCCTAGGGAGAAAAAGTCAAAATTGGAGAACAAGGCTATTAAGTGTATTTTCATTGGCTATGGTGTTGGTGTGAAAGGATACAAGCTTTGGGATCTTGTGGCTAAAAAAGTGTTGTATCGAAGAAGTTTTATTTTCAGAGAGCTAACACCCTCTTCCGTTGTTCTATAGCTAGAAGAAACAAAAAAGAAAGAGGATGTGGTTCAATTTCCTTCTACCCTTGAGAAGACTGAACTGAAAAACCCTCTGAGACCTGATGATGAGTAGAGCTCTAGCAGCTCTGAAAGTTTAGAAGAAGAAATAGAACCTCAACCTCAGCCTTTGAGGAGGTCTACATGAACAAGGAAGAAACTTAATAGGTTTGGTTATTCATTTCTTGATTCTAGTTGTGCTTTTGCCTTGCTTACTAACACTAATAAGCCTAGAACTATGATAGAGGCTATGAGCAAGAAAGATATAGGTTCCTGGAAGGAGGCCATGGAAGATGACATGGTTTCCTTGGAGAAGAATAAAACTTGGGACTTGGTGCCTTTGCCTAAAGGATAGAAACCTGTTGGATGTAAATGGGTGTTCAAGAAGAAATTTAGTGTAGATAGCAGTGTTGAAAAGTACAAGGCCAAATTGGTTGCAAAGGGTTACTCACAAGTGGAGGGAATTGATTATGGTGAAATTTTCTCTCCCATTGCAAAGCTGACATCTATTCGGCTCTTATTATCTCTTACAGCAGCTTATGACTTAGAGGTGGAGCAGATGGATGTGAAAACAACTTTTCTTCATAGTGATTTGGAGGAAGAGATTTACATGCCACAGCCAGAACATTACATAGAGAAAGGTAAAGAAAATTTAGTTTGCAAACTGAAGAAGTCTTTGTATGGTTTGAAGCAGTCTCCTAGGATGTGGTATATGAAATTGATGCCTTTGTGTTGTCGATTGGATTTCTGAGATCAAAATTAGATCATTGTGTGTATTATGAATTTGACAATGATTGCATTCTCATCATTGTATTGTATGTTAATGATATGTTGTTAATTGGGAATGGTAAGAATATGATTTCTCATTTGAAGCCTCAGTTGTCAACATAGTTTGAGATGAAAAATCTAGGGGTAGCCAGGTACATTCTTGGAATGGAAATCAGAAGAGACAGAGATAACACAAAATTTTTGGTTAAGCCAAAGTAAGTATGTGAAGATCATGTTGGATAGGTTCAGCATGGCAGATTGTAGACCATTGTGTGTTCCTTTTTCATTGGGGACAAAGTTATCTATTAATGATTGTCCAAAATCTCCTTTTGAGGTGGAGGACATGAGTAGAGTACCTTATGCTAATTCTTTTGGAAGTTTGATGTATGCCATGGTCTGCACAAGACCAGACATTGCCCAAGTAGTGGGAGTCCTTAATTGATTTATGGCTAATCTTGGATGGGTACATTGGGATGCAGTAAATCGAGTGTTTAGATATTTGAGGGGTACTTCTGAGTATTCCATATGCTATCATTGTAATCCTATAGGACCTCTGCATTATGTTTGTATTCATGGATTCATGGATTCAGATTGGGTGGGTGACATTGATAATAGGAGATCCACCAATGTTTATGTGTTTACTATGTTTAGTGGTACAATTAGTTGGATGAGTAAGTGACAACTTGTGGTCACTTTGTCCATGGTAGAAGCTGAGTATATGGTAGTAACTCATGCTTGCAAGGAAGCCATTTGGCTTAAGAGATTGTGTTCAGATATTAGTGTTAATGTAGGACAGATTACGATCTATTATGACAGTCAGAGTGCGATTTGCCTAGAAAAGAATCTAACTTTCCATGCTAGAACAAAGCATATCAATGTAGAGTTTCACTTTGTGTGAGACATGGTAGAGGATGGGAAGGTGAATATGGAGAAGGTAGACACTTCGAAGAATGTTACGGATGCATTGACGAAACCAGTGGGCACAGGGAAGTTTAGATGGTGTTCAGAGTCTATGGGCCTCTCACCCTGTAGCAATTAAATCCTATCTTTTCCATTAGCTCTTACAAGGTGTTCGACAAGTGGGAGAATGTTGGGAATTAAGGTGTCTCAACCTTGGTAATTCCTTGCATTTATTTATTGTAATATATTTATTTATTGCCTATTGTATAATTAGGATGCAAATCTTGTTTTATCATCTTGTGGGAGTTGGCACGGTGATGTGTCATCCTACGTGGAAGGTGACCACATGTAATTTTGTCCTCACATGACGAGATAGGCATCCCACTTAGTGGTAGAGGTATTTTTCCATGTGTCGGCACTTTGACTAGTGTGTAAGTGAATCTTGACTGAAACAGTTATGACAGATTCCTATGATGGAATCTATGACGTGTAAGAGTTGTAAATGGAACGTTCTATGATAGGTGAAGACATGTGTCACAAGGCATCTTGGAAGAAGGCATCTTTGGGTGCCCCAAGGAGAATTATGACATGTTGTAAGAGAATATGTTATTTTTAGTCAGTGTATGATAGATTCTCTTACAACTGTAAGTACTGTCAGTATGACAAATTCTGATGGTCATAAGATGCATAAGAGTATCTATCATTGCCCAAGTTGGGAATAGGCAACCATATTGGGATGGGCTGATATGACAAGTGTCATGACCATGCTGTAGTGTTGGACAAGTGTCCCTAGGCATGGGTTTTGGGCCATGAGGCCAAGTCGGACGCCCATCTTGAGGAAAGTTTATTTTTACCTCGTAAACTTCTATTTAAGTAGGTGCTTTGAGAGGAGATGTATTATGTGATTGACAGGTACTGTTATGCTACTAGATTGAGTCTAGATATGAGTGTCAAAGACTCCTATAAAGACTTGCATTGCAAGTGTGTTATAAACCTTGTTGTTTAGATAATACATTGTGCAGGTTTTGGAGTGGGGTTTTTCACCCGTAAGGGTTTTCCCCACGTTATATCTTGTATCTCTCTCTTCTATCTAACATTCTTGTGTTGTGTATTGCTACAGTATCTCTATTGTTGGGTTACTAACACTATAATTGTAAAGGTTAAAAAGAATTTGCACATATATCTCTTCATTAGATTAGTGTAGGAAGTGATTTCCGCACACCTAGCTTCCTTTCAAAGGGGTTATATAAGGGTTCTAGGACAAAATGTGTCATAAGATGTCTCAAGAGGTGTCAACAAGGTGATGTCACAAAATTTGTCAATTTTAGGTATCTACAAGAAGAACTAGGGCAAACATGGAAGCTTCTAGGGCTTGTCTTTAAGTGATGGCTAGGATTAAAATATGTAGTATGGAAATGGATGGTGGAGATTAATTACTTGTTTGACTTTTTTTAGAGTGTCTAGGTTCAATGAGTCTAAGGAACCTTTAGTTAGTCATGTGACTAGTTGAAATTTTAATTCATTTATCTGGGGATAATGAATAAGGATGGGATATAATTACAATAAATGGGGCATTAGAATAGGATTTAGGACTTTAGACTAATTAATCAAATAATAAAATTATTTAATTGATTCGTATAGAGGGATGTGGGAAATTAGGTGATGGAGGAAATGTTCAAGGGATAATCTTAATTAATTAAATAAATATAATTTAGCTAATTAATTAGTATAAAGATGTATGTGGTTAGGATGGGGTTAGGATGGTTAGGATGTATAGAGGTGTTGAAAGTCATGTTAGATGTGTTATTTAGGATGTGGTCAATTTTAAGTGTCTACAACAAGAGTACCCTTTCCAAATTGTGCTACCCTTTCAGTGGCATTGCCACTACGTAAAAAAGCCCAAGCATTCACATTACAATGGTGTGGGGAGGCTCTAGAAGGTACTCCTAAACAAAAAACATCCATTCTTTCTTAGCAAAATTTAAAATTTAAACACCAATCTAGAGTAGAGCACACCGAAGATTGTTTACACAAATGACAAATAATAGTTTCTTTTATTATTTCTAGTAATTAATTTTTTAAATACTATACATTACGTAGCTTCCATCTTCGAACAATCCTCAAAATGTGGAAATAAATTATTGTCCTTGCATGCTTATAGGAGATGTAGAGAGATGCAAAGAAACTACATCTATAGTGTTCTAATGTATAGAGTGATACCTATATGTGTCTTTGAGATAGGGATACATTTCCAATGCAATATATGAGTATCAAGAGCCAAGATATGACTCTCTAGGTAACTATGGTGAAATTAGATAGTAAATATACCAACATTTATGGGATCTTCCTAAAAAAAATATAGTTAGTTCCTTTACCAATTAAGATGCTCACAAGGCAAGAACCATTATCGTAGATAGGCCAAATAAGAACTAGGAAAAAGGAAAAAATCATAAAGATGCTACTAGACTCAACATTTCCTATGTAAGTTTAATGTAACTATTCATCTCTCTATCTTCGAAGCAATTAACAACCTTACAACTAATCTTTAACACAATCTTTTGAAATGTGAAATGTAGTTATAAGAAATATAAACTATCAATCAAATTCTTGATAAGTAATGCCTATAGATCATTCTAAATTATTTATAGAGAGATGAAGGAAAGGTAGAGAAAATGATCACCAAATTATAGAGAAAATCACAACTATTTCCTAAGATACTTATATTACCTCTGAGATCCACTATTGCCAATTAAGTTTATTATAACTCCATCTTAATTTCTTCTTCTTAGATTATTTAAGTTAACAATGACTTCCAACAAAAAATTATTTTTCTCACCACTTGGTTCTATCTTGATAATGTCAATCTTCATTCCATTCAATAAGTATGCATAGAAGATGGTTCAAGAAAATATAGCATGCATAACTTTTAATAGTGAAGAAGTCCTACACTGCTACACTATTCACAAGATTCAAATAGTTATTCAAAACATTGTTGAGTATGTCCAATAACTTCTACCATAAGGTTTTAGGAGTATGGAGCTTATCTAAAATATTTGGCCATGGCAAAGGAGACAAAGGGCAATGTCTTTTAAGGAGGCATGAGAGAATCTATAGTGAAAAAGACTTCTATTTTCATCATTGGATTCCAAAATTGGCATATTGTATCAAAGCTAGAAATAAATATATTCATATATATTTGAATAGAAAAGTTAAAAAGATGATTAAATAGGTACTAAACAAATCAAATCTTGCAGAGTGTGCAAGGATTTTAGAGGATTGTACACATAAAAAAGGAAAGATTATTAATACCATAGGCCTCACCTGTCTATTGGATAGAGGAGTCACGCAAGTCATAGAATACACCAAACAACAAATGAAAAAGTTGATGCATTATAGATAATGCAACTATTATCATTCTGGTGTGTTGGATATTATTCATTTTGATGTGTTTGGTCATGTTAGTGTTCCTTCAATTTCCACATTTGTATATTTTGTATCTTTCATAGATGATTACTATAGAAGGACATGGATTTATTTTCTCACAAGAAAGACTAAAGTCTTTAGTCAGTTCAAAGATTTTAAAGCTTTTCTTGAGAATCAGACTAGTAAAAAGATTAAGTGTTTGAGGACTGACAACAGTGGCGAGTTTTGTTCGGTAGAGTTTGATAAGTTCTGTAAAGAGAAGGGATTGAAAGACATAAGACAACTCCATACACCCCATAGCAAAATGGAGTTGTAGAGAGGATGAACAGGACACTGATGGAGAAGGCTACAAGTATGCTTAATGGAGCAAGCCTTGAACAAAAATTTTGGGCTGAAGTTGTAGCCACTGCTTGCTACTTGGTAAACATGTCTCCTACATCAGCTCTTGTTGGTAAGACACCTATGGAGGTGTGGTCTGGTAAGAAGCCTTCAGTTAGACATCTTCGTGTTTTTGGTTCTGAGGCATATGAACATGTGCCTAGGGAGAAAAAGTCAAAATTGGAGAACAAGGCTATTAAGTGTATTTTCATTTGCTATGGTGTCAGTGTGAAAGGATACAAGCTTTGGGATCTTGTGGCTAAAAAAGTGTTGTATCGAAGAAGTTTTATTTTCAGAGAGCTAACACCCTCTTCCGTTGTTCTATAGCTAGAAGAAACAAAAAAGAAAGAGGATGTGGTTCAATTTCCTTCTACCCTTGAGAAGACTGAACTGAAAAACCCTCTGAGACCTGATGATGAGTAGAGCTCTAGCAGCTCTGAAAGTTTAGCAGAAGAAATAGAACCTCAACCTCAGCCTTTGAGGAGGTCTACATGAACAAGGAAGAAACTTAATAGGTTTGGTTATTCATTTCTTGATTCTAGTTGTGCTTTTGCCTTGCTTACTAACACTAATAAGCCTAGAACTATGATAGAGGCTATGAGCAAGAAAGATATAGGTTCCTGGAAGGAGGCCATGGAAGATGACATGGTTTCCTTGGAGAAGAATAAAACTTGGGACTTGGTGCCTTTGCCTAAAGGATAGAAACCCGTTGGATGTAAATGGGTGTTCAAGAAGAAATTTAGTGTAGATAGCAGTGTTGAAAAGTACAAGGCCAAATTGGTTGCAAAGGGTTACTCACAAGTGGAGGGAATTGATTATGGTGAAATTTTCTCTCCCATTGCAAAGCTGACATCTATTCGGCTCTTATTATCTCTTACAGCAGCTTATGACTTAGAGGTGGAGCAGATGGATGTGAAAACAACTTTTCTTCATAGTGATTTGGAGGAAGAGATTTACATGTCACAGCCAGAACATTACATAGAGAAAGGTAAAGAAAATTTAGTTTGCAAACTGAAGAAGTCTTTGTATGGTTTGAAGCAGTCTCCTAGGATGTGGTATATGAAATTGATGCCTTTGTGTTGTCGATTGGATTTCTGAGATCAAAATTAGATCATTGTGTGTATTATGAATTTGACAATGATTGCATTCTCATCATTGCATTGTATGTTAATGATATGTTGTTAATTGGGAATGGTAAGAATATGATTTCTCATTTGAAGCCTCAGTTGTCAACATAGTTTGAGATGAAAAATCTAGGGGTAGCCAGGTACATTCTTGGAATGGAAATCAGAAGAGACAGAGATAACACAAAATTTTTGGTTAAGCCAAAGTAAGTATGTGAAGATCATGTTGGATAGGTTCAGCATGGCAGATTGTAGACCATTGTGTGTTCCTTTTTCATTGGGGACAAAGTTATCTATTAATGATTGTCCAAAATCTCCTTTTGAGGTGGAGGACATGAGTAGAGTACCTTATGCTAATTCTTTTGGAAGTTTGATGTATGCCATGGTCTGCACAAGACCAGACATTGCCCAAGTAGTGGGAGTCCTTAATTGATTTATGGCTAATCTTGGATGGGTACATTGGGATGCAGTAAATCGAGTGTTTAGATATTTGAGGGGTACTTCTGAGTATTCCATATGCTATCATTGTAATCCTATAGGACCTCTGCATTATGTTTGTATTCATGGATTCATGGATTCAGATTGGGTGGGTGACATTGATAATAGGAGATCCACCAATGTTTATGTGTTTACTATGTTTAGTGGTACAATTAGTTGGATGAGTAAGTGACAACTTGTGGTCACTTTGTCCATGGTAGAAGCTGAGTATATGGTAGTAACTCATGCTTGCAAGGAAGCCATTTGGCTTAAGAGATTGTGTTCAGATATTAGTGTTAATGTAGGACAGATTACGATCTATTATGACAGTCAGAGTGCGATTTGCCTAGAAAAGAATCTAACTTTCCATGCTAGAACAAAGCATATCAATGTAGAGTTTCACTTTGTGTGAGACATGGTAGAGGATGGGAAGGTGAATATGGAGAAGGTAGACACTTCGAAGAATGTTACGGATGCATTGACAAAACCAGTGGGCACAGGGAAGTTTAGATGGTGTTCAGAGTCTATGGGCCTCTCACCCTGTAGCAATTAAATCCTATCTTTTCCATTAGCTCTTACAAGGTGTTCGACAAGTGGGAGAATGTTGGGAATTAAGGTGTCTCAACCTTGGTAATTCCTTGCATTTATTTATTGTAATATATTTATTTATTGCCTATTGTATAATTAGGATGCAAATCTTGTTTTATCATCTTGTGGGAGTTGGCACGGTGATGTGTCATCCTACGTGGAAGGTGACCACATGTAATTTTGTCCTCACATGACGAGATAGGCATCCCACTTAGTGGTAGAGGTATTTTTCCATGTGTCGGCACTTTGACTAGTGTGTAAGTGAATCTTGACTGAAACAGTTATGACAGATTCCTATGATGGAATCTATGACGTGTAAGAGTTGTAAATGGAACGTTCTATGATAGGTGAAGACATGTGTCACAAGGCATCTTGGAAGAAGGCATCTTTGGGTGCCCCAAGGAGAATTATGACATGTTGTAAGAGAATATGTTATTTTTAGTCAGTGTATGATAGATTCTCTTACAACTGTAAGTACTGTCAGTATGACAAATTCTGATGGTCATAAGATGCATAAGAGTATCTATCATTGCCCAAGTTGGGAATAGGCAACCATATTGGGATGGGCTGATATGACAAGTGTCATGACCATGCTGTAGTGTTGGACAAGTGTCCCTAGGCATGGGTTTTGGGCCATGAGGCCAAGTCGGACGCCCATCTTGAGGAAAGTTTATTTTTACCTCGTAAACTTCTATTTAAGTAGGTGCTTTGAGAGGAGATGTATTATGTGATTGACAGGTACTGTTATGCTACTAGATTGAGTCTAGATATGAGTGTCAAAGACTCCTATAAAGACTTGCATTGCAAGTGTGTTATAAACCTTGTTGTTTAGATAATACATTGTGCAGGTTTTGGAGTGGGGTTTTTCACCCGTAAGGGTTTTCCCCACGTTATATCTTGTATCTCTCTCTTCTATCTAACATTCTTGTGTTGTGTATTGCTACAGTATCTCTATTGTTGGGTTACTAACACTATAATTGTAAAGGTTAAAAAGAATTTGCACATATATCTCTTCATTAGATTAGTGTAGGAAGTGATTTCCGCACACCTAGCTTCCTTTCAAAGGGGTTATATAAGGGTTCTAGGACAAAATGTGTCATAAGATGTCTCAAGAGGTGTCAACAAGGTGATGTCACAAAATTTGTCAATTTTAGGTATCTACAAGAAGAACTAGGGCAAACATGGAAGCTTCTAGGGCTTGTCTTTAAGTGATGGCTAGGATTAAAATATGTAGTATGGAAATGGATGGTGGAGATTAATTACTTGTTTGACTTTTTTTAGAGTGTCTAGGTTCAATGAGTCTAAGGAACCTTTAGTTAGTCATGTGACTAGTTGAAATTTTAATTCATTTATCTGGGGATAATGAATAAGGATGGGATATAATTACAATAAATGGGGCATTAGAATAGGATTTAGGACTTTAGACTAATTAATCAAATAATAAAATTATTTAATTGATTCGTATAGAGGGATGTGGGAAATTAGGTGATGGAGGAAATGTTCAAGGGATAATCTTAATTAATTAAATAAATATAATTTAGCTAATTAATTAGTATAAAGATGTATGTGGTTAGGATGGGGTTAGGATGGTTAGGATGTATAGAGGTGTTGAAAGTCATGTTAGATGTGTTATTTAGGATGTGGTCAATTTTAAGTGTCTACAACAAGAGTACCCTTTCCAAATTGTGCTACCCTTTCAGTGGCATTGCCACTACGTAAAAAAGCCCAAGCATTCACATTACAATGGTGTGGGGAGGCTCTAGAAGGTACTCCTAAACAAAAAACATCCATTCTTTCTTAGCAAAATTTAAAATTTAAACACCAATCTAGAGTAGAGCACACCGAAGATTGTTTACACAAATGACAAATAATAGTTTCTTTTATTATTTCTAGTAATTAATTTTTTAAATACTATACATTACGTAGCTTCCATCTTCGAACAATCCTCAAAATGTGGAAATAAATTATTGTCCTTGCATGCTTATAGGAGATGTAGAGAGATGCAAAGAAACTACATCTATAGTGTTCTAATGTATAGAGTGATACCTATATGTGTCTTTGAGATAGGGATACATTTCCAATGCAATATATGAGTATCAAGAGCCAAGATATGACTCTCTAGGTAACTATGGTGAAATTAGATAGTAAATATACCAACATTTATGGGATCTTCCTAAAAAAATATAGTTAGTTCCTTTACCAATTAAGATGCTCACAAGGCAAGAACCATTATCGTAGATAGGCCAAATAAGAACTAGGAAAAAGGAAAAAATCATAAAGATGCTACTAGACTCAACATTTCCTATGTAAGTTTAATGTAACTATTCATCTCTCTATCTTCGAAGCAATTAACAACCTTACAACTAATCTTTAACACAATCTTTTGAAATGTGAAATGTAGTTATAAGAAATATAAACTATCAATCAAATTCTTGATAAGTAATGCCTATAGATCATTCTAAATTATTTATAGAGAGATGAAGGAAAGGTAGAGAAAATGATCACCGAAATTATAGAGAAAATCACAACTATTTCCTAAGATACTTATATTACCTCTGAGATCCACTATTGCCAATTAAGTTTATTATAACTCCATCTTAATTTCTTCTTCTTAGATTATTTAAGTTAACAATGACTTCCAACAAAAAATTATTTTTCTCACCACTTGGTTCTATCTTGATAATGTCAATCTTCATTCCATTCAATAAGTATGCATAGAAGATGGTTCAAGAAAATATAGCATGCATAACTTTTAATAGTGAAGAAGTCCTACACTGCTACACTATTCACAAGATTCAAATAGTTATTCAAAACATTGTTGAGTATGTCCAATAACTTCTACCATAAGGTTTTAGGAGTATGGAGCTTATCCTAAAATATTTGGCCATGGCAAAGGAGACAAAGGGCAATGTCTTTTAAGGAGGCATGAGAGAATCTATAGTGAAAAAGACTTCTATTTTCATCATTGGATTCCAAAATTGGCATATTGTATCAAAGCTAGAAATAAATATATTCATATATATTTGAATAGAAAAGTTAAAAAGATGATTAAATAGGTACTAAACAAATCAAATCTTGCAGAGTGTGCAAGGATTTTAGAGGATTGTACACATAAAAAAGGAAAGATTATTAATACCATAGGCCTCACCTGTCTATTGGATAGAGGAGTCACGCAAGTCATAGGAATACACCAAACAACAAATGAAAAAGTTGATGCATTATAGATAATGCAACTATTATCATTCTGGTGTGTTGGATATTATTCATTTTGATGTGTTTGGTCATGTTAGTGTTCCTTCAATTTCCACATTTGTATATTTTGTATCTTTCATAGATGATTACTATAGAAGGACATGGATTTATTTTCTCACAAGAAAGACTAAAGTCTTTAGTCAGTTCAAAGATTTTAAAGCTTTTCTTGAGAATCAGACTAGTAAAAAGATTAAGTGTTTGAGGACTGACAACAGTGGCGAGTTTTGTTCGGTAGAGTTTGATAAGTTCTGTAAAGAGAAGGGATTGAAAGACATAAGACAACTCCATACACCCCATAGCAAAATGGAGTTGTAGAGAGGATGAACAGGACACTGATGGAGAAGGCTACAAGTATGCTTAATGGAGCAAGCCTTGAACAAAAATTTTGGGCTGAAGTTGTAGCCACTGCTTGCTACTTGGTAAACATGTCTCCTACATCAGCTCTTGTTGGTAAGACACCTATGGAGGTGTGGTCTGGTAAGAAGCCTTCAGTTAGACATCTTCGTGTTTTTGGTTCTGAGGCATATGAACATGTGCCTAGGGAGAAAAAGTCAAAATTGGAGAACAAGGCTATTAAGTGTATTTTCATTTGCTATGGTGTCGGTGTGAAAGGATACAAGCTTTGGGATCTTGTGGCTAAAAAAGTGTTGTATCGAAGAAGTTTTATTTTCAGAGAGCTAACACCCTCTTCCGTTGTTCTATAGCTAGAAGAAACAAAAAAGAAAGAGGATGTGGTTCAATTTCCTTCTACCCTTGAGAAGACTGAACTGAAAAACCCTCTGAGACCTGATGATGAGTAGAGCTCTAGCAGCTCTGAAAGTTTAGCAGAAGAAATAGAACCTCAACCTCAGCCTTTGAGGAGGTCTACATGAACAAGGAAGAAACTTAATAGGTTTGGTTATTCATTTCTTGATTCTAGTTGTGCTTTTGCCTTGCTTACTAACACTAATAAGCCTAGAACTATGATAGAGGCTATGAGCAAGAAAGATATAGGTTCCTGGAAGGAGGCCATGGAAGATGACATGGTTTCCTTGGAGAAGAATAAAACTTGGGACTTGGTGCCTTTGCCTAAAGGATAGAAACCCGTTGGATGTAAATGGGTGTTCAAGAAGAAATTTAGTGTAGATAGCAGTGTTGAAAAGTACAAGGCCAAATTGGTTGCAAAGGGTTACTCACAAGTGGAGGGAATTGATTATGGTGAAATTTTCTCTCCCATTGCAAAGCTGACATCTATTCGGCTCTTATTATCTCTTACAGCAGCTTATGACTTAGAGGTGGAGCAGATGGATGTGAAAACAACTTTTCTTCATAGTGATTTGGAGGAAGAGATTTACATGTCACAGCCAGAACATTACATAGAGAAAGGTAAAGAAAATTTAGTTTGCAAACTGAAGAAGTCTTTGTATGGTTTGAAGCAGTCTCCTAGGATGTGGTATATGAAATTGATGCCTTTGTGTTGTCGGGATTTCTGAGATCAAAATTAGATCATTGTGTGTATTATGAATTTGACAATGATTGCATTCTCATCATTGCATTGTATGTTAATGATATGTTGTTAATTGGGAATGGTAAGAATATGATTTCTCATTTGAAGCCTCAGTTGTCAACATAGTTTGAGATGAAAAATCTAGGGGTAGCCAGGTACATTCTTGGAATGGAAATCAGAAGAGACAGAGATAACACAAAATTTTTGGTTAAGCCAAAGTAAGTATGTGAAGATCATGTTGGATAGGTTCAGCATGGCAGATTGTAGACCATTGTGTGTTCCTTTTTCATTGGTTACAAAGTTATCTATTAATGATTGTCCAAAATCTCCTTTTGAGGTGGAGGACATGAGTAGAGTACCTTATGCTAATTCTTTTGGAAGTTTGATGTATGCCATGGTCTGCACAAGACCAGACATTGCCCAAGTAGTGGGAGTCCTTAATTGATTTATGGCTAATCTTGGATGGGTACATTGGGATGCAGTAAATCGAGTGTTTAGATATTTGAGGGGTACTTCTGAGTATTCCATATGCTATCATTGTAATCCTATAGGACCTCTGCATTATGTTTGTATTCATGGATTCATGGATTCAGATTGGGTGGGTGACATTGATAATAGGAGATCCACCAATGTTTATGTGTTTACTATGTTTAGTGGTACAATTAGTTGGATGAGTAAGTGACAACTTGTGGTCACTTTGTCCATGGTAGAAGCTGAGTATATGGTAGTAACTCATGCTTGCAAGGAAGCCATTTGGCTTAAGAGATTGTGTTCAGATATTAGTGTTAATGTAGGACAGATTACGATCTATTATGACAGTCAGAGTGCGATTTGCCTAGAAAAGAATCTAACTTTCCATGCTAGAACAAAGCATATCAATGTAGAGTTTCACTTTGTGTGAGACATGGTAGAGGATGGGAAGGTGAATATGGAGAAGGTAGACACTTCGAAGAATGTTACGGATGCATTGACGAAACCAGTGGGCACATGGAAGTTTAGATGGTGTTCAGAGTCTATGGGCCTCTCACCCTGTAGCAATTAAATCCTATCTTTTCCATTAGCTCTTACAAGGTGTTCGACAAGTGGGAGAATGTTGGGAATTAAGGTGTCTCAACCTTGGTAATTCCTTGCATTTATTTATTGTAATATATTTATTTATTGCCTATTGTATAATTAGGATGCAAATCTTGTTTTATCATCTTGTGGGAGTTGGCACGGTGATGTGTCATCCTACGTGGAAGGTGACCACATGTAATTTTGTCCTCACATGACGAGATAGGCATCCCACTTAGTGGTAGAGGTATTTTTCCATGTGTCGGCACTTTGACTAGTGTGTAAGTGAATCTTGACTGAAACAGTTATGACAGATTCCTATGATGGAATCTATGACGTGTAAGAGTTGTAAATGGAACGTTCTATGATAGGTGAAGACATGTGTCACAAGGCATCTTGGAAGAAGGCATCTTTGGGTGCCCCAAGGAGAATTATGACATGTTGTAAGAGAATATGTTATTTTTAGTCAGTGTATGATAGATTCTCTTACAACTGTAAGTACTGTCAGTATGACAAATTCTGATGGTCATAAGATGCATAAGAGTATCTATCATTGCCCAAGTTGGGAATAGGCAACCATATTGGGATGGGCTGATATGACAAGTGTCATGACCATGCTGTAGTGTTGGACAAGTGTCCCTAGGCATGGGTTTTGGGCCATGAGGCCAAGTCGGACGCCCATCTTGAGGAAAGTTTATTTTTACCTCGTAAACTTCTATTTAAGTAGGTGCTTTGAGAGGAGATGTATTATGTGATTGACAGGTACTGTTATGCTACTAGATTGAGTCTAGATATGAGTGTCAAAGACTCCTATAAAGACTTGCATTGCAAGTGTGTTATAAACCTTGTTGTTTAGATAATACATTGTGCAGGTTTTGGAGTGGGGTTTTTCACCCGTAAGGGTTTTCCCCACGTTATATCTTGTATCTCTCTCTTCTATCTAACATTCTTGTGTTGTGTATTGCTACAGTATCTCTATTGTTGGGTTACTAACACTATAATTGTAAAGGTTAAAAAGAATTTGCACATATATCTCTTCATTAGATTAGTGTAGGAAGTGATTTCCGCACACCTAGCTTCCTTTCAAAGGGGTTATATAAGGGTTCTAGGACAAAATGTGTCATAAGATGTCTCAAGAGGTGTCAACAAGGTGATGTCACAAAATTTGTCAATTTTAGGTATCTACAAGAAGAACTAGGGCAAACATGGAAGCTTCTAGGGCTTGTCTTTAAGTGATGGCTAGGATTAAAATATGTAGTATGGAAATGGATGGTGGAGATTAATTACTTGTTTGACTTTTTTTAGAGTGTCTAGGTTCAATGAGTCTAAGGAACCTTTAGTTAGTCATGTGACTAGTTGAAATTTTAATTCATTTATCTGGGGATAATGAATAAGGATGGGATATAATTACAATAAATGGGGCATTAGAATAGGATTTAGGACTTTAGACTAATTAATCAAATAATAAAATTATTTAATTGATTCGTATAGAGGGATGTGGGAAATTAGGTGATGGAGGAAATGTTCAAGGGATAATCTTAATTAATTAAATAAATATAATTTAGCTAATTAATTAGTATAAAGATGTATGTGGTTAGGATGGGGTTAGGATGGTTAGGATGTATAGAGGTGTTGAAAGTCATGTTAGATGTGTTATTTAGGATGTGGTCAATTTTAAGTGTCTACAATAAGAGTACCCTTTCCAAATTGTGCTACCCTTTCAGTGGCATTGCCACTACGTAAAAAAGCCCAAGCATTCACATTACAATGGTGTGGGGAGGCTCTAGAAGGTACTCCTAAACAAAAAACATCCATTCTTTCTTAGCAAAATTTAAAATTTAAACACCAATCTAGAGTAGAGCACACCGAAGATTGTTTACACAAATGACAAATAATAGTTTCTTTTATTATTTCTAGTAATTAATTTTTTAAATACTATACATTACGTAGCTTCCATCTTCGAACAATCCTCAAAATGTGGAAATAAATTATTGTCCTTGCATGCTTATAGGAGATGTAGAGAGATGCAAAGAAACTACATCTATAGTGTTCTAATGTATAGAGTGATACCTATATGTGTCTTTGAGATAGGGATACATTTCCAATGCAATATATGAGTATCAAGAGCCAAGATATGACTCTCTAGGTAACTATGGTGAAATTAGATAGTAAATATACCAACATTTATGGGATCTTCCTAAAAAAATATAGTTAGTTCCTTTACCAATTAAGATGCTCACAAGGCAAGAACCATTATCGTAGATAGGCCAAATAAGAACTAGGAAAAAGGAAAAAATCATAAAGATGCTACTAGACTCAACATTTCCTATGTAAGTTTAATGTAACTATTCATCTCTCTATCTTCGAAGCAATTAACAACCTTACAACTAATCTTTAACACAATCTTTTGAAATGTGAAATGTAGTTATAAGAAATATAAACTATCAATCAAATTCTTGATAAGTAATGCCTATAGATCATTCTAAATTATTTATAGAGAGATGAAGGAAAGGTAGAGAAAATGATCACCCAAATTATAGAGAAAATCACAACTATTTCCTAAGATACTTATATTACCTCTGAGATCCACTATTGCCAATTAAGTTTATTATAACTCCATCTTAATTTCTTCTTCTTAGATTATTTAAGTTAACAATGACTTCCAACAAAAAATTATTTTTCTCACCACTTGGTTCTATCTTGATAATGTCAATCTTCATTCCATTCAATAAGTATGCATAGAAGATGGTTCAAGAAAATATAGCATGCATAACTTTTAATAGTGAAGAAGTCCTACACTGCTACACTATTCACAAGATTCAAATAGTTATTCAAAACATTGTTGAGTATGTCCAATAACTTCTACCATAAGGTTTTAGGAGTATGGAGCTTATCCTAAAATATTTGGCCATGGCAAAGGAGACAAAGGGCAATGTCTTTTAAGGAGGCATGAGAGAATCTATAGTGAAAAAGACTTCTATTTTCATCATTGGATTCCAAAATTGGCATATTGTATCAAAGCTAGAAATAAATATATTCATATATATTTGAATAGAAAAGTTAAAAAGATGATTAAATAGGTACTAAACAAATCAAATCTTGCAGAGTGTGCAAGGATTTTAGAGGATTGTACACATAAAAAAGGAAAGATTATTAATACCATAGGCCTCACCTGTCTATTGGATAGAGGAGTCACGCAAGTCATAGGAATACACCAAACAACAAATGAAAAAGTTGATGCATTATAGATAATGCAACTATTATCATTCTGGTGTGTTGGATATTATTCATTTTGATGTATTTGGTCATGTTAGTGTTCCTTCAATTTCCACATTTGTATATTTTGTATCTTTCATAGATGATTACTATAGAAGGACATGGATTTATTTTCTCACAAGAAAGACTAAAGTCTTTAGTCAGTTCAAAGATTTTAAAGCTTTTCTTGAGAATCAGACTAGTAAAAAGATTAAGTGTTTGAGGACTGACAACAGTGGCGAGTTTTGTTCGGTAGAGTTTGATAAGTTCTGTAAAGAGAAGGGATTGAAAGACATAAGACAACTCCATACACCCCATAGCAAAATGGAGTTGTAGAGAGGATGAACAGGACACTGATGGAGAAGGCTACAAGTATGCTTAATGGAGCAAGCCTTGAACAAAAATTTTGGGCTGAAGTTGTAGCCACTGCTTGCTACTTGGTAAACATGTCTCCTACATCAGCTCTTGTTGGTAAGACACCTATGGAGGTGTGGTCTGGTAAGAAGCCTTCAGTTAGACATCTTCATGTTTTTGGTTCTGAGGCATATGAACATGTGCCTAGGGAGAAAAAGTCAAAATTGGAGAACAAGGCTATTAAGTGTATTTTCATTGGCTATGGTGTCGGTGTGAAAGGATACAAGCTTTGGGATCTTGTGGCTAAAAAAGTGTTGTATCGAAGAAGTTTTATTTTCAGAGAGCTAACACCCTCTTCCGTTGTTCTATAGCTAGAAGAAACAAAAAAGAAAGAGGATGTGGTTCAATTTCCTTCTACCCTTGAGAAGACTGAACTGAAAAACCCTCTGAGACCTGATGATGAGTAGAGCTCTAGCAGCTCTGAAAGTTTAGAAGAAGAAATAGAACCTCAACCTCAGCCTTTAAGGAGGTCTACATGAACAAGGAAGAAACTTAATAGGTTTGGTTATTCATTTCTTGATTCTAGTTGTGCTTTTGCCTTGCTTACTAACACTAATAAGCCTAGAACTATGATAGAGGCTATGAGCAAGAAAGATATAGGTTCCTGGAAGGAGGCCATGGAAGATGACATGGTTTCCTTGGAGAAGAATAAAACTTGGGACTTGGTGCCTTTGCCTAAAGGATAGAAACCCGTTGGATGTAAATGGGTGTTCAAGAAGAAATTTAGTGTAGATAGCAGTGTTGAAAAGTACAAGGCCAAATTGGTTGCAAAGGGTTACTCACAAGTGGAGGGAATTGATTATGGTGAAATTTTCTCTCCCATTGCAAAGCTGACATCTATTCGGCTCTTATTATCTCTTACAGCAGCTTATGACTTAGAGGTGGAGCAGATGGATGTGAAAACAACTTTTCTTCATAGTGATTTGGAGGAAGAGATTTACATGTCACAGCCAGAACATTACATAGAGAAAGGTAAAGAAAATTTAGTTTGCAAACTGAAGAAGTCTTTGTATGGTTTGAAGCAGTCTCCTAGGATGTGGTATATGAAATTGATGCCTTTGTGTTGTCGATTGGATTTCTGAGATCAAAATTAGATCATTGTGTGTATTATGAATTTGACAATGATTGCATTCTCATCATTGCATTGTATGTTAATGATATGTTGTTAATTGGGAATGGTAAGAATATGATTTCTCATTTGAAGCCTCAGTTGTCAACATAGTTTGAGATGAAAAATCTAGGGGTAGCCAGGTACATTCTTGGAATGGAAATCAGAAGAGACAGAGATAACACAAAATTTTTGGTTAAGCCAAAGTAAGTATGTGAAGATCATGTTGGATAGGTTCAGCATGGCAGATTGTAGACCATTGTGTGTTCCTTTTTCATTGGGGACAAAGTTATCTATTAATGATTGTCCAAAATCTCCTTTTGAGGTGGAGGACATGAGTAGAGTACCTTATGCTAATTCTTTTGGAAGTTTGATGTATGCCATGGTCTGCACAAGACCAGACATTGCCCAAGTAGTGGGAGTCCTTAATTGATTTATGGCTAATCTTGGATGGGTACATTGGGATGCAGTAAATCGAGTGTTTAGATATTTGAGGGGTACTTCTGAGTATTCCATATGCTATCATTGTAATCCTATAGGACCTCTGCATTATGTTTGTATTCATGGATTCATGGATTCAGATTGGGTGGGTGACATTGATAATAGGAGATCCACCAATGTTTATGTGTTTACTATGTTTAGTGGTACAATTAGTTGGATGAGTAAGTGACAACTTGTGGTCACTTTGTCCATGGTAGAAGCTGAGTATATGGTAGTAACTCATGCTTGCAAGGAAGCCATTTGGCTTAAGAGATTGTGTTCAGATATTAGTGTTAATGTAGGACAGATTACGATCTATTATGACAGTCAGAGTGCGATTTGCCTAGAAAAGAATCTAACTTTCCATGCTAGAACAAAGCATATCAATGTAGAGTTTCACTTTGTGTGAGACATGGTAGAGGATGGGAAGGTGAATATGGAGAAGGTAGACACTTCGAAGAATGTTACGGATGCATTGACGAAACCAGTGGGCACAGGGAAGTTTAGATGGTGTTCAGAGTCTATGGGCCTCTCACCCTGTAGCAATTAAATCCTATCTTTTCCATTAGCTCTTACAAGGTGTTCGACAAGTGGGAGAATGTTGGGAATTAAGGTGTCTCAACCTTGGTAATTCCTTGCATTTATTTATTGTAATATATTTATTTATTGCCTATTGTATAATTAGGATGCAAATCTTGTTTTATCATCTTGTGGGAGTTGGCACGGTGATGTGTCATCCTACGTGGAAGGTGACCACATGTAATTTTGTCCTCACATGACGAGATAGGCATCCCACTTAGTGGTAGAGGTATTTTTCCATGTGTCGGCACTTTGACTAGTGTGTAAGTGAATCTTGACTGAAACAGTTATGACAGATTCCTATGATGGAATCTATGACGTGTAAGAGTTGTAAATGGAACGTTCTATGATAGGTGAAGACATGTGTCACAAGGCATCTTGGAAGAAGGCATCTTTGGGTGCCCCAAGGAGAATTATGACATGTTGTAAGAGAATATGTTATTTTTAGTCAGTGTATGATAGATTCTCTTACAACTGTAAGTACTGTCAGTATGACAAATTCTGATGGTCATAAGATGCATAAGAGTATCTATCATTGCCCAAGTTGGGAATAGGCAACCATATTGGGATGGGCTGATATGACAAGTGTCATGACCATGCTGTAGTGTTGGACAAGTGTCCCTAGGCATGGGTTTTGGGCCATGAGGCCAAGTCGGACGCCCATCTTGAGGAAAGTTTATTTTTACCTCGTAAACTTCTATTTAAGTAGGTGCTTTGAGAGGAGATGTATTATGTGATTGACAGGTACTGTTATGCTACTAGATTGAGTCTAGATATGAGTGTCAAAGACTCCTATAAAGACTTGCATTGCAAGTGTGTTATAAACCTTGTTGTTTAGATAATACATTGTGCAGGTTTTGGAGTGGGGTTTTTCACCCGTAAGGGTTTTCCCCACGTTATATCTTGTATCTCTCTCTTCTATCTAACATTCTTGTGTTGTGTATTGCTACAGTATCTCTATTGTTGGGTTACTAACACTATAATTGTAAAGGTTAAAAAGAATTTGCACATATATCTCTTCATTAGATTAGTGTAGGAAGTGATTTCCGCACACCTAGCTTCCTTTCAAAGGGGTTATATAAGGGTTCTAGGACAAAATGTGTCATAAGATGTCTCAAGAGGTGTCAACAAGGTGATGTCACAAAATTTGTCAATTTTAGGTATCTACAAGAAGAACTAGGGCAAACATGGAAGCTTCTAGGGCTTGTCTTTAAGTGATGGCTAGGATTAAAATATGTAGTATGGAAATGGATGGTGGAGATTAATTACTTGTTTGACTTTTTTTAGAGTGTCTAGGTTCAATGAGTCTAAGGAACCTTTAGTTAGTCATGTGACTAGTTGAAATTTTAATTCATTTATCTGGGGATAATGAATAAGGATGGGATATAATTACAATAAATGGGGCATTAGAATAGGATTTAGGACTTTAGACTAATTAATCAAATAATAAATTATTTAATTGATTCGTATAGAGGGATGTGGGAAATTAGGTGATGGAGGAAATGTTCAAGGGATAATCTTAATTAATTAAATAAATATAATTTAGCTAATTAATTAGTATAAAGATGTATGTGGTTAGGATGGGGTTAGGATGGTTAGGATGTATAGAGGTGTTGAAAGTCATGTTAGATGTGTTATTTAGGATGTGGTCAATTTTAAGTGTCTACAACAAGAGTACCCTTTCCAAATTGTGCTACCCTTTCAGTGGCATTGCCACTACGTAAAAAAGCCCAAGCATTCACATTACAATGGTGTGGGGAGGCTCTAGAAGGTACTCCTAAACAAAAAACATCCATTCTTTCTTAGCAAAATTTAAAATTTAAACACCAATCTAGAGTAGAGCACACCGAAGATTGTTTACACAAATGACAAATAATAGTTTCTTTTATTATTTCTAGTAATTAATTTTTTAAATACTATACATTACGTAGCTTCCATCTTCGAACAATCCTCAAAATGTGGAAATAAATTATTGTCCTTGCATGCTTATAGGAGATGTAGAGAGATGCAAAGAAACTACATCTATAGTGTTCTAATGTATAGAGTGATACCTATATGTGTCTTTGAGATAGGGATACATTTCCAATGCAATATATGAGTATCAAGAGCCAAGATATGACTCTCTAGGTAACTATGGTGAAATTAGATAGTAAATATACCAACATTTATGGGATCTTCCTAAAAAAATATAGTTAGTTCCTTTACCAATTAAGATGCTCACAAGGCAAGAACCATTATCGTAGATAGGCCAAATAAGAACTAGGAAAAAGGAAAAAATCATAAAGATGCTACTAGACTCAACATTTCCTATGTAAGTTTAATGTAACTATTCATCTCTCTATCTTCGAAGCAATTAACAACCTTACAACTAATCTTTAACACAATCTTTTGAAATGTGAAATGTAGTTATAAGAAATATAAACTATCAATCAAATTCTTGATAAGTAATGCCTATAGATCATTCTAAATTATTTATAGAGAGATGAAGGAAAGGTAGAGAAAATGATCACCCAAATTATAGAGAAAATCACAACTATTTCCTAAGATACTTATATTACCTCTGAGATCCACTATTGCCAATTAAGTTTATTATAACTCCATCTTAATTTCTTCTTCTTAGATTATTTAAGTTAACAATGACTTCCAACAAAAAATTATTTTTCTCACCACTTGGTTCTATCTTGATAATGTCAATCTTCATTCCATTCAATAAGTATGCATAGAAGATGGTTCAAGAAAATATAGCATGCATAACTTTTAATAGTGAAGAAGTCCTACACTGCTACACTATTCACAAGATTCAAATAGTTATTCAAAACATTGTTGAGTATGTCCAATAACTTCTACCATAAGGTTTTAGGAGTATGGAGCTTATCCTAAAATATTTGGCCATGGCAAAGGAGACAAAGGGCAATGTCTTTTAAGGAGGCATGAGAGAATCTATAGTGAAAAAGACTTCTATTTTCATCATTGGATTCCAAAATTGGCATATTGTATCAAAGCTAGAAATAAATATATTCATATATATTTGAATAGAAAAGTTAAAAAGATGATTAAATAGGTACTAAACAAATCAAATCTTGCAGAGTGTGCAAGGATTTTAGAGGATTGTACACATAAAAAAGGAAAGATTATTAATACCATAGGCCTCACCTGTCTATTGGATAGAGGAGTCACGCAAGTCATAGGAATACACCAAACAACAAATGAAAAAGTTGATGCATTATAGATAATGCAACTATTATCATTCAAAATACCAAGCAATATTAGGAATCTATAGTAATAGACAAAGCCAAATTTTTTATAAGTAATTGCAAATCAAACATCAAAGATAGGGCAATGTTACTAGAGGATTTATTTGTGGTTTGAAGAGAAATTTTGGTCATGATTAAACTCAAGATTATTTTTTCCTAAATACCTTAAGTTTTGTGACATGAGAATCCTATATGAGTTTTACACATATTATCCCATTTTGTTTTGGGGATTGACTTAGGATGAAACAAAAAAAATTGTCAAGTAGACAACTATAGAGTATCCAAGTGTCAACTAGCCTTGGATAGCACACATTTTAGCACAAAGATGAACATTTAGTGGCAACTCTTGTTTGGCATGCACTTTGACATCCATTAATGAAATTGGAATAAGAAGTTAAAATCATAACAACCATCTCTGGTTGGCCTCTCCCCTATTGTAACCCTCTGTTAAGTATTCACAATTTACATAAATAGTTTGTATCAAGTATTTCTATATTTCTAGGGGATTATAATGCATGAAATCATCTCTATTAGATCATAAATTTGTTCATGTCATGGGCACAATGGGTTTTATGGTTGTTTCCTATTCGTGATAGTTTCAATATGTCATTATGAATTCTTGTAAAATATTTTAATAAATAGACACATCAAATTTCTTTTACCAGTTCTTTAATTCCCACCATGATCTACTCATTACATTATTTTCTAAATCAACCATAGGTGCCTTAGTGAAGATTTAGGAGATTGTACTAAGTAATCAATATGAAATTTCCTAAGGTTGGCCCTTGATTGCAACCTCTTGGTGCCTACTCTATCCTTCTAGGGTCATCTCAATTAGCTTGAGAAAACTACCCACATGTCAAATTGCAATTTGTAAAATGTAAAAGTAATTAGTCTTTTACATGATTAACTAGGGTAGGATATAACATCAGTAATTTTCATCCATGAAACGTCTCATGCATACAAGACAAACATATAGTCTCTATTTTTTTTGTGTTCTTAAATAATGTGCGAAGAAAACCTAGATTGTTATGTAATAGATGAAAATCTAGACATAGAGATCAATAGGTGATAATGTGGTGATGTTAGACGTGAAGCACTCGAATGAGGGATCAAGCAATGAAGTTCTTATGCCATAAGCCTCAATTTTACAATCAAAATTCTTCAAGTTGATTGAATGAAAATAAAGGTTGTTGAGAATCTTTTGGGGGAGGCAAGTCTTCAAGTTATAGTTGGTGATGGATGACTAAGTAGGAGAGTTATTATCTTTTATCAATAAAGATTGATGGTACAAACAATGGTAAATAAAAAATAATAATTCTTAAATAGTTCCAACTTACAGTAAAATAATCTATTTTTAGATAGTTACATTTAAGATATCTAGACTAGTTTACTATGTATACATACATCAACACAAAAATTTTAGTTTTTAGGGAAGAATTACTTTATTATATCTATATTGTTTATTTTTATTTAAAGACCTATTTTACTTGTATGTAATTTTGGAAAAGCCACCATTCTTTTCTTTTTTTTTTTTTAATTTTAAATATGATATACTTATATGTTACTTTTTAATGGTTTTATTTGTAGATACTAATATCTATTTTAAAAATTTGATATCTTTATATCTTAAAAATAAATGATAATTTTTATATTAAATAAAAATTTATTTATTTATGTTTTAAAAGGTGTAGAAACACCCATACTATATTGATAAGATAAGAGTGTGAATATACATGGAATTAACTAGCGTATGGATGGCCAATAGTGAAGATATCAACCAAACAATTATATCTCTAATGTCTAATTAGAGTATCGTGTAGGCCTTCAAAATATTACATACACAAACTTAACAACAAGCTACTATCGGAAGCGAACCATCAATCCTGATAGGAGACACAATTATCATATATAGTTTTAATTTTTTAGTTTTATTTTTATTTTTAAAATATATTAATTATTATACATCTATGTAAACAAACTATTTTATTTACTTAATAAGCTAAGAGATATCAATCTCTCTAAATTCTCCTTTTCTTTATTTGTATTTTTTTAAATACATAAATACAAACATAAGACCATCAAACTTAGATTCTAATAGAAAATATTATACATTAAAAAATCCCATCATTTGTTTTCATCTTCGATAAACATTAAAAATTATATGTATTTAAATTTTATAAATTTATTTTCGACAGTCCTGTCCTGCACTTTCAACCATTTACCAGGATAATTCCGTTAAAAAGGAGTATTGAGAGTGGAAGAGTAGAAAAAGATAAGTTGGAGAATAAGATATTTTGATGAGGATAAGATATGGGAGGCTTCAACATAAGGCATTCTCTACGTTAATGTCAAACATCAAATATTGGACTCACTCAATTCTCAATCTTATGTCCGCATACTCATCGCATATACTCTGTTTTAATTTTTTTTGTCCTTTACAAATGGCGTAATGATTCTTGCTGTGTTTGTGACTTTTGCTCAGGTGGCCTCGTGTTTTTTTGTTACTGGTGTTCTCTAGTGGCCTCGTTTTTTCTGTTACTGGTGGCCTTGGCTTGTTGGTTGCGGCGTATGGTGGTGGTGTTTGGCTTACTCCTTTTGACGGCGTGCTGCGGGGGTGGTGGGGTCTTTCTGGCGGCTGTGTGTGGATGGGTGGTTGGCTGACTGTGTATCGGTTCGGTTGGCGTTTGTGTGGGGGTGGCTTCAGCTTAGTTTCTCGGGTGACATCCTTTGTTTTTCTTGGTTATGTTTTGGTTCTGGAACTGGTTTTTCTTCGATTTCTGTTGTTTTTGTCTATATGGATTGGGCTTTGGCCTTAACTGCTGTAAACTTTTTATTTTATTTTATCTATGGGTGCCCTCGCCTCTTTTCTGGTAAAAAAAAAAAATCTTATGTCCGCATACTCATCGCATATAGTCTGTTTTAATTTTTTTTGTCCTTTACAAATGGAAATGTGTTCTAATAATTTTTTTATAAAAATGAATGGTAATGGAATGTCTTTAATTTTAAATATTAAGACATAGTAATATGGATCTGGTTGTGGATGGAGATTATGTGCATTCTCTGGCGGCAGGTTTATTCTTTAAGAATATATACACAGTGGAGCGTTGGGAGGCGGCAGTGTCCAACTACAGCATGGAGCAAGGTGACGCCCTTATTGGCGGGCTTTTTAACCTGACAACCCTACGGAACTCTCCTCCTCAGCAGGTAATCTACAGAGCTCTGCAGTCCAGTATTAAATCCCTTTGCAGTGAGGATTTAGAGGATGCCCTTCGAGCATACTGTTTTCTTTTTTCTAAGAAAAAATGTGAGCGAATTAGAGACGTGTTCACGGCGATTCGTTTTCTTAGAGTCTATGCATCTGACATGGCCCCGGGGATGCCTTACTATGCTTTGGCGGATTTGGATGACGGGGGTCAGTCAGCGGCCACAGTGGATATGGAGGCTAGGGATTTACCGGAGGCTCCGCCAGCGGCCCAAGCTTCGTCTGCGGTCTTTTGTTTTCTGAGGGCCTATGAACAGGTTTTGTTTTGGGGGTGGTTCGTGCAGCTTTTGTCTGTGTTTCTGGTCTTTGGTTTGGTCAGGTGTTCAGTGTCTGTCTGGTGTTGGTGATGTGTGTGGTGCAGGTTTTTCTCTCTCGGGTTCTGCAGTGTTGGCGGCATGGTTTCTTCTGTCCAGTTTCTTTTCTTGCTATATCGGGTTGGTCTAGAACCTGTTTTTTTTGTGAAATCTCGTTTTATTTCTGCCTATGTCATGGTTTATACTATGTATAATCTTTCTGGTTTCACCTAGGCTTGACGCCTTTAGACTTCTGTATTTGCTTTATTATTCAATAGAATTTTTATAGGTGCATCGTCACCTTTCTCTGGTTAAAAAAAAAAAAAAAAAGTAATATGACATATAAATGTATATTAAGTTAGTTTATAATGGTTAGTAAAAGGTAGTAAAGTTAAAATTTGAATAAGGAAGGTTTCCCAAGAGATGGAGATTTCCTAAGACTAGGCCATGGACGTGGTCCGGGAGGCAATTTCAGTTTGCTGCCATTGCTCTTCAGCTTATACAGAAAGCAGTAGAAGAAGCAGAAAATCCCAAGTCCAATAGTCATGGCCTCTTTCAGGGAGCAAATCAGCGCTTCCATGCTGCTGCAAAGAAAAAGAAAAGAGAAATCCGCGAGCCTGCAATGAATGGAAACCCACAAACCATCCATTTTAACATACTCGGGAAGGTTTACCAATCTACTACGACACAATCTCGCTACAGTCAACAATAAAATCAGTGAAGGAGCTCAAACGACTGGACAATGCGAGGTATAGATTCATTCCAGAGAGCTTAGAGTGCATGAACACTGTCCCGTACAGAAGTTATTTGAGCGTCTTTGTGGCATTTCCGTAAAATAAAAGGAGACGACGCGTCACGCGTGCATCGCGTGGATCTGCTTATCGAAAAGGAATCTTATGAGGGTCCACTATTTGCTATTTTCAGCATAATTGTGGTTGTGCAAACTCTTTCCCATAGAAGGAAGACAATCGGATAATCGAGTCCAAAGTATTATTTATTATTTAAAAGTTATACATTTATTTATTTTGGAGCTAAAAATTGATTTTCAAATTTAAATTTTTTTATAAAGTTTAAGAGTACGCTTTATTAAAAAAATAAAAATTAGTTATATATAACTAAAAAAGATCTTTATTAACTAGCCATCTGAGGATAGATTGGATAGTTAAGATGCAAAATGTTGCCCCACATGAGTGGAGGGCAGTTCATGCAAACATAGGTTATAGTGGTGCATGTTAGGACCTTGTGTTGCGAGTCCCACCAAGTATTGATTCGTGTGTGTGTGTGTATTAGCTAGTTTCTTATTTATAGTAATAATAGAGAAGTTTGGGTTACAAAATTCAATCTCTATAGATTTTCCATCAAGTTATACATTATTATAGATCGTTATGTAATAGATGAAAATCTAAACATAGAGATCGATGTATGGTAATTTGGTGATCTATTAGACATGAAGCACTTGGATGAGGCATCAAGCAATGAAGTTCATATGCCATGAGCCACAATTTTACAATCAGAATTCCTTAATTTGATTGAATTAAAATAAAGGTTGTTTAGAGACTTTTGGGGCAGGCAAGGCTTCATGTTATAATTGATTATGAATGCCTGAGTAGGAGGCTTATTATCATTTATAAATAGAGATGGGTAGTACCATGCCAAGTGATGGAGGTCTTGAGGTTGTGTAAAATACAAACTTAAGTTTTCAGCCCAAGATTATTTATATATGATTATTTTCTACATTTCTAAAATTGGTAGCCAACTTTAATTTCAATATTATAGCTAACATAAATTTCAAGCATAAGAAAAAATAATTGGATTAATAGCATTATAGGTAACTTCTATATTATCATGTTTCACAATAAAGCATTCTCAAATGAAAACATAGCTAGCTCAATATATGAAGAGATTATTGAAGTTCAATTATATTGAAAAAATGAAAGGATTTTTTAAAACAAAAGCTATTGAAGAAAACAAAGAGTACTTGAACTAGACAATGAGTCAAATAGAAATTCTTATGAACGTAAAATTTTCTTTAAAAATATGTTAAAACATAACAATGATATCAAAAGATACAAATTTATCCAAGAACATAATTAATGTAGGATGAGAAGACCTATTTGAATGTTGGATTTTAATACCAACCAAGACATCATCTTAGAGAAAAGCCTTCCAATGCTCAAATAAGTGGTAAGGTAGAAGAAAACAAAAAGAGGGGCAAGCATGTACCAAGTTTAGAAATCCACATGAGAAACGATAACATATGCTTAGTAGAAATAAAAAACACTTTAAATAAATTCAATAACTACCCTCCAAATATTCATTCTATTAAACAAGATAAATATTGAATGGATCCACCAAAACACACCAAATCAAAGGAACAATATCATTAAAGGAGTGATATTGAGGTGCAGTATATCCTAAAAAAATATTAAAGTGAACAAGGTATATTGTAAAATGAAAAATAGTTATATCAAATTCAAAAGGTAGATTCTTAGGACAAGTTGTTCAACATGTAAACTCACTAAAAAGTTTTTCTTTTAAAAGAAGGAAATGCATCTTCATAGGAAATAATATTACAATTCATTTTTTGAGGGAATAATATTGTAAATATTTCCAACTGATTCTAGATCACTTGTGTATTCCCTAGGTGAGAAGCACATGTCATCAACAATCATAACATGTAATTTAGGCATGTTTTCAATATCTAGATTACAATGTATGATTGTTAGGTCATCAAAGTATACGACTGACTAGAAATAGACACAATTCTCTGGTCTTTATGGGTGATACTTGTAACTCCATGTAAATAGAGTACAAATCAAATAGCTTGAACTACTGCACCAACCTATAGTTTAAAAAGAGCAAATAAGGAAATAATATAGATGTAAACAACTGTCAAAAGATACAAATATTATATTCATTAAGAAAAAAAGCAAATATAAAATGACTATAGACAAAACATGCATGTTTATAGTAGCCTTCCATGTCACCATTATTATGAAGTCTCTCTCTGAAGATTACGTGGAAAATCTAAAATTAAAACTAAGATTGGCATCTCATGCCATGCAATGTAATATAATAACTACCAACAATTTTCCTTCCATTGCTCCTCAGCTTACACACAAAGCAGTAGAAGAAGAAGAAAATCCCAAGTCCAATAGTCACGGCCTCTTTCAGTGAGCAAGTCAGAGATTCCATGCTACTGCTACTGTGAGGAAAAGGGAAATCCATGTTAATTTTAATGTAGCTTGGATAGGTGTTCTAGTCTTGGGTGGTGATTACGAGGCTAGAAACACAACTGGAATAGTTATCTCCATACCTAGAAAATTGATTTCTCGAGAGACTTCTAGACATAAGGGTTTGTTAGAGTCTAATTAATCTTAGCCATTGATTGAGATTAAATCATGACCATTGGTTTTCAATGAGCGGATTATAAAAGAGGATCAATGGGCATTTGGAGAACACAGATTTAAAAAACATTTGCAGCAATAACAAATAAATAAATTTGCAGATAGAAAATTGATTTGCAGTGAGAGCAAGGGCGCAGTGATAGCGTTGGAGAGCAGCAGTGGAATTGTCGGAGAAGAAAATTATTTCTAAAGGAAAACATTTCTAGATAATAAAATATTGCCAGAGCAATTTCAGCAGGAGTAATTGAGGGAAAGAAAATTGTCGGAGCTCTGCCAGTAAGAGGCAAGCAATTTGTATCTCTTGATTTTCTGCAGTTGAATAAAATTCTTATGTGCTGACTTGTTTTCCCTTCAAGGTTTTTCCAGGGACAATTTGTCCAAAACTATTGTGTTCATTTTGTTTTTCTATCTCCGTGATTATTTGTGAAGTTGTAGCTGTATTATTTTTTAATATTTGTTGTGAATTAATTTTTCAATAGTCAAATAATCTATATAAGATAGGAAATTAATAATCAATAGCTACAATAGAATTTTCACATGGTATCAGAGTAGATCTAAGGGAAAAAAAAAGCTCAGTACAGGCACAGGGAGAAAGAAAAAATAATAAATAAAAAAATCTAGGGTTTATAAAACCTAGTTTGACCTCTTCAAAATTATTATTATTATTTTCTTTTGAGATGGCCTCAATAGGTTTAAGAGATCAGGATAGATTTGATGGAGCCTCAAATTTTGGTGTCTGGAAAGCCAGAATTTCTTTATTGTTGGAAGAGAATGGTATCAAGGAATATGTGACCACTGTTGTACTTGTATTTATAGATGCAACACAACTCTTAGCATATAAGAAGGAAGATGCCAAGGCGAGGAGGCTAATTCTTGATGGTGTTAAGGATCATATTGTTCCGCATATTGCAGAGTTAGATATAGAAAAGATGATGTGGGACACCATTTTGAATTTGTACTAGAATGCTACCACTAACCGAAAGCTGATTCTCAGAGAAAAGTTGAGGAATACCTAGATGAATAAGGGAGAAGATGTCACAAGTTACCTCACTAGACTTAGTCTTGTCAAGGATGAGTTGACAGCTGTTGGAGACAAACCAAATGATGACGAGCTAGTACGAATAGCCTTGAATGGGTTTACTAAGCAGTGGGATGTTTTTGTTCAAGTTATTAATGGACAAGACACCTTACCGAGTTGGGATCAACTATAGGAGGAGGTTAGACTAAGTCTTGTAAGTCGAACTAGCAGTAATAGTCAGAAAAATGAGGTGGAATAGGAAAACGTTTCCCTAGCAGGAAAAGGGAAAGTGAAGAAGGGGTCTGGTAAAGGATCAAATCTAAAAAGTGAGAAGAAGAAGGACTTGTCTAAGATCAAATGCTATGGCTGTCACGAATTCGGCCACTATGTCAGCGATTGCCCACAAAGGAAGAAAAATGAAAAGAAAGGCAAGAAGTAGATGATAGCTTCAACAAGTGTAGATGAGCTTTCTAGTAGAATGGAGGATGAGTTTGTACTCATAGCTTGCCTAACTACCTCAACCTCATAGGGTGTGTTGTATATAGACAGTGGGGCATCATTTCATATGACAGGAGTTAGAGAGTACTTCTCCAGCTACAAGAAGGAGAACATCAGATTCCAAATTCAGATGGGGAACAAGTCCAAGTGCAATCCAGTTGGGAGAGGCACTGTTCTATTTCAGAGGGAGAATGCTAAGCCTATTTCCATTCCTGATGTGTTACATGTGCCAAGCTTGGGCATGAATCTAATTTATGTATCTGTCCTTCAGGATAAAGGCTACAATGTACTCTTTAGAGGGGCACATGTTTTAATCAAGCATAAAGATTGGAAATCACCCATAGCTATTAGAGTTAGGAGCGGCCGACTTTATAGGTTGCGGTTTGATACTCTTAAGGCACTAGTGAGCAGCAGTAATCCTAGAGATCAAGGAGAGTTATGGCATAGGAGGATGGGCCATATACGTCATGGAGCACTTAAATTGCTTCTTGAGATAGTGATAGGTGTTCCAGAGGGCTATGTTGTATGACCAAGATATGCCACGTTACTTATGGGCAGAGGCATGCAGTATAGTAGTATACATATAAAACAGGGTTCCACATAAGGTATTGGGCAAGATGACACTAGAGGAGGCATTCTCAAGGAAGAAGCCAGATGTTAGTAACTTTAGGATATTTAGGAGTTTGGCATTTTGTCACATTCCAGGGCCTACACGTTCCAAGTTAGATTAGACTGCAGAGAGAGGGTACTTTGTGGGGTACAGCGAGACCTCAAAGGCATATCAGATATTTATTCTAGGGACCAGAAGGATTATAGTCAGGTGTGATGTCAAATTCATGGAGGACAAGGCATATAGGAGGTCCAGAGATTTGCCAACAGAAGCTCCAAGGATTATTCAACCAAAATAGGGGTAGTGAAGCATGAGTACAATTACTAGTACAAGCATAGGCTCAGGTGCTGGGAGTTCACAGAGTATGGAGCAACAAATACAACAAATCCAAGAGATGCATCAAGAAGATATGGAGTTTGATATTTCATCCTCTATAGTTGACAGAAGGAACCGTGAGGTTCAACAGACACATAAGACTACTCAGGAGTTTGTAGGAGCTCCTAGGACGAGTAGTAGACAGTGGAAACAACCATCTAGGTATAATGACTATGTGGCATTGGTTAGTTAGATGGTAGATAGCGAGCCTTCCATCTATCAGGAGGCTGCATAGCAATAGGTGTGGCAAGATGCAATGGTTGAGGAATATACCTCAATAGTGCAGAATGATGTGTGTGAGGTTGTGCCTAGACTAACAGATAGGGGAGTGGTTGGATCACACTAGATTTATAAGATTAAACATGGTACAAATGGTAGCATCAAGAAATACAAGGCAAGGTTCGTGGCCAAGGGGTTCTCTTAGAAGGAGGGAATAGACTATGAGGAGACATTCGCTCCAATGGCTAAGTATACTTCTATATGAGCTGTAATCTCACTTGCAGCACATATGGGATGGCAGATCCATCAAATGGATGTCAAGATGATATTTCTTAATGGTGAATTGGTAGAGGAGGTATACATAGAACAACCGGAGGGCTTTGTAGCACATAGTAGCGAAACCCACGTGTGTAGATTGAAGAGAGGTTTGTATAGACTCAAGCAGGCTCCCAGGACAAGGTATGAGCACATTGATAGATACTTACAGGGATTAGGCTTTGTGAAGACTGAGGAGGATGCTAACCTCTACTATTTGGTGGTTGGGGGTGAAGTTCTCATTCTTGTTCTATATGTGGATGACTTGTTTTTAACAAGTTCATTGGGGCTCATAGAGGAGTGCAAGAGGGACCTTGCAGTAGAGTTTGAGATGAAGGATTTGGGGATTATGCACTACTTTCTAGGCATGGAAGTGTGGCAGATAGATGGAGAGATTTTCCTTGGACAAGGGAAATACTACATTGAAATCTTGAAGAGGTTTGAGATGCAAGATTGTAGAGCCATGTCTACACCTATGATCACGAATTAGAAGAAGGTAGACGCATCCAAGGAAAAGGATGTAAAACCCACCTTATATAGGCAGTTGATTGGATCTCTCATGTATTTGGTCAACACTAGGCCAAACATATCCTTTGCAGTAAAATCTCTTAGTCAGTTCGTGGGTGAGCCAAAGAGAGTGCATTGGACAGTGACAAAGCATGTGTTGAGGTATTTGTGTGGTACAATCAAGTATGGGATCAAATATGCTCAAGGTGATGGTATTAAGTTGATAGGCTATACTAATGCAGATTGGGCAGGTAGTATAGTGGACAGGAAAAGTACTTCAGGATGCTGCTTTAGTTTGGGATCAAGAGTTGTCTCTTGGTATAGTAGGAAGCAAAAGTCTGTGGCTTTGAGTTCTGTAGTAGCAAAATACATAGCAGCTAGCATGGCAACATGTGAGGCTATATGGCTTCAGAAGTTGCTGGTAGCCTTGTTTGGTCAGAGGGTTGAGACTACGGTGATACAATGTGATAATTAGAGTTGTATCAGATTATCTGAGAATCTAATGTTTCATGATAGGTCTAAGTATATAGACATTAGGTATCATTTCATCAGGGATTGTGTATAGTGGAGGATTGTTCAGTTACAATATATACCGATAGATCAGCAGGTAGTAGACATTTTGACAAAGGCATTAGGGAAGGCAAAATTCATCTTCTTCAGAGATACGTTGGGTGTTATGCAGAACACCTTCCTCACTAAGAGGGAGTGTTAATTTTAATGTATCTTGGATAGGTGTTATAGTCTCAAGTGCTGATTACAAGGCTAGAAACACAACTAGAATAGTTTTCTCCATACCTAGAAAATTGATTTTTCAAGAGACTTCTAGACATGAGGGTTTGTTAGAGTCTAATTAATCTTAGCCATTGATTGAGATTAAATCATGGCCATTGGTTTTCAATGAGAGGATTATAAAAGAGGATCAATGGGCATTTAGAGAACATAGATTTGAAAAACATTTGTAGCAATAGCAAATTGATTTGCAGTGAGAGCAACAGCGCAGTGATAGCGTTAGAGAGCAGTAGTGGAATTGCTGGAGAAGAAAATTATTTCCAGAGAAGGAAAATATTTCTAGATAATAAAATATTGCCGGAGCAATTGAGGGAAAGAAAATTGTTGGAGCTCTGCCAGTAAGAGGCAAGCAATTTTGTATCTCTTGATTTTCTGCAGTTGAATAAAATTCTTATGTGCTGACTAGTTTTCCCTTCAGGGTTTTTCTAGGGACAATTTGTCCAAAACTATTGTGTTCATTTTGTTTTTCTATCTCCATGATTATTTGTGAAGTTGCAGCTGTATTATTTTTTAATATTTGCTATGAATTAATTTTTCAATAGTCAAATAATCTATATAAGATAGGAAATTAATAATCAGTAGCTGCAATAGAATTGTCACAATCAACAAGCCTATAATCAACAAAAATGCACAAACCATCTGTTTTAACATGCTCGAGAAGGTTTACGAACCTACTATGATAGAGTGAGTAATAAAATTAGTAAACGACCAGACAATGTGAGGTGTGGAATTTTCTTAAAATAAAAGAAGACATTGCATCACACGTACATCACATTATCCATTTTGAATTCTAACCACAAACCAAACAACACAAACAAGAGCTATGTAGCAGTAGTAGTCCCTGTGAAAAGCTACTAGCACAAAGCAAGAAATGACATGGGAAATAGTTGGAAAGTCAAGATTTTGCAAAGTTGAGAAGCAATGTTTGGAGAAATTGCAAATGCTTTTGTGTTTGATTATTTTTAGTTACAGAAGTCACAGTTGGTGTTTGTTTTAAAGAACTCATAGTTGGTGTTTGTTTTTAACTGCATGTAGTATACACTTCTGTTGTTTACTTTGCTGGAGGACTATGAGTAAGAGTTTGACGCATGAGTTGAGGCCAGTTAGATTTTAGAAAATGAATACAACCTTGACAAGGGTGTGAGTTACATTAAAAAATTTAGTTTTTGCCTTTTGTTTAGCTCTCATGGAGGGTCTTGAAAAGTACATAGAATTATTGTTGCTATCATTACATTGATGCTTCCAAACAATTCATCCAAACAATGTTTTGTAGGGGTTTGTATATCTTGTTTGCCTAGCCATCTATAATGGTAGTTTAGCCATTGGCATTCTCTATTCTTGTGCCTAAATAGGTTGTTGGACTATTTGTTACTTACTTTTAAAAAAAAATTACATCTTTAAAAGATTTCAGTTTGAGTAGGTAACCAGAAAATAACATGCATGCATTGCAATATATGTCCTAAATTCTTAAAATTATATTTGAATTCCATCTTAACATTAATAGTCACAGCTCTAAAAATAATGAATGTATATTTCTTACCTCATTAACATATAGCACAACTAAAACATAATTGAATAGTTCAAAAGACTTTGATTAAAATATTTGAGAAATCAATCTTCAAATCACAACAAATGAAAGTAGAGCACTTGAATAGAAAAACACGTTTTAAAAACTATAACAACAATGTATATACAGACCGAGTCACTTTCAGACATAACAGTGTTTGCAATTTTTCATATGTACAAGTAGGTTCTGCAAGCTAGTTCTAAGGTGGGCAGAGAGGAGAATTTGGGTGTGAAGTAGCAATCTTTGAATGAATATTGCAAAATACGGGTACAAAGTCTCCTTAGAATGAAGGGACCTAATTGAGAAGTATTGGATGTAATTGATTTGGTAAATGAACAAAGTTAATTCTTATAAATTTTAAAGTTTCTATGAAGCAAGGTAGAAACTTGCATCTCCAGTTCCATGCACGAGGCTTCATTGATATTGTGAGGCTACTTTTATGGCCTATGTTGTAAAATCGAAGAATGCAAAGTCATTAGGAAAGCAATGTAAAGTAGCTTTTTAGCCCAAAAAATTGTGTTTGTAGGTGAAATTTAAGTGTACAAGTATTCATTACTTTTGATAAATTTGCAACTTTGGTAGCAACCTATACTAGGATTCCAAATTAAACCATGAATGGAGTTTAAGTCCTAGAAATTTGCTTGTTTGATGGCATCAGTTATTTGTACTTGCAATGCATCACTTGAATAGAAGGAAAAAGCTGCAATTCTAGTTCCATGCATGAGGCTTCATTGATACTGTGAGGCTGCTTTTATGACCTGTGTTGTAAAATTGAAGCATACAAAGTCATTAGTAAATAATTGTAAAGTAGCCTTTCAACTTAGAAAATTGTGTTTGCAGGTGAAATTTAAGTTTACAAATATTCATTACCTTCGATAAATTTGCAACTTTGGTAGTCACTTGTAATGGGATTCCAAATTAAACCATGAATGGAGTTTTTGTCCTCAAAATTTGCTCATTGGCTGACATCACTTCTTTGTACTAACAATGCATCTGTATGTATGAAAATTAAATCAGTCATAGTAGATTGGTAAAGATATGGCCTGGTCATTGTAATTGCAATTCAGGTTTGTATTAGCTATGTAAATGCATATTCCTGACTTTAGTTTGCATAGATAGACAAAAAGAAGCAATACAAAAATGCCATGGATCATAGTTCATAGGAGAAGCAACAAAGCCTCAAAGTTCTTTGACTAGTTAACAATACTAAAATGATATTATGTATCTGACATGCTTTGTAGAATGAAACATGACAAGAGCATCATCGAAACTACAAGTGCATAAATCCCTGAGCATGAGACACTGATGTGGGGCTTCAACAATAAACAATTTCAAGCCCAATACTAAATGCAAGGCCACAAAAGTAGTGAACCTGGTTTATAGATAGCCATAGGTATCCATATAAGTCAAGTTTTAATAATAGTCCTGGTATCAAATCTAGAACTGTATGACTTAATTTCAATTGCATGTCTAAGCATTTCATGGTTTTGTTCCTGTGGAGAGGACGAGTATGAAGTGGAATTCAGTATTTCATTCTTTTTTCTTCTAATTGATGGCATTTTCCCCATCAGGGCATTATTTTTACACTGGTATTGTATTCTACATTTCTTTCTTGGTATGGAGGATTTTTCCTTGGTATTTCCCTCATCAGGGCATTATTTTTTGCCCTGGAATGCTCTAGGGAAAGTCAAACTCCATGATATCAAGAAGTGGGAAGAGGAATTGATAAGACAAAGAACCATCATAAACAATTGTAGGATCAAATGTAATGGAAGAAGCAGGCGACTCTGCAATGCTCATATCAAGCAACAACCAAAAAAGCTATTTAAATTTTTAACAAACTAGCTGATAATTCGAGAACTATGAAAAAATTGGCAAAGGGTAAATGGCTAGTGACTTTAGTCATCTGAAATAGAGTCAAGAACCATATTCAGACTATAAAATGCCCCATAATATTTTAACATTTTAGCTGACCTAAACAATATAACTCAATATATAAAATATAGTCTCTCAATTAATTTCCAACTCTAATCTAGAATTCTGCACTCTGCAATCCTCCACACCAGCAAACAATTTTTCTATTAAGCATGAAAAATATCATAATGTACAAAAAATTCAACATGACATCTTCCATGCCCATGCAAATAGAGTAAATTATGAGCAATTGCAAGAGTAAGTGTTTATAGCCTTGTAGACATCACAAATGTTTAATATGATTGGAACAACATTTACCTCAATCTGAATTGTTAATTTTTAACTCTCTATTTTATGTCCAAGCATGAAAAGTGTCACTATTTTAAGATCTTTATGGCTCTCTTTGAGAGCTTGAATATGCCAAGTTTGCAAAGAATATAAGATCTAAGAGTTTGTAAATTTGCAATGCAGATTTCCTAGAAAGTGAATTCAATATTGTCACTGCATTATCATACATTTTTACTAGCATTTGAATTTATCAAAAGCGTACACAAATTGTAACTCTATGGCATCAAAAGTAATTCCCTTTGAAGATAAGAAAACTTGACCAAATTAATACTAATAGTATGTAGTATGCACGCCTATACAAACTTCACACCAATTAAAAAATGAATCACAAATATTGCTATACTTTAGACAAATTTCTAATTGCCAAAACTTTCTAGGACTTAAAAAACATCCTATAAATTTATAGTTGAAGACTGAGCCACAACCAAAGTAGCTTAGAAGCCTTAGAAGTAGTTTTAGGAGTATTCTCCATTTTAACCCTTTCTTTTCTCAGTATTGTTTTCCATCTTAATTCTAATGTAACAACTAACCTTATCCACTAAGAATTACAAATATGCACTTACAAATTAATACCTCACAAAATAATAACTTGGATGAAAGGAGCCAATTCTGAAGATTAGACAAGTAAAAGCATTGTGTTGAAAGGCAACATAAGATACTTAATATTCTCACAAAGTAGAGAAACTAAAGATTAGCTTCAGTATCAGCATTAAAACATACAAAGGAATCAAGTTTTTTGTTATTCGAAAAGATATAGGAAATGTATATCTGCTTGTATTAGAATTCAGAAGAAAGGTATAGGTAACCACCAATGCAGCTTTTACACCTGTTATGGTAGGAGACTATACAATTCAAAAAATGGTTTGATTAATTGATGAGTATTACATAAAAATGAGAAATAAAAAATACATTAAGATGATTCAATGGTTGCTGAAGATATATCTTTATATTCTCACAAAGCAAAAAAAGTAAAGAATTAGATTCAGTGTCAGCATAAATGCATGTAAAGGAATCAAGTTTTTTGACATTTGAAATGATAAGAGGAAATGTATATCTGTTTGTATTAGAATCCCAAAGAAAGTTGTAACCACCAGTAGAAATGGCAAGATAAAAATTAGTTTATAGTTGTTCCTGACCTCCTGGTGAGGGGCCACTGGCCATACACTGTTCAACATGTTTGAGCTACAAATTTGTCACACAAAATTGTGCTAAAGACATAATGCAACCATACACCCTCACAGAAAAATGTCATTTACCTCAGTAACCTCTTCAATTTATTTTCCTAAACAAAAACAAAATGCAACCATTTGAACACCCTCCTCTATTTTTGCCAACTGCCTATGCATAGTGGCTATCACGAACTGACCAAAAGACTTAGAAATGATAGTTTTTCATTGATACATGCATATGAGAACATAGGAAATTCTCCAGCATGAATTTTTCTATCACCTACACTTAGATTTCTCAAGATTGAAACCCTAGAAGCCATCCCTACTCTCTCCAAGTAGCTTTAGCCCTCTTCCATTTTTTTGTAGGGACCCTAGTAGCAAAGGACAATTTAAAAACTTTTCAAATTCTAGCCGATTCGATGTGGGTCCTTTGAAATCCACCATAATTCATCACGGGGCTACCTAGAATAAAACCACAAGTGAAAAAGGCGTTCCCTAGCATAACCTTGCCCAGATTGAGAGCATGAACTGGCTACTTTAGGTTCTTTTGGCTGAATATGGTCTTTAGTTCCTATCAATTGATTTTAAAAATATACTAATAACCATTAAAGAAACCCAAAGCCTAGAATGGTGCAACTATTACTCATAGCAAGAGACTATACTTGAAAATAAAGTTTGACTACTTTTGTTAATGTTCACCGAACAATCATTTCACTAATTACATTTGTTTTTTGGTATGCAAAGTTCTAGACAGAAAGAGGCAAAATATAAATTTATACAGAATAGGCAGCTGTCAAGTCCAGTCTACAAATGCAGGGAAAACTCAACTACAAGTTACTAAACAGAAGCCCACCATTGACTCCCTTTAAATAGAGTTTGTTAGACAGGCACATCAAGTTTATTTGGTTGTACATTTTGTTCTATTCAGTACCTTAACATTGCCAGAAATGTAACCCCAAATATTAATTTAGAAAGGCCAAACAAAAGTGCAAAGAGCCCCATCGCAATAAAACTTGTGAAAAAAACATGAACTTATTCAAAATACAAAACATCAACTATGACGTCCATGGACAACTCTTACACTCTAAAACTTCCACAGGCACCATATCTAGACAAAACAAAACCCTTAAAATGGATTGAAGAAATGAGGGAAAAAAAACTTACCCAAATCTTGTCTACACAACAGCAATAGCCAAATAAAATGTTTTGCCCGTTCCATTTTGTAAAAATACTATTTTGGCCATTTTCTTGAAAGATGCCCATCTCTCAACTCCCAACACCTATTTTGAACAGGCCTGCAATACAACACATTTCTTTATCTAACCACGCCAGTTGCCATTGCCCAAGACTTCCAACATGCACAAAGACACATGTGATATTATGTAAAACATTGGACATCAAGGAAAACTTTCTCCATCTAAACAATGAATTGCAGAATAAAATACTAGGGCTGAAATAATGCCCCAATGAGAAAAGGACATCAATCAGAGCAAAAAGAATAAACAAATTTGAGCCAAATGCAATGCATATTAAAATAGTAGGGGTTAAATAATGCCCCAATGAAAAAAATCCATCATTTAGAGGAAAAGTAATAAAATATCTTGGACCTTAGTTACAACTTTAGGGAAAAATTATATGCATGCACTTCCAAGAAAATAAATGCTCTTTTTGTTGAGCAAAAACAATAGTCTTCTTCTTAAGATAGGGACTAACAAATAATTGGCCTAATGTTGTTACCAAAAAATTAATATTATTGTAAAGGAATCTTAGAAGAGTCCACTGGTTGCTCTTATCAGCATATTGTCATGGGGCATACTGTTTTCCATATCCTGAAGAGAATATAATTTTGACGGCATTTCCTAAATACCATTCATTTCAATAGTTAAAGGTTAATTTTGACCAATAAAAATAGGATAAATATGTTGGATCTAGGGCATACAACTGAGAGGGGGGGGGTGAATCAGTTGTATAGAACTTGTTCTATTTCAAACACTTTATTCTCTGTTGTTAGTTAGCAGCATATCAAATAATCATTCATGGAAGCACAATACACAAACACAAGAACAGATAAGCATCAACACATTGAACACCAAGATTTTGACGTGGAAAACCCGGTTAAGGGAAAAACCACGGGGTGATTAACCCAAGATTTATTCTCTGTTAGAAGAATAAGGAAAAATGAATGGCACATGCCAATAAGGGCTCACTGCCCGAGCACACTGCTCACAAAGAGGCCCACTGCCTACAAGGAGACACACTGTCTACAAAGTGATAAAAATCACAGTCTTGAACTGGAGAATGACATCTCTACCATGTCCGGATCAGTTCCAATTAAGCCCAACAATCTCTGCTCTGCCTTTCGCACCTTTCTTCGCTATATCATGCTCATCCACATGCCACACACTGAAATGAATTCACAAATCATTATTTATACAAGACATCGACTTAGGAACAAGCATCTAAGTCGGCAAACAACCATAGGAGTATCCGCAAGATGAATAACACATCCAGTCGGCTATCACAAGAACATTCGCAGGATGAACAACTCATCCGGTCGGCTAAACAGAGCAATAACTTCATCCGGAAGAATAACTTCAATTCCGGGCTCTACCATCAATGCGAACCAACAACACAACCTAAACATGATTCAAGAACCTTCACAAGTCTGTCTGAATGTCCGGATACATCCGCACTTCCTCTGCTTACTGGGATCTCTTGTCTTCCTCATCCGGAACTTCAAGAACACAGTCTGTCGCCACTGTCATAATGCAAGAGGTACTTCCGGACCTCCAAATCACACACAAATCAGGATGACACATCACAAGGACATCTCAAACACTCCTTCCAATCCGCAGATTATGATAATACAATTCCGGACCTCACCGGACCTTTTTGTGATCCTCTGTCACCTCCGGATACTTGCCGGACCCGGTTCTATACCGGCAGCCACAACGCCTTCAGATCTTCATGCGGACCTCTGAAATCTTAACTGTAGCATCTCAAGACTCATATCTACTAACCCTTTAATCCGCATCCTCCGGTTCGCAACCTATACAGTACATTTACCTTCTTCTCATCACTGTTCTTCACTGTTCCTGACTGAGTCTAATTTTCTCAATATCCTCAGCACACAGCTCATCAAATCCTTCTTGTCAATGCAATATGAGTATGTTGACATCAATGACAACACTGGCTTACCTCATACTTGCAACAATCTCCCCCTTTGTCATTGATGGCAACATATGATGTGAAAAACCATCAAGACAAGAACTTCTCTTTTCTGTCACAGCTCCCCCTATCAACAACAACTCTTCACATGTCTTCCTTTGCTGCTCCCCCTTTGATCATCAACCACTTGTTTTTCACATGTCTTCTCTCCCCCTTTGACATCAATGGCAAAGGGCTCATACTTGCAACTCTCATGCATCAGAATAATACCAGCTGCTCCCTCTTAGTTGCAGCTCCCCATTAGTCCAGATCACAAGATATGACTGTGATAGCCACCGGACTGATGCACATCAGTGCATCTTAGTTCATCACCGGAGGGGCCATGACCCCTAACTTCTCCCGGAGATATTCAAAAGAGTCCTTGGGAAGAGGTTTTGTAAAGATATCTGCAATCTGATCCTTGGAGGGAACATACTCCAATCTGACTTCTTCCTTGTTTACTTGTTCTCTCAAAAAGTGAAATTTGATAGATATGTGCTTAGTCTTAGAATGCAATACCGGATTCTTGGAAATATTAATTGCACTTGAATTATCACAGAAAATTGTAATAGGCTCCTCATATTCAACTTTGATGTCTCTTAGCATCTGCTTCATCCACAAGATTTGAGTGCAACTACCTGCTGCTGCAATGTATTCTGCTTCAGTTGTAGACAGAGATATTGCATCTTGTTTCTTTCTTAGCCAAGAAACCAATCTCTTCCCCAAAAAGAATGCTCCACCACTAGTGCTCTTCCGGTCATCCACATCTCCTGCCCAATCTGCATCTGTGTAAGCATGAAGAGAGAAATCCGGATCTCTAGGATACCATAGACCATACTCAACTGTCCCTTTCAAGTATCTAAAAATTCTTTTGGTTGCCATAACATGAGATTCTCTAGGATCAGCCTGGAATCTTGCCACAAGACCAACAGCTTGCATTATATCTGGTCTAGTTTGAGTGAGATACAACAATCCACCAATCATTGATCTATACTTTGTCTGATCTGCCTTTGGAGAATCATCATCTTTGCTTAACTTACATCCGGTTGCCATAGGAGTGTTCATAGGCTTTGAGTCTTCCATACCAAATTTTTTTAACAATTCTTTCACATATTTGGTCTGAGAGATGAAGATCCCTTCTTTTGTTTGAGTAATTTGCAGACCCAAGAAGAAATTCATTTCACCAAGCATAGACATTTCAAACTCACTTTTCATCTGATTTGCAAAAGTTTTACACATACTATCTCTTCCTCCAAAAATGATATCATCCACAAACACTTCAACAATCAGAATGTTTTCATGATCAATTTTGAAATATAAGTTGCTGTCAGCAGTACCTTTGTTGAATCCAATCTGCACAAGATGCTTATCCAACCTTTCATACCATGCTCTTGGGGCTTGCTTCAATCCATACAAAGCTTTCTTCAACTTGCAGACCATATCATTATTATCAGACAATTGAAATCCATCCGGTTGTTCAATGTAGACTTCTTCTTCCAGATCACCATTTAGGAAGGCAGACTTGACATCCATCTGATATACCTTGAAATCTTTGAAGGCAGCAAATGCAAGAAGTAATCTGACTGCTTCAATTCTTGCTACCGGAGCAAAAGTCTCTTCAAAGTCAATTCCTTCTATTTGAGAGTAGCCTTTGCAGACCAATCTAGCTTTGTTTCTGATTACTTCACCAGCTTCATTTAGTTTGTTCCGGAAGACCCACTTGGTTCCAATTACATTCCTGTCTCTAGGTCTGGGAACAAGATCCCAAGTATGATTTTTCTCAATTTGCATCAATTCATCTTCCATTGCTTTGGTCCAGTTTTCATCATTGCAGGCTTCATTTATTGTTTTAGGTTCAATCTTTGAAATCAGACAACATTCATTCTGATCTTGAGCAATATTCCTTCTAGTTTGTACACCTTTGCTTCTGTCACCTATGATCTGATCTTCAGAGTGATTCAGTCTTACATACCTTGGAATTTTGGGAGTATCCAGTACTGCTGTTTCTTGATCAGACTCATTCAAACCTAACTCTTCTTCCTGATTTACCGGATCAGGCTGACTCTGTTTCACCGGAGAGGATTGAGGTCCTTGAACACTATCTTGGTCATCTTCATCAAATTCATAAAATCTTGAAGGCTTCTCAATTCCTTCATCAACCTTTACATTGGTGCTTTCTATCATCTTCCTCAATCTCTTATTGTAACACCGGTATGCTTTGCTTTGAGTGGAGTAGCCCAAGAAAATTCCTTCATCACTTCTAGCATCAAACTTTCCTAGATCTTCATCTCTTTTAATATAACACTTGCTACCAAATACCCTGAAATATTTCACAGTAGGAGTGATGCCAAACCAAAGTTCATAGGGGGTCTTACCGGTGTTGTTTCTGATTTGAACTCGATTGAGAGTGTAGACTGCAGTGCTGATAGCTTCTTTCCAAAACATTTGAGGAACATTTGCTTCCAACATCATTGTCCTAGCAGCTTCCTGGATGGTCCGGTTCTTTCTCTCAACTACTCCATTCTGCTGTGGAGTCTTAGGAGCAGACAACTGTCTCCTTATACCCTGTTTCTCACAAAAGTCAATGAATTCACCAGATGTAAATTCACCACCTCTATCAGACCTTAGACACTTTAGTTTCAATCCGGTTTGATTCTCCACCATAGCTTTGAAGATTTTGAACTTCTCAAAAGCTTCTGATTTTTCTTTTAGAAAGGTAACCCACATCATCCGGGAATGATCATCAATTAACAACATGAAATATCTATCACCTTGCAGACTCTTGATTCTTGTCGGACCACATAGATCAGTATGTACTAATTCCAACAATCCGGTAGAAGACTGATCTTTGCTTTTAAAAGAGACTCTGCTTTGTTTGCCTAACTGACATTCTTTACACACACTGTTTGTAGGTTTTATCAACTTTGGAAGATCTCTCACAGCCTAAGTATTGCTTATTTTGATGATGTTATCAAAATTTACATGACACATTCTTCTATGCCATAACCAACTCTGATCAATTTGAACAAACAAACAACTTTTATTTGAACCAACCAGATGAAAGATGTTACCTCTTGTCTGAGTACCGGATGCAATTTCAGTTCCGGAGCTTGTAAAGATTCTGCATTTTCCATTCTTGAACCGGAGATCATAGCCTTTGTCCACTAACTGACCAACACTGAGAAGATTGTGCTTCAATCCTTCAACATATAGTACATTACCTGTTTTGCTCTTACCATCAAAGGAAATAGTTCCCCTACCTCTGATTCTGCCAGCAGAATTGTCACCAAACTTTACCATTCCTCCTTCATATCTTTCCAAGTCTAAGAACTTATTCTTGTCACCAGTCATATGGTGAGAACATCCACTGTCAATAACCCAATCATCCTTTTCTTCTACTTGAGCAGCCAAGGCTTTTTCAACAACTTTGTGATTGACAGATTCAGAGAGCAAGGAATCTTCTTCCTTGATGGCTATAAACACCCACTCATTTCCGGATTTGCTTCCTGGATCTGATTCATCATCTGTTACTCCTTCATTGTCATCTTCTTCATGAACATAATAGCAATTTTTTTGAAACCTTTGTCTGTGAGTATTAGATCTTGCAGATCTCTCCGGACATCTTGAGGCAAAATGACCAATCTTATTGCAGTTGAAACACTTAAAAGGTAGTTTTCCTTCATACTTACCGGATCCTCTGGGCAGTCTCTTTGCAATGAGGGCTTCAAGTTGAGCTGTTTCTGCTTCTTTGGTTTCATCTGGAGTTGTCAGACCACCTTGTGGGGGTATATATGGTTTTGAAATCATAGCCAAGTATGCTTTTCCCATACATTCCAAATGACACTTCATGCGACCTTTCCAGAGAGTGAAGTTGGTTCCATCGAACTTCGGACTATCCTTCTTGTATGACGACATCCTGGATCACCTCAAGCGGTTAAGCTCCTATCAGAGGAACTTAGCTCTGATACCAATTGTTGGATCTAGGGCATACAACTGAGAGGGGGGGGGTGAATCAGTTGTATAGAACTTGTTCTATTTCAAACACTTTATTCTCTGTTGTTAGTTAGCAGCATATCAAATAATCATTCATGGAAGCACAATACACAAACACAAGAACAGATAAGCATCAACACATTGAACACCAAGATTTTGACGTGGAAAACCCGGTTAAGGGAAAAACCACGGGGTGATTAACCCAAGATTTATTCTCTGTTAGAAGAATAAGGAAAAATGAATGGCACATGCCAATAAGGGCTCACTGCCCGAGCACACTGCTCACAAAGAGGCCCACTGCCTACAAGGAGACACACTGTCTACAAAGTGATAAAAATCACAGTCTTGAACTGGAGAATGACATCTCTACCATGTCCGGATCAGTTCCAATTAAGCCCAACAATCTCTGCTCTGCCTTTCGCACCTTTCTTCGCTATATCATGCTCATCCACATGCCACACACTGAAATGAATTCACAAATCATTATTTATACAAGACATCGACTTAGGAACAAGCATCTAAGTCGGCAAACAACCATAGGAGTATCCGTAAGATGAATAACACATCCAGTCGGCTATCACAAGAACATTCGCAGGATGAACAACTCATCCGGTCGGCTAAACAGAGCAATAACTTCATCCGGAAGAATAACTTCAATTCCGGGCTCTACCATCAATGCGGACCAACAACACAACCTAAACATGATTCAAGAACCTTCACAAGTCTGTCTGAATGTCCGGATACATCCGCACTTCCTCTGCTTACTGGGATCTCTTGTCTTCCTCATCCGGAACTTCAAGAACACAGTCTGTCGCCACTGTCATAATGCAAGAGGTACTTCCGGACCTCCAAATCACACACAAATCAGGATGACACATCACAAGGACATCTCAAACACTCCTTCCAATCCGCAGATTATGATAATACAATTCCGGACCTCACCGGACCTTTTTGTGATCCTCTGTCACCTCCGGATACTTGCCGGACCCGGTTCTATACCGGCAGCCACAACGCCTTCAGATCTTCATGCGGACCTCTGAAATCTTAACTGTAGCATCTCAAGACTCATATCTACTAACCCTTTAATCCGCATCCTCCGGTTCGCAACCTATACAGTACATTTACCTTCTTCTCATCACTGTTCTTCACTGTTCCTGACTGAGTCTAATTTTCTCAATATCCTCAGCACACAGCTCATCAAATCCTTCTTGTCAATGCAATATGAGTATGTTGACATCAATGACAACACTGGCTTACCTCATACTTGCAACAAAATATTTATTACTTTTTGTTATGAATGAGATGTAAAATTGCTATTAAGCATTAGACTATTGAAGTGAATGATATTTCAGTATAGTTATAATTAAGTGGAAAGTACTATTAAAAAGTTATTTGAATTATTTTTTCAATAAATTATTTTTTTATATATTTTTGGGTTATAACAATTGATTTTCAAATTTAAAATCTAAACAAAATTTTAAAATATATCTAATAAGAAAATAAAATTAATATATATAATACCAAAAAGATATTTATTAACTAGTTTCTTTTTTATAGAAAGAATGAAGAAGTTTGGGCTATGAAATTCAATCTATAGTAGTATGCCATCAAGTTATACATTATTAGATACATTTATAACATAACTAATACATTTTCATTCTTTACAAATATAACTTTTCTTATCTTGTTTTCTTATCAATTAGTAACAACATCTAAAGGTGCCATCAAATGATGGGTAGGCACAAATATTTATAGCCTTATTGGCCAAGCTAAGTTGGTCAATAGGGATATAAATCATTCAATGACTTTGCCAACTAGGCTATAAATATTTCTGCCTACTTATCATTCGATAGCACCTTATGTGTTTTACCAATTTTACAAATTTTATGGGAAGATATTTTCAATGATTCTATAAGAAAGAAAGAAAATTTAAGGTATTGTAATTTGATGAGATGGCCAACTATGCTATAAATATTTGTGCTTATTTATCATTCGATAGAACCTTTATTTGTTTTATTAATTTTACATATTTTATGGGAAGATATTTTCAATGATTCTATAAGAAAGAAAGAACATTTAAGGTATTGTAATTTGATGAGATGGCCAACTACTCTATATATATTTGTGCTTATTTATCATTCAATAGAACCTTTATTTGTTTTACTAATTTTACATATTTTATGGGAAGATATTTTCAATGATTATATTAGAGATAAAGAACTTTCAAGGTATTGTAATTTAGTAACATTAACAATCATTTTCAAATATAGTCAAGAGTGATATTTGAAGTATTAACTATCAAAAGGATAAATTCATAATTTTCTTTTATGGCATATATCTTTCAAGTAACATTGTAGTTGTTTGACAAAACATTATATAAAAAACTACATTAAAAATACAATATTCTTACAACTTAAAGAAATTATAGACTTATCTGCTTTGGTGCTATACACACATTTATAGATGTGTCAGCACTTCTTGAAAGCATTTCAAATTTTAATGCTTTTTTTACTATTACAATCTATTATTATACAATTGCAATGTGTTGGTGTCATACAAACACTTAAAAAATGTATTATGTCATATTGGTAGCCACAAATTGTGATTGTGTTATGAGTGTTAGAGTCAAACCTTAGAATCGATAGGTCTGAGATTTGTAATGAGCCACCCAATTTATTAATAACAAATAATGAAAAAAATAGGAAATTAAACAATACATAAATGCCATATTTAAAATGTTCTTTTCAAAACACAAATAGATTCCTCATTACAATTAAAGATGCCACCATTTAATCAACACAAAGATTTCCATGATAAAAAATTATAATTGAAGAATATTAAAGTACAATCTCAGATTGGGAAAACTATCCTTTTGATCCATTTAAATATATTAATTATACATGGTTGAATTTCCATTCCAAATCTAGTTGACCATTTATCATAGTCATCTCATTTTAGTGCAAGAAACATGGTTGATTAGCTATATGAGAAAGGACATCATCTAAGCACTTTACCTCTAACCATAGACCTAGTAGTCCCTTGTTCATCTTCCTACTAGAAGAGGCCTAACTCTTCGATGAGTGTGATAGATGGGGATGTCTGTAGTATAACCAAATATGAGAACTAAGTGCAAATGTGAATACCCTTCACATGCAATCAATAAGGTAGTCCCTAGATACCCTCTAGCTACCATGACTTTTGACTAACATGAATCTATGGATATAGTGAACTAACGATGCTTATAGCCATTGCATCACTTTTGCTAAACCATTCAATATTCATCCCATGCAGTCAGGCCATCCATTCATGCACTACTATCTCTTACTTGAGTCTCCCAATGACTAATGACTAGCAAAATGCAAGTATATGCTAAGATGCATATTATTCTTTAGACACAATCTCCCATTAATTTATACTCTAATATGGTCCTATCTTCTAGAGTTTCATAAGATGAAAAGTGACATATTTAATATATACTATTTTTAGATCTCCTAGTTTTCCTTACTCTTGAGATGGTTCAATAAGTAGAATAATGTAACTATAGGAATATATAGGTTTCCATTCTTTTGGTATACCACTACCTTTGAGAGATTATAATAATGCAAGACTAACTTAGAGTTTTATAACTATGGAACTATACCCACATAATAACATTGACTCTAACAATGATACATAGATACCCACAAATAAATCTTAACTTGGGCATGTAAGCAATGTTTATGAAAAAACATGCCTTTAATAGTTTCCTTATAACCCTTAAGGATCAATATAATATTAATGATATATCAATAATCAGTAAGCCTTCTCACATCCTTACAAAAAGTAGTATTACATAACATAATAAATGGGGTAACTCTATACCATAGGTTTGATTAGCTTTTATTAAGAAGACAATGGAAAAGCAAGCTACTGAGAATTTTATGTACATTCTTTTTAATAATAATTAAGTAATCACAACCCATGGCTTAACCAAATCAAGCTAAGTATTTCTAATGCTAGACTCGTATGGCCACTTAATGTTTACACTACACTTGAAACCATAGATGTACATACTTTTGCATTTGGACTTGCACAAGCAATAGAGGTATTCAAATATATAGGAACATCTAAGTCATAAATAGAGTCAATACATTAAAACATAAAAAATCCTAGCAATTAATAGAGGTTTATGACCCCCAAATATAGGTCTAGAAGACACAAAGACAACATAGATGGTATACTAGACTAATACCCAATAGATGATACTTTGATAAGAACAGGTAAAGTATACTGACAATCCCTTGGTTTGTTAACTCTTAAGAGTAGATAGTACTATAGATGTCATGGAAAAAATGAATGATTACAATAAAGACAACTCTTAAATGTATATAGATAGTATGAAGCATAGATTACTAGCAAATAATCGCTTAATCTCTTTTAATCTCTATGACATAGTTGGCAAATTAGTCATATTATATATTTGAACAATAGTGGGGTCAATGATTGCATGGTCCTCTTCATAGCTTTTAATCCCCCACCATTAGACTAGCGTTACAAATATAAACCATTTTCGGCTTTGTATCCCAATGGTATATTGACTCTGTTGGTGTATAACTTCTATAGTTTACACTAACTCAATCATAGTTAGGCAAATTCCAACACGTGCTATTTGACATTGTCAAATTGGTTGGTTGTCTGGAAGATGTGTCTAGGGTAGTTGTGCTATTCATATGGTTTGTAAGTCGCCACCTATCCATGTGTTGTGGAGAGTCAGGTATCCAACTTCTCCTATTTATATCTTCATATTTGTTAATACATTTGTTCATTTTCACTTGCAATCTCATGGTTGTTGTATCTCCATGATCTTGGCAGTTTCTACATGGTGGTCAGTCTTAATTCAATTTGCTTGCTATTCGAATCATTTTCATTGACGATGAGTTTTCATATCTATGATATTCCATTTGCTTTCAATTTTTTATTATCATTTAACATTAATCCTATGTGGTCGTTGTGGATTTTTAAATTGCCCACAGAGGGCATTATTTCAACACTACCGAAAGGCCATCAATCGGTCTGTGTTCATGCACATGACAGGAAGTCTCAACACCATCCATCGACATGCATTTCATTGTTTAGAAGCCTTATTGGAGGCCATTATCACGTAGGCCAGCGTGCATCATGAGAAGGCTCTCATTGGCCCTAAAGTCAACAAAGGCCACGCCTCACATAGAGGCTCTGTTATCCTCTATCTACACATCGTTGTCCTCTCACAATCGGCTAAGACAGGATTGTTTGGCACCCTAGACATAGTCCACGCCAAAGCCAAAGCCTTCGATGATCTCTTTGTGCACCCTTCAGAAGTGCCACAAACTCCACCATGTGGAGTGTCTCTACCATAGCACCTCGACATGGTGACATCCTCTCTACATGTTGCCGAAAGTAGTTTAAATTCTAGCAGGAAAAGTGGCTCGGGAAGCCACATTTTTGGCTGAGTCTTTGACTACGATGGGTGTCAAGTTTACAAATTTGTGGGCTTTTTGTTGAAGTCAGAAACTCGGGGTGGGGGGGGGGGGGAATTTTTTATTTATTAGCCCTTGGTCATGCTCTACCAACGGGGGCTAAACATTTGCCTCTCCACAAGTTTTTTTCCATTAAAAATTGTATGCAAAATTTTTTTTTCCCATGCACATTGGAAAATTTTTCCAGAAGGTGTAACTTTTTGTGAATGCAAAATTTTTCGAAGGGCCATAACTTTTGCAAAACAACTTGAAATCAAGTCATTCTTTTTGCAAAAATGGTTATTTTTTCGTCCCTAATCGAACTAACTTGATATCGCACTTCAATTATAAAGTGCTTGATTAGGCTATTTTAGGGTAACTCAAAGCACTTCTTCTATTCATTGTAGAATTTGGGGAGGGCGGGGGGGGGACTAAGGGGGCAATTCAATCATAGGTGTAATATGATGTCAATGCACTAAACTATAAAGTACCACTTTAAGGGGGGTATCAAGGAAGAGTGCTCAAAAACACTTAAACTAAAGTGCCACCTTAAACTTAAAACTAAGCATTAAGGAGTCTAAATTGCACCATTTCCCCACTCAAAAAGGGTAAAAAGGTAATTAAATGGCACCATCAAAAACATAAGTCAATAGATGGGTCCTTAGTTCAGTAGTGGGTGATCACATGTCACCTTTCATTGAAGTGTTTAGGAGAATCAAACCTTGCAATACTTACAAAATACTAATGGACCAAGTCTATCATGATGTTCTTCCCAGAGGGACCATAAAATTATGAAATGGTTTTGTACATAATGTATATTACATTCCTGATTTATTCAAAAATTACATCTTAGTGTATGTACTCATAGATTCTGAAAAGATAGTTGAGTTCACAACTACATCAACCCTCCCTCGAGAATCCAAAGATCAAAAACTCGTTGTAGTAGGCAAGGTTTGTCACTTTGACTTTTGCTTCATCTTTTCGCATTTTACATCTAGTGAAGAAGATAATCAAGATGCAACTTCAGAGCCAAGTGTCAACTCATGGCTCATCTCAGTTGGTTCCATATAGTAGGTTGATTGAACTCCACTAGCATCTTTGTTTGTAAATACACTCATGTAGTGTCATGTAATTGAATGTGTAAAGGGAATAGGGAAATTGTACTCACACTAATCTATAAAGTGTAATAGGGTGTTGTAACAATCACAACATGAATCACAGAGATTCTTATCTCATTCGTATGTGCACTCAATGCATATCCTTGTCTTCAGTTATTCAAAATATTTCTTGGACCCACATACTGGTCTTCATCCCTTGATCATTACCAACTTTAATTAGTTTGCTAAATGGTAGACTTTACAAGTTTGATATACTTCAGGAGTTCCTCATATCTACTTCAGAATCGACATCATCATCTTTTGGGGGACAGGGCTATCTAAGCCTTTCTCTTTATTTTCTCTCTTTCTTCACTTTTGAGAGATGAATTTGTACATGGGTACCTAATCAGGTGCATATCTTGGACCCATATTTTATAAACTCACCTAAGCTATTCTTAAGGGGAGGGTGTTGGTGTATAACTCCTATAGTTTACACTAACTCAATCATAGTTAGGTGAATTCCAACACATGCTATTTGACATTGTCAAATTGGTTGGTCATTTGGAAGATGTGTCATTCTAATGGACACCTCACTACTATTCTCTAGGGTAGTTGTGCTATTCATATGGTTTGTAAGTCACCACCTATCCCTATTTTGTGGAGAGTTGAGTATCCAACTTATCCTATTTATATCTTTGTATTTGTTAATACATTTGTTTGTTTTCACTTGCAATCTTGTGCTTGTTGTATCTCCACGATCTTGGTAGTTTCTATAGACTCTAATTGTATAATAGATGTTTATTATCAAAGATAATAACATGCATAGCAAGCAACAACTTAATCATAAGCTATAGGTCATAACCATTAACACTAGAAATACAACTCCATAAAAATAATTGAACATCTATAAAACTAGAGCTAACTCAGCTAAGATAATATCATTAATACAATCAAAATACAATAGCCATTATCAAATGTAATAAACTATGCTATATGATTGTCATCTATTACTCGACAAGTTTATAATGGAGAAACATTATTGTAGACATTGAGTGACTAGTTGCTCCTCCTTGTGGGTTTCTCATATGAGCTATTAGATCTTTCCATCATCCTTTCTATCCTCTCAACTACACATCCCCTACTAGATTCCCACTTCTATTTCTTAGACTAAATCAAAAAATCAAAATGCTACACCATACACCAAAGTGTATCCTTTTATTTTAGACTAAACCTACACCTAGACAAGGAAAAAATTGAATGTTTTAGTGCCACCACCTAATTGCTTATTTCTCCCACTACATATTTTATTTTTAGCCTCCACTATAATGTATCCATCATAATGGTCCATGTTCCCCTTTCATAGTGGTTACCACATTCAGGGGGATTCAAATATAGAATAATTACAATATTATAGGATTGTCACTCTTATGTCATAAAATGTCCCCCTATGACTTTTACCTCCTAAGATTAGCTCCTATGGGCAATTTTTTATTTATTAGCCCTTGGTCATATGGGTTAATAAGCCCTTAGTCATGCTCTACCAATGGGGGCTAAACATTTGCCTCTCCACAAGTTTTTTTCCATTAAAAATTGCATGCAAATTTTTTTTTTCCCAAGCATATTGGAAAAATTATCCAGAAGGTGTAATTTTTAGTGAATGCAAAATTTCTCAAAAGGCCATAACTTTTGCAAAACAACTTGAAATGAAGTCATTCCTTTTGCAAAAATTGGTTCTTTTTTTGTCCCTGATCCAACTAACCTGATATCGTACTTCAATTATAAAGTGCTTGATTAGGCTATTTTAGGGTGACACAAAGCACTTCTTCTATTCATTGCACAATTTGGGAGGGTGGGGAAACTAAGGGAGCAATTCAATTATAGGTGTAATATGATGTCAATGCACTAAACTATAAAGTACCACTTTAAGGGGGTTCTCAAGGAAGAGTTCTCAAAAACACTTAAACTAAAGTGCCACCTTAAACATAAAACTGAGCATTAAGGAGTCTAAATTGCGCCATTTCTCCACTTAAAAAGGGTAAAAAGGTACTTAAATGGCACCGTAAAAAACATAAGTCAATAGATGGGTCCTTAGTTCAGTAGTGGGTGATCACATGTCACATTTCATTGAAGTGTTTATGAGAATCAAACCTTGCAATACTTACAAAATACTAATGGACCAAGTCTATCATGATGTTCTTGGAAAAGGGACTATAAAATTGGGAAATGGTTTTGTACATAATGTATATTACATTCCTGATTTATTCAAAAATTACCTCTTAGTGTATGCACTCACAAATTCTGAAAAGATAGTTGAGTTCACAGCTACATCAGCCCTCGCTCAAGAATCCAAAGATCAAAAACTCGTTGCAGTACGCAAGGTTTGTCACTTTGACTGCTGCTTCATCCTTTCACATTTTATATCTGGTGAAGAAGATAATCAAGATGCAACTTCAGAGCCAAGTACATCAACTCATGGCTCAACTCAGTTGGTTCCATATAGTAGGTTGATTGAACTCCACTAGCATCTTTTTTTGTAAATACACTCATGTAGTGTCATGTAATTGAATGTGTAAAGGGAATAAGGAAATTGTACTCACACCGATCTATAAAGTGTAATGGGGGGTTGTAACAATCACAACTTGAATCATATAAATTGTTATCTCATTCGTATCTGCACTCAATGCACATCCTTGTCTTTAGTTGTTCAAAATATTTCTTAGACCCACATCCTGGTCTTCATTCGTTGATCATTACCAACTTCAATTAGTTTGCTAAATGGAAGACTTTACAACTTCAACATTCTTCAGGAGTTCCTCATATCTACTTCGGAATCAGCATCATCATCTTTTGGGGGGGGGGGAGGCTATCTAAGCCTTTCTCTCTATTTTCTCTCTTTTTGGAGGAAAGTTTTTTCCCACAGGGTTTTCTTTCTTTCTTCACTATTGAGAGATGCATTTGTACATGGGTACCTAATCAGGCACATATCCAAGACCCATCTTTCATAAAATCACCTAAGCTATGCTTAAGGGGGGGTGTTGGTGTATAACTCCTCTAGTTTACACTAACTCAATCATAGTTAGGCGAATTCCAACACATGCTATTTGACATTGTCAAATTGGTTGGTCATTTGGAAGATGTGTCATTCCAATGGCCACCTGACTTCTATTCTCTAGGGTAGTTCTATTCATATGGTTTGTAAGTCACCACCTATCCCTATTTTGTGGAGAGTCAAGTATCCAACTTATCCTATTTGTATCTTCGTATTTGTTAATACATTTATTCATTTTCACTTGCAATCTTGTGCTTGTTGTATCTCCATGATCTTGGTAGTTTCTACAGATTTTTATTGTATAATAGATTTTTATTATCAAAGATAATAACGTGCATAGCAAGCAACAACTTAATCATAAGCTATAGGTCATAACTATTAACACTAGAAATAAAACTCCATAGAAATAATTTAACATCTATAAAACTAGAGGTAACTCAGCTAAGATAATATCATTAATACAATCAAAATACAATAGACATTATGAAATGTAACAAGCTATGCTATATGACTTCCATCTATTACTAGACAAGTTTATAATGGGGAAACATTATTGTAGATGTTGAGTGACTAGTTGCTCCTCCTTGTGGGTTTCTCATATGAGCTATTAGATCTTTTCATCATCCTTTCTATCCTCTCAGCTACATAGCCCCTACTAGATTCCTACTTCTATTTCTTAGACTAAATCAAATACTCAAAATGCTACACAATGCACCAAAGCAGGTCCCTTTATTTTAGACTAAAACTACACCTAGAGAAGGAAAAATTTGAATGTTTTAGTGCCACAACCTAATTGATTATTTCTCCCACTACATTATTTATTTTTAGCCTCCACTATAATGTATCCATCATAATGGTCCATGTTCCCCTTTCATAGTGGTTACTACATTTAGGGGGATTTAAATATAGAATAATTACAATATTATAGGATTGTCACTATTATGTCGTAAAATGTCCCCCTAGGACTTTTACCTCCTAAGATTAGCTCTTGGTTTCTTTTTTTGCATCTTGCATATTCTTTTTGACTCCTGATGAGGAATCCCTAAAAACCCATGTCAAATGGGGTTAAGGGGACTTTATTGAGCTAAATCCAGCCTTGAAAAAGGGGCCTAGGGCTTGGGCGCTCATGCCCTAGTTCTACCCTAGTTAAGGTAGGTCCTAAATTTGAATGTTGGTTATGTGACTATTAAAAGGTTCCGTTCTCGACATCTTAAGTTTGAATTACAAAAATAAAGCAAGAATGCATATATAATTATGTTTAGGGATTAATTTACAAACAAGAAGATGATTATGAACTTATAATTTTAGAGCATTCAAGATATTCATTTTGCAGAGAAGAATTTGGTTGTTGTGTTTGTGATTGTAGTTATAGTTTCATCTTCTCATATGTTGAAGGATTTTCATGTACATGTAGGCTACACCTTCGTGGTGATATCTATTTGTGTTGAATCAATCATTTATCAAGTTTATCAATTTGTTTTTGCCTCTATCCCGTAGGGATACACACTCTTTTACCTAACAATGGTGTTTAGAAGACTTTAATGTCCTTCTGGGGCTTGACTGAGGCAAGCTCCTAAACACCACAACCCCCAACCCCATTCTCCATGACTGTAGGTTACAGGTGGCTTAAGTGAAGGACTGGATTTGCATCGAATACTAACAAAGTGCGTGGATTCCAGATCTCTAGAGAAAAGCATTGCTTGGGCTTGGGTGCCTGCCCCAAAGCCCTCCAAATCTCTATATCTAAAAATCTTTGGGACAGAGAAAACAACTTAGAGATTCTTCTGGGATTCTCAATAGAAAACTACACCTTAGGCTTGGGTGCCTACTGTTTAGCCCTTGACTTTTCTGTATCCAGAATCTCAAAGTTTGGTATGTATTTAATCTAAATATTACATGTCTGTCTGCGAGCATTCGTCATAATTTTTCTATTTGTTTAGGATTTTGCATAATTAGGGTTTTTAGCATAATCAGGCTTTAATTAATCAATTAATCATCAAATTCTAAGTTTTGATAGAATTACAAGTGACATACCAACCTGTAGGAGAATCCTCTTGTAAAATTTGTGATTCAACTCAGTTGAATGTCCTTGAATATTTGTAGTGAAAGGAGGATCTAGCCATTTACACACATTTCCCCCTTTTCCTATTAAACATTTTGGTGAACCCATGTTTTATTTTAATTATGCACCTTTTTGAGAGTTGTACTTCAGATTTACATTTACTCATTTAATTTTCATCTTATTCCATTTGAAAATTTACAAAAAAAAATTGAAAAATTTAAAAAAATTGGCATTTTAGGCTTGCATTTTGACATAGTTTAATTTAATTTCTGATATTTTCATTAGATCTAATATAAATTATAATAGTACATCATTTTACAATCATTTCCATTGCATTTTGATACTTAAATTGTTAAAAGTTGCTTGAAATTGTGCATTTTTCATAAAATCTAGTCTTTGCATTAGCTAGGGTTTATATTTAAAATCTTGATTCATATTTTTATACTATTTTAAAACACTCATTAAAATCTGATTTTTATTTGTAGTGTTTCATTATTGTGTGTTTTTCCATTTACATCTCAAAATTTGCATTTTCACATAGTCAATTTCAACAAAAACTAGCATATTCACTCTTCTTTACTTGAAATTGCACTCACAGTGAGCATTGTTGGGATTTTGCATCTTATTAAGATCTTAGCTGAGTTATTTCAAATCATAAATCTGATTATAATTCGTTCATACATCATTTTACATAGTTTCATGTCTTAATTTCATAATTAGGGTTTGAAAAGCTTGCATTTTCACTAGATTTTGACTAATTTTCAACTAGATTGGCATTATAGGTGTGTTGTGAAGGATATTGGTTCATTATTGGAATAATAAAAAGGATTTAATTTGCTTCCCCTCATTAAATTCTTCACAACACTACTTCTTTTAGGCATTTGCATTGAAAAAAGTGAAAAAATAAAGCATTTTTAGGTCATAATGACACATAGCTTTGCATTTATTTTATTACATATATCATGGATTCTTCTCATCATTCATCTTTGGAAGATTTATTTGAATACATTGTAAATATTTATAATTTTTACAAATTCACTTATAAATACCCTCAAGTCTTACATCAAATAGCATACATCTATGGCTTTGACATGTCTCTAAGCACTACCTATGATATTCTTTGAATAAGAACATATTTTGAAAGCTCCATCACTATCATGGGTATTTTCCCATCAATCTTGGAAAATCTCACTAATTTTATTTCTGCAAATAATCATGAGGAAAGTAGTGGTGAAAATGTCCTTCCCTCCCTCCCTTCATTTGATGACGGCATAATGAACATTCTTTTTGAGACCTATGAGACTGATATAGCCTTGGGTGATTCATCTAATAAAAAGACTTGTACCAGCATAACCCCAATTGGTGAGGATATTTTGGCACAAGAAGAAGACATCATTGACACATGTAGTGCCCCTCCATTCTCACCTTGGATGAGCAGGTGGTTGGGCTAGGGAGCATGAAGATGAAGGTAAGATACTCAGAATACTTATGGTATGTTAGACATGTTGATGGTAGGTTAACTATTTTGATGCAATTGATGACACTCATTGATGTTTGCTATGATGATACTATTGATACTTTATGATTAGTACATTATACTTATATTGTGATCAGGGATGGATTAATTTATTATGTAGATTTGTTTTACTACGTCAATTATGCGACTATCTGAATATGTGTTATCTGGTTGTTTAGTTACTAATAAACTTGTTTAATGTGGATATTTGTGATGTGTTTTGTGAGGGGACAGTGTAGTATTACTCATAATAAGGACCATAGTATGCTGTAATTCCCTGTCATAGTGTGTTATATATATATATATATATATATATATATATATATATGTTTGTATACAACACTTTGGTTTGTTGTAGGTACCAGGCATCGACTCCACCTGAATTAGTAGGTCTGAACATGCCTTTACACGAATGGATAATGTGGATGGGAGATAACAAGGGGTTCCCTTTGTTAGCCAATTGTCTTCAGTTTGTCGTCATCCATGTATTTCCAGTCATGGGTGTAGTTGTCGCTCAGTTGGTACTTGTCCTCAGGTGTTGGTCATCCTTTTGTATGTGGTTGTTATTATTTGTTTATTGTAGTTGAAGGTTCATTTTATTGAATTTAGTGATCAAGGTATTAAGTTGTTGATTATAGTCATTTGGTTCATCTTATAGAATAAGTGATCTATGTGTATAGATGTGTTGATATTTGAGCATTTTGGTTATATAGTCAATCTGTATTTGTTGGAGATTTATTAATTGTTATAGTAATAATAATAATAAGCTTATATATATACATCAATATTAGTTATTTAATTAATGTAGAAAATTAAGAATATTAATTAGTTGATTTTTATATTAAATTAAATTAGTAGCTTTGAAAGCTAGCAATAATAACAATATTGTTAATATTTAGTACTTTATTGAGTTTATCAGACATGTGAGATTTTATTTTATTTTGCAATTAATTTATTGTTGGAGTGGGTTGTCAAAAATTTAAAAATTATTCCTGTTAGTAGTATTTATAGTTAATAGTAATAATAATAATGATAATAAAGTTAATGAATCAATTATTAATATTTAATACTTTAGTAATTGATTAAATTTTGGGCTAGAAGATATTATTTTGATATTGTCATTAATTGGTTTGAGGAAGTGTTTGCTAGAAATAATTTTCAAGAGTTGAAAATATTTCAGATAGTGGATGTCAGTAACGGAAGATTGGGGGATTTAGGAATTTATTATCCTGGTTTTTTTTTGGTTTTGGGAAGATTATTTGAGCGGAAAGTTCTTAGAAAAGATACACAGAAATTTGGGGAAGTTGTGCAGAAGAAGAGTTGGGGAAGAAAGGAAATCAATGGGAAGAGGATTCTGAAACTCAAGGATAAATTCCAGGTATGTTTATTTGAATAAGTGAATAAATGTTGTCTTTGAAATTGTGTCTTTGTGTAGGAATCTCTCTCTTCTGTTGATTTAATCATCTCTACACGCTTGTTAGTTTGAGCATTGTTCCTCAAATCTGTCAATTTCATGTCTGGTAGTTGTCCAGTCTTTGGTCTTCTTATATTTCTTTATCTATGGTATTCTTTTGAACATTTCTAATCCCTTTGATTACCCTACAAATTCTACAACTAAGCTAATTGAGTCAAACTTGGTTATGGCGATTCTGGCATACAATGTTCAAACATTCATTTGATTCTCAAGTAAAATTAAATTACAAATTCTTGTAGCTCAATCTGAAGTAGATCTTATGACCCTCCTGTAGCGCCTATATTGGGAAAAGCATCTGGTATTCATCACTGTGTCACCGAATGAGTTGCCCTTGTATTTATCATTATTTGTTGAAATCTAGTAATGTTGATATCCTATAATCAATTCTTTTTTTTTGAGAATGCAACTCTTTAAGTCAGCCCCATTTGAAGTGATTGGGTAGACCATTATCAGTTATCTTGTAGAAATATTTCCAGCTGCACCATGCTTAAAATGATTTCTTTGATTTGCATTCTCACCTCTTAGAGCTTCTCCTTCATTTACCTGTGAATGGATTTCAAAACAAATTTAATTGCCTCTATGTTTATGCATTAGGAAAGAAAAATAAAATAAAATAAAATAAATATCTCTAACCCTCAAGTTATTTTCTATAAGGTTGTAGCCTGGTACTATTGCCCTTCTCCCTCTATAAAACTTCTAAAAGCTTAAAATCTTAAATGACAATTAAACTATTTAAGAGCTTTAAAAAAATATTGCAAATGAAGTTTGGTCTGTAGTTTATGCATTTGAAACAAGGAATTTTAGTATGTTAAATAATGAAATTGTACCTAAATTAAATTCTTCAGAATCCCTCTTCTTGTCCATGGCAGCTGTATGGCCAGGCTCAACCAAGCTCTCACATAAATTCTTTTCATCAAATTTAATTATGGTTGTGTGAATAAATGAATAGCTTTCATAATGAATAGAAGTGAATAAATAAATCTCTTTGTGCTTAAATATTTTTATTTTAACCTTGATAGGAAATAGGAATGGTAAGTTTTAGTAACATAAAAATCTACCTTTTGTAATACCATATTAGAATTAGAAATTTTGTTAGAGTTTAGAAAGTATTTTTATTTGTGAAAATATATATATATTATTCTTTTGAATTTGATTTAATTAATTCTTGCATATAATAACTTATTTTAAATTTAATTTAAGAATTTAAATAATTAAACCTTTTTATGCTAAATATACAGTATTTGATGTTGCATAATGTTAATTATAAAGTTTAACTATCTATAAAATTGTCCTTTAATAAATTATTGTTTTTAATTTGAGTTTTATCTATTATTTTGAAGGTGTGATATGAATTCCCTATTTAATAGGGAAGAATAGTTTTATGGATGTATTTTTTTTTAAGCATTTTTTTATAGAAAAATCAAATTCGTATTATTCAGATGTGTTATATTTAAGTATTATTATATTTCAAATCAAATCCCTATTATTGAGGGAAGTGTTACATTTAAGTATTATTTTAATTCATCCCTATTATTTAGATATGTTATATTTAAGTATTATTTTATATTAAAAAAATTCAAATCCTTTTAAAATAATTTATTGATTTATTATTTTATCTTGTATATTCAAGAATATTAGTAGTTTTATCTATTGTAAGAGAGTAGGATATGGATAATAAATAAGGCTTCTTAATATATATTTGTCTTAGCCAAATTGATGTAAATTATCATATTATAAATGTTGAATTATTATTTTAGATCTAGTTATAAGGTGTGTATGAAGATCTTAGTTAAGTCTTTAATTGTAGTATGAATTAGAATATTTTAAGTAGTTTACATAGAGTTAGTCTATGAATTTAAGTTATGATTGTTATATGTCAAGATATCTTTGATATATTTTGGTGGAAGATAATATTTAGTTTAGATTTATATACCTTGCTTCCTCTTCACCTTAAGGAACTTTGTGGTCATATAAAGGAGTCTAATCTTATTTATGACTTAAATTAAAGATTGTGCTTAGTTATGAAATTGGGTGAGTAAGTGGAGATTAGGTTTGATATGATATAAAACGTTTAGCATTTAACTCATTTACTTTCTAAAGATTTAAATGGATGATCGGTTTTAATCTACTTTATGATCTTTTATATTTTTCTTATACAATTATTTTGAATAGAAATCACAAAGTTGTCTAGAATTTTAATAAGATCCACATCAGTGTAGAACCTGTTTAGTCTAATAATGGGTAGTATCTTGTTTGATTGAATTTTCTGTTATAGAATAATTGGTAACCCTTCAAGTTATTATTGTTCTGCATTGTTGGGATAGAGTTACATTATATTGTTAGATGATTGATCATGCTTGGAATAATGTTACATTCTTTAAGACTATTATTAGTGCCTCAGATCATATGTTACATTTGTGGTTTTGTTATTAAAGTATTGATGAGGGATTTTGGTTTATGATGTGTTTTGGAAGTGATTGTGGTGTGTGACCATTGTGTTTTAATGGTGTCATGCATTGTGTTATTTGGGTAAAGTGCTTTCCAGAGGCCTAGGAGGGTGTGATTGTGTGGGGGTTGGCTATGTGTGCATCTTGTGAGTTGAATGAAATGTATTCTTGAAATATGGTTTCTTATTCATGTTGGAATGTTTCATGTGCAAGATGGTTGTGCCTTGCTCAGTGTACCTATACATCTAATTATATTGGTTATGCAAGAAGGTAAATGCCTTGCATTGTATTTGAGCACTTGTAGTTAGTTGGTAAAAGTCTTGCTTGATGGATAGGGTTTTCTAGATGTAGATAGGGCAGTGGCTACCAGGATAACCCATTGGAAGTTGGTAATCAAGTGATAACCTAATTAATAAATTTAGGAGTTGGGTAGTTAATCACATTAAGCAAGATAATGTATACCTCACTCACGGCTCAAGTGCCCGTTTAGGCTTGAGATGAGATGAGAAGGCCTAGAATGGCAAATCAACTACGTTGTCCTCATGAAAGGTATGTTGGTTCCGCATGAGTTTGTATGGGGACCGATGGTCGAGAGAGGCTACCAGGATAACCAAGGATGGGGACTAGTGCCTTAGAAGACTTACTAGGATAACCCATGAAAAGCTATGTGATGACACTCCTCCCTATTGTAGTCTAGCACTCCCAAGTTGTATTTTTCCTCCTTTGGTTCTGTGAGTGCCTCTAGAATTGCATGTTAAGTGTGTAAGTGTTGTTTGATTTTCTTGTGATGTTCATATTGACTAAGGTTGTATTGAAGTCATGTGTAGTCCTTGCATCTATTAGCCTTTTATCTTTTGACGGTTGTCTTTGTGGGACCTCATTGTTATCTCCTAGCATGGGGGGTGGACCTCAGGGTTCCACATGGTTGGGTGGTTGTGCTTTATTCCATTGGTTTTTTGGCATCGTGGCTCATGTGTAAAGAAGATGTATCTCTCATGATTCTAGTTTTGCACTTGTATCGAAGACAAACATTTGTACTATTTGTATTTAGATCTTTTGTATCAGAACAAATCCTTATGTAATTGATGTATCCAGAAAGAGAGCTTTTGCATCATTGAAATTATGTAATTATTCTTGTAAGATAAACTATTCTGCACTTGTAGTCTTGGTTGCAAAAATGTTGATATATTCATATGATGTTGTAACCTAAAATGTTAGTTTGATTCATTTGATCGATCAAATCATGTATGTTGTTGATTATTGTTAAGTTACAATAATGTAGATATGTAATCCCTAGAGATGATAGTTAAACTTGATGCTATTAGACTATGTTAGATTTTGTTATCATTATTTTATTTTAAAAAAAAGATTATGCTCTTTTATTGCTTTAGTTGAACTTATCTCTAGGGTTGCATGGTAGGGCATTACAACACATCCCTTAACACCACTCTACCATCTCTACATGCTCTCCCTGGCCAAGATGAAGCATTGGATGATGCAAACTCTCTTTGTGAACAACTTCTTCAACCTATTGACACTAAAAATTTACCAACTGATCTTCAAACACTTCTCAACTACATCTTAAACAAAGAAACAAATCACACACCCTTACTTGAACATTCACATACCTTGGACACTACTCAAAATTTGGAAAACATCAACAAACATATTATACAGATAGAAATGGGCATTTTTTGGGTTCCATCACAACCTCACTCAACTAAAATGGGTATCTTTCTAGCTCTTACATTACCCCATTTGATTGATATAGAAAATCATGAGATTCCTTCTACAACATCATTAATAGATACATTTCCATTGAAAAATCTTACAAGTGCCCCCTTGCAAACTCATGAAAATGTGGAAGAAAGAGGAAGGGATAAAACTTTAACCATCATAGTAAGGATCAAGATCCAGCACAACTGCTAGTTTAGTTGTGCCTTCAGGTAATTATTTCTAACCTTTTACTATTGTGTTTCCCCTGTGATGTGTTATGTGTTGTTTAGGCCTCCTTGGATGACCCTTGATACTCTTATAAGGTCAAGGATACCAGGAGACCGCCTCTGTTGTGACCCTTCTTCTATTTGTATCATCTATTGCAAGTATGAGGTTAACCAGTGTTGTCATTGATGTCAACATACTCATATTGCATTGATAAGAAGGATTGGATGAGCTGTGTGCTGAGGTTATTGAGGAAATTAGTCTCAATCAGGAACAGTAATGAGAAGAAGGCAAAAGTACTCAATAGGTTGAGGATCAAATGATGCGGATTAAAGGGTTTGTAGATATGAGTCTTGAGATGTTCCAGTTAAGATTTTAGAGGTCCGCATGAAGATCTGAATAAGCTATGATCGATCAAATAGAACTGGTTCTAGGAGATGCTCCACAGTGACAGAGTGTTACAAAAAGGTCTGGTGAGATCTGGAAGTACATTGTCCTATTATGCGGATTGGAAAGAGTGTTTGGGATGTCCTTGTGATGTGTCATCTTGATTTGTACATAGTTTGGAGGTCCAAAAGCACCTTTTTCAGTATGATAGTGGCGATAGACTGTGTTCTTGAAGTTCCAGATGAAGAAGAAAAGATTCTAGTAAGTAGAAGAAGTGTGGATGTACCTAGTCATTCAGGCAAGCTTGTGAAGGTTCTTGGATCATGTTGAGGTTGTGTTGTCAGTCTGCATTAGTGTTAGAGCCTGGAATTGGAGATATACTTATGGATGAAGATGTTCTTGTTCAGGCCGGCCGACCGGATGAGTTATTCATCTTGCGAATGTTCTTGTCGATGATTGCTAACTTAGATGATTGTTCCTAAGTCGATGCTTTGCATAAATAAAGGTTTGTGAATTCATTTTGAAGTGTTTTATGGAGTGGATGAGTGTGGTATAGCAAAAGAGTGAAAGAGAGAGTAGGTGTGTCTCGGGCTTAAATGGAACTAATCCAGACAAGGTAAAGATGTCAACCTCCAGTTCAAATTTGTAATACTTGTTATCTTGTAGACAGTGTGTCTCTTGTAGGTAGTGTGCCTCCTTGTGAGAAGTGTGCTCAAGCAGTGAGCCCTAATTGGCATGTGCCATCTATTTTTCTTATTCTTCTAACAGAGAATACTCCTTGGGTTAATCACCCCGTGGTTTTTCCCTTGACTGGGTTTTCCACGTCAAAATCTTGTTGTCTAATGTGTTGATGTTTATCTGCTCTGGTGTTTATGCTCTATGCTTTCATGAATGGTTAATTGATATGCTATTAACTAACAAAGAAGAATCAAGTGTTTGAAGTAGAAGCAATTTTTTGTACAACTGATTCACTGCCCCTCTCAGTTGTGTGCCCTAGATCTAACAATTGGTATCAGAGCCAAGTTCCTCTAAAAAGAGCTTAACCACTTGAGGAGATCCAGGATGTCGTCATACAAGAAGACAGTCCAAAGTTTGATGGAACCAACTTCTCTCTCTAGAAAGGTCGCATGAAATGTCACTTGGAGTGTATGGGAAAAACATACTTGTCCATGGTCACAAAAGCATATGTACCTCCACAGGGTGGTCCGACAACTCTGAATGAAATCATAGATGCTGAAAATAATTTGTGAACAAAAGAAACTCTTCTAAGTGCATTAACTAACTCAGAGCTTTCAAATGTTATTGACCTGCCAACTGCCTATGAGATCTAGATTAAACTGGAACTTCTGCATGAAGGAGATGATTTTGTTAAGAGTGCAAGGTTGCAAAGTCCTAAAGGGAAATTTGAAAGATTGAAGATGAGAGATAATGAAAATATCACTACCTTTATGCCAAGAGTAAATGAGCTGGTGGAGTTCTGGATGAAAATGAGATTGTTTGCAAAATTCTCAGATCCCTTCCTACTGCCTAAAAAATCAAGGTTGCTGCCATTGATGAATTCAAAGCCCATACAACTGTCACAAGAGACCAATTGGCTAGCAAACTGGCTGCATTTGAAATGACCAAGTTTGGAGATGATCCCCCCAAGACTGAATCTGCATTCAAAGCCAGTGCCTATGTGAAAGGCAAACAAAGATTTGATCTGGGAGAAAACTCTTCAAGGAAGCTGTCAGGTATGATCAAGCAAGGAAAGACATATAAGAGGAAGAAGCAGAAATAGCTCAACTTGAAGCCCTCATTGCAAAAAGACTGCCAAGAGGATCCAGTAAGTATGAAGGAGAATTACCTTTTAAATGCTTCAACTGCAATAAGATTGGTCACTTTGCCTCAAGATGTCCGAAAAGATCTACAAGGTCAAAATCTAACAGACAAAGGTTCCAAAAGAATTGTTATTATGTTCATGAAGAAGCTGATAATGAAGGAGTAATAGATAATGAATCAGAGATAGGAGACAAATCCAGAAATGAATGGGTGTTTATTGCCATCAAGGAAGAAGATCCAATATTTGTCAATCATAAGCTTGTAGAAAGAGCTTTGGCTGCCCACGTTGAAGAAAAGGATGATTGGGTTATTGATAGTGGATGCTCTTATCATATGACAGGTGACAAAGACAAGTTCCTAGACTTGGAAAGGTATGAAGGAGGAATGGTAAAGTTTGGTGATAATTCTACTGGTAGAATTAGAGGTAGGGGAACTATTTCTTTTGATGGAAAGAGCAAAACTAGTAATGTATTGTATGTTGAAGGATTGAAGCACAATCTTCTCAGTGTTGGTCAGTTGGTGGACATAGGCTATGATCTTCGGTTCAAGAATGGAAGATGCAGGATCTTTGAAAGCTCTAGAACTAAGATTGCATCCGGCACTCAAACAAAAGGTAATAACTTCCATCTAGTTGGTTCTAATAAAAGTTGTTTGTTTGTTCAAGTTGATCAGAGTTGGTTATGGCATAGAAGGATGTGTCATGTAAATTTTGATAACATCATCAAGATAAGCAATACTCAGGCTGTAAGAGATCTTCCAAAATTGGCGAAACCTACAAATAGTTTGTGCAAAGAATGTTAGCTAGGTAAACAGAGCAGAGTCTTTTTCAAAAGCAAGGATCAGTCCTCTACCAGATTATTGGAATTAGTTCATACTGATCTATGTGGTCCGACAAGAATCAAGAGTATGCAAGGTGATAGATACTTCATGTTACTGATTGATGACCATTCCCGGATGATGTGGGTTACCTTTCTAAAAGAGAAATCAGAAGCCTTTAAGAAGTTCAAAATCTTCAAGGCTATGGTAGAGAATCAAACCAGATTGAAACTGAAATGTCTGAGGTCTGATAGAGGTGGTGAATTCACATCCGGCGAATTCATATATTTTTGTGAGAAGCATGGTATAAAAAGATAGTTATCTGTTCCTAGGACTCCATAGTAGAACGGAGTAGTAGAGAGAAAGAATCGGACCATCCAGGAAGCATCCAGAACAATGATGATGGAAGCAAATGTTCCCCAAATGTTTTGGAGAGAAGCTATTAGCACTACAGTCTATACTCTCAATCGAGTTCAAATCAAAAGCAATACCGGTAAGACTCCTTATGAACTTTGGTTTGGTATAACTCCTACTATGAGATATTTTAGAGTATTTGGTAGCAAATGTTACATTAAAAGAGATGAAGATCTAGGAAAGCTTGATGCTAGAAGTGATGAAGGAATTTTCTTGGGTTACTCCACTCAAAGCAAAGCATACCGGTGTTACAATAAGAAACTGAGAAAGATGATAGAAAGTACAAATGTGAAGGTTGATGAAGGAGTTGAGAAGCCCTCAAAGTTTTATGAATATGATGAAGATGATCAGAATGGTTCTCTAGTTCAAGGAGCTCAATCCTCCTCTGAAAGTTAGACTCAGACTGATCTGGTAAATCAGGAAGAAGAGGTTGGTCTGAATGAGTCTAATCAAGAAATAGAAGTGCAAGAAACTCCCATAGTTCCAAGGTATGTAAGACTGAACCACATTGAAGATCAGATCATAGGTGACAAAAGTAAAGGTGTGCAAACTAGAAGGAAAATTGATCAAAATTCAGATGAATGTTGTCTGATTTCAAAGATTGAACCTAAGACAATAAATGAAGCCTGCAATGATGAAAATTGGACCAAAGCAATGGAGGAAGAGTTGATGCAAATTGAGAAAAATCACACTTGGGATCTTGTTTCTAGACCTAGTAATAAGAATGTGATTGGAACAAAATGGGTCTTCCAGAACAAACTAAATGAAGTTGGTGAAGTAATCAGAAATAAAGCCAGATTAGTCTGCAAAGGCTACTGTCAAATAGAAGGGATTGATTTTGAGGAAACCTTTTCTCCGGTGGCAAGAATTGAAGTAGTCAGGTTATTTCTTGCATTTGCTTCCTTCAAAGATTTCAAAGTGTATCAGATGGATGTCAAATCTGCCTTCTTGAATGGTGACTTAGAAGAAGAGGTGTACATTGAACAACCATATGGATTTCAGTTATCTGAGCATGGTGATATGGTCTGCAAATTAAGGAAGGCACTATATGGTCTAAAGCAAGCACTAAGAGCATGGTATGAAAGGTTGGATAAGCATCTTGTGCAGATTGGTTTCAACAAAGGTACTACTGAGAGTAACTTATATTTTAAAATTGATGATGAAAACATTTTGATTGTTGAAGTATTTGTTGATGATATCATGTGTAAAACCTTTTCAAATCAAATGAAAAGTGAGTTTGAGATGTCCATGCTTGGTGAAATGAATTTCTTCTTAGGTCTACAAATTACTCAAACAAAGAAAGGGATCTTCATTTGTCAGACCAAATATGTGAAAGAATTGTTGAGAAAATTTGGGATGGAAGATTCAAAGCCAATGAATACTCCCATGGCAACCAGATGTAAGTTGAGCAAAGATGATGACTCTCCTAAGATAGATCAGACAAAGTAGAGATCAATGATTGGAGAATTATTGTATCTCACTCAAACTAGACTAGATATAATGCAGGTTGTTGGTCTTGTAGCAAGATTCTAGGCTGATCCTAGAGAATCTCATGTCATGGCAATCAAAAGAATTTTTAGGTACTTAAAAGGAACAATTGAGTATGGCCTATGGTATCCTAGAGATCAAGATTTTTCTCTTCATGCATATACAGATGCAGATTGGGCAAGAGATGTGGATGATAGGAAGAGTACTAGTGGAGGAGCATTCTTTTTGGGAAAAAGGTTGGTTTCTTGGCTAAGCAAGAAACAAGAAGCAATATCCCTGTCTACAACTGAAGCTAAATACATTGCAGCAGCAGCAAGTTGCAATCAACTTTTGTGGATGACGCAAATGCTAAGAGATATTCAAGTAGAATATGAGGAGCCTATCACAATTTTCTATGATAATTCAAGTGCAATAAATATTTCTAAGAATCTAGTGTTGCATTCTAAGACCAAGCATATATCTATCAAATTTCACTTTCTGAGAGAGCAAGTGAACAAGGGTGAAGTCAGATTGGAGTATGTGCCCTCCAAGGATAAGCTTACAGATATTTTTACTAAACCTCTTCCCACGGGCTCTTTTGAGTATCTCAGGTAGAAGTTAGGGGTCATGGCCCCTCCGGTGATGAACTAGGATGCACTGATGTGCATCAGTCTGATGGATATCACAGTCATAGCTTGTGATCTGGATTGATGTTGGGGAGCTGCTACTAAGGGGAAGTAGCTAGTATGATTTTGATGTGTTAAAATTGCAAGTATGAGCCCTTTTCCATTGATGTCAAAGGGGGAGAGAAGAAATGTGAAAAACAAGTGGTTGATGATCAAAGGGAGAGCAGTAAAGGAAGAGAAGACATGTGAAGAGTTGTTGCTGATAGGGGGAACTGTGATAGAAAGGAGAAGTTCTTGTCTTGATAGTTTTTCACATCATATGTTGCCATCAATGACAAAGGGGGAGCTTGTTACAAGTATGAGGTTAACCAGTGTTGTCATTGATGTCAACATACTCATATTGCATTGATAAGAAGGATTGGATGAGCTGTGTGCTGAGGTTATTGAGGAAATTAGTCTCAATCAGGAATAGTGAAGAAGAGTGATGAGAAGAAGGCAAAAGTACTCAATAGGTTGAGGATCAAAGGATGTGGATTAAAGGGTTTGTAGATACGAGTCTTGAGATGTTTCAGTTAAGATTTCAGAGGTCCACATGAAGATTTGAAGAAGCTATGAACGATCAAGTAGAACCGGTTCCGGGAGATGCTCCAGAGTGACAGAGTGTTACAAAAAGGTTCGGTGAGATCCGGAAGTGCATTGTCCTATTCTGCAGATTGGAAGGAGTGTTTGGGATGTCCTTGTGATGTGTCATCTCAATTTGTACATAGTTTGGAGGTCCAGAAGCACCTTTTTTAGTATGACAGTGGTGATAGACTATGTTCTTGAAGTTTCAGATGAAGAAGAAAAGATTCTAGTAAGTAGAGGAAGTGCGGATGTCCCTGGTCATTTAGGCAAGCTTGTGAAGGTTCTTGGATCATGTTGAGGTTGTGTTGTCGGTCCGCATTAGTGTTAGAGCCCAGAATTGGAGATATACTTCTGGATGAAGATGTTCTTGTTCAGGCTGGCTGACTGGATGAGTTATTCATCTTGCGAATGTTCTTGTGGATGATTGCCGACTTAGATGATTGTTCCTAAGTCGACGCCTTGTATAAATAAAGGTTTGTGAATTCATTTTGAAGTGTTTTATGGAGCGGATGAGTGTGGTATAGCGAAAGAGCAAAAGGGAGAGCAGGTGTGTCTCAGGATTAAATGGAACTGATCCAGACATGGTAAAGATGTCAACCTCCAGTTCAAGTTTGTAATACTTGTTATCTTGTAGACAGTGTGTCTCTTGTAGGCAGTGTGCCTCCTTGTGAGCAGTGTGCTCAGGTAGTGAGCCCTAATTGGCATGTGCCATCTATTTTTCTTATTCTTCTAATAGAGAATAATCCTTGGGTTAATCACCCCGTGGTTTTTCCCTTGACTAGGTTTTCCACATCAAAATCTTGGTGTCTAATGTGTTGATGTTTATCTGCTTCGGTGTTTATGCTCTATGCTTTCATGAATGGTTAATTGATATGCTATTAACTAACAAAGAAGAATCAAATGTTTGAAGTAGAAGCAAGTTTTTCTACAACTGATTCACCCCCTCCTCTCAGTTGTGTGCCCTAGATCTAACATCATCATTCTTCAATCTTGCTTCTCCTCTATTTTATTGTTGTGTGCCATGCTTTAGAGGCACATCATTGTGGTTGGTGACCTGTGGGCACCTTCCTATGTGATGACCCTAAGGATCTTGTTCTCCTCTCTTGATTTATGTTTTACCTTCTTCTAGTGGTTCTATCTAGCTGGCAAATGACGAAAAATAAACATATACTAATACATACCATGTGTCCCTTGAGTGAGTAAGCAAAAATGGTCGTAGTCCATACATGATGATGGGGTTGATATTTATTATCTGATGTTTGGCTAGTAGAATCACTTTGTGTGATATTTTGATGATGTCTAATATTTTCTCACAAACCATAACAGTATAGCTACATTGTGCACTTTGATTATGTTGGGTCTCACCTTGGTTACACTTGGTCCTGAGATATCTATAGTATAGCCCCACGATTATACTTAGTTTTCAAATCTGTAGTGTAACCTTGGCTCTTGATGTAATTATGCTTATGCACTACTTTTATCATGTGATGTCGTTATTATCTTAGAGAAAGATTTCTAACCTCTCTTCTTACAGGATATTATGTGTTTCTATGAACATTCAGCAATTGTGAAGCACATGTGACCTTTGGGGACATCAGATTTGCAAGAGCTCTTGTTCCCTTATGTGTTTTCTCTCTACCTTAATGTGCTTGATATCGATACACGATTTCAACCACCTTAAGGTGGGGGCATATAAAGGTAAGTTGTCTTATGATTTTGGATACTAATGAAGCATGTTTGTAAGCCCTCTGTAGAGGTAGGATGTTGTATATATGTGTGAGTGCACATCTTTATTTTATATTGCAATGAGAAAGCCCTCTACAAAGGTGGGATATTGTATTTCTTGAGCTAGTGTGTATCCTTTTATTTAAACCCCTTTGCAAAGGTGGGGATGGTGTATCTCTTAATATAGTGCACATCCTTTTTGTTTCAAAATTCCTCCAAGTAGGTGGGGTTGGTGTATCCTTCCTTAAGCATGTATGTGGAAGTTGTTGTGGCATAAGTCCAACAACTAGGTATGCTTGTAATGTGCCTGAGATGGTGGGGACTTAGCAATAAGTTCCTTCCATCACCTTGTTTGTCGTGTTTAAGACATATAGTATGTGTCTGGCATACTATATAGCACTCATGTTTTCCATGTTTCTTCCATGTGTTTGTTCCCAAGTATACTCTAAAGAGCATGGCTAAATGCCACTCCTATGCTTTGATATTTGTATGGCATGTTTGTTCCCAAGTATAGTCTAAAGTGCATGGCAAAATGCCCCTCCTATGCTTTGGGATATGTATGGCATGTTTGTTCTTAGGTGTAGTCCAAAGAGCATGGTGAAATGCCCCTCCTACATTCTGAGATTTGTATTGCATGTTTACTGCCCCATATGTAATCCAAAGAGCGTAGTGAAATGCCCCTCGTATATTTTGGGTTTGTGTGTTGCATTTTTACTTTCCATGTATTTGCATTCATTTATAGATGTGTCATCACTTGTTGAAAGAATTTCAAATTTTAATGCTTGTTTACTCTTACAATCTATTATTATACAATTGCAATGTGTTAGTGTGATACAAACTCTTAAAAAGTGTATTAAGTCATGTTGGTAGCCACAAGTTGTGATTGTCTTATGAGTGTTAGAGTCAAACCTTACAATCTATAAGCCTAAGATTTGTAATGAGCCACCCAAATTAATAATAACAAATAATGAAAAAAATTAGGAAAATAAATAATACATAAGTGCCAAAATTTAAAATTTTCTTTTCAAAACAAAAATAGATTCCTCATTACAATTAAAGGTGTCACCATTTAATCAACACAAAGATTTCCATGATAAAAAATTTATAATTGAAGAATATTAAAATGCAATCTCAGATTGGGAAAACCATCCTTTTGATCCATTTAAATGTATTAATTATACATGGTTTACTTTCCATTATAAATCTAGTTGACCATTTATCATAGTTGTCTCATTTCAGTGCAAGAAACATTGTTGATCATCTATAGGAGAAAGGACATCATCTAAACACTTTACCCCCAGCCATAGACCTGGTAGTCCCTTGCACATATTCCTACTAGAAGAGGGCTAACTCTTAGATGATTGTGATAGATGGGGATGTCTGTAGTAGAACCAAATATGAGAACTAAGTGCAAATGTGAATACCCATTAGATGTAGTCAATAAGGTATTCTCTAGATACCCTCTAGCTACCATGGTTTTTGAGTAACATGAGTCAATGGATATAGTGAACTAACGACACATATAGCTATCAATGCATCACTTTGGCCAAACCTTTCAATATTCATTCCATAAATGCAGGCCATCCATTCATGCACTATTATCTCTTACTTGACTCTCCCAATGACTAATGACTAAAAAATGCAAGTATAGGCTAAGAATCATATTATTCTTCACACACTAATCTCCCATTAATTTATACCCTAATTTGGTCCTATCTTCTAGAGTTTGATAAGATGAATAGTGTCATATTTTTATATATACTATTTTTAGATCTCCTAGTTTTCCTTAGCCTTGAGATGATTCAATGAGTAGAATAATGTAAGTATAGGAATATATAGGTTTCCATTCCTTTGGTATACCACTACCCTTGAGAGATTATAATAATGCAAGAATAACTTAGAGTTTTATAACTATGGAACTATACCCACATAATAATATTGACTCTAACAATGATACATAGACACTCACAAACAAATCTTCACTTGGGCATGTAAGCAATTTTTATGAAAAACACATGCCTTTAATAGTTTCCCTATAACCCTTAAGGATCAGTATAATATTAATGGTATATCAATAATTAGTTTAAGCCTTTTCACATCCTTACAAAAAGTAGTGTAGCATAAAATGTAAATTTCAAATAGATTTTAAACATTTTGTAAACCCTAAACTCGTATTCAATGCCACATCAATTATTGCAACAAAAAGATCATAACAAACTATTCAAACTAAAAAAAAATGTTACTGAACTAGTTAATATTGTGGTTGTTTGAAAGATTGAATAACTCCCTTTGTAAATTTTGCCAGGGAGGAGGTAGATGAAAAATACCTGGGTTTTATTAATGTTTGGTAAAAATAGTTTGAGTAGTTAGGTAAATGGGTTTTTGGTTATGTGAACCGTAAGGTAGGTATAATATAGTTAGGGTTTGTTTTTAATTTATGGATTAGGTTTATGTGTGGTAAATAATAAATTAAATTTGTGAAGTTCAATTTATTATTTACAAGAAGATAAAAGGTTTATAGGTAATTAATAAATTAATTTTAATTTATTATTTACGAGATATGGTAAAAGTGAAAGATTAATAAATTAATTAAAATTAATTAAATCTTAGGATTAGGGGTAACTTAAGGAGTAATTAGGGGTTTGATGATGGTCATTTTTTTATGCCTACTTTTTTGCCCTCTTTGAGATGATGTTGTGAAGCAATGTCGTTTTAAAGAATATTAGAACATAGGTTTTGGATTTAGATTTTGGGTTGGATTGGATTGGATTGGATAGGGTTCATAAAAATAAAGGATTGATAGATAATGCCCCCTCAAGAGGATATGCAAGGATGAAGAAGATGGATATGCTCTTGAAAAAGGAATTGAAGGGAAGGAGATAGAGTTATGCTAAGTTAGTTTGAGCAACTTGATGTTTGATATAGCATTGGACATTATGCACCAAGGTACAAAGACCAAGGTGATGATGTGTCAAATGTGAAAATGATAGAAAGTCATTAGCAAACATATGCCCAAGCCACCATGATATGAAGAACCATAATGACAAAGTGGTAGGTATGTTGCAGAGACCGATATAGATGCAAGACAACAATGATAGAGCACACACAAACAAGACAAGCAAAGCATGCACAAATGATTCAAAAACAAACAAGGCGATTGCCACTGTCAAGCTAAAAAATGATGATCGATGGGATTGATTGATGATTGATAGATAGGTAATGTTTGGTTTCAAGAATGAGAGACGTCATATAAAATGCCTAGTCTGGTTTCAAGAGTGTAACATCCTGTATAAGATAATTGATATGATTGATTGATAGTGTTGTTGATGGGGCAACAATTTATCTCGAGAACAACATGAGGATTGTGTTGTTGATATGGGAACGATATATCTTGAGAACAATACTAGGATTGGGAATGATATATCCCATTGATGACGATCATGTGATCGATTGACTAGGTTTACAACAAGGCTAGGAGCAAGACCATGGATGCAATTGGATAATTTGGCTTGATTTGCTTGGAAAATTTGGTATAGATTAAGGATTAGTTTGCATTTGAATTTATTGGATTGGAGTGATTTGATTTGATTTTGATGAATTAATGATGACTTGATGAATTGAGTGATTTGGATTGATTTAATGAATGAATTGATTTGATGAGTAGAGAATTGATTGGAAAAAGTGATTTGATTGGAATGATTTGATTGATGATTTGATTTGAATGATTTGAAAGAATTGATTTGATTGGAATGAATTGATTTTATTGTTGGGATTTTTGTTGGATATTTGATTTTTGTATTCAAATGTTTTTTTTTTTTGGATTTTTTGGTTTGTTTTGGATGTTTTAGCATTGGACAATGTGTGGATAACCTTTGGATAGATACCAATGACAAGGGAAAACCAAACCAAAAGGCACAGATGAACAATAATAGATGGGATGGATGGATAAGAGGATGTACAATAAGATAAAGGTAGGAGTATGGATTAAAAGATGGATAATAGGATAAAGGTAGGAATATGAATGGATACAAGGAATGGAGATAGAAGAATAATTGATGGGAGATATAGGATAGATGGATGGAGAGAGTCTAGGATGTGATCTCCAAGGACTGTGTTGCATAGGAATAACCTACCCCCATCCTAGATATTATGCCTTAGGATTTGGCGAGGTGATGCTTATTAGGATGCATGATGGGGATAATGGTTGGAAGGGATGAATGGACTTAGTATTAGATGGATGCATGGAGGATAGTCTTATAAATGGATGGATGGAATTTGGAGTATGACAAGAGGTGTCAAAAGTATTTTTCAAAATTTTGCCCCTGCACTCATCAAGATCAAAAGGAAGGGAAGATGGATGGTGCAATGAGGAAGGTGTGATAGATATGATGGGTAAGGATGGAAATATAGGATAGAAAATGATAGGATGGGATATAAGATAGAATAGATCAAATGGGATAGATGACACACCATGCCCCTAGATGTAAATCACATAGCTAATCACCTATGCATGATGTTTGTTTGCTAGGTTTTCATCATAGTACTTATCCAAGGTGCCATAAAAATGGTTTTCACCATTGCATGAATGATTTCTCTTTACTATTTTGATTTTTTTTGGTAAGGGATATTTGGATAGAATAGGTAGGGACTCAAGATTATTTTTCCATAGCAAGGTGGTAATGTCCCATGATGGATAGAAGTCACTCATAGACCATGTCAAGTGGTATTATGCTCATGGATGTTGGTAAGGGGATTGCATGAGAGAGACAGATTCAGTGGATAGTGGATTTTGATGTGGATTATGAAAGGTTCATGCAAGGATGGATAGGGGATAGTGAATTATGATATGGATCATGGATTATGGATTATGATGGGGGTTAAGATGGAAGGATAGTGGAGTACGATGGAGATAAATAGATAGATAGAAGGACTTATGTAAAAGCATGGACCATAGGGATATGATGGAAGAAATTAGTGGGATAGTAGATAGAAGATGGAGAGATCGAGGTATGTGGGAATGTTGTAGAGTGGAAGGGAACCAAGACTAAGGGTTGCACACACTGAAGCTTTTTATTGGAAGGGAGATTTGGGAGCAATGGAGATGTTTACTTAGGGGATTGTCTATTTAGGACTTTAGGGACCCAAATGGACTTATGAATTTTAGAATTTTGTGATGGGGAGGAGGATGTTTGGGATTTTAGGAGTGTGGATGCTCCATTTGAATTAGGTGGTTTTTGCTTCGGGACCCAAACCATTTTGGTTTTGTAATTATCTTTTTGAGATGTCCAAAGTTGGGTAGCCTTTTTGAGTTTTGATTTTCCTTTGATTCTTTGCATTGGTGCCATGTGGCATGAGGATTATTAGTATGTTTTGCTTTATGGGTGGAGGCATCCAAATTTTTATTTTTGAATCTCATGGGGGTGTTTGTGATAGATTCATGTGTATTCGATGTGTGCATTTGTTTATCATGATTAGGAAATGTAGGGGATTTATAGCTGAATAGGATGTATGGATGGAGGGATTAATGGATTTGTGGCTAAAGTGATAAGGGGATTTGAGAATAGGAATATTAGGAGATGGAAGGAGTGGAGGTAAAGTGGATGGAGGAAGCTGGATGGTCACATACATTTTAGGTTTGTAGGATGATGGAGGAGGGATGGAAACATATGTTTTATGGGTGTAATGAGGTATAGGTAGCTTGGGCTTGGAACAAGTAGATTTAGGAGGCGAGGATGTGGTACCAACATCTTTGGATTGACTTCCTCAAGATATATAACCAATACCATATAGTTTTTGAGAGACTTTTAGATGGATGGGTTCTTTTAGTGCTCAATCTGACTAGATGTTTCCCAGTTATCCCTATAAGGTAGCCATCATTGATCAATAGGATTCCTGGGCTAGGGGCCAATAGTATAGGAGATAGACTCTATAAATATCTCCTCTTCTTCTTTTGGCTCTGCAAAACCAAGGGGGGTATTCCATATTCAACATCCATGAAATATGCTTATTAACTTGGTGGGATGTTGACACAAAGCAGATAAATCCTCTTCTATGTAGACCAAAATTGTGAAATAAGTGCAAAGGGGCTAGCTTTGGGCCTATGCTCAGTTGCGAATTAGAGGATTTTGGTCCTACAACTACTTCTAAATGTCCTAAAGGTTTGGATTTAAAGTTTGAAATTAATTTTTGGTATTTGGATGCCAAACTAGGACCTTGGTTGTAATTGCAATACAAGACTAGATTGGTGCCTATCTCAGGGCTCGGAGTCAATAGACATATACATGTCAATAATTACCGTAAACATATATCAATGACTATATTTCAAGGGATTTTGTAGTGTCTGCCTTACAGACACTTCCTAAAACTGAATATTTAGTTATCTCTGCTTACAAACATGCTTACTGCAATATATTCTTCCCAACACTTAACCCAAAACATTTAATCTACTCCTTAAGAAAAAGTAAAAGACTAAGCATTCAACATAGCAAACCTGTGTCCTAGAATCTTAAACACCCCTTAGCTATTTAGATTCAGAAGAACAAAACATTCACTTTGCAGACAAATAATAGAATACATGCAATGAAGCATTACTCATATAAAACAAAATGAAACTAGAAAATTTATGTATTAAACATATAACATGTGATTCATAAACTCACAAGACACCCAAAATAGAGTCACCAATGAAGTTGTATCTTATCACAGCACCAAAATTTGTCCAATTTTTAACAACCACAAATGAGTAACGCAGTCTGCCTTTTATAACAAGACTGTGTACTTAGCAAAAAATACATGGCAATTCAAAAATTTCTGCCAAATACACTACACCATAAGAATGGTGCCTAAATCACTCAATGTTCCAGGAAGAGAGAAGGAAGGAAGCAGGTGAGATTAGGAGATGTGCCACCGTCTGAAGATTTTTGCCACAAATTTGGTAGGTAACTTGTCATTCCGTCGATCATCCCTCTACAATTCTGCCATCAATGCCAACCTACTTGCAGTGTTCTGAAATGTAGCAGTCACGTGCCTCTAAAGCTTTTCCTGCTCAAAAGATAGCTGCATATACAAAGAAAAATCCTCACTACTTGAAACTTTAAAATTGGCCGTCAATTTCCTTCCCATCGCTGAGATCTGTGGCTCTAAATTACTTTGAAAAGTCACCAACCAATCAGAACATGCCATGTAGGTACCCTGTACTTCCATCTCTGACATTTTCTTTTCTTATTTTGCCCTTTTCACCTTTTTTCCATTTTCACCCATTTTGCTTTTAAATCCCTTCTATATGCAAAAGCAAGTGCATATACATACAACTGTATGCATACAAGGTGCGGACCCCAAATTATTATAGAACAAATTGAAAACACCTTCAGGTTTCACCTTGTATCTCCTTTTTGCATCTATCGATTGGTATATTACATTTACAAATGCAATATACATGCCGCAGATTTCAAATTTTTATAAAACAAGTTGCAATCGTCTTGAAATCTGGCTTGTATCTCATCCTTTTGTATATCGACACATACAAACACCATATACATGCAAGCCATGGATGCCAACTTTGAATTTGCTAAAATTGACTTTAAATCAGGTCCGGCTTGCATATCTCCTTTGCATGTTCGCCTTGTATGTGCGAACATACTAGCGCACTTGCACATGCACCCGGTGGGCCCCATACTTTGTATCCTCACATTGTATGTCGAACACATACAATCTCCCTTGTATATCTGTGGGCCCAACCAAATGTATCTTTGTTGCTTTGTATGTTGCTGAACATACAAGACCCCTTGTATCTTTGCACTGTAGCGAATGTATGTGCACCTCCTTCTATATTTTTCATTGCATGAGCCTTTTGCATGTTTTCTCTTGTATGTATGCATTGTATATTCAAACATACAAACTCAATATATATTCAACCTTGCAACCACCTTTGCATGTTTTCCTATGACCCGATGCATATTGGCTTGCATCATTTCCTTTGCATATCACCAATGTATCTATCCAATGTACATTCTAAACATACAATGTGATATACATGCAATGTGCTACATACAAGAACAGAATCTTCCTGGAATCTGTGATAGATTCCTTAATGTATATGCATCTTTTCTAAGCCTGATATGCATTGCGAAAAGCATATAAATAATTTTTTCACCATTTTTTGAAGGCCGATTGAAATTTCTTTGGGCCCGCAAATGTACAATGCACTTGTACATACAAACATACATGTATATACAAAGATACATGCATGCAACTAAATTTTTTGCACTTTTTAACTACAAAGGCCAAAAGACTTAGAATTTTTTTGATTTTTTGGGAAGGTGCCTGCATATTTAAATGCTTGAAACATAAATGTTTATGAAGTCACTAACAATGGCTCTGACTAGGGACGTACAGGTGTAAGGCTATAGTGAGAACCAAACCACTCTGGGACAGACCAAGCAAAACACAAAACACAAGACACCAGTGACTATACAAGGCATGCACAGACTATTTACACCTAATTTACAATGTGCACACAGTATAATCATTTATGAAAAATAGGGCTTTAAGAACTGACCATGCATAGGCAGTTCCAGTAATTCACCATTTAGGGCCTGGAGAAAGTAGGAATCTTCTCCATGAATATTGCTGATTCAATATGGGCCCATCCATAATAGCTCAAATTTGTTATGCTTACCCTTATCTTGGCTCTTTACATTCCAAACAAGGACCAAGTCATTCATCTAGAACTTCCTTTCTATAGACCTTTTATCAAACAAATATTTTACTTTTAGTTGCACTCTAATATTTGTCTTCTGTGCTTCTCTTTTGGTTTAATCCAATGTAATTAGCCAATTTATCCTTTCATTCATTGAGTCTTCAATCTCTTCATCATTTTCTTGTATGAATCTATAAATTGGCAAGAGATTATTCATAGGTAACCTAGCTGCTGCACCATGCACTAGCTCAAAAGGAGACCTTCCAGTTCCTTTCTTCAATGTTACTCTATCAGCCCATAATGCCATTTTTAACTTTGAATCCCAAGCCCTTTTATTCTTGTCTACCATCCTTTCAATGATTTTCATAAGTCTCTTGTTACTTGACTCTGCCTGACCATTTCCCTGTGGATGATATGGTGATGCATATGACAAATTAATCTCATATTTGTTGCAAAAATCAACAAATTCACTAGATCTGAAGTACATGGCATTGTATGTGACCATTGTGACTGGCACTCCAAATCTGATAATAATGTGTTCCAAAATAAAATCCATCACCACCTTGCTTGTAGCCCTTTTAGTTGGAATTGCTTCAACCCATTTGGTAAAATAATCAGTAGCAACTAGAATCCAACTATGTCCTCCACTTGATTTTTCTGAAATTTCCCCTATAAAATTGATTCCCCATTGCTGAAATGGAGCCTCCATAGTTACAATTCTAAGGGGTAATGCAACTTCATACTTTAGTTTTCCTGAGAACCTTTGACAAGGATCACACCTTCTTACCATCTTTTGTGCATCTGAGAAAAGGGTAGGCCACTAATAGCCTACTCTAAGAATTTTGTGGGTTGTTGTCTTGGAAATGTAATGTCCACCACACACTCCCTTGTGCATGTCATTTAAAATATCTACAACCTGGTTTTCATCCACACACCTAAGAAGGACACCATCAGGATTCTTCCAATACAATTCTTCTTGAACAATTATGTATTTGATAGCATGTAATTTTAAAGTCCTCTTCTGACTATCACTAAGGTGGGAAGGACAATTCAAATTCTATAAGTAATATATAATGTCCTTGTACCATATAGATTCTTTCGTATTAACAATTTCATTCTGAAATACATTCACTTGGCATGCTTCTAGATTTGACTGTCATCATCTTAGCCAAACCCTGTCCCCTTATCAGTTTTGTGATTTGTATCTCAATGTTGAACTCTTGCAACTTGTTTATCCACCTACATCTTCTTCTTGTCACTTCCTGTTGAGTGAAAATGTCTTTAACTACTGCATGGGGCACATATGGAACTATCTGAGAGCCTACTAAATATGGTCTGAAGCTCTTGATTGTTCTAACCAATGCATATGCCTACTTCTCCATGATATCATATTTTAGTTTAGCTACCTATAATGACATGCTAAAGAAAGCAATAGGCTGCTCAAAACCATCCTTATTTTTTTGCAATAAACATGCAGCAATAGTATGAAAAGAAGCAAATGAGAACAACTGAAGTGGCTTAGAAAAATTAGGAGATCTTAATACAAGAGCCATATTTATAGCTTCTTTGATGTTCTAAAATGATCTAGTTGATTCACCTTCCCATTTGACAATTGCTCCTTTCTTCAACATTTTAGAGATATCCTTTGTGACCTCTGCAAAATTGGGAATGAACCTTCTAACAAAATTAATTTGCCCAAAGAAGGACTTAATGCCTTTGATAGTTTTAGGGATCTGAATTCTGTCAATTGCAGCAACCCATTCAGGATCAATCCTAATTCCATCTTTGGAAACAATGTGTCCCAATAATTTTCCTTCCACTACCCTAAAAGCACACTTCTTTGGGTTAAGTGAAATGCCATATTCCAATGCTCTAATAAAATTTTTGTTCAAGATGCATGCAATGTTGCTCCTCCTTTTTTGAATAGGCAGTTAAATCATCTTGATACATAGCCAGAATTGAGTCAATCAATCATGCAAAAGAAACATCCATAGCTCTTTGAAATGTAGCACCTACATTTATTAGTCCAAATGGCATTCTTACATATGCATAGGTTCCCCATGGAGTGGTAAAGGTAGTCTTATATTGTTCAGATTATTTTACCTTTACCTGATTGTATCCTGAGAATCCATCCATCATGGATAAAAGCTCACAACCAGTTACTTTCTGTAGCATAGCCTCCATGTTGGGCAGTGGATAATTATCCTTTAAAAAAGAAATATTCAGATTTTTGAAATCAACACAAAGTCTTATGTCACCATTTTCCTTTCTACCTGGGACAAGATTGGACACCTAGGTTGAATGTCTGATAGGCACAATTATTCCAGCTTCCGTAAGCTTCATAAGCCCTTCTTGCATTTTTGGAGCCAGAGTTGGATTAATAGGTCTTTATTTTTGCCTAAATGGCTTAGCTCCAGGCTTCTATGGGATCTCATGCTAGAATAAATCCTCTCTATAAGCTTTTAATTCCTCATATGACTAGGCAAAGACATGCTTATATCTTTTCAACAATGTAATCAGCATAGTCCTAATGTGTGGCTTGAGCTTTTTGCCAATATATACCTTTTGGGGGGTCTAATGTGTCCCCAAGTTTATCTCCTCCAAATCATTCTTGTTTGTAGGAGATGCCTTTAAAATAAACTGGTTTCTATTGTCAAATGATCTCTCTAAAACAATAAGTCCTCTGGGGATTTTATTTGTCTTAAGTTGAATCACTTATTTCCCTAAAAGAGTCTCTTTTCCATCCACAACTTCTACAAAATTTTGAAAATCAATCTCTTGCTTCTCATATTCATCTATGCAGTGTAGGAACCTCAACAGATCTTTATCATCATCAAATACTTGCCAACTACATATATTTTCTAGCACTACAGGTCTAACTTTAACCTCAACATTTGTAACATCAGACAGAGTAATATCATCTGGCCTTATGGCCACATTAGCTAAAAAATTTGTCATGACATTTTTTGATCTTTCTATCTAGTATATTGAAAATGCATCAAATAATTGAATTGTATCCCACACAACATGCTTATATTGTTTTAACCTCTTATTTTTTGAAGCATACTTATCCCTAATCTAGGAAAAAATTAACTCTGAATCCCCAAACACTTTTATCATCTTAATTCCATGCTTCAGAGCCACATTCAATCCTAGTAATAGAGCTTCATATTCTGCAATATTATTAGTGCAGGCAAACTTTAATAGGAAAGGAAACTTTAGAAGCTTACCAGTTGGAGACAAAAACACAACTCCAATAGCAGAGCCTTCCTTTGAACAAGCTCCATCAAAATGCATGGTCCAAAGACCCTATTGGTCAAGTTCTTGAATGCAAGTATCTTTCCTCTTACCTTCTTGATCATTTGAAACAACTCTGAAGTTCTCACAATCAGTATCAACAAAATAGATATGTTCCTCTGAATCTTGATCCTCCACTATTTCTGATGACCTTTCTTCTCTGACCAGTTTGACGTCTTTACCATTCATTGGAATCATGGCATATGATAGATCTAACTGCATACTTCCACCAATCAATGCTGCCCATCTTCTTGACAATAGCATACCATATTGTGGCTTTATGTCAACCACTGTTATGTTCATTCTGTATATTTTTTCTGGATATGTCGTTGACCTAAAATCCACATCCTTCATGATTCCAATAATTGGTACCTCCCTAGCATCCATTACGTAGCATTTTCCACATTCTTTATCTATCTTCAATCCAGCTTGCTGCATGATAGCAAAGGCATGATATTTGTTGATGCTCCAGAATCAAGCATACAATTCCTAATTGTTTTTCCATTAATAACAATGGAGACATAAAATGACTCAACCTATGAAGGGCATTTTGTCAAGGTCACCCCCAGATAAACCTTAGGAATCTCATCCTCTTCAATACACAAGGCTCGTTTCTTACCTTGACACTCAGCATTTTGCTCAGTCTGACAAGTTACTCCTAAAATTAAGGACAACGCCTTATTCCTGGTTTCTTCAACTTTCATCATTTCCATCAATGGAACAGAGATCTTTACCTGGAATAAAACTTGAGTTATGTCAAAGGGAGCATAATTTTGTATAATAGTTGTAGCCTGAGCCGTGGTTTTACTCTTATCCTGAGCTGATCTAGCTTTAATCTCAGTGGCCCTCTGACTATTATCCAGGATCTGAGAATCTTTATTTTGATCCTCACTTTGGGGAATTTTATTTTCTGGTCCTTGAGAATCATGACCTATTTTTTATTTAAAGTTCTTCTTATTACTATTCCACTGCATTTTTTTGGGTTCAGCTTTCTTATGATTATGCACTGGTTGGGTCACAAAGGTGTTTTCTGGTTGATGTGGGTCACCTACCTGAGCTTTACCTCAAAGATTATAATTGCTTTTGACCTGAGCTATTGTCACAGCAGTGAGAGCTCTATTTTCTTCATCTGAAGACCTTCTCAAATTATTCAAAAAAATGTGTGAGTCCTGAGCATAAGTATAGTTGTCTTCATCATCTTCATCACAGGGAAATTGCTGGCAAACTTGAGTCCCATAACTCATATTTTCATCTGCATCATAGGAAGAACATTCCCTATTTGTGAACAATATATTTACATTATCATCCTCCATACAATGTGGCTCATTGCACTCATCACAGGCAACTGCATTATTGTACAAAGACTGAGCGATCATACATTACGATTGTGAATGAGGCATTTGACATATTATGCACCATGGGGTGTCATCAACAATATTTAGAGCCTTCTTCAAAGGATCAGGAGTTTCCCTTGCATTCTGGGCTCTTTGATTGTTGTTGTTGTTATGTGGGAGGATGGGTTTACCATTATGCCAATTAGTGTTATATGGCATATCATGTAATGATGGTCTCTTTTCTTGTCTCTAGTAAACCTGCCTGTCAGGATCTATTCCCTTTTCATTTGTAGCAAGTCTATAACTTAAGTCCTTAACAACAGTTGTCAACTTATCTAATTTATCCTTAGAAGTAGATGCATTACCTTGAGTACTTTGAGGCTTATTTGGATTCTATAGAATCTTTACATCAACCCTTCTGTTTGTCTTACCAGATGATTTCCTATTATTTTCAATATTTGTTACAATCCTGAAAGCACCCCTGAGGCTAGTAGGACCCTTATCTCTTAATCCATATGTTGTTTTGGCATCAAAAGCATTTATGTACAGCACCATGCACATTGGTTCATTAGTTCTCATGTGAGGTGGCAATTTGTTCAACACCTTAGTGAACCTAGCATTAAAATCTGCAACCTACTCATTTGACCCCTTAGTGATGCTGGTGAATTTATTTACAAAAAAACTTGGGTCAGTTTTGTCACCATAGTGTTCTTTAAAAATCCTTTTGAAATCATCCCATGACGAGATACTTCAGTCAGGCAAACCCTTATACCATTCTCTACCTTCATCAACTAAGGACAACATAAACAACTTCATAAACACATCTTCATGTTTGACCTCAAAGTTGTCCATAACATTCTGAAAAGCCTTTAAATGATCTTTACCTGACACAGTATTGTTTCTTGAAAACTTTGGCACCTGTGGCTTCACATGTTTGTCAATGGAATTAGGGTAGCCAGGAATACCATAAAAAACAAGCTGCCTGAATCTGTCTAGCTGCATAGGCTATCTACCAAACTGATTAACATCAGCATTCCTATTTGCATTCAGATTTCTCACATTATTTAATGTACCCTAACATTGTTTACATTTTGTCTCTGATCATTCTGTTGATACTGGATTTCATTTCTATGCTGGTTTCTCAAGACATTTACATTATCAAGGGTGGGGACTGCATCATGTTGAGCAGTTCTCAAAGCTTGCAGTTTTTGTCTCATATCATCTCTAATCTTCACAGCCTGTAAATATTCTAATTCAGCTCTTAAGCTTTTGATTTCTTCAACTAATTGTTCATCCTTGGGTATAGAAGAGGATGGTCCCTTTCCATATTGGTCATCATCATCATCCCTTGGGGACTCAGTCTCTTCAAACCTATCAGAGGGATCTAAGAAAGGGCATTCCTAAAACACATTTGATCTCACTATCAAATTAACACCTTGTTGTCTTCCATATACATTATAGATTTTAGCCTTAGTGTTTGAAAAATAAGGTATAGTCCACATTGAAGATCCTAGATTGTCTTGAATATTATCATTACTTCTAGGAGAACCTTCTTGACTAGCTTGAATAGTCCCTTTTTCCCTGTACATCATTTTTCTGGGTAATTCTTCAGACAGAGGATTATGTAGGGATCTTCTCCCTTGCATACAAATTTTTACTTTACCAGTTGGGAGATTGTTCGAAGTCACCAAATCTGTTAGGAATTATTTTTCACCAAGGTTCTTACACAAAGCATTCCCCAGTCGAGTTGCCAAATTTGTTAGTGCTCAATCCGACTGGATGTTTTCTAGTTATCCCTACAAGGTAGCCATCATTGATCAATAGGATTTTTAGGCCAAGGACTAACAGTATAGGAGATAGACTCTATAAATATCTCCACTTCTTCTTTTGGCTCTGTAAAACCAAGGGGGGTATTCCCTATTCAACATCCATGAAATATGCTTATTAACTTGGCGGGATGTTGACACAAAGCAGATAAATCCTCTTCTATGCAGACCAAAACTGTGAAATAAGTGTAAAGGGGCTAGCTTTGGGCCTATGCTTAGTTGTGAATTAGAGGATTTTGGTCCTACAACTACTTCTAAATGTCCTAAAGGTTTGGATTTAAAGTTTGAAATTAATTTTTGGTATTTGGATGCAAAACTAAGACCTTTGTTGTAACCTCAATACAAGACTAGATCGGTGCTTATCTCAGGGCTCGGAGTCAATAGACATACACATGTGAATGGTTACAATAAACATATATCAATGACTATAGTGTCTGCCTTACAGATACTTCCCAAAACTGAGTATTTAGTTATCTCTGCTTACAAACATGCTTACTACAATATATTCTTCCCAACACTTAACCCAAAACATTTAATCTACTCCTTGAGAAGAAGTAAAAGACTAAGCATTCAACATAGCAAACCCATGTCCTAGAATCTTAAACACCCCTTAGTTGTTTAGATTCAGAAGAAGAAAACATTCAAGTTGGAGACAAATAATAGAATACATGCAATGAAGCATTACTCATATAAAACAACATGAAACTAGAAAATTTATGTATTAAACATATACCATGTGATTCATAAACTCACAAGACACCCAAAACAGAGTCACCAACGAAGTTGTATCTTATCACAGTACCAAAATTTGTCTAGTTTTGAACAACCACAAATGAGTAACACAGTCAGCTTTTTATAACAAGACTGTGTACTCAGCAAAAAATACATGGCAATTCAAAAATTTTTGCCAAATGCACTACACCATAAGAATGGCACCTAAATCATTCAATGTTCTAGGTAGAGAGAAGGAAGGGAGCAGGTGAGATCAAGAGATGTACCACCGTCTAAAGATTTTTGCCACAAATTTGGTAGTTAACCTGTCCTTCCATTGATCATCCTGCTGCAATTCTGCCATCAATGCCAACTTACCTGTAGCCTTCTGAAATGCAGCAGTTGCGTGCCTATAAATCTTTTCCTACTCAAAAGATAGCTGCATATACAAAGAAAAATCCTCGCTGCTTGAAACTTTAAAACTAGACATCGATTTCCTTCCCATCGCTAAGATCTACGGCTCTAAATTACTTTGAAAAGTCACCAACCAATCAGAACGTGCCATGTAGGCACCCTATGTTTCCATCTCTAACCTTTTCCTTTCTTATTTTTCCCTTTTTGCCCATTTTGATTTTCAATCCCTTGTATATGCAAAAGAACTGCATATACATACAACTGTATGCATACAAGGCACAGACCCCAAATTATTATAGAACAAATTGAAAACACCTTCGGGTTCTACCTTGTATCTCCTTTTTGCATCTATCACTTGGTATATTGCATATAGAAATGCAATATACATGCCGCGGATTTCAATTTTTTATAAAACAGGTTACAATCATCTTGAAATCCAGCTTGTATCTCATCCTTTTGTTATCGACAGATACAAACACCATATACATGCAAGTTGTGGATGCCAACTTTGAATTTGCTAAAATTGATCTTTGAATCGGGTCTGGATTGCATATCGCTCCTTTGCATGTTCACCTTGTATGTGCAAACATACTAGCGCACTTGCACATGCACCCGGTGGGCCCCATGCTTTGTATCCTCACATTGTATGTCGAACACATACAATCTCCCTTCTATATCCGCGGGCCTGACCAAATGTATCTTTATTGCTTTGTATGTTGCCGAACATACAAGACCCCTTGTATCTTTGCACTGTAGCGAATGTATGTGCACCTCCTTATATATTTTTCATTGCATGCGCCTTTTGCATGTTTTCTCTTGTATGTCTGTATTGAATATTCAAACATACAAACTCAATATATATTCAACCTTGCGACCACCTTTGCATGTTTTCCTGTGACCCAATGCATATTGACTTGCATCATTTCCTTTGTATGTGGCGAATGCACATTTCCTTTGCATATCACCAATGTATCTACCCAATCTACATTCTAAACATACAATGTGATATACATGCAATGTGCTACATACAATAGCAGAATCTTCCCAGAATCTGCGATAGATTCCTCAATGTATATGGATCTTTTCTAACCCTGATATGCATTGTAAAATGCATATAACTATTTTTTTCACCATTTTTTGAAGGCCGATTGAAATTTCTTTGGGCCCGCCAATGCACAATGCACTTGTACGTACAAACATACATGTATATACAAAGATACATGCATTCAACTGAATTTTTTGCACTTTTTAACTGCAAAGGCCAAAAGACTTAGAAATTTTTAGATTTTTTGGGAAGGTGCCTACATATTTAAATGCTTGAAACCTAAATGTTTATGCAGGCACTAACAGGTTCCAAGTTACCTTGCTTATGAAGGTTTGAGCCTTTACCTTGATAATTCATTTTTTGGAATATACGATGTGCAATCGGATGCTTATTTTTCAGGATACAAGACACGAGTCCTTTATTGGATGAGGAAGGTGAGGTCATAGATATAGGTTGTTGCTCTCCTAGGGAAGAACATTCATTTAGGAAGGTAATAAGACCAATAGGATATGACGGTGGATTTCAAATGGTATTAACATGAGATGGTGAAGGCATAATAGGATCTTGATTATCATTATGCTTATTAAGATCCAATGTATTTGTTTGATCATCTATGTGCTTGTGGGGACCAAGTGTCTCATCAAAGGAAGTGGATGTTGTGGGATCATGGATTGAAGGAGAAGTTTATTTGCTTCGTTGGAATGCCATGAAGCAAGGTGAGTGCTCAAGTTTATCAACAAGACTTTCATACTCAATCTTATTGCTAAGATAACAATGGGGAGTAGATGGAGTATGTGGTTCTTGGGTAGCTTGCTCATAGATATTTGTGGAATTATGGATAGGACTAGGTGGACAACGGATAGGAGTGGTAGAGGTTTCTTGAGCATGGATATTATTGGGACCATGAGTGGAAGGAATGACAAGCTCTTGATCATTGATAATATCTTGATCATAGAAAATTAATAGGTTATGAATGTTGAGACATGGACCAGCTAGGACTCAAACCTAGGACCTTCCATTAGCTACTGGAGTGCTCTACCACTGAGCTACTAGCCCCTCTTGGACTAGTCCATCGTTGGTTCAGGTGTGGCTTATTTCCAACACCAACACCCCCCTTTAAGCCACACCTCTCTTGTGCTTGGGGCTCCTAGCCTCGGCCTAGCTCTGATACCATGTTGAGACATGGACCAACTAGGACTTGAACCTAGGACCTTCCATTCACTGCTGGAGTGCTCTACCACTGAGCTACTGGCCCCTCTTGGACCAGTCCATCATCAGTCTTGGTGTGGCTTATTTCTAATACCAATAATGAGTAGGTTGAGTGGAAGGGATTTGATCTTGATTTGGTAAGGGGCAAGGTTGATCATGCTTTGGATTTGACTCTTGACATAAATCTTGAGTTTGGATGGAAGTGGAGGTTTCTTGGATAAGTTCGATGTATGATGGGGAATGAATTGGGCTTATGGTAGGTGGATCTTCAAGAGACTTGATAGTCTATGGACTACAAGTTTCAAGGATAGGGATTTGATGGCATGAGGGTGGTGGTTGATTCCTTGCTAGTATCCAATGGATCACATCCTTCATTAGTATATGGGTAGATGCACAATATAATGGATGAAGAAGAATGGTAGACGATGTAGGCTTATGAGTAAGATTAGGATTACTTGTGCTAGATGGGAATGGAATTGGATGAGTGGATTTTAATTTCTCCATAGCTTTTATTTTACTTTTAGATTTTACAAAGAATATTTGGAGAAAATATTTCAATGGTTGATGGATTAGAGCTTGGGAAGTTTGATGGTGGTGTTGGTGTAGGACTAGTAGGCTTTAGTATAGGGATTCTATTGGATGGTGATGGAGGACTAGTAGATGGATTGGTGTATGATTCCAAACTTAAGGTGGTATTTCCCTTGTCAAGACTATCATTAAGATGGCATAAAAATTTGTGATCTTGGTGTGAGGAGTGACTAGTGCTAGCATGCTCATATTGTGGATAATTTGGAGATGAATATTAAGGAATATTCATGAGATTGGTTGATATGGAGGAACTAGGTTGACATGATAATGAGGGTGACTTAAAGAATTTAGGTTGAAGTTGTTGATGTTGTGGTTGTGTTTGTTGAGTTTGGGATTGGCAGGTGGCTATGAGGTGTTGGATTTCAACTAGGAGTTGTTATATTTGTGGTGAATGGTTTTGTTGAAGTGGTTGGCTGATGGTTTGTAGTCATTGTATGATTCATTGGTTTAGGGGTTGTTCTAGTTGGTGGAGTGTTTGGATGATGTCTTGTAGTTCCTATGCTCAGATCTTTTTGTGTTGGAATGGAGTTATACATAGGTTGAAGTCTTCATATTTCAGCTTGTTCCTCCAAGTATGGCTCATAATCTACAAGATTCTCATCATTATTAGAACTAGGAGGAGGGCCTCCTTGAAGTACGAGTTTAGGTTTTGGTGGAAGCAAATATGGGAGGATATATGGTTCATGAGTATCAAAATATGTGTCATGATCCACAAAGTTCTCATCATCATTATGAGAAAATTTTGGCCCACCTTAGAGTATATATGGTTTTAGATTTGACCTAGATTTGTTGATGATCATAGGCATTTTGATGAATGAGGATTGGACATGGGAATATGAGTAAGATGATGATAAATAAATTAGGTGGGAAATGTTGGTGTTCAAAATAAGACACATTTGGACAGACGATGGACTGGTCCAAGAGGGGCAAGTAGCTCAATGGTAGAGCACTCCAGTAGCGTATGGAAGGTCCTAGGTTTGAGTCCTAGCTAGTCCATATCCTAACATGGTATCAGAGCTAGGCCTAGGCTAGGAGCCCCAAGCACACAAGAGGTGTAGCTTAAGGGGCGCTATTGGTGTTGGAAATAATCTACACTCAGACCAATGATGGATTGGTCCAAGAGGGGCCAGTAGCTCAGTGGTAGAGTACTCCAGCAGCATATGAAAGGTCCTAGGTTTGAGTCCTAGCTGGTCGATGTCTCAACAAGAAATGGATGGATTAGATGATAGATGGTGACAAGAATGCACCTCAAGCACAAATACACAATGTCCAGATGTCTGATAGGAAGTAAAAGTGTAATGTGTATGTTCAGTAGCCCCTTAAGGCCAAATTTCTGCAGGTCTCAACACAATTGAATACACTTGAAAATGATGCTTAATCTACCTAATGTCAATGGGCAATGGCATCTTGTTCAATCCCACAACTTGGAATCTCCTTCGATGCCAATGTGGGAACACCTAATGTGGGTGTATACACTTTTGTCTTTGCAAGAGAGGATAGGTAGGGGCCTCCAGGACTAGAAGGATAACCCCATCACCCTCTCCTCTGAAAGCCAACAAGTAGCTTATGCTAAGATGAGGATTTTTGTCTCATCTCAAGGTAGCCATATGGTGAGTATCTTCACAGAATGTATCCTCTTGCATTGAACAAGACACCAACAACCCAGGCAACAAGGTAGGCTTCTAACTCAAGGTGTCTAGTAATAATTTAGGGAATTGACACTTATTCATGTGGCAGTGACTCACTTAAGAGACTATCTCAGGCACTTACATCAATCATTTAAAAGGAAAGAATGGGGTTAATGTATCTCACACACAAGTCTATGTATACTGGAGAACTATCAGAATAAGAATACTTTGCCAAGAAGTCTTCAGCTTTTACCTAAACCATTTATATAGTGGACTGAATTGAAAGCACTTCTTAGAGTCATCCCTTGGGGTGAGTACCTCTTTTCCCACCAAGGTAGACTCTTAAAAAAAAAAGATAGAACAAGTTCTCTTACACTCAAGATCCATTGAGAGGCAAGGGGAGAGGATACTTTTGTTCTACCTTGGGATCTACTAACAAAATGTGCAAATGCACTAGGCATGTCAAGCAATTAGTTGCTTTTTAAAGTACCAATTGAAATGCTCTTAAAGAGATGCAAACACACGAGAGGATCCTGCAAGAAAATGTATTAGTAGTTTGTAAAATTTTATGCCCTCGATAGGCGTAAAGCTGCAAGAAAATATTAGAACAAAATGAATGATCCTACAAAACCCACACAAAAACTTTAAACGCACAACAAGAAGAAAATGTTTGATGTTTCAAAATGAAAGACCAAATTTCAAATGATTATACCTGAAAATCCAAGAAATATCTAACAAAATGGTCTGTTCCATTGTGTAGTTCATTGAATTACCTTTCCAACGTCTACAAATTTTTAAAAATCCGAAGCAAAATGAAAAAGTTAGGTCTGTTTGCGTAAAACAGCTTCTGAGGGCTAAAAAATGGCACTTTGATGATTTGTTTTGTCACTAGTAGTTTGATATTGACAGTTATAGTTTTCTTAGGAGTTGATTTTTACATTGATGCTGGCGGTTATAGTTTTCTCTAGTCTCATGATCAGGCACTTGTCTAGCAGTTATGATAGCAAGGTTTTTAAACAATGAACACCCAGCAGTTATAAAATGATTTGGGTAAATCAGTAAATAATAAATGAAGTTTAAATCGTTGCACTCAAAATGAACCAAATTTATTCAAAATTTATCAATCCCATAAACATTTAATGTTGCGGCTTATGCTAAAATGGTAGTCATATGTGCAAACATGTAAATTAATATGGAAAGGAATGTGAAGTATCTGACAAAGCTTTATAAAAAACACAATCATAAATAAGCATCTAACAATTATTGTTATTCAAAATAACGTTCGGCAATGGGCATTCAAGGAAACTACCACCAGCAAAACAACATGAACATAATCAATATTGAAATCAGATCCTTATTCACGATCACCCAATGCTGCGATGCTATTACACCTGCACTCATAGGAGGTTCAAGGAATACGTTAATAGGGACAATGGATTAGCTTAGAAAACTGTCCAGCATGAATGTATATTCCCACAAGCGGTTTAGGGAATACGCCAATAAGAATACCAAATGAGTTTAGCACCTACACATATAGAATGTTCAAACATACGCAGATAAAAATAGGCAATGACTTTAGAAAATTTTCCAAAAATAGGCAATGACTTTAGAAAATTTTCCAAAGTGAAATCTTTTGTATGAAGTGAAACAATTAACAATTTTCTAGCACTATAATGCTCACATATAAAAAACCTATCGAATAATAAACATAGCTTACATTATGAAAAGATAATACAGGACAGTTTGGTGCATTGTGCACCTATATTTTCAAGTGATGGCTACTGTTGTTCCAGGTGGCAACCTCATCCAGGTTCAAAGATCTCAAATTCTACCAGTGTGGCCGAGGTATATTTCCAGGATTGATTATAAGTTTGATCTCATGTATGCCAAACGTGTATTTGATCATTGGTATGTGAGTGATGGTATGGAAGAGGAGTTTTCAGAGGCACGTGAGGATCTATTTTGGAGACGCGTGAGGATCTGGCTGCTCTGGAGAAGGATTATGAGGAGGTTGCAGTTAAGAAAACATTAATCAAAGAAAAAAGAAAATTAATAAAGAGAGAAAAATATCGGCCCCCTTGGCTCTTGTATGTACAACTTGTAGCTACTGGTTCGAAAACCCTAAAAGTAGATTAGGACTTTAAACCCCTAATTTATCATCTCCTACAAAAGAAATAGGGATTTGAAATTAAATGGAGAAGCGTTGAGTAACTTTGTGATTTTAATTGTTTGTTTTTCCAAGCCGGCCCAAAAGAAATGATCAAAGAGTTTGAAACAACCTCAAATCTTCCAATTTGATATGCTTACTTTAGCAGTATAAAATAGAAATCCAATATGAAACAATTTTCTCAACAACAGCATGATATAATCTGCTTCGTAAAAGAAATGGATATGACATGTAACCATTGAAATTCATATCGTTACCATAATTACTATGTTCTTTCCTTCAAATGCCACAACCAAGTTTGTGTGAAGACAAGCTGATGTATTCCTAAAATGCATTGACTCCTGCAAGGTTTTCAAACCACAAAAAACACTTTTAAACGAATGATTAGAGGGGTATTCACATCGGGTTCATCAATTATTGTAGTATAAAATATGAATTTTAAATAGATTTTAAACATTTTGTAAACCCTAAACTCATATTCAATGCCACATCAAAGATTGCAACAAAAAGATCATAACAAACTATTGAAATCAAAAAAAGGTGTTACCGAACTAGTTAATATTGTGGTTTCTCAAAAGATTGCTTAACTCCCATTGTAAATTTTGCCAAGGAAGAGGTAGATGAAAGATAGCTGGGTTTTTATTAATGTTTGGTAAAAACAGTTTGAGTAGTTAGGTAAATGGGTTTTTGGTTATGTGAACCGTAGGTATAATATAGTTAGGGTTTGCCTTTAATTTTATGATTAGGTTTATGTGTGGTATACAATAAATTAAATTTGTTAAGTTTAATTTATTATTTATGAGAAGATAAAACGTTTATAGGTAAATAATAAATTAATTTTAATCTATTATTTACACCATATGGTAAAAGTGAAAAATTAATTAATTAATTAAAATTAATGAAATATTAGGATTAGGGGTAACTTAAGGAGTAATTAGGGGTTTGATGATGGTCAACTTTTCAATGTCTACAAGTAGTATTACATAACATACTAAATGGGGTTATGATAGGTTTGATTAGCCTTTATTAAGAAGACAATGGAAAAGCAAGCTACTGAGAATTTTATGTACATTCTTTTTAATAATAATTAACTAATCACAACCCATGGCTTAACCAAATCAAGCTAAGTATTTCTAATGCTAGACTTGTATGGCCACCTAATGTTTAGACTACACTTGAAACCATAGCTATACAAACTTTTGCATTTGGCCTTGCACAAGAAATAGAGGTATTCAACTATAAGGAACACCTAACTCATTAACATAATTAATACATTAAAACATAAGAACTCCTAGCAATTAATAGAGGTTTATGATCTCCAACTATGGGTCTAAGACACAAAGACAACATAGATGGTATACTAGACTAATACCCAATAGATGATACTATGATAAGACTAGGTAAAGTATAGTGACAATCCCTTGGTTTGTTAACTCTTAAGAGTAGATAGTACTATAGATGTCATGGAAAAGATGAACGATAATTACAATAACCAAGACAACTGTTAAATTAATTATAGTATTAAGCATATATTACAAGCTAAGAACCGCTTGATCTCTTATGACCTCTATGACATAGTTGGCATTAGTCATATTATGTATTTGAACAATAGGGGGTTGATGATTGCATGGTCCTCTTCATAGCTTTTAACCCCCCACCATTAGATCCACATTACAAATTATATAAACCATTTTAGGCTTTGTATCCCAATGGTGATACATTCCTATAGTATATCGACTCTAATTGTCTAATAGATGTTTATTATCAAAGATAATAAAATGCATAGAAAGCAACAACTTAATCATAAGCTCTAGGTCGTAACCATTAACACTAGAAATACAACTCCATAGAAATAATATCTATAAAACTAGAGGTAACTCAGCTAGGATAATATCATTAATACAATCAAAATACAATAGCCATTATCGAATGTAATGCACTATGCTATATGACAACCATCTATTACTAGACAAGTTTATAATAGAGAAACATTATTGTAGAGGTTGAGTGACTAGTTGCTCCTCCTTGTGGGTTTCTCCTATGAGCTGTTAGCTCTTTTCATCATCCTTTCTATCCTCTTAGTTACATAACCCCTACTAGATTCCCACTTCTATTTCTTGACTAAATCAAATACTCAGAATGTTACGCCATGCCCCAAAGAGTATCCCTTCATTTCAGACTAAAACAACACCTAGAGAAGGAAAAAATTGAATGTTTTAGTGTCACCGCCTCATTACTTATTTCTCCCACTACATTGGTTATTTTTAGCCTCCACTATAATGTATCCATCATAATGGTCCATGTTCTCCTTTCATAGTGGTTACCACATGTAGGGGATTCAAATAGAATAATAACAATATTATAGGATTGTCACGAATAATATTAATTTGAAATAAGATTATGCTCAATAAATGATATTATATTTTTAATCAAATTGACTATATTCATGCTACACTTATGAGCATCTATACCAAAAATATTCCATAGCTATATTTTGTTATTGAAATAGTAATATTAGTAACAATCAACTCTTTAAATATTAAATTGACTAATAGAATAAACCATTATCAATCTCTTTATTTGACAACACCTAAATGCTTCTAGATGTTTATGAAGGATCACATACATATTTATCAACTTATGTAGCTGTGTACATGGTTCTCAATTTTCTTAGTTCAACTACCAACCAAGTAACCATCTATTATCCTCTCTCATCACATGGGTGGGGAAAAGTGTATCTTGCATCCACCTCGTATCCATGAAAATAGTAATTAGTCCATTAGAAAAATGAATAACAATAGTAATTTAAGTAAATATCAACTACATTAAATCAATTGCCATATTATGAATATTATATCAAGATAAAAAGACTATCATTTGTCTCATTATAGTGCAATTATAAAAAATAACAATAAGTATTAAGTCCACATATTAATATGTCCCAATGAATAACCAAAATGAGGGTGTGACATCCTTCCCTACTAAAAAGAGTTATCATCCTCATGTCTAAAGCAACATGACAAATTAAATATATTTTAAAACATTAAAAGATCTAAATTCATTATGTAAAAAGGTGAGGATAATTGTTATAAAACTCTTCATAGTCTTTCCATGTGGCACTATTCTCTGATTATTGGTCGCATTAGACCTTGCCCTAAGTCACTTCTCTATTATGCAAACAAATCTTGCTAACCTCAATCACTCTGAGAGGTGCCACTGTTACCACTCTTGGGTCCAGAACCTATAATGAATTCCAATCAAGGACATGAGGAAAATATGCAACATACCTTTTCACATAGGAGACATGAAAGACATTATGCAATTAGGCAAAATAATGTGGCAATGATAATCTATTTTCAACTAGGTTAATGAATTCTAGTACTTCAAAAGGGCCCACATATATGGGCACCAAATTAGATTATTTTCCAAACATAATTGAACTCTTTTGTTGTTTGACTCTAAGTAGAACATTGTCTACCACAATAAACTACCTTGTAGTCCACTTAAGGTTCACATAACGTTTCTAACTATCATTAGCTTTAGATAATTTATTTCTTACCAATTTGACTTGCTCTTCCATTTTTGCTAGCATCTCTATCCTAATGCACATTGTATCTCCTAGTCTATCCTAATTTATGGGTGCTCTACATTTTCTACCATGCATCACTTCAAATGGAACCATTTTTTAGAGTAGAGTTCAATAGGGATTATTATAAGAAAACTCAACTAATGGTAGGTACTCCTCCCACTTATATTATTAGTGAATGGAATACATTCATAGTAAATCCTTCAATACTTCATTCACCCTTTTAGTTTGACCATCAATCTCTAGGTGGTAAGATGAACTAAAGTTTAACTGAGTTTTGAACACTAAAAATAGGTTTTACCAAAACTACAAAGTCATCTGTACATCTCTATCTGAGATAATATTTCATGGAACTCCGTGGAGCCTAAACATTTATTGAATAAATCTTTTTGCGAGGATCAGCCCACACCAACAATCAAATTTCTAGGAATAAAGTGAGCAACCTTAGTGAGATTGTCTACCACTACTAGGATCTTATCATGATGGTTTCTTGGCATTGGAAGTCACTGAACAAAATCCATGATAACTACTTTCTATTTCCACTCCAAAACATCATGGGGATAGAGTAATCATGTAGGATACATGTTCTCATCCTTAACCTACTGACACTCTAAATACCTAGCTACAAAGTTGGCCACATCCTTTTTAACTTCCTTATAGAAGTATAGTGGTTTTAGATCAGCCATTAACTTAGTTACTTCTAGGTGACCTGAGGAAGGTGCACAATAAATCTCTATTAGAACAACTATCATCAAAGCTCCCTAGTTAGGAACATAGTCCTAGTGTCTCAATAGCCCATGATGAGCTCCAAAGAAAGCTCACTAGAATATGAAAATGTATCTTCCTTTTCTACCATAAATCTACTTCACCCCTTGATTTTTACCATAAGCATTGTTAAAAACCTCGTCTGATTATGTTAATTGTGGATGTAATATTGCATTAACTTCTGGAATTAGATGGTTTCAAGCTGTAGGTTTTAACTGACAAAAGACATGTAGAAACACATTTTTGATTGTAGGTATCCATTCATTGTAAGTAGAAAGGTCTTCATGAGGCTCCAAAGAAGTTTCTGTCAACTGTAGAGATCTATAGCAGAGCTATCACAGAAACTCTGGAGATGCTTTCAACACTCCAGAAATATACAAGGGACTCTGAGGATTTTTAAGGAGACTGCATAAACTTGTTTCTACCATATACTCCCTGAATTATTGTAGGATAAAGTGACCTTTGTTCCTATTATGACTAACCTAGTTGAAGTGGAGAAACCGTTGGTTGATTGTTCAAGCAAAAGTTATAAAATTTTGCCAAACTTTTATTTTATGTTGTTTCTTTTTAATCAACAACTTTCACAACCTATTTAAACATAAGGTGAACTCTCTATTTAAATTGATGCAGTTAATTCTACTCTTTAGTTCCTTTTGATATTTTCATGACTTTTCTTAGAGTTGACAGTTGCATGTTCAGTAAACTAAATAATTGATTTTGTATCTTTACAAAACTGGTAGTTAGAAGAATAAGACTCCAAAGATATCTATTAGCGAGATATAACTAATATATATGGCGGGCCTAGAATATGGAGTATATAGATTGATTTTGAAGAACCAAGAAAAACTCTATTATTTTTTATAATCATACATCTTTTTGAGAAATCAGGAATAAAGGCAGGTAGTTCTACATTTGTGTTTTTTGAACATTGAAATGGTCTTTTCTTTAGAGGTGTGGAGCAAGGGCCCACTCTCACCAAATGGGCAAGGAATGGTATTTAGTGATTTGATTTCCTATTTTTTCAAATTTTTGAATTGCTTAGCTAGTACAAGGTTTGATGATGCCTCATCAAGAATCATGACAATGAACTTTGATTAGCCTCTCCCCAATTGTAACCCTTTGTTAAGTATTGACAATTCACATAAATAGTTTGTATCAAGTATTTGTATATTTAAGGGGGTCATAATGCATGAAATCATCTCTACGAAATCATAAATATGTCCATGTCATGGACATAATAGATTTGACCAGTAGTTTCCTATTTGTGATAGTTTCAATATGTCATTATGAATTCTTCTTGCAAAATATTTTAGAAAATAGACACATCAATTTTTTTTCTAGTTCTACTCTCACTCTTCTCTTGTTTGTTTCCAACAACTCCCCTACATCTAATGGCTCTAATCTACCTACTTCTCCAAACAAGTCCTTTCCTACAACAAACTTGAAATAAAATCCTACAAATGTTAACAAAGAGATGAACAGTTTCAATGGTACCCATGCAAATGGGGTTCACGATTCCACATATGATACCAATGGCTCCAAAACATCCCTAGTTTCTACTACTAGGTAAATTCACAATCCTCAAAGTCTTATTTTAAAGACCTCAATGGTGATTCCTCTACCACTATCAAAGGGCTAGTTTCCACCAATGTTGTTCCATTTAACAAGATAATGAAGAGAAATTTGTCCATGTCCCTACATTGGTCAAATCTTCACTCAAAAGTGGGAATGGAACAAATTATATATTTGCTATGTAAAATAGGAAAATTTAGACAAATAGGGGAAATGTGCCAGATAACTTGTATTCAACCATGCCTTTGACCAAACATCACCCAAAGGTAAGTGAAAAGACTCCTAAAATTTCTTCCTTTTCTACATGATTTCTTATGAATTTTATAGAAATTTCCATGGCTCTACTTCAAGGCATGAGTAGAGTTCTAAGGGGTTGAAAATCTTAGAATGAACCAAACCCCTCAAATGTCCTAGGAAATATGTTGTTCTAGAATTCAAAAATGAAGTGATAGAAACAAAGAAATATTTTTTTGGACATGCACTGATTGGCCACTTCAACCAACTATGGCCAAGCCTTCTAGTCCTAAATAAATGGATAATAGTCTACTATCAGTTGATTCTAAAAGATGACAATGAGATATATCCATGTGATCAGGGTTTTTTATTGCAACTTTTGATTCCATCAAAGATTGTGACTCTATTTTTCTAGACCATATCTAGATCTAGGGTCAAAACTCCATCATGTTAAATTCTTGGCATCTAGTATTCAACCCCTCCATGGAATCTTTTAACATCATGTTGATCTGGGTTAGTCTCCTTAATCTCCCACTCTATTTTTGGATGAAATCCTACTTTAAAGACATTGCCAACTCTTTAGGAGTCTTTTTATATGTTGATAATGAAACTTTAAACTTCTCTCATACAATGTTTGCTTAAATTTTAGTTGAGCTAGATATCTCCAAGGATCTCTCTCCAGACATTGTCTTAAAAGTAGCTAGCCAATCTTGGACACAACTACAGGATTATGAAGGACTTCCATTATGTTGGTTGGAAAAGTTTTGAAACTAAATTTATGTTTTTGTTGCTTGTCCTCATCCCAAATCAAAGGTCACCAAGATTCATGGTGGAAAGATACACACCCAAATAAACTTACAATTGAACCTGCAAAGATTAACTCTTGCCCAATTATTCACCCACCATAGGTTTAAAAAGAGACACCTTCTTTATCTCCTTTAGAGGAAACCGCTCTCAAGAATTTAAATCCTAAGAAGCTAGAGAATTCACACCAACATGAGCAAGATAAACCCTCATCTCAAATGGAGACATCTACCCCCAAGGCCAACTCTCCTAAGAAGAGTGAGGATCATGAAAGTTGATCTCATCCTATAGCAGAGGAAGGCAATGAAGAAGGTATATGGAAACTTTTTCAAAAGTGCAATAAAGCCTCTACTCCACACCTAATGGTTCTCTACTCCCAAACACACCTCTAAGAGGGGAATATTAGGTTTAATTTTGTTTGATGATGGTTTCTCAATCCTATCCATCTCATTTGTATATGCTCTTATTTTTCTTAATAAAGTGTATAGGTGGTTTCTCCATATTTGATTTAAAAAAATATGTTTCTAGTTCTCCAATTCCCACCATGATATCCTCATTACATTATTTTCAAAATCAACCCCAAGTGCCTTAGTGAAGCCTTAGGAGAGTGCAAGTAATCATTATGATATGCAAATTTCCTAAGTTTAGCCCTCAATTTCAGCCTTTTGGTGCCACTCTATCCTTTCAGGGCCATCTCAATTAGGTTGAGAAAGCTACCAAGTTGTGGAATTAGAATTTATAAAATGTAAAAGTATTTTTTCTTCTACATGATTAACTAGGGTAAGATACAACATCAATAATTTTCATCCATGAAAGATCTCATGCATATAAGACAAACATATAGTCTTGATTTTTTCTACTTGTTCTTAAATATATGTGCAAACAAAACCAAATTTGTTATATAATAGATGAAAATCTAGACATAGAGATCAATAGGTTGAATTCAGTGACATTAGAGATGAAGCACTTGGATAAGGAATCAAGCAGTGAAGTGCTTATGCCATGAGACCTAATTTTACAATCAATCAAAATTCCTCAAGTTTATTGAATGAAGATAAAGGTTATTGAGAGCCTTTTGGGGGAGACAAGACTTTGATTTATAGTTGGTTATGGATACCTAAGTAGGAGACTTATTATCTTTTATAAATAGATATTGATGGTATCATTCCAAGTGATTGATGTCTTAAGGTTGTTAAAAATACAAACTTGCAAGGAGGTATCCAACTTTTGAGCCCAAGGGTATTTAGGTATGATCATTCCCTGCATTTCTAAAATTGGTAGCCAACTTTAACTTCTATATTATAGATTAAAAAAATGCCATGATATTGGATTAATGTAATTATAGGTAACTTCTATAGCATCATGCTTTGGAATATGACATTATCAAATGAAAACATTGCTAACTCAACATTTGTAGAGGTCATTGAAGTTCAATTGTAGTTAAAAAATAAAAAGATTTTTTAAAACAAAAGTTATTGAAGAAAAGAAAGAGTACTTGAACTAAACAATGAGTCAAATAGGAATGCTTATGAATGTAGATTTGTCTTTAATAATGTGTTAAAATATAACAATGATATCAAAAGATGCAAATTTAAACAAGAGCAAAATTGATGTAGGATGACAAGACCTATTTGAATGTTGAATTACAATTCCAACCAAAACATCATCTTAGGGAAAAGCCTTCTAGGCTTCAAATAAGTAGTAAGGTATATAAAAACAAAAAGTAATACAACAATATATCAATTTTAGGGATCCACATGAGAAAAGACAACATATGCTTAATAAAAACATAAGAGTTGTTGATTCCCAAAATAACTACAACCTAAAACCCTAAAAGATTTCACCATCACCAGGGCCACCTAGGTGTCATCAAGGTGATTGAAAGAGGTTTGTCAATAGGTTAAGGATGATTTTGGCCAACTAACAGGAGTGGGTAGGCTCCTCTACACTTTGATCTCAACTTAAACTTTGGAGGGATATTCCAAGTGTTATACCTTAATAGGTGTTAGCTTCAAAACTAGATGAATAACTAAAAACAAAAGGATGCAACCAAACCCAAATAATTTTCTTGGCCCCAAAGACTGTCACTGAACCAAGAACAACTAATTGTCATAAAACCCCAAATTAGCTGATGCAAACTATACAAATGTACATGCATAGGAAAGATGTTTTTCCACTAAACCACAGTTAAATATTTGCTTGATTAATATAGTGTGAGATTGGTCTAATGGAGACAAGACTAGTGCCTATCCAATTGGGCTATAGAGTCACAGTGGCAGAAAATAAAACAAATGGAAGGGAAATAAAGATAACTTGATCCAAGCATATGTTGTATTAGATTGTAGGTTTTGTGCTTCAAACATACTTTGTAATCTAGAAAAGAACTACATGCATTCAAATGTAAAGAATAGATGACAATTACAAGGCTTCTAATATATTTAAAATTCTGTCACATTTGCAAATGTCTGATACAAACTTATCAGAAAATGTGATAAGAGGAAAACCCTAAATACATACAAACTATCAAGGAGACATTCTCTACACAATAGAAGCATTCTAGACCTGTACAGTCTCCAGCCGTCAATAAAGAACCAACCCCTTCAAATGTTTCATAAATATGGACATATAGCACTCTATTTTTTTTGTAGCCGTAGGTGCTAAAGACTTACTCTACAAAAAACCTACAGGTTCCCATGCTGCATTAAAAGTTTGGCACATAGGCCATGTCAGAAGATCTACTGACCTGAAAATACCTATACCGTGGCATCCTTTCAAAATGAAAGTACCTATAGAAACATTTGGCTACTGAGACACTTCATCCTTATAGTTAATTCTAGGGTCCTTTTACATTGAAGATTTCTACTATTTCAACTACCTACAACTGACCTTGGCCTACAACACATTAATGCTAAGTACCCACTACCTACAAAACACTAACTTCTAGGTACATTTTTGCAAATTTCACTCTGCAATCATGGCATGTTTTTTCATGAAATTTCCCTTTTAAATCTTTTACAACACTTTTAAAAGTGTTATCCAATTTTCGCTTAGAGGACCCCTTTGAATTTACCACATATGAAGAATTCAAAAGTTCTACCAGGTTGATCTTCATCTTCATCTCTATCGAGCCATTTGAATCATAATTACATTTCTTTCTATGCGTTGGGCACCTTCTTTTCCCCTTTGTCAGAAAATCTGGTTAGTAAACTACTTATTCGGTGAACTATCAAGTTCACGAACTCACTATTTCCCCAGCAAGGGCTCTTTGCTTCATTTTCCCCTTTGTCAAAAAATTTCCCTCATGATGAACTATCTTCCCTTCTCTTTATCAGAAGATTCTCTTCATCACACACTTCTTATCTTGCTAGTTGTTATCAAGAAAGTATGCATCCAAATGCTAAGCTATCAACTTAGCTACTTGTTGACATATGGGAACATTCCTAGGCTTGTGGGTTGCCTAAAACTTGGAGTGAACCACTAGAGTGAGCTAGTTCTCTTGGTTACTTCACCTAATCTAAATGGCTTTTCAAGAAAAGGGATAGAAGGTTGACTGAAAATGAAATTCTAAACTTTAACAGGTGATGCACCAGAACTTTAATCTATTTCGATAATTTCACTCACAAATAATCCTCACAATTTCATTGAAATCAATGCAATACAAAAGTGATTTGCATGAAAGTTTGAATAGTTAGAAGTATGTATGAGGGACAAACAGATGTTTTATCCCAACTTCAACTTGACTAACCAATTTAAACATAATGTACAACCTGCATCAGATGAGACTTTCACACTCAATCTTGCAACAATGAGACATATGAAAAGGACTCAAAGGTTGAATCACAATTGAACATCAGATCATTGATTACAAAATGAATTAGAAAGCATAAAAAGGAGAACTCTGCTGCTTTATTAAAACTGAAAGGAGTAGAAACTGAGTAAAAAATGTTGACAAAGATCTCTTCAAATGAACAAGAGAGGAAGAAACAATATTTTGAACTAAGAGAAAACTAAGATTTTTCTCCTATATATGCCTCCAAAAATCTCCCAAGGAAAAAGCTAAGAAATTTTCCTAAAATAGCAAGTTTGATCAATTTTCAAGCTCCATAGAAAAGCCTCCAAAAAAGGATCTAGGATGCCTCCAAACTAGATCTAAAAGATGCCAAAATCCTCTCCAATGTGGTCGCATCAAAAACACCTAGAAATCAAGCTTTAGCTGATCAAGAAAACCTCTAGTTTGCCCATAGTTTCTCAATTCTGCCAAGAAGAAATTAAATCTAAAAAAGAAAGATATACTCTTCTTTAACTACATTTAATTTAAAAGCAATTTATAAGGATATTGCTTTAAATAATGTTTTACAAATGATTTGCAGTTTTATTTCCTGATTTGACTCGATTTGATTCTTTACAAAAGCAATACAAAGCTGAGTGAAATTTTTGCGAAGTAATAAATATTTGGGCATTTGATTTTCTATAAAATCATAAAAATTCTATGGCATATGGAAGGTCCAATGAAAATTGGAAGGCTCCTAGGGTTTGTCCTCCATTTGGTTGCAAAAAAATTCTAAGGCATAAAATCTAGACATCATATGTGCAAAGGTAAATAATAATATCTCAAGGGTATTAACTGAGGCTCTAAATATTTAAATCAACGTGATAAAAATGCTCAATCGACTTAGGGAACAAAAGAATCCCTAACACAAAACAATCATGACCTATCTTTTCAGCTTTGTTTGTGTTTTGACTTTTGGAGGAAATTGGCTCTGCTACTGGCTGCAATTAGATTAGGGTTTGAAGCTTGAACTTGACTCATTTATTGCTATTCCTGAGAGGTTTTTATGAATATTTTTATAGAGGTAAGCTCTTCTGGTACAGATATGATATTGTTTCTCCATTTTAGAAGCATTTTTGGCTTCATGGCCATAGTCATGGCTACTTATGATGCATTTTTGTCTTTCTTTCTCTATTAAACTCTCCTCTACTTTGAGGCCACCATGGGAAATATCTCTGAAGCTTTTTCTCCGTGGTTTTAAATGCATCTTTCTACCAGTAATGTGGGTAAGCTTCTCATATCTCAAACTCTGTATTTCATCTCATTTCCTACATGAACAAGCTTGATTTAAGCTTATTTTAATAAAACAATTAAAATACATTCCTTTTTGTACTTCAAATGCAATTTTCTATATGCTAGACCCATGATTTTTTTCACTTAAGAGGCTTCTCTCACTGTTGTGGCAGTGGCTTCACAAGGCACTCTAGGTTTTCTTCACTGGAACAAGCTCAAACACCATTGCATTTCTCTGTATTTGTGACTTTTCAATATAAATCCATGTGAGTTTGATCATTTGTGAGTAAAGAAGACTCCTAGGATGTGGATTTTGAAAGTGTAAATTGGGTTTCATTCATGTCTTGAATGTAGATGTTACTGCCATGACCCTACTGATTTTGGATGTAACAAATACAAAGCCTCTTTATAAGACATGTTGCGGCATCTTCACCCTGAGGATTCCTTTGTGTTTAGCATCTCTCCTTATTTTCTGGGATCCTTATACTTCCTTGGCCATGGGTTTCAAACTTAAATATAGTCACCAATGACTGTTGCTAAACCCTTACATTTTCCTTCATTCTCAATGTGATAAAAGTAAAGATATTGCTTACTTCTCTAAAGGAAATGAAAGAATTTTTTTTACTCTATTCTAGGTCTATATTTTAGAACTCTATCACCTTGTTGCTTTGAGAACATGAAAAGAGTAAACTCTCATTATGGCATGATCTTATAATGTATGCACACACAGGCTTTAGAGTATGGTAGATAAATGATAGCATTATTTACTTTTCTAACTAAAATGAAAGCATCTACATTATCTCCTCATTTGTATTCTTCTTTCAAAGTCTTCTATGGCTATCACACTTTGAGATTGCTCTTCTCTATTATGGTTGTACTTTTCCATCTTTTTGTCATCATTCAAGCACCATGAAATCTACCTCAAACAAATAATGTTGTCCCTTCATTGACAAGGACCTAAATAAGTTATTTAATCATTGTGCACTTGGTAGATGCTTCTCATTACCGTCCTATGATAACACACTCATTTCTGCCCCACTCTATGCAAACTGAAACTTTACCAGAAGTATGATCGAGAGTACAATACATTAGTAACCAAAACACAGAAGTGTTGAATGTTCCAAAACTCCATGGTTGACAATGGTGACTGCTTTCTTTTGATGCATTTGCATTATCACTTATGAACATTGCAATGCATACTTGGAGACTACTTCATCTGATTTTTCTTTTGAACAGTGTACTTCTTATTTTCTCTTGTTGTGCAAGTACCATGGGAAGGGTACTTTGATGAACATGTTATGATGCATCTATTATGTTGGCACTGGATATTATATTCTTTGATTCGTGCAAGAGTGTTGTCCTGAACATGTGAGCACTTACATTAGTGAAGACTGCATTTTGTCATTACCTTCATTTAAATTATTTCCTCATTTGAAAGGCTGCATGATGAGATTAGAGTATTGATTTTGAATGCATATAAATGATAATAAAATAACATAATAGCATGATTGCTATAATGCCTTTACTTAGTTCTACACATTATTGATCCATCTTGAATGAGTTCACTACTCATGTATGGTTCTCATTTCATTACTTGAATCGATGATCATGGATGGCCAATGAGCTTGAAGCTCATTTACTCACATGATGTGACACTCCTTCAATTGAATATGTTATATTTGAGCACTATGAATATGATTATTATTTCATCCCCTCTTGAGATTCAAGGGCATCATGTTGGGCTCAACCCTTCTGGGACCCCATTTTGCACCACATGCTATGATGTCTTTAGATCAACAACATGATTTCACCTATACCTGCATAGGAAACAACATGTTAGTTTTACAAAATAGTGAAGCTCAATGATGTTTCATCTTTTCAGGATCTCTTGCATATGAATGATTTGATTATCTAATTCACTACATCATAAACAATGTATTATGTCTCTGTTTGATGAAGCACATAGGAAAAATCATATCTAGAGCTCTAATCATCTCTCTCTCCATCACTGTAGGTTCATCAGGAGATTAGGAGCAAAGACTAGCTACAGTAAAGATCAACTCAAGCCTTGAACGAACAGATAATGATAGATATGCTTTATCTTGTCTACTTCATTTCTTTACTTTCTTTTCAGATGCATAGTATATTCTTTCTGATGTATTGGTTCAGCTACTCCCACGGCTTGTGTGCGACATTTGATCTCTCTTTCTTTCATTTAATGCAATGCTTATTCAGTTTGATATATCTCATTTTTAAAATGAATGAACATTGTACTATGAAATGAAATAACTCCTATCACTAATGAATCTTCTACAAAGCATTAAATGATACACTAGTTGTCTCTCTTCTAGCATAATAAAAGCATGATAAAACTAAACCTTTTCTTTTCAAGCACTCCAAACTATGCAAACTATCATAGCAGATAAATGTTAAACTTTTCATCTTAAAAGAACTTAATGAACCAGCTCTACCAATTTGAGCTATAGGTGAAAAATTGGTAACACTACTTCCTTCTTATTTTTTCTCCCTTGTATTCTCTTCCTTAGCAGATCTTTCTTTTGTCAGTGAATTGTGTTGGCAATGAACCTGTGAACTCAGTCGGTGAAGTTGGTAGTTCGTGTTTTTTCTGATTCACCGACAAAGGCCTTAGAATCTTTTCCCTTATTGTATCGTCAACAATTTCATTCCCTTAGACAAACCTTCCACTTGCCTTAATAAATTTCTTTCACTCTTTTGTTGCTTGGTTGACGAATCAGGGAAAACACAAACTCACGAACTTGGTCAGTGAAATCGATAGAACGTGAACTACCCTATTTGCTGACAAAGTCCACAAACTTGAACTTTTTTCTCTATCTTTTTTCTTCACCCTTTTGCCACCTTATTTCTTCCTTCATTGATATTTGTCCCTGTCTACAAAATGTCTCCCCATCAAACCTAAAAGTTCACAAAGTCTTCCTTTGCCGATGAATCCATATTTTTATTTCTTCTGCTTCCTATTCTCACCTCCCTACCACCTTATTGACAAATTGGTACAAATGCAAACTCACGAACCTAGTCAGTGAAATTAGTGGTTTGTGAACTAGCCACTTCACAAACAAAGGCCTCAACTTGAGAAAATTTGCCAAAGAAGACTTTAAATTTTCTTTCAAACTTCTCTTTTCTACCTCTTTTTCAGTGAATTGGCTAAGCGGCAAAAACACAAACCTGCGAACTGAGACGACTAATTCAATAGTTTGCAAGTTTGTTGATTCGTAGACAAAGGCCTTAAATGAACCAAATTTTTACAAGGAAGAAAAATAATGACAAGGGGAAACATTATACTTAGAAATTAAGAAATATAAACCCCCTATAAACTATCTCAGATTGGATATAATTAGGGGGTTTCGAATGCAAAGGCAAAAGTGGGAGTTTTGATAGATTTTGGGGAAAAATAATGCATGTTCAAGAGCTAGTTTTTTTAGGTGCCAACACTAGCTTTCGTTGGAGATGTGTGGAAAACAATGTCATAGCGAGAATCTAGAATATCTCTGGGAAGACCCAAAAAAAAAGACAAGGGGAACAATCATAAGCATGATGGTGCAAAAGGGAAAATTGACTGTATCCAAAATTTTGAAACATGGCAGGCCAACCTTGCAAAAAACTGGTGAAGCTACTTGCCCCTATCAACAATAAACCTATTGAAAGAGATGATCCTTCTTAGTCCTTTGTTGCATTGATCACCCAACATTAGCAATAAAAATATTTTGCATGCATGCACATGCAAACTACAACTAATCATACCATCATGTTGAAAATAGAAATGATTATCACCAGGACATGGCAGCCATAGATAATAGGGCTCATCACCATGCTAACCCACATAGAAATGCTAACCTTCAAGTTCCTTGTTGGCATGATGCATTAGAGAAAATTTACATAAAAAATGGGCCTCCTAAGGATGACATCATCAGCTTTTTGAGTTATAAAAAATCAACTTGTACGAGTGACATCATCCAAAATAAAAATAAAATTGTTTATTTTATAAAATAAAACTTTCTAAAATCCTATGAATTAACTCATGATGGTTAATTTAACTCTACATATCCTATTCTATCTCATTCATCTTTCTAAATATAAAATATTTTATTTTTATTTTTTAGATTTATCTTCTTAAGTTCTATTATAGAAATTATTATGTTTTTAAAAAATATTTTCATTCTTAAAAATAAAAAATAAAAAGCATTTCAAAAATATTTCAACAAATATTTTCTTTAAAATATTTTCTTAGTCTTTAATAACATTAAAAATCATAAAAAATAAATAAATTTAAAACAATACTGAATCATAATAAAAAATATCTAGTTTTGCAATTGGTTTGGAGATGGGGGAAAGAATTCTTCTTTCTAACATTTATACTCTGACGGATGTCCCTGGTAAGACTCTCCTGTGGTCTCATATCAATCGTTTGAGTTCATTCAATCCTTTCCTCCCCTGGATTATGGTAGGTGACTTCAATGCAATTGCCTCCCTTGAGGAGAAAAGTGGGGGTGTGCCTCATTTGGACCCCTCTTCTAATCTTCTAAGGGATAATTTGGCTCGGCTCTGGCTTGTGGATATTAAACCTTCGAATGGCATGTTTACTTGGAATAATAGGAGGCTTGGGGATGATGCCATTTGTAAATGGTTAGATAGGTTTCTTGTTTCTTGTTTCCTATTTTTGGGGTGGGTGACAAGTGGCTGTCAAGTTCTAAAATTTTAGATTGGCAAGGATCAGACTATTGGCCGATCAAATTCTCTACCCGTTTGGCTGGTGGTCCTAAGAAACAAACTTTTATATTTCAACTTATGTGGCTTAGGGAGGAGAGTCTTCTTGACTTGGTTTCTAGATGGTGGACTTAAGGATGACCTGCTTTTGGTATAGGTATGTACTCTTTTGTGAAGAGGCTTCAATATGTGAAGTATAAATTAAAACATTTGAATAAGTATCAGTTTGGTAATATTTTTTAGCGGAAAAGAGTTGCCCAGGAGCACTTGGATTCTATTACAAGACAGATTTGAGACTAGGGTCTTGATGCGAATTTAAGTAGACTTGAGGTTAGTGCGGTTAAAGACCTCGAGGAATGGGAGCTTTGTGAGGAAATGTTTTGGAAATAGAAGGCCCATGTTGATTAGCTTCAGGAAGGGGACAGGAATACTTCCTTCTTTCATAAATCGGTGAAGGATCAAAGATAAGGTAACTTTATCTCTTCTCTCCACTATCCTAAGGGTTCTATTCTTTCTTCCTCTTCGGGAATCTCTAGTGAGGCAGATCATTTTTTCTCTACTCTCTTTTCTGAAGATACCCCACCTACTAGTGAGGAGGAAGCTTCTATCCTGGCTTGTATTCCCTCTCTGGTGACTATGGATCTGAATGCTTCTCTTCTTAAACCTATTTCTTTGAAGGAGTTGGAGGATGTGGTGTTTCAGTTGAAAAAAAGGAAGGCTCTTGGTCCTGATGGGTTCCTGGCTGAGTTCTTTCAAGAATTTTGGGAAGTTATCAACCTTGATCTATTAGAGGTGGTGTAGGAGTCTTTTAGGAATAAGCAAATGTTGCGAGCCATGAATGCCACATTTCTCTTATCCCAAAATGCAAGGGTCTTGATTCTCTGGATCTTTTTCGACCAATTGCTTTGTGCAATGTGGTGTATAAAATCATTACAAAGCTAATTGATGAACGTTTGAAGCCATGTCTAGATAAGTTGATCTCGAAGGAACAAGGGGGCTTTGTTGCGGGTAGACAGATTTTGGATGGAGTAGTTATTGCAGTAGAGACAATTCACACTATGGCCTCTTCTAAGGAAAAGGCTATGTTTATAAAGTTGGACATGGCTAAAGCTTATGACAGAGTTAACTTGGGCTTTTTGATCAAAATTCTCAGAGCCTTTGGGTTTGTTAGGGTTAGCCGGCAAAAGATATCAATTAAATGCAAATAAAGATTAAATAAAGGAATGAAAAATACACAGAAATAATAACAACGAGAGACAGGTTTTAATGTGGTTCACTTAAACTCGGGCTACATCCACCAACAAAGAGTCCAATATTATTATCCTGTAAATCAAACCAATTACAACCAGCAATCCTTGCAACTCAATACTGTTGCAAATGCTACAATATAATATAAAAAAAACCCTAACCCTTAGCCACTTTTATCAAGCCTTATGTCAGTTACAAAATAGGGTTTTTTATGTCGGTCCAAAAAAAATTATACTTTCCTGATCAGTCGCCACCTACTAACAGTGTTCAGTTGTGAGTGGATGGATTGGGTCATGAGCTGTGTGAGGACTTCCTCATTTTCTGTTCTCATAAATGGGGAGTCTTCGGATTTGTTTGGTGCTTCTAGAGGTCTTCGTCAAGCGAACCCCTTATCCCCATATTTGTTCATCTTGATGGCTAAAGGCTTGGGGAGATTTATTAAGTCCCATGTTATGGATGGGCTCTTTCAGGGATGGAAATGGAGCAATTCTCTTCCTCCTCAAACTCATCTTCAATTTGTGGATGATATAGCCTTGATGGGTGTTGCTAAGGTGGCTGAAGCAGTTGCTTTGCGTCAGATTTTAGATTGTTACCTTGCTGTCTTAGGTCAAAGCATTAATGAAAGTAAGTCTTGATTTATTTCTTTAATACCCCTAGGCTTATTCAGCAGCGTATTGCTAGAATCTTAAGGTTTTAGTTGGGGAAACTTCCCTTTATATACCTTGGCATCCCTCTTGATGTGCACCCACTTCCTAGGTGTTTTTGGTAGGATGTGATGGATAAATTTCATGGGATGGTTTGTCACTGGACCTATAGATGGCTATCTACGGCTGGAAGAGTTACTCTATTGAATTCTATGGTACAAGCCCTTCCTATATATAGGGCTTTGTGTTGATAGCTCCCTCAAGTTTCATCAAAGATTTTGAGGGCCTCTGTCAGTAGTTTCTTTAGTTAGGTAATCTCCTTGCGAAGAAGTGGAGCTTAATTAAGTGGGAAGTTGTTTGCCGGCCAAAGCAGGATGGTGGTCTAGGTTTGTGTAGGATATATTAGAATGGACAGGCTTCGGCTGCTAAGCTATACTAGAGATGGTGTTCATATCAGCATCAGTATTGGGCCAGGATCCTTACCTTCCAGTACCCTGGGGAGGTGGAGGGCGTTGAGGTGCCTCATTTTAGTCTTTCAGGGAGAGGTTCTATGATCTGAGATACTCTCAAGAGGGGCACTACGCTGGTTAAACAAGGCCTATTTTGGATCTACAATAGAAGGCTTTGATGCTATTTCTTAGCATGACTCCTGGGATGGCTTCTTGCCTATCCTCTCCTCGTACCCTCACTTGGGGGACTCATGTAGGATTTTTGTTCAAGCTGGTTGGAGTAGAGTGATGGATTTCAAAGCCCCTCAAGCTTTGGGATAGACTATTGTTTACCAATGGAAGTATATGCAGGAATGGCCCATGGGTGGATCTTTTGAGGATAGGAGGGAGTTGTCCTCCATTTTGGCTGATAGAGTTTATTGTTCTCTCCCAAAGTGGGATGTGTTGGCTTGGGGTCTGGATCCAAAAGGGAAGTTCACTGTTGCTTCAGGGTATTGTGTTTTTGATAGATAGGCCTGGGGTAGTGCTGAGGTTCCTTGGTGGAAAAATATTTGGAATAAATTCCCTTGGCCAAAATGTAATTTCTTTTCTTGGTTGGTGGTTTATAGCAAGTGTTTGACTTGGGATAACCTCTGTAAGCATGGCTTCCAAGGTCCTTTCTTATGCTTCTTATGTCTAAAATATGTTGAGACTATTTCACATCTTTTCTTCTAGTGCCCTTTTGTTAGGACTATTTGGCATTTTTGGTGGGGGGCTTGGAGTTTGCAATGCATGCACCCTTCTTCTCTAGAGGAGTTTTAGTGGGACTTTGGGCCCATTCTAGTGAGGACTTCATTTCTACACATAGCATGGCCAATTGGCCCTAGTCTGATTATATGGCACATCTGGTTGGAGTGCAACTGTAGGGTCTTTCTGGATAAGAAGTTGCTGGTGGATCAAGTTTGGTCTCGCATTCTTGGGGCTTTGCAGGAGACCTTGTATGCTAAACATGATATGTCAGCCCCGTTGGATCTTGGTGATACTAGAGTGATTCATAATCTGGGGATTCTTGTTGGGGGTCTCGGAAGGCCTAAGATTAGGTGGAGCAGGTGTCCTAGAAGGAAGGTTTCTAGGGAAGGGCATTGGTTTCCCTCTCCCACTGGAGTCTTAAAAATCAATACTGATGTGTCTGCAAGGGGTAACCCTGGGCACACTGACATTGGTGGGGTATGCAGAGACACTTCTGGGGTGGTTATGTTTTTCTTCTAAGAATATAGGGGGCGGTACTCTAATAATCTTATGGAGGCCTTGGCTATTCTTTTGGCTTTGAAGAAAGCATATGCCCTTGCTTGGAATAAGATTATCTGTGAGTCAAATTCTTAGGTGGTGATAGACTTGATAAATAGAAGGCAGTTTGATGATGTTAGTTGGTAGCTTGTGGTGGTGGCTAAGCAAATCACTAGTCTTGGAGATTTATTTGATTCTATCACCTTCTCTCATATCCCTCAGGAATGGAATAAGGTGGCTGATGGGTTGGCCAAATGGGCTTCTGAGAAGAATGGGACCTGGCTGGTGGATGATTCAAATAGTTTACTTGGGAATCTTGGTCAGGATTTGGTGGATTTGGTCACGGAGGATGTGAGATGTTGCATGACAACTTCTTGATATCTTATTTGTTGTATCTGGGCCCATTTGGGCCTCTTGCTTCTTTTATGCTTTGTACAGCTCTCTTTGATTAATAAAATTTTTACCCTCTTTTATTAAAATAAAAAAATATGTAGTTATGAAAGTAGTTAAGAATTAAAATTCTAAATAGTAACAATAAAATATCTTTACTATATAGCAAGTTGTTCATAATTTGAAGGCAATTAACTAAAATAGAAACTAAAAAAAATAAAATAGAAACTAAAAAGAATGGATAAAAATGAGATAAAAAAAGATTAAAATAGAACAAACCTTAAAAGCTAAAAAAAAATTAAAAATAATAAACCTCAATTTATTAATGAGTTTATTAAAAAAATGATATTTGAAAGATAAATGCTACAACATTTTTCATCTAAAATTTTAATTATATAATACAATGTTTTAAATATATATAAATTAATAATTAAATCTGTAAATTGATAGATCTAATTACTAGATAAATATTTTAATTTCTTCCCACTTACCCTCCAAAATTATTCTTAAAATAAGAAAAGGAAAAAATATTATTTTGAAGAAGAAAAATTAAAAATAACAAATACTCATAAAAAAAGTTATTTTGTGAAAGAAAAATAAAAATACTAAAAAATACTAAAGAGAAATATTAAACAATATGTGGTGAAAAAATAAAAATAAAAACTAACAAATACTCATAAAAAAAGTTATTTTGTGAAAGACAAATAAAAAGCTAAGAAATACTAAAGAGAAAAATATTTAAAAGTTATTTTGTGAAAAAAAAAAATTGTAAAATATACTCATAAAAAAATATTTTGTGAAAGAAAAATAAAATGCTAAGAAATACTAAAGAGAAAAATATTTAAAAGTTATTTTGTGAAAAAGAACAAAAATGTAAGAAATACTAAAAAGAAAATCATTTATATTTATACCTTAAAAGAAAAATAAAATATCTATTGTAATGAAAGCATGAAGTATTTTTTTAAAATTTAGAAAGTTTTTTCTTTTAAAAACATAAGTTTAAGATAAAAGATTTTTAAAGTGAAAAAAAAAAAAGAAAGAATATAAAAAGAAAAGTGAACTTGAGTTCTTAAAGCATTTATAATGGAAATATGTGACTCCCTTAACTTGTGTAGTTAACTACTTTTTATTTATTTATAATTAAGTAATTTATATTATTTGAGATATGTTTTGCTTTTTAAGAGTTTCCTAGGAGGCCCATTTTATATGCAAATTTTCACTAATGCATATCTAGACCTCCATAAATATTAGCATGAAGAAAAATATCTAGTTGAAATGCATCCAATTCAGGTACAACCTCAAGCTAGGCTATATCATATGACTATTCACGTCCTTGTGACACAGTTGCACTACGCACGCTAATGTATTCCTCCATGATTGAATCAAAGGCTTGATTCAAATCCAATTCTACATTATTAGCATACATATCAGAAATTTGAGGCACTTCAAGTGAAGACTCACAATCTTCAAGTTGCCTCTCTAATTTGTACTCCTTGACACACTCTGATGTGTAAGAATTGCTACTATGAAAATCACTCATGATTTCCTCACCCTACAGATCAAAAACTTGACCCACATGAGAACACCCAGCTTCAATGTTATTAGGCACAACCAACAAGATCAAAAATGTGCTCACAACATAATCCACATCAATAAGAGATAACCACCCCAAACACAGCTCTAAAAATGCATATGTGACAAAGTCTTCATAGTTGGAAATTGTTACCTCCACATCATTGGTAATTGTAGTACCAGCTTCATGATGTCCAGCGGAAGACTAATTTATATGAGAATAAAAGTGACCCTTGCATGGTTGAGATAGGGTCTCACATACAACCACATGCAACCCATCCTCACAACTCTTATAGGCAAGTGCTTTAGTTTGAAACTCACTAGATGCATCATCATTTATCTCTGCAATGCTATTATCCAGTGCAACCACATTTACATCATCTTCATGCAAACAAGTACTAATGGCCTTAATGTCATCACTAGGGATAAAAAAAAAGAGACCAATCTCTTGTTCAATCTCTATATCATCTACATGCATACACTCAGCATAACCAAGCTTAAGAACTGACTGAGTGAGATTTTCATCATTTTGTACACATACTGCTTTGTCCACTTGGTGTCGATGGGTAGCTTGGTCATATTGATAATGAGGCTTATGATTCTCCCCTTTAAGAACTGATAGCTCTCTGAGTTGCTGCTCTTCAAACCCATTACAATCTAAGTCACTTTCAAAATAGGATTACCCATGCACCAATGATAATCATGAATTACACTACCTGATGGGTTTGTATGTTCTTCATAAAGGACTTTATTTCTTATGCTCATATCTTCTTGATAGTCTACAACACTATAGCAAGTAGTAGGGTCATAATTCTCTTCACTAAATTAGGAATCATCATTGATTTTCTCATCTTCATCATCCACTAATGACTGATCCAATTGAATACAGGGGAAATCATTACTATTTTCATTTGAGTCTCTATTATACACTGCACTAGCACCTTCTTCTACCCTCTTGCACACACAATCATCACTTGACATTGTGCCTAGATCACATGACGCATCCTCGTCCTTGCTATCTATAACATGTTCATTACCAATAACTTCTACATCTGGGGATAAGGATTTTATAATCATATCCCTCTTAATTCTCTCAACACTTGTCAATGAACAAGTATACTTATTGTGTGCTTATTAGATTAAACTCCTCCCATATAGAATTTGAGCTTAAGGTAACATTATAAGCTCCTAGATACATGTCAATACAAATAGAAAGATCAAGTCTGAAATACTCTGGGATGTGGGATAGGGCAACTATGAATCTATGGCTGAGCTCCATGTTGGATTCTCCCTCATGGTGTCTAATATTTTCAAGTTTTTGGACAAGAACAACATGATCCAAACTACTTGCAAACTTTTCAAATGCAGCCACTAAGTCATTCCAAGAGGCAAAGTGATGGTCAAGGAGATCAACAAGCCATTTTCATGCCACTCCACACAGAGATCTAACAAAAAATCTCACCTACATATCTTCATCTTCAAATCAAAATTTATCCATGAAATCTAAAAATGCAACAACATGTAGCCTCCCATCATAAAACTTCACACCCATCAAATAATGGCATCTGATAATAGATCTTATTGGACATGGACTACTTTTCATAATTGACCCATGAGAGATCTAGTTGTTTGTATGTATTTTCATTGGCAATGGGATGAAGCTGAAAAAATGAGAAACCAAAAACAATAGGAAGGGCATTGGATTGCAGCTTGGACTGGTGTAGTCTGATTTGATTTTTCTAATTCTTTTTCTTGTTGCAACAAAGACTCCAGCAACTACTTTTCTTTTTCAATTTTATATTGCATCCTAGTCAAACAATTTCGATTATGCAAGGATGCATATAGGTTTGGGTTATATAAAATTTTAGAATTAGTCAAAATAACTAAGAGGGGGGTGAATCAGTTGTTTTACAATATTAATCTTTTCTACATTTAATCTTCTTTATCAACTTACAATCACATTAATAATGTAAACATTAGAGCCTAAATCAACAACACATGAGTAGAAATAAACTGAACACATATAACACCAAGATTTTTATGTGGAAACCCGGTTAAGGGAAAACCATGGTGGGGGTTAACCCACAAGATTCGTACCCTATTAAAAGTACTTAGAAGAAAAGAGAAGACACATGTCATTGGGCTCACTGCCCAGAGGTCATTGCTGAAGAGAGGCTCATTGCCTACAAAATTTATGTTTAATACAAAAAGAACTAACTGATAAATAGCATCTCCTTCATGCCTGGTTCAGTTTCAGTGAATGCTCACAAAACTTATGCCCTGTACCAAACACTTCTTCTCTAACTCTTCATTAAAATAGATCTTATTCTTTTGCTTCTCCTCTGCTCTACTCTGCCTTTGATCCTTTCTTCAGATTATATTATTTTTGCACAAGGATGATTTTCCACAACTCATCAACAAGTATTTATACTCTTCATCAACCTTGGAATGAGCATCAAGGTTGGCGCTACAAACATCTTAGTACGAATCACTAAGCTATCAGCTAAACATAACTGGGACTCAAATCTTTATTAATCAACATGCCATACTCCATAGAAATGCTCTTAGATCATCTGCAACACACTTGAATCATTCAGTTGGCCAAGACTAGGAAGAATAACAACATCAAGAAGGAAATCTTCATTGGCAAAATCAAACTTCAATGAGGACCTCCAACATAGCAGTCACACAATCTAGAGACTTCCACAAGAACATTGAATTCAACAAAAACATCCACACTTCTCCAAATCATCAGAATCACTTGCATCTTCCTCTAGAACCTCAAGAACACTAACTGCCATAACTGTCACATTAGAAGGATTGCTTGTGGACCTCAAAACCATGAATGGATGATACACAATGACTTCTCAAACATGCCTCTAGATCTACATATCATCATTTGACATATCCAGAACAATCTGGACCTCTTTTCTATCACTCTTTCTGAACACTACAAAACTAGTTCAACTCAAATAGCCATAGCTTCTTCAAATCTTCATGTGAACCTTTCAAAACTTAACTAGAGCTTCATTAGATAATACTCTACTTAGCCATATGGTCTGCATACATTGATCCTTATTAATTTTCTCAATATCCTCAAGAATCCAATCTTCTACACAGGCAGCAAAATAGGATACAGTTGACACCAATGGCAACAAGGATATGTTGACATTAATGACAACACCGATTAGGCACATATTTGCAACAATCTCCCCCTTTGTCATTGATGACAACATATGATGTGAAAAATTGATTCAACCATCAAGGCAAGAACTTCTCCCCCTTTCTCTTATCACTTCTACAACGACTTTCTTCACTGCTCCCCCTTTCATCAACAACTAGTTTTTCACATGATTTCTCTCCCCCTTTGACATCAATGGAAAAGGGAACATATTTGCAATCTTTTCTTCTTATTTTTGTTTCACACCAAACTCAAAAAATTTATGCAGACTACTCCCCTTGAGTAGTGCCTCCTTAACATCAATTTGGATCACAAGATATGATTGTGAGTTCCACCAGACTGATGCACTTTAGTGCATCTTAATTTTGATTAGGAGGGGTAATAACCCCTAACTTCTCTCTGAGATACTCAAAAGTATCCTTGGGAAGAGGCTTAGTGAAAATATCCACAATTTGATTCTTTGAAGACACAAACTCCAACTTGACTTCATTCCCATTTACCTTCTCCCTCAAGAAATGAAACTTGATGGATATGTGCTTTGTCTTTAAATGCAACACCAAATTCTTTGAGATGCTTATTGCACTTGAATTATCACAAAAGATTGTGACAAGCTCCTCAAACATAATTCTAATGTCCTTCAACATTTGCTTCATCCACAAAACTTGAGTACAATTGTTTGTTTCTGCTATATACTCTACCTCCTATTTTTTTCTTAGCCAAGAAACCAATCTACTTCCCAAGAAGAATGCACCACCACTAGTGCTTTCTTTGTCATCCACATCTCCTACCCAATCAACATCTATATATGCATGAAGAGTGAAGTCATTATCCTTTAGATACCATAATCCATAATCAATGGTCCCTTTGAGATATCTAAAAATTCTCTTGGCTGCTACAACATGGGATTCTCTAGGATCATCTTGAAATCTGGCAACAAGTCCAACTGTATTCATGATATCAAGTCTAGTTTGAGTTAGATAAAGCAGTCCTTAAATCATTAATCTATACCTTTTCTAATTTTCCTTAGGGGAGTCTTCACCTTTACTCAAATTACATCTGGTTACCATAGGCATACCTACTAGCTTTGAATCTTCCATTCCAAACTTCTTCAACAATTCTTTCACATACTTAGACTGAGATATAAAGATACCTTTATCTGATTGAGTGATTTGCAAACCTAATAAGAAATTTATTTCACCAAACATGGACATCTCAAATTCACTTTGTATCTGATTAGCCAATGTTTTGCACATGCTCTCATTTCCACAAAAAATGATATCATAAACAAATACCTCAACAATTAGAATATTCTCATGATCAATCTAGAAGTAAAGATTACTGTCAGCAATACCTTTCTTATATCCTAGCTTTACTAGATACTTATCTAATCTTGCATACTAGGCTCTTGGGGCTTGTTTGAGCCCATTTAATGCTTTCCTCAATCTGCAGACCATGTCTTTCTAATCAGACAACTGAAATCCTTCTGGTTTCTCAATGTAGACTTCTTCTTCTAACTCTCCATTTAGGAATGCTGATTTGACATCCATCTGATAGACCTTGAAATCTTTATAAGCAGCAAAAGCAAGAAATAACCCGACTGCTTCTATTCTTGCCACTGGAGCAAAAGTTTCTTCAAAATCAATTCCTTCCACTTGAGAATATCCTTTGCATACCAATCTTGCTTTGTTTCTTACAACTTCACCAACTTCATTTAATTTTTTCTGGAAGACCCATTTAGTTCTAATCACATTTTTGTCCTCAGGTCTAGAAACAAGATCCCAAGTCTGATTCTTTTCAATTTGCATTAATTCTTCTTCCATTGCCTTTATCCAGTTTTCATCTTTGTAGGCTTCACTTACCATTTTTACTTCAATCTTTGAAATTAGTCAAATCTCTTCTTGATCTTCAAAAATTATTCTCCTAGTTCGAACACCCTTGTTTCTATCTCCTATGATTTGATCTTCAGGATGATTCATCCTTACATACCTCAGAGTTTTGGAATTTGCTTGAACTTCTTTTTCTTGAGCTTGTTCCTCAACTTCTGCACTATCTTCTTGAATTATTGGTTTTTCTAAATCTATCTAGATTTGAATATGAGTTTGCACTTGCCTTTCTTGACTTGGATTTTCATCTTGATCATCTGAATCATATCCACAAAACTTGGAATGTCCTTCCTTGTTCTCATCAACTCTAACATTAGCACTTTTAACAATCTTTTTCAACCTCTTGTTAAAGCACTGGTATGCTTTGCTTTGAGTAGAGTAACCCAAAAAAATTTCTTCTTCACTTCTAGCTTCAAACTAGCCTAGATCCTCATCTCTTTTGATATAACATTTACTACCAAAAACTCTGAAATATCTCATAATCCTAGAGGATGACCAAACCAGAGTTCATAAAGAGTCTTACCAGAATTGCCTTTGATCTGCACCTAGTTAAGAGTGTAGACAATGGTACTCACAGCTTCTCTCCAATAGACTTGTGGAACATTTGGTTCCATCATTATGGTCCTAGCAGCTTCTTGAATGGTCCAGTTCTTTCTTTCCACAACTCCATTCTACTGAGGAGTTCTAGGAGCAGATAACTGTCTTTTTATTCCTTGCTTCTCACATGATGAATCAAACTCACTAGAGGTAAAATCTCCACCTCTATCGGATCTCAGACACTTTATTTTCACACCAATCTCATTCTCCACCATGACGTTGAACACTTTGAATTTGTCAAGAGCTTATGATTTTTCTTTCAAGAAGGTTACCCACATCATGCGGGAGTAATCATCAATCAGCAACATGAAATATTTGTCTCCTTGTACACTTCTCATTTTAGTAGGACCACAAAGATCAGTATGCATAATTTCCAATAATCCACTTAATGGCTATTCTTTACTCTTGAATGAAATTCTATTCTATTTACCCAATTGACATTCTCTACACATGCTATCAGTAGGTTTCACAAGTCCTAGAAGATCTCTTACAACCTGAGTGGAACTTATCTTAACAATGTTTTCAAAATTTATGTGATACATTCTCCTATGCCAGAGCCAACTTTGAACCACATGAGAAATCAAACAACTTCTACCTGAACTACTTAAATGAAAGTTGTTATCTTTAGTCTAAGTACCAAATGCAATTTCAGTTCCAGAGCTTTCCAAGATTCTGCATCTTCCATCTTTGAATCTAAGGTCATAACCCTTATCAACCAACTATCCAACATTGAGAAGATTATGCTTTAGTCCTTCCACATACAAAACATTATTGGTGTTATTCTTACCATCAAAAGAGATGGATCCTCTGCCATAGATTCTACCAGCTGAATTGTTTCCAAATTTCACAAGCCCACCTTCATATTTTTCAAAGCTTACAAGCTTACTTTTATCACCAGTCATATGATGAGAACATCCACTATCAATCACCCATTCATCCTTTTCAACAACCTGAGTAGCCAAGGCACTTTCCACATTTGTATAGATAGCAGATTTAGTAGACACCAGATCTTCTTCTTTGATAGCAATGAACACCCAGTCATTTTCAGTGGAACCTCCATGATCAGATTCATCATCTGTGACTCCTTCTTCTCTAGCTTCTTGGACATAGTAGCATTTCTTCTAACCTTTAAATCTATTAGGGTTTGGTTTTGAAAATCTCTCTAGACATCTTGAGGCAAAATGACCAATCTTATTACAAGCAAAACATTTGAATGGCAACTTTCCTTCATACTTACCAGATCCTCTTGGCATTCTTTTGGCAATAAGAGCTTCAAGATCTGCAGTCTCAAATTCGTCATCTTCAAGATCCTTCCTTACCTTCACAAATTTGTTTGATCTTGCTGAAGAGCTTTTAGCCAGATCATATCTTTGTTTTCCATATACACTTGCCTTAAATGCAGATTCAGACTTAGGAAGAGAATCACCAAATTCACTTAATTCAAAAGCTAAAATTTTGCCAACTAGGTGATCTCTTGTAACTTCTAAGATAGTCCTGATGTCCTCTATAGTAGCAACCTTATTTTTATATGAATTAAGTAAAGATTTGGGCACTTTTACCACAATCTTTGATTCTTCCAAAGTTCCACCACCAAACCTGATACCACACAGAAGTTCATTTATCTTTTGCCTGTAGATTGTGATGTTTTTATCTTCACTCATTCTCAAGTTTTCAAATTTTCCTCTTAGACTTTGTAGTTTGGCACATTTGACATATTCATCGCCTTCATACAAATTCTCCAACTTCTTCCAGATTTTATGAGCAGTTTTTAGTCCAAAGACATTTGTCATTTCTGAATTAGTAAGGGCACTCAACAAGGCTTCTTTAGCTTGAAGGTTATTTTCAGCATCCTTGAGTTCATCTAGAGTTGATGGACCTTCTCTAGAGGATTATACTCTTCCTTAGTTATCACCCATGCATTGCAAGTGGCACTCCATGCGACTCTTCCAAATAGGGTAATTCATTCCATCAAATCTTGGACTATCCTTTTTGTAGGTCAACATCCTAGATTTCCTTAGGTGGTTAAGCTCCTTTTAGAGGAACTTTCTCTGATACCAATTGTTGGAATTAGTCTGGACAACTGAGAGGGGGGTGAATCAGTTGTTTTGCAATCTTAATCTTTTCTACATTTAATCTTCTTTATCAACTTACAATCACAATAATATTGTAAACATTAGAGGATGAATCAACAACACATGAGCAGATATAAACTAAACACACATAACACCAAGATTTTTATGTGGAAACCTAGTTAAGGGAAATCCACTACAGGAGTTAAACCACAAGATTCGTACCCTATTAAAAGTTCTTATCTAAGAAAAGAGAAGGCACATGCCTTCAGGCTCACTTCTCAAGAGAGGCTCATTGTCTACAAAATTTATGTTTAATACATAAAGAATTAACTGATAAATAGCATCTCCTTCATGCCTAGTTTAGTTTCATTGAATGCTCACAAAACTTTTGCTCTGCTCCAAACACTTCTTCTCTAACTCTTTATGAAAATAGCTCTTGTTCTTTTGCTTCTCCTCTTCTCTGTTATGCCTTTGATCCTTTCTTCAGATTATATTGTTTTCACGCAAGGATGATTTTCCAGAACTCATCAACAAGTATTTATATGCTTCATTAGCCTTGGAATGAGCATCAAGGTTGGCACTACAAACATTTGACTTAGTGCAAATCAGTAAACTATTGGCCAAACAATTAGGACTCAAATCTTTATTGATCGACATGCATGCTCCATAGAAATGCTCTTAGGTCATCAGCAACACACTTGAATCATCCGGTTAGCAAAGATTGGGAAGAACAACAACATCAAGAAGGAAATCTTCATTGAAAAACTCAAGATTCAATGTGAACCTCAAACATAGCAATCACATAATCAAGAGACTTCCACAAGAACATCGAATTCAACAGAAACATCCACAGTTCTCCAAATCATCAGAATCACGTGCATCTTCCTCTAGAACCTCAAGAACACTAACTACCATAATCGGCACATTAGAAGGATTGCTTCTGGACCTCCAAACCATGAACCACTTGAATGGATGATACACACTGACTTTCCAAACATGCCTCTAGAGCCACAGATCATCATTTGACATATCTAAAACAATCTGAACCTCTTTACTGTCACTCTGTCTCTTCTAAACACTGCAAAACTAGTTCAAATTAGATGGCCATAGCTTCTTTAAATCTTCATGAAAACCTTTGAAGACTTAGCTAGAACTTCTTCGAATAATACTCTACTCAGCCATATGGTCCGCATACATTAATCCTTATTAATTTTCTCAATATCCTCAACAATCCAGTCTTCCGCACAGGTAGTAAAATAGGATACAGTTGACACCAATGGCAAAAAGGATATGTTGACATCAATGACAACACCAATTAGGCACATATTTTTAACATGAAAAGTAAGGATCTTCATCCTCATCATACCCATGGACACTCTCTCTATCATAATATCTAGGGCTTTCATCACATGATCATTTAAAAAAAATTCCCTATGGTAAACTTGTCCATTATATTTAGCCATAGATGATTACAAATGACTTATGTAGGGATAAATGATAGAAAATAATATGTTTCTTTACTAAGAAAGAAACCATGGTTCAAATATGGAAGAAAAGACATGTACAGGTTAACCAGATGTAGTCTCTTTGAAACTTGCACACAACAACATTTTGTTTTCTTTGACAATAGAGTTGCCAACTTAGTAAATGAGGAAATCCCTTGAAGTGTGATTGATCTTCAAGGCTACAAAACTAATTCTAGGTTGCTCACACCAGTAGAGTCTATACATCTTTCTAACCCAGCACTTTACTCTTCTCTGGCAACAGTGCCAATCTGTCGGCTTTAGTTGATAGGATGCCAGACTTACCCAAACAAAATGCACAACTGCAAATCATTGTTACAAGGGTGTGAAAATACTTCCAGCTACCTTGGCATGACAATAGCTAAAGTGATTTTATCCCCAACAACAGTACCAAAATATTGGTTCCCAAAATAATTGCAACCAAAAACCCTAAAAAAATTCACCATAACTAAGGCTAGTGATGTCATCAAGGCGATTGAAAGAGGTTTGTCAACAGGTTAAGGGTGGTTTTGGCTAACTGATAGGTGGGTAGGCTCCTCTACACTTTGAGCTCAACTTAAACTCAAGAGAGATATTCCATGGGGTATACCTTAATAGGTATAGGCTTCAAAACCAGATGAACAACTATAAACAAAAGGACAACCAAACCCAAATTATTTTCTTGGCTGCAAGGACTACCACTGAATCAAGAACAATTGATTATCACAAAATCCCTATATAGCTAATGCAAACTATGCAAATATACATGCACAGGAAACTTGGTTTTCACCCTAAACCATTAGTAAATATTTGTTTGATTAAAATAGTGTGAGATTGTTCTAATGGATCCAAGACTGGTGCTTATCCAATTGGGCTACAAAGTCACAGTGGTAGAAAAGAAAACAAATGGAAGGGAAACAAAGAAAACTTGATCCAAGAATACGCTATATCAGATTGTAGGTTTTGTGCTTTGAACATACTTAGTAATCTAGAAAAGACCTACATGCATTCAAATATAAAAAATAGATGACAATTACAATGCTTGTAATATATTTAAAATATTGTCACATCTTCAAATGTCCAATACAAACTTATCAACAAATGTGATAAGAGGAAAACCCTAAATACATACAAACTATCATGGAGACATTCTCTTTACAATCCTAATTACACATGATCTTTTATTTATTTTACCATCCCATTTCTTTTCTGTAATTGGACATGGCATAATTTAGAGCCCTATAAGCATTTTGGACCTGCATAGGCTCTAGCCACCAACAAAGAACCAACCCCTTCAAATGTTTCAGAAATATGCATATATAACACTCTATTTTTTGTATAGCCCTAGGCATAAAAAAATTAGTCAACAAGAAACCTACAGGTTTCCATGCTATGTTAAAAGTTTGGCACATAGGCCATGTAAGAAGATCTGTAGACCTAAAAATACCCATACCCTGGCATCCTTCTAGAATGAAAGTACCCATGGAAATATTTAGCTGCTGAGACACTTCATCCTTACATTTAATTCTAGTCCTTTTGCATTGAAGAGTTCTACTATTTCAACTACCTGCAATTGACCTTACCTACAACACATTAATGTTGAGTACCCATTTCCTTCCAAACAATAACTTGTGGGTACAAATCTATAAATTTCACTATGTAATCATGGCATGTTTTCATGAAATCACCCTTTTAAAGATTTTACAACACTTTTAAAAGTGTTGTCCAAATTTTACATACAGGCCCCCTTTGAATTTTCCACATCAGTAGAATTCAAAAGTTCTACTAGGTTGATCTTCATCTTCATCTCCATTAGGCCATCTAAATCCCAATTCCATTTCTTTATGTGCATTGGGCACCTTCTTTTCCCCTTTGTCAGTAAATATAGTCGGTGAACTGTGAAGTTTGCAAACTCACTATTTCTCTGTAAGGGCCCTTTGCTTCATTTTCCCCTTCTTCAAGAAATTTCCCCCATGATGAACTATCTTCCCTTTATTTCCTTTTGCCTTCATGCCTTCTTCTCTTTACTAACAAATTCTCTTCATCACAAACTAATTATCTTGCCACTTCCTTCTTTCTTTTTCTCCATTGTGTTTTCTTCCTTGGTGGATCTTTCTTTTGTCAGTGAATTGTGTTGGTGGTGAATTTGCAAACTTAGTCAGTAAAGACAATAGTTTAGGATTTTGTCGATTCACTAACAAAGGCCTTAAAAACATTTTCCTTATTGTATCTTAAATGCTTTTATTCCCTTACAAAAACCTTCCACTTGCCTTAGAAATTTTTCTTTCACTCTTTTGTCGCTTGGTCGGTGAATAGGGGAAAACACAAACTCATGAACTTAGTCAGTGAAATTAGCAGTTCACTGACAAAGCCTACAAACTTCAATTTTTTTCTCTATCTTTTTGCTTCACCCTTTTGCCACCTTGTTTCTTCCTTCATCGGTGTTTCACCCTATCAGTTAAATGTCTTCCCACCAAACCTAAAGGTTCACAAACTTCTCCTTTGCCAATGAAGCCATATTTTTCTTTCTTTCACTTCCTTTTCTCACCTCCCTATCACTTGATTGGTAAATCGGTGAAAATACAAATTCACAAACCTAGTCAACAAAATCAACGATTCATGAACCAGCGGATTCATCAAAAAAGGCCCCAACTTGATTAAATTTTCTGAAGAAGACTTCAAATTTTCTTTCAAACTTCTCTTTTCTACCTCTTTGTTGGTGAATCAACAAATCAGAAAAAACACCAACCCATGAACCTAGATGGCTTGTTCGATAGTTCGTGATTTTGATGATTCGCCGACAAGGGCCTTAAATGAACCTATTTTTCACAAGGAAGAAAAAGAATGACAAGGGGAAAGATTATACTTAGAAATTATGAAATAAAAACCCCTATAACCTATCTTAGATCAGATCCAAATAGGGGGTTTTGATTGTAAAGGCAAAAGTGGGAATTTTGATGGATTTTTGGGGCAAAATAATGCATGTTCAAGAGCTAGTTTCTTTTAGGTGCCAACAAGAGTAAACCATATAGAAATAGATAACCCTTCAAATAAATCCAATAAGAGATCCTCAAAAATTCATTCTATTGTTCAAGATAAATTATGAGTGGATCCACAAAACTACACCAAAGCAATGGAGTGATATCAGAGTGATATCGAAGCATAGTATATGCTAGAAAAAAATTAAAGTGTACAAGGTATATTGTAAAATAAAAATATTTATATCAAATTCAAATGGTAGATACTTAGCACAAGTAGTTCAACATGTACACTCACCAAATTCTTGTCTCTTCTTGAAAAATGAAATTCTTTTGAGGGAATAATATTGCAAATATTTCCAACGAATTCTAGATCACTTATGTATTTTCTAGGTCAGAAGCACATGTTATCAACAACTACAACATGTAATTTAGGCATACTTTTAGTATTTAGATTATACATGTGTAATTTTTTAGTATCTAGATTATACATGTGTGATTGACAGGTCACTAAAGCATGCTACTAACTAGAAATAGATATAACTCTATGGGATATATGGGTGATACTTGTAGCTCCATGTAAATAGAGTACAAATCTTGTAACTTCAACTACTGAACAGTTTAAAAATATAAAATAAGGAAACAATATAGATGTTGAATGAAATTATGAAAAATGTAGGATAAAAGTATTATATCATCAAGAAAATAAGAAAGTATAAAATGACTATAAACAAAACATGCATGTTTTATAGTAGTTGTCCATGTCACTAATATTATGAAGCAGAGCTCAGGGTATTATGTAGAAAAGACATTTGGTAGACTAAAACTAATATTAGCATCTTATCCCATACAATGTATATAATAACTACCAATAATTTTCATATGCAACTTGATGGTTGGTACTAGAATAAAAATATTTGTTCAATCTAAAAAAATAGATTAAAAATTACTTGTGCAATTTGCAAAAATGGATGCTTAGGAAGTCTTACTTTAATTTGTTCTATTGATGGAGATAATTCCCAAGCTAAGAAAGTTGAAAAATAAAACCTTTGCAAGTAGCTAAGCCAAATGGTTGGGTGACAAGCACAATTTTTTTGAGCATGAGCTACACTTAGTAGACAAGTCCTTAGCACTATCACCATCAATAATCAACAAAGAATATGTGTTTATCTACATTTCATACCTTATATATTCTATGTTTCATCAAGAAAAGGTTATTCCAAAAAGAATATACCTTACATGTATAAAGCAATATATCTTTGTTGCCTACAAGACACACACCTAGAAAAAATATTTGCAACAATGACATGGAAAGAATAACTATATAGAATGACAGTAAACCTTCAAACCCTCACCATGTAAAGACCCAAACTTACATAGGAATTCTATAGTAGCATAAAAAAACTTGTTTGTACATATAATCTAAAATAAAACTCACATGTATTTAAAATATAAAAATTGTAAAATAAATCTTCAAATAAAAAAGTAAACAATGTAAATAAAATAAAATAATTGTTAAGTAAAAAAATAACTATAAAAATAACTGTTAAGTAAATAAAATTATCTAATTAAGTAAAATAAGTATTTTGGCTAATAGGCCATTCTATATGTGCACACATCTTGTAATTGCCAAAAATTCGGTAGTCTCATCATCCAAATTTTATTTAAATTTTAGTAGAAATAACATTTGTAACCAATCAAAAGAAATGGAACGTATATCGACTTCATTCATTGGATTTCCCCAGCGATTTCAAAATTTATGGGTTACATTTATGCAGCCAGGTTCATGGTTTTGGGGAGCTACTTTGATGCACATGAATGAGAGTGGATTTTGAAGCCCTGTCATTTTCTTGAGACTTTACATACTATATGAATCAAAGTTATTGAAATCTACTTTGTCCATCAGCTACCCTTTTTCTCATTTTATTTTTTTCTTCAATGAAATTTTCCTTACCTTATAAAATCCATTTCTATATTGTTTCCAACTCATCTATCATTTCTAGATTTGGTTATCCTCCATTCGGTTGTGCACTGATACATTCACAGTTCAACATAAACATGGCAGATTTCATTCCTCAAAGTATGCTCAATTCACACAAACCCTTTTCCCTATTTTTGATAATGCTTTTAAAATTCTAGGGTTTATTAAGTTTTTATTTTGCATTTTGAATGTTATTAGGGTTTGCAAGTTTTGGTTATTTAGGATTCCCTAGGTTTAAGGATTTTACATATATTTAGTTTATTTTCTAGTTGTAACGAGATCTTTTGCATAGGCTACTACTTGTGAGGAGGTTGTGGCTTTGCTAAGAGGAGTTTGAATTGATGGATTGGTAGTAACCCATTTCTTGGAATCATCTATTCTATTTCCATTTACTTAGTTGTGTATAGTATTGATTTAAAAAAAATGTAACAGGTAAATTTAGGGTGTATTGAAATTTATAAATCACTAGAAAGAATGCATGCCTACTTTTGTCACTTGTCAACTTTTATGTTTGGACATTGGAAGCATTTTGGAAGTGAGAAATAGTTTTTCATTTCTAGTATGTACTTATTTTACATATATAGCCTTTTGGCCTATTTTGTTCTTTTTTACTTGGCCCATTTGAGACTTAATACCTTTGAGAACTTGATTTCTTATTAGAATTGGTTATGTTTTTATTGAATAGGTAGATTTGTTTTTAATTTTTTCATTGTGTGTGTCTTATAGATGCTAGAAAAGAGTTTTATGCTTTAGTTTCTGTAGCAAGCTATAATATTTGTTGTATTTAACAACTTAACTCCATTGAAAGTAATGCAGTGGTCCATCATATTTTGTACTCCATTGAAAGTAATGCAGTGGTACATCATCTAGTACAACTATTGATGGAATAAAAAATTGACCCGTATCCTAAAAAACTATAAAATATACTAGATATCTTCTTTTATTTGTTCCTAAGCTTTTGATGTGAGGAACCAATTTGTTTCATATGCTCTCAAAGTTTCTTCGCAGTTTTGCATTGTCTTACAGATTTTTTCTGCATCTTAATTATATTTCCAAAAGTTGAAATTTCAAAGAGGCTTTAGCCAATTGTCCAAGAAAGCAATGAAACATCACATTGTTGTAAAAATGGTGCATTTTAGTTGTTGTCTGGCTGTTTCAGATGTTACAAGAAGAAAAATTTAGTTGGTGGAAGAGAAAATTGGTGTGCTTTAAGAGGAGGTGGATGGAAGAATGTGATTGTAAGGTTGAAGAGTAATTACAAAAGGTGGGAATGTAATTCTAAATCTAATGATTTTGAATATGACCTCCTTAATTATTCTCTCAATTTTGATGAAAGTTGTAAAGGTTATGACGACTGTTATCTTTTTCAACACTCCAACAAAGAACTTTAAGGCAATGTAATAGAAGCAAACTTGTTGATGTTGCACTAGGCATGATGGCATGGAGTTGTATACGTATGTTTTTAGTAAAGGTGATAACTTTTTAGTAAAGGTGCTAACTACAGAAGGAAGTGATATCCTTTGTTAGGAAGAAGAGAGATATAGCTTTTTGCAAGTTGAAAACATGGTTTTAGTATTGTTTCAAATATGTGGCATGAATGATAGTGATCCTCTATTGTTCCTCTAGCTTTATAGGGTTGTGATTCTTGTGTTATTTTAGATGTATGAGTTCAAAAGGATAATGGAATCTCATGGTGGTGTGTAATATGTTGATCTTCCTCCAATTGTGTGAACTAATGGATTTGATAAGAGAATTCTCTCTCTTCTTGTTGATGCTGATCAAGACAAAATCTTACTCTCTTGGATAAAATGATTTAAAATATGAGGATGATAATTTTTTGTGGTATCTCATTTTTTAATAATTCCTCTTGTTATTGGTGTTGATCAAACCCCTTTCTCTTGAGATTTGTGTCTTGACAAATGCTAATCCACACCATCATCTCACCAACTGAGCTATGACCCCTTCTACTCATTTTATTAAGTTATCATATTTTAAATCTCTCCTACTTTAAATCTTTTAGTTCAACACTTGTACGAATTACCATATTTTAAATTAGCAATATAAGAGTAAATTTTAACCATAACCAAATTAGAATAGGTAACCTTCTCTGAGAAAATTTATCAAGTTAATTCTTAATGTGTGTTTTAGAGAAATAATTTTGAATTGTGATTTTTGTTTATGCTAACTAGTTTTTGTTTTATTAAATAGATTTAAAAGCTAAGCAAGTTAACATTTTTCAAACTACTCAGCTTAATTTAGAGGAAAGGAATAATAACAATTAATATAGATAGCTTGGATTGTTAGTTTATATTTATAGTCATCATATTTACTAATGTCCTAAATTCATCCATTAAATAAATTTTAAACAATCAAGACATTATGTAAACCATAGTATATAAATAATGTAGGATAATAGAAAATTCATGTTACTAATTTCCTTTTTTATAGACACACATTTATAGCCATATTATATTTAGTGCTTGTTGAAGAAGGCTATAAATATATGTTTATGAGCCATTTGACAGCATTTTTAGACAAGATTGTCACAATTAGTATTAATCATAAGAAATTGGATAAATTTATAATCTTATCTTATCTATCATTCGAAAAATAACATATCACAAACTCAAGAAGATACATAAATGATACATAATGCAATAAGTTATATAAAATACATTATTCTAAAAAAAATAAGAGAAATATTAACTTGTAATTTATGGAATGTATTTGAATGCTTAATATCTATTTATTATCACAATGTACTTTTATACAACTACAATGTCTTGCATAAGATTTCAAATACAAATTTACCTACCTTCTACTTGTAGCTATCATGATGAATGCCATCACTTTTATCATTTCTCTTTAGCAAATGGTTGTTAAATAATGCAAGACTATAAAAATATGATTGTACAATACAAATATTGGATACATAAAGGGTCACAAAGACTTTGAAATGACAATAGAAACATGTATAATAACTTCTGGAAATATATTAATGTTTTGAATGTAACTTTTATTAAATCACATTAGGATATCATATTAAATAGTAAGTTATACAAAATAAGATCACATCAAATATTTTATTTTATACAATTATAATTAGATGGACACAATTGAAAGAGAAATTATTATTGTAAATTTAAAGACAATAACATTATTTTAACAACATAATATTTATTTATGTAAATGAACAAATAAATTGAATATTTATTGGATTTTCTCTCAAAGATCAACTTAGAGACCTCTTCATTCTTATAATTCTTAACATAATTTGTATTTTCTATCTTAATGTACTATTCAAATGACAATGTTGGTGATATTCTCTAAATTTTGAGAAACGGGCCTGAAAATAAAAATAAAAATATATACTTCACTACTACATGTAATATTTTCCCATGAAAATATAAATATATACTGTTTACCAATAGGCCTAAAATATTTGTGCCTATTGGCCATTTGATAGCACCTTTGGTGCTTTTACTAGTTAATAAAAAAACTCAACGCTAATATCTCTAGTGTTTTTAAGATAGGTGTATTTAATATATTTATACTATTTTTACTTTAGAACTATTTGATTATGCTTCTAGGTGTCCTATAGTGGCAAGAGGCATGGAGTTGGGAAATATATATTTTAAAAACAACTAAAACTATAAAATAACTCTTGAGTAAATAAAATAAAATAACTCTTAAGTAAATTAAAATAGCTCTTTAAATAAAAATAAACAATGGTAAATAAAATAAAATAATTGTTAAATAGTTCTAATGTATAACAAAATAATCTATTTTTTAGATAGATGTATTTAAGATATCTAGACTAGTTTACTAGATACATACATGGACACATAAATTTTAATTTTTTGTGAAGAATTAATTTATTTTATCTATATTGTTATTTTTTTTTTAAAGAGTTATATTACTTTTGTATGTAATTCTTGAAAACCCACCATTTTTTGTTTTATTTTCATTTTAAATGTTATATATTTATATGTTATTTTTTAATGGTTTTATTTGTAGACACTAATACATTTTTAAAAATTTTGATGTCTTTATATTTTAAAAGTAAATGAGAAATTTTCTACTCGATAAAAATTAATTAGTTTATAATATATTTATTTTTTTATTCTTGATAAACTAAAATAAAAATATATATTTATTTTGTTTTTAGATATTTTATTTCTATATTTAAATATGTTGTCTATAATTTTAAATTTATAATTTTAATTTTAATTTTTATGTAAACCAACTATTTTTTAAGAGATATGAATCTCTCTAAAATCTCTTTTAATTGTATTTTTTTAAAATACCTAGAACCATGAAACTTATATTGTAATAGGAAATGTTGTGCTTTGAACAATCTCATCTTTTGTTTCACCTTCTATAAACATTAATTATTATATTATCCAAATTTTATAAATTTATTTTTGATAGTCTTTCACTTTCAACCATTTACCATGAAAATTCGTTAAAAAAGAGAGTATGGAGAGGAGGAAAAGATAAGATATGGGAAGAGATGTTTTGTTGATGATAATATATGGGAGGATGAGATCGCTTCAACAGAAGACATTCACTCAAACGTCAATCCTCACCGGCTTAAACGATGACCCTGTCAAACGTTGTATTCACTCAACCATCGTTATTATGTCCGCATAACTCATCGCATATACTCCGTTTCTTGTCCTTTACAAATGGAAATGAGTTTTAATTTTTTTTTATAAAAATTACATAGTAATATTAACAGATAAATGTATATTACGTTAGTTTATTAAGTTAGTTCATAATGGTCAGTCAAGCTATAATTTGAATTTGAACATTTAAATTTGAGGATCATTTATGTATAATATAGAATCAATTTTAAGTGGTTTGTAAGTAAATTTGATAGTGGAATAGTAAATATTAAGATAGAGAGTAAATGTATTAAGCTAAGTTCAAATGGGGTGTAATAATGAGAGGTAAATGGTGAAAGAAAGCAAGCACATGAGTGTGTCACTTCTCGATATGTAATTGTATTAAGGACATTCCCCAAAGTGTGCACAAAACTAAATGGGAATCAACATCAGTATGCTACTTTCAGACCTATTAATACTTAAACTTCATTGACAATGTTATTTTATGGTTTTTTCTACATTGACAAATTGGCCATTATAGATTTATTTATTATAAAGAAAACATTAAAAAATAATATAATTATATGATAAACATATGATATTCATGTCCATAGATATATTTAACAAGTTTTTTATAATTCTCCATGTTTATAATTTTGTATAGTTAACTCCAGATGTTTGTTAAATAAATAATATAATTATAGTTTATATCTTTTCTAATAACAATAAACACATGGATTAGGCTTTTTAGGTAAAATTGAGGTGCTTGACAAAGGATATGTTTCTTAAAATTTATATAAAAAATAATTGATAATAGATGTATTAGATTTTTGGGCTCTATAAAATCTTTTGATATGAGAAAATGATAGTTCCAAATTGAACAAGCTTGGGAAGGTTGCAACCATCCAATCTTCTATCAAGATGAAGGATCTTGAAAATTGGTCTAATAAAGATACTTATCTAGAAAACCTATCATAATCTCATTGATGGACTAAAATTGCTTCTCTTGAGGCAATTTTGGCCTTCATATCCAACTATGTTTTGGAAACATGATGAAATGGTGCAAATCTATGTCTGAATATACCACATACTTTTTTTCCTAGAAGGACCCTCTATAAAAAGAACCCACAATAATTGATAATGGAATGCCACTAAAGGGGTGGATTTTAATGATGATATTAGATTGAAATCTATTCTATATGAGCCAACGCTTGAATAATTCTAGACCTTTCATACACATGGGGAAAAGTATAAAATCTTGATTGACATAGGGATGAAAAATCAATGGAGTTAGCCAAGGCCCTTCTATTTGATTTGGCCATAAAGATTGCTTTGACAATTGTAACTCCTACGTAGGTTTTCCATATGTTTATCATGAAGGACTCAACTAAACCAACTAGTAAAAATTGCATTCAACCTTTAGTTCTATTCTTTATCATCCCAACATCCTTTGTTCTACTTAAAAATTCTTAAATAACTTTACATTTCTAGAGCCTTTAGAATATGAACCTTTAGAATGTACCTAAGACATAATAGTGTTAGACATGAGTAGTTGTGAGTGAGGTGCCTCCAAATTCTCTATTCATTGGATCTTCCAATCATGGTCATGGATTTAGGTAGTAAGTGTGTAAACATCACTTGAGGAATTAGTTTGGTTCTTCACATGTTTTCAATGGTTATTATAGTCTCACAATACCAATAGATATTCACTCCTCCCCACTAGGAAAGAATATTTCATCCTACTCATGCTTTTTTACCAATTAAAGCAAATGAGGTGACATTGGAAGAAAATAAATTTGGAACATATATGGTTTTGGATCCCATACACAATTTTGTCAAAATTTCCTTTCTATTAGTGATAGTGGAGGAATCAAACTAGATGATCTACCTCTACCTATACCAACTTTAATGCTTACAATTTTCAATATATAGATTTTCATTGTGCCTTGTACTATGAATTTAATTTATTTTTTGAGATAACCATTTCTATTATGCCATTATATTCTCTTGGGATGTGGATCTCAAGTTCTGGTTGCCACTCAATACTTTTTACAATTATAGTTGTGTTTTATGTATATCTCTAATATATAAAATGATTTTCAACAAAATAAATAATCAACAATGATTTATTATACATTAAAATCTACACCTATAGAATTGTAATATTTTAAATTCATGTCAAAGTAACAACTACCATGGAGGAACTATATATAAATTTCATTGTATATCTAGGGTTGCGATTGGAAAATGGCCTCATATAAAAAATCCAATCTAATAAACAATAAATAAGTTACCTAGTAGTTAAATAGATAGTGATTGTGCATATACATGTCTAGACAACTAAAGAATTTTCACTAGCATTTATAACAAACCAAAAACCCTAATCATGAACTAAGTTTCTTAAATTTAAAGAATCATAACCAATCGGGTAGGAGTATTGTGTAGAGTTTCAAAATGTGGGTCCTAGTTGCATTTGTCATAGATACAATAGTACAAATATTTATTATATGTTCAATTTAATATCCTCTAAGTCATAAATCATCATGAGGGATTGGTAGTCATCTGCAAGCCATTACATGCCAATTCCCTAATTAAAAGGATCATTAATTTGTTCATGTTATAAGATATACATTCTTTAATACTATTAATTTATGTCTTCTAAAAAGGTATATGGTGGGTAGCATCTGAATGCTCGATGTAGATCATTGTAGATATAGTAGAAAAATGATTAATAGAAAAAAAAAATGAGGCTTAAACGTTCCCTTGGCAACAATATCCCTTGTTATAGAAAGATCATAGACTATTAGTTTCACTTCTCTCATGGATGCAATCTTTTACATTCAACTAATTTACATGTAAAACTTATTATCCATGCCTAGTCAAATTGGTTAATAAACAATGCATCTTTACAAAATAAATTATGGTCTCTTATATCCATTGGATCAGGATGGAAGGTGGAATAAAAATGGAAGTTTAGGTAAGCCCACGGTTCTTAGAAGCTTTAGAATGATATTTATTGGCCATCAGAAAATAAATGGAAAGAGAAAAATAGAGATAACACTTGTCTTAATGGAAAAAAAAACCACAAATTTCTTTAAAAAATGTCAAGGGAGAAACTTGGAAGATAGATTTATAAAGTCTAAATTAAAAAAATTAATTTGGAATTAACCTTAGCTTTAACCATTAAATTCCTCAATAGATACTTATTTAAAAATAAAAAAGATTCAAAACTCAAATGACTATGGAATGCAATTTTTTCCTTTCAAAAATAAGACAACTATTTGGCACTTTTACATGTACCCATGAGGTGACCAAAAGATTGATAGAACCATTTCTTAATGATTTTTAAGAATTTCCACAATAAGTAATGTTTATATAGAGTTGACATAAAAGCAACAAGTGAAATCAATTGAATGGGCAAATGACCCTAAGCAATCTTGATCCTCCACATGCCACACAATTCTTACTCCTTCATGTGCAACACCTTTCACCTTCACAAATAATCTATCATGTGGTTAAAGGCAAAGTCATATCTAAAAATTAAGAGTCTATTTGACAGAAAGAGCATGATTGACCTTGATCTATATGGCTATTGCCTTCAGTATAAGTTATTAGTAGAATCATTGAAAATTCAAGAGAAAAGAAAAACACTATCTATTTGTTGGTGAAGTTGAATGGCTAACAAAGAGCCTGCAAAGAATGAAATCTTGTTAATTACAAATGTTTGACACTCTTAAGAGATGAGGTTGGGATTATACCGTGGATGAGTTCAACAAAATGGATTGTCGTTAAGGTTTAACGCTAAATCAAAGAAACCAATAATTCATACACTAAATACCTCAACTCTAAAATTAACATTATAAAATCTTTCAAATCCTCCAATTTAAAAAAAAAAATACATAACTAATTATTCCAACACATTATACCCCCAAATAAATATTGATAATTTTGACTGAATAAGCCTCAAGAAAGAACCATCTTGGGCTACACACATTCTTCTTGACAAAATAATATAAATGAAGAAGTTGCGGGATCATTCCTTACATGTCTTAGTGGGTTTTGTTCTGCGTCATGTATGTTATATGAAGTCGGAGATTGAGGAGCTGTCGAGTAGGGTAATACACAACAAATTAGTAGTTAAAGACGGTGGAAAAAGACTTACAACAGCTTTAGAGGAGTACAACATGAATCTGCTAATGCGGAGCATAGAAAAGAGAATACACTATCAGAGAATACTTGCTTAAATAGGATATCCAGTAGTGAGTCTCCATGAAGGGCAGGCAAACAGCGGAGTTTTTCTGGGAACAATCGAACCAAACTGTTCCGCCATATCTACGTCTCCCTCCACGGTCCAATCAAAGCAATGAAGCAGTTGAGCGAGTGCCAATTCAACAACAGAAAGAGCCATGGAAATCCCAGGGCATCCTCTTCTTCCTGTTCCGAAAGGCAGCAAATCGAAGTCCTGACCTCTCACATCCTTATTATTGCCCATAAACCGCTCCGGCTTAAACTGATGAGCATCTTTCCAAATGTTCTCATCCCTTCCCATCGCCCACACATTAACAAACAGCCTCGTCTTTGGCGGAAAGAAATATCCTCCCACGCTGCAGCCTTCCATCGACTCGTGCGGAAAGAGCAGAGGAAGTGGCGGATGTAGTCGAAAAGTTTCTTTCACCACGCATCGCAAGTAGTCGAGCTTCATAACGTCACTCTCCTTTACTATGCGATTTCTTCCCACTGCTGATTCCATTTCTTGCTGCGCTCGTGCCAGCGTTGCAGGATTCCTAAGCAATTCAGCCATTGCCCATTCCATCAATGTCGACGATGTTTCCATTCCCCCAGTTAACATATCCTGCACACAGCCAGTTTATTTCCTGAATTCTACACACAATTCCTAAGCCGATAGTCAAAAGCAGAATAGTTTAAAACAAATTGTAATTAGATTTGTGAAAACCAAGATGGCCTTGTTTCTGAAGCTTACCAAGATGATGGCTTTGATGTGGGTTCGTGAGATTTTCTGGCTCTCCGTTTCGGCCATGTTGAGTAGCACGTCAACCATGTCTCTAATATCATCTTCTCCATTCGGTTTTCCTTTTCCCAATCTACGATGAATGTGCTCATCGATTACGTTTTCAGCAAATCCGTCGAATATTTTGTGAACAGCCTGCATGCGACGACGGAGCCCTTGAAAATCAAGCCAGTCGAGGGAAGGAATGAAATCGCCAATGCAAAATGCACCGGCTAAAGCAGATATCTCCTCAACCATTTCTTTGAAGCCATGATTTCCACTCAATTCATTGTCGGAGTACGTTCTGCTGGCAAACATTCTGCAGGTAATATTTTGAGTAAGGGAGGTGAGCATCTTCCTCACATCCACACACTGCGCTCCCCGCCCGCTTCCCTCCCAGATGGAGTAAATCATCGCAGACACCTCTTCCTCTCTCACGAATCTGAAAGACTCGGTTCTCTTCACTGTGAGCAGCTCCACCGTGCACAGCTTTCTCATCTGCCTCCAGTACTCTCCATAGGGGCTTAACGCCACGTCCTGATGACCATAGCATATGTATTTCCCCATTGTGGAGTTTGGTCTGGTGGCAAAAACCAGATCATGCGTTTTGAGAAACTCTTTTGCCATGGCAGGAGAAGACACCACTACGACGGGGACAGAGCCCAAGCGGAGAAATAGAATGGATCCGTATTGCTTTGCCAGCGCCGCGAGAGCCTGATGAGGAAGGTTTCCCAAGAGATGGAGATTTCCTAAGATAGGCCATGGACGTGGTCCGGGAGGCAATTTCAATTTGCTGCCATTGCCACTCAGCTTATAGAGAAAGCAGTAGAAGAAGAAGAAAATCCCAAGTCCAATAGTCACGGCCTCTTTCAGGGAGCAAGTCAGCGATTCCATGCTGTTGCGAAGAAGAAGAAAGAGAAATCCGAGAGCCTGCAATGAATGGAAACCCAGAAACCATCCCTTTTAAACACAGTGAGTAACAAAATCAGTAAACGACCGGAGCATGCGAGGTGTGGAATTTGCGTAAAATAAAAGGAGACGTCGCGTCACGCGTGCATCCGATTGTGCGTTTCGAATTATAACCACAAACCAAACAACGCAAACAAATAATTGCCCTAATGCGGTTATCGAAAACTTAACATTATCGAAAAGGAATCTTAGAAGAGTCCACTAGTCGCTCTTTTCAGCATAATTGACATAGGGCAAACTCTCTTTTCCATAGAAGGAAGAAAATCTAATAATGAAGGGTTATTCTTAAATATCATCCATTTCAATTGTCAAGGTTAATTTTGGTCGAAAACAATTTCATAATTGAGAGCTATTCTTAAATATCATCCACTTCAATAGTCAAAGATTAATTTCGTCAAGAAAAATAATATAAATATTTACCATTTTTATTGTGCATGAGGTGTAAAATTTCTATTGACTATTAGACCATTAAAATTGATAATATTTAAGTAGAGTGGTAATTGAGTGGAAAGTATTAAATTAAAAAGTTATTTATTTTTTATATATATATTTGGGTTATAACAATTGGTTTTCAAATTTAAAATGAAAAATAAAAAATAAAAAATACATTGATAAAAAAAAATTAATATTATATAATACCAAAAAGATATTTATGAACTAGTTCTTTATTTATAGTAAGAATGGAGAAGTTTCGGTTATGAAATTCAATCTTTAGTTCTCTGCCATCAAGTTATATATTGGAATGGGCACCCATTTTGAAAATAATGGGTGCCCATTTAGGAACGTGAGCCTGAACCTAAATGGATGCCCATTAAGGAATGGACTCCCATTTAGGATCAGGCACCCAAAGCCAAATGGGCACTTGTAAAAGGAATGGGTACCCGTTTCTAAACGGCTACCCATTTTTTAAAAGTATTTATTTTTTTGAAGCAGGCTTGTGGCTTCATTTTAACAACCGCAGACCGCGGAATAGGATGAGAAAGGACATCAGAGAATGTGAAATTGCATCACCTAATGCCCATTGCTCGCCTCCAGGACCTTCTTGCCTATTCTAGACCATTTGTCAGCTATGCCAGGTTGGTGCTATGTGGATTTCTGTTCTTTTTATTATTTTGTCCTGTTTTTGTTATTTTTTATTGTTATTTCATTTGAAACCCTAAGTGCATTTTAGATAGATATTTAGTTTTTTTTCACGATCTTAAATTGTAAATGTTAAACCCTAAACCGAAATCAATAAACCATAAATAGTAAACCTTAAACCCTAAACACTAAACACTAAACCATAAACCATAAACACTAAACCCTAAACCCTAAACACTAAACACTAAACCCCAAACCATAAACCCTAAGTTCCCTAACCATAAACTCTTGAACAAATCAATTTTAGGAAGTAATTTGATAGCCCAGAGCTTTCCTCTACATGTTGTTTCAAAAACAAATGGATACTTTTTTTATCATAGTGGATTATGATTAAGATAATGGATGGAAGATACATGATTATGATAGGGTTAAACAATTAAGAGATGATTAGCTTAGATGAAAGGATTAGTTGGAATGAGATGGTTGGATGAGTATGATAAGAGGGATGAAGTGAATAGCATAAAATGGGGTGATTAGGATAAGTGAAAATGAATGATTAGGATAGGTGAATAAAGGATGAGTAGGATGACTAGGAATGAACTTGATTGGATGAAAAAGTGTCCTCCACAAGTGTAACAAGCCACTAATGATTATTGTGATCATCCATTTGGTTCCTTTTATAGATTCCAGTTGTTGAGAGATTTAGATGATTAAATGGCTTGGATTGGTTCCTTATAGAATTTATAGTGATCTTCTTCATGAAATCTTTGTCCAAATTCCTAATCCCTTTTCATGAAGAATTAAGAGTGGTGATGAAGGGTTTCCAACAAAACACTTGATTTTGGCTCAACACTCTTGAAATAACATGTGAATTTTCTAGGAGGAAAGGTTGAGATGGAAATATGGCACTAAATGGTGAAGCAAAAGGAGGTTGATGTTGGGAGGATAATGGGGTGAGGTAGGAATGGATCCCTATAGTTACTTTAGAAAAAAATTTCAATTTTCATGAAAATCCATAGCAAGAAAATGCTCACCTAGCTCAAATACAAGGAAATCAACTAGAGCTGTGTAGAATCAATTGTAACAATGTCCACAAGAAAGATACAAAATATCTAAGACTACAAGATAAAATAAAACTCTACCCATGATTTTTTGAAATTCTATAGCAATTTTATGCATGGGATAAAATAGAAAACCCTTGATGACCAATGTGTACATTCTTTTGTTTCAATGTTAAAATGAGGCAAAGATGGCTACTTTTTATAGACTTTATTAAAGATTTTATCGAAGAGAACTTGGCATGTGGGTGGGTCTAATAAGTAATTACTTTTCCTACAAAGATTTTTGTAGAAGGGTGAAAAACCTGGTCAATCTATTGGGTGGTGAATTGTGGGTAGTGTCTATGATTGAAAATCAAGCTCTTGAATTTTTAGGAGACCTTGGTATGAAAGGTGTCCATCTAGGGATTAGTGTACACATGGATGATTTGAAAATTTGGACATGTTTTAGGAAGGGGAAAGGTGGGGTTCACACACATAACAAGGTCAGGGATGACAAATTGAGGCTTGCCAATGGGGTAAAGGGGACAACAACAATGGAAAACATAAATAAAGTTGAGTACATAGGATGCGTTCAAAAATTGAATAAAATAAAACACTTAGGAAGGATAAAAAGGATTAGGAACAAAACTAGAAATGGTAACTTGGCTTGGGAATGACAAAGGCTAGGCTTTTGCAAAAAAGGGCAAGATGACATGTAAAGCACACACATGGGAAAAGAAATAAAATGGAGACAAAAGTTTAGTAAGGATATGCAAATTACATTATATTATACTTACATACATGATGATGATACTTTGATGCATGAATTTAGTGATACATTTTATTATTTTTTATGGATAAGTAGTTGCCAATATGACAACTAATATATAATATGTATAATAGTAATAAGAAGAGTACATAACAATCCACAAAGTAGTAAAATAAAGAAAAAACATTTATTTATGCCAAAGGGTTATCATCCCTTCAGATAGTTCCATACCCATTCTAGCTCGGCAGTAAACTGTAGATTTGCATATTGACCAATGATGTAAGAAAACATCTCCATATTATGATTGTAAATTTCCTCAATGAAGACAACCAAGGCCTGTCCCATCACACTATTCTCTCTATTTACTGCAGCAGTGTCGAAAACTCTAGCCATTAGACCATATTTGGGATTTTTACTGAAATTTCAAATCGTTGTGCTGGCCACTTGATACATATGGTCTTTGACGTAGCTACCTGCCATGAACTTCGCATTGTTCTTGTTTCTTAAAATGAGGACCGAGTTTATCAGAAACTCCCCATAGAGGACCCCGTCATGGGTGTGGCCTCCACTGAAGATTTTGGAGCCTATGACATTGTAGATACAACCCGCAATGACATCAGAGTCAGCTTTGAATAGATTCTTAATATGCTTCGTCAGTGTCTCATTAACTTCCTCGGTGTTGCTCTCATTGTCTTCGCCTTCTTATGCTTCTGGTTCCTCCTCTTTCTTTGAGTCATCACCTTCCTCATCCTCTTGACACTTACAAACATAGTCAATAATCATACAATTTTCCATGTTTTTGGCTAGCCATTTGGAGAATATTGCTATATATAGCTTGAGGTAGTGAAAGCATTTAACAGGCATTTGATGCATATCTCGACTTGGGAATTAGTTGCCATAGAATGACACTCATAAATCTAGAATTTCCTTGGAAGTTCTTGGTTGGACATTCAGATTGGTTAGTTCAGACAAAGAATTAAATCTTCTTTTAGAGATATCAAATCGTTATAAGCTATTTCCTCTATCTTCTTGCTTGCAAATGCCACAAGAAATGCATGATTAGATTAAATTTGAGAACTATTCTAATTTTATTTTCGAAGGTTCCAAGTGCTGGAGTTGCATGTGACAATCAGTTTTGGGAATGTAAAGGTTTATTAGTCCATCAGGTCCAAAATATAATAGGGAGAATCATCCTTGGATAGAAATGTCTTTTCATTTCAAGTTTGGCCATAACATGAGCCTGAAGCCTCCAGAGTCTTTTGCATTATGTGATGCCAAAGACAGGGTGATTCTGCCCCTTAATTTTTTATTCAGGGAGCTTCCTTTGGCACCCCACCTTGAACAACCCTGAGAAAATAAGAGATCTTCATGCTGATAATATAGCTACCAGTCTCATGTGACTTCATTGCGGTACCAGAAGCTGGATTATTCCCTGAAACCTCTGATGGGTGCTTTGTAATCTTTTCCTTTGATCGGTCTGAAACTTTGTTTGAATTCTCCTTTGTATTAGAGGATGGAGGGATGTAAAGTGATATGCCTAGATTCTCATCTATCTTAGAGGTGTTTGTTGATCTTTTTGACTTAGGTGGACCTCATACACCTACAGCTTTAGTAGTTTTTCCTCCCATTTTTTGATAGGTGGGTGAACCCTCATTCAAGGATGCTTGTGTCTCTCTAGCATTGGTAGTTTTATTTTGTGACCCGATTAAGATTTCTGGCTTTTTCATGGTTCTTTTCTTACAACAACGATCTTCTAAGTGCCTACGACTTTGACAATTAAGGTAGAAGAAAAGATTTTCCTCTATCTCTAGATTTTGAATTCTATAATAACCTTGATTTTGTAAAACAACTTTAGTTGGGGTTTTGTAGATAGATGCCACTTGCATTCTGGCAAATAGGAATGAGTCGCTACCAAACAACTCTTCATCTATGGATAAAATTGTACCAAGGGAGCACCCTATTTTGAGCAAGCATTCCTCAGTCCAACACTCCGATGATGGATTATATAAACAGATCCATTTTGGCTCATCATAGGGTTAACATTTGGCAGGATCGAAATAGGGAACCCACTTCCTCATATATAATGGGGAACCATTCCTAGACCAGTTGTTCCCCTTCAGAATTAGGTCCCGATTAGCTGGAGATATGTAAACACTGTGACGAAGAAAATTTTAGGGAGAAATTTGATTATGCAAGGTACCTGTCAAATTTTCTCCACCAAAGGTGTAATTTTGCATCTGCAAATGGCAAATTAGGGTTGTTTGAAGGAGCACCTCCCATTCCTTACTGCTTTCCTATAAGATGTCAATGCTGACTTGAGGGGGCTTCGTGCTACTCCTGTTGCATGGGAGAGCCTTACGCTCTCCTTCCTTGGTGGCTTCACACCAAAATTTTTCCTCGAGCGTTTGCTCCTTCCTCTACTCCATTTTCTTTTTCAGATTTGAATTTATTGATACATTGATTGATAGAGCTAAAAATAGTTTAATTCATGTCATGATTCTTACACATTCTTTCATTCTTTGTCACATTCCTTTATTGACTACATTATTCTTATCCCCATACCATGTTTTACTCATGATTCTCACATTCACGCCTAGGGGACTTTATCCATGAAATCAAATTATAAAAATAGGTTTAGATATAGTTACCACATTCCTTCAGTGGAGCTTCCTAGGTGGTTAAATTAGGATGATAAATTGATCCTATTGTAATTTAACCTATTCAATTTTAGGTTGCAATCATGTATTTATTTGAACATATATTTTTTGATCGTAGGTTGTAATCATGTATTTATTTGGAAAATGTATTTATTTAAAATAATTTTAAATGTATTTATGGAATTAAGCACAAATTTTAATATACATTTTGTAACTATTAAATTTTTCTTGGAAAAGGCCACTTGGTTGAGTGCTTATATATGTACATTGTTATGTAAAATTAATGTAAATTAATGTATTGTTTAAAATTGGAAATTTATATATTTCCAAAATTTCAATTTATTTGTATTTAAACACATGTTGTACATGCAAATTAATATATGTATTTCTAACTCCTAATTCAATTTTTTTTTTTGTAATTGTAGCTCTACTTCTAGACCTAATTTACACATGGTTGATCCCCAAAGAAACACCCCCCCCACCCCCCCCCCCCCCAACCAAAAAAAAAACCCACCCCAACCCCCACCACCACCACCCAATGAGGCTTGCTTCCGAGAAACCATTGATGAAAACATACACTTTGCAAGAAAAAAACATTTTTTTACAAATTCAAATCCAAGCTCCACCACATATTTCATGGTTTGCATCTATGATGCAAACTATCATTGATTCAGTGACAACTATTCCCACTAATTTAGACACATTCCACTCATGGTAGGAAGAGAGGAGACAATTTTATGAGGATGGTCTCTCCTATAAAGAGATCAATGATTTACATATTACAACAAATACAATTGCCCCATTTTCATTGATCCCTCCATAAGCCAACAAATAGAACCAAATAAAAAGAGAATTTCAATAAAATGGTGCACACATCAGCAAATAGTTGATTATTTTTTGGAGCAGTGGTGGATGGTCTTTAACCATCCACCACATGCTAATTATGAGGTTCCCTTATTTTTTTGAGAAAATTATGGGATGATTTTATGATGGGCTTAAAGTCCAATTATTTTGATATGAGATCATTTCAGGGCGTGGGTGGTGACATGCTACAACATAGAATAGGGGCACGTGTTGATCCAAATCAATGTTTTCCCCTATACCTATTGTTACTTCTCCGCCCTTTATTTTTGTGCCCTTTCACCAGCGCATAGTCATCTCGACACTTAGATATTTGTCATCACTCTTAGGAAACATAATTTACCAAGTTACAAACTTTGTAGATGAAGTCAATCTTGGAAATCTTGGAGAGCCTGGAGGAGATGGTGTTGGTGCTAGCACCTCATGATCACTGACACCATTGCAGTCCACACCACATTTTTTTCTAAATTGTAATCATCCATGTTTTGGTCCTACATCTTCTTTTTCAGAGGAGTCCTTTTTGGCTAGATTATTTGCTCCTATGGACTTGATATGTATGCCACATTTAATAAAATTAAATTTAATATAAAACTATAGATCCAATTATCAATTATCAATCTATTTAATAAATGTTATATCTTCCATGTTCATTGGTACATATGGCTCCATCAGCTAATACCACTACATCATGGTTGGACCAATTAGTGTCAAAGGATGTAGAGATGGGTAGACCTTATACGTTGGAGCTATAAAAATTTGCCTTAACTATCTATCTCGTTCACTAAATACAATGCACATATAAAAATTAGTCTCTAAATTATTTAATTGGATATCTATTTTAATAATTATAGAATAATATGAAAATGTGATGAACCCTTTTTAATTTAAAGAATATGGGAGGTCCTAGCACTTTTGTGTCAAACAAACCAATCCATCTGGGACCACTACCATCATCCATGTAGGAGCTTGTGAGGCCAATTATTTTCCTCCCTTATTTTGGTCATTTTACATTCTAGTTGATGACATTATTAGACTTTTACAGACTATTGTTCCATTATGCAGATTAGATTATATCTCTTGATTCTGGTTTGACATTGATTAGACATATGGTTATTCGATTTGATCATATTTTGATGGTATGTAGAGACTAGACGTGAGATATATTAGATGATGTTTATCGATGTAATTTCTAGTTCATTATATGATGATGATTATGTGACATTAGATGGAAAATGTAGTTTAATCTTGAATTATGTTGTGAATGATTAATATGCAATGACATGAATTTAATTTCAACTACTTCAGCTATGATTATCCATGATGTGATTAACACTTGATCTAGTTGTGTGGGATTATATTCCCAGGCCATGGGAAATCAGAGGTAGTATTCACACATATGTTATTCCCTATGAAACCAATACATTCTCAAGAGGGATGAGGATCATGTTTGATTAGATGTTGTTTGAGTACTTGTTTGATTTATTATTTTGGCCAAGTACCTTTTTTGTTAAATTAATTTATATCATGTGTTGTATATTTTTTTATTGTTTTACACCAGTTGGTATTATTTTAATTTATGGGCAATTTAAAGTGAATTTATGATGCCCTAGGAGTACCTTAGTGTCCCAAAAATTACCCTAGGTGGTTACCCATAGGTCTAGGGTCAATTTTGGCTAACTAAACCTTGGGGTAACTCATTTTTGGTCATTCTAAACTAAGGTTTAGTCAAAGTGACGAATTTTGAAATGGCTAAGGGTGGGAGATGAGTCATGCTTTGGGAGATGTGAGGACCACCCTTTTTACTTATGTTGTTATGACTATTTACATTACTGTTATTGTTATTTTTTTATGTTTGTGGGATAGCAGTTCCCGGAATTGTCAAACTATTAAACTTTATTATGATTTCGGAAAAACTAATTGGGTGATGTTTGGATAAGTTTACATTTCAGAAAAGTTAAATAGGTGATGATGGAAAATTGTAATATGATTTCATTTATGTTAATTAGAACTATGTCATGATAATGCATGTTTTTAAGTTGCTTCGGCTATGATGATTTTATGTGGTTACTGATCTTGTAATTTAGTGTGCAGGAATTACTAATCGAACCACAGATTTCAGAGCTCATTCTGCACCTCGTTATTTGTTATTCCCTGTTAAGCCGATCTGGTTCCACGAGGAACCAAGATCTCTTTGTGTTTGATGTGATGATGTAATGTGGTCTTTTGTATGGTCAGGTGGGTTAGGTTACCCTCATGTAACATTATTTTATAATTTGTGTTGTAAAAAAAGATTGAATTTGAATTTTCTTATTTTATTTAAATTTATGAGGCCTTTTCTTGTGCTTTACCTTGACCAGGGGTGTCTTGTATGGGTTAAAGTTGACCCTGGGTTATACCCCATGGGTCCAGGGGCCCATTTGGCATGGGTAACCCTTGAGTAACCTCCATCTAGTCATCTTAACTTCCCCCTGAAGTTAAGTGGCGAAAATTGGAGGTATGGAGGGGACATGATGGGTTGTACCAACACCCAACCCATCCCTCTACAATCCCCAAGGTAAGAGATGACTACAAGCCCATCCATTATTGAAGGATTGACTTGAAGTCACCCCCTCCATTAGTGAGATTCCCCCATGTGCTGTGGGGACACCCATGTGAAGGAGGGAAGAAGGGGCATGGGTCACTTGTCTTTTCCTCCTTTAACTCCTATTATTTCTCCCATGCGAAAGAGAAATGACATGAGGAAAGGGATAAGGGGTACTCTAGGGATGGGTGACTGACATAAGCCACCATGACAGAATAGTGGTTTTGGGAAGGGTGAGGAGGTGACAAGTGTCACCTCCCCATTCCTCGAAACTGAAAAGAAATGGGGTTATTTGTTTCCAATTTTGGAAGGGAGGGAGTGAAAAATTTTGGGAGAGTTTTATTATTATGGTCAGAGAATAGGAAAGTTAGCTGAGAGGAGAGAAAAGAGAGAGAGGAGTTGTTGGCTAAGGTTGGAAGAGAACTCAGTGGAGCTCTGCATCAGTTTCATTCCAGGAGGGCTTTGTAAGGTTGGTTTGGTCTTTACCTTTCTTTCGTATATCTGAATGTGTATGTAAAGAGTGTGAAAGATGATTATTTGTTTGTGTTATAGTTGTGTTTTCTGTGGGGTTTGTTGTCGGGTTGTTTGACAGAGCTTCTCCCACTTTGATGCAGAGGCATCCACACTATAACCTTAACACACAGTATGGATGTCCGCAACCCATCATCATCATCATCATCATCATCATCATCATATTTTCCTTTACACTGTCAGCATCATCATATTTACTGTCACCGACCGATATCCTCCTGATGACAAGCCTTCGCACTTTCGCATGTCAACAGCCTTCGCACTTTCGCATGTCAACAGCATCACCTTATTCGATTATCGATAGCATCATCATGTTCGGCAAGCGTGAACATCCTCCTGACGTCCACTGTTCATCTCACCGACAGCTTCCGTCTTCACTATCTTCAGCATCATGATGTTCAACATCATGTTAACTAGCAGGATATGGAACATCCAGTTCCTCCCATATATCCTGATGATGACAAACCTTACTCCACGCACCGTCCCTTCGATGCGTACGTCACCTCGATATCCTGATGACGATTATCCTGATGACGATGACGTCACCTGCAGCCTCTCAATATCCTGCTGCTCTGAAATATCCTGATGACGTATATCCTGATGATGATGACGTCATATCCTGCTGTTGGCCAAACTTAGCTTTTTCGGCCCGCGATCAACCTGATCTTCTTCCTTATGCCGATACGCTCCTCCTCAGCACCTCCTGATGATGATCACTCCGACGCACATTCACTTCATGCAATCGACTGCATCATGCTCATCTCCACTTATCCGGATGACGATGCCCGAAGCGACTGCAGGATATTCACCAAATTATCCTGATGATGCTGTTTTGCCGAACTTCCAGCCTTAGCAGATTTTCACCGTTCTGATCCGCCGAACCTCCGTGGATGACCCGATCCACTTCCAGGGTGATCTTCCAAACTCTATCAGCTCGACCTAGCACATACCCATGCTAGGGTCTTCAACATCTCTTGACGGTGAACCTGCACACCTGCATGCGAACAAACAAACTAACTCCTAACCTACTGTATATAACCATTCCACCGATTCGACGAATCAACCGGTGGAATGGATCAGTAAATCCATGAAACCACCAAACCAGCAAATCGATCAAGCAATGGAATTCAACAGAGGATGAACAATAACAGGATCTCTTTATTGATTTCAATAGATGCTATTACAATACTCTGTCTCTCTCTCGCAAAGTCTGATCGATGATATCTGCAATATCAACCGATCCTCATGCTTAAATAGATTTTCCTGCGAGTACTACTGACCCGACTGCAAGCGGCTGGGAAATCTCTCCAGGCGGCTGGGAGATCCAACCGGTCCTACAGCATGACAGCTGTTCTAACAAACTAACTAAAAATAGCAAAGCATGGTCAGCATGATCTTAATACAGTCAGCATGACCTTATTACATGCATTGGTCTTATAAGACCTTCTTGAAAACATAAACAAGACTCAAACTAACTAACTGCCTCATGAAGGCCAGCTGTCAGGTAGGTGCTCCTGCACCACACTTGGGAGAAATGCTCATCAAGTTTGGGGTAGGGGAGGAGAGATCCTCCTCAAGTGCATACCTGATTCCATCTTTTGGGATGTTGAAAGCCTTGAGGGCATGTATCTGTGACTGTATCTTTGACTTGGAAGTCAAATGCAGATTTCTTAAAAGAATTTGTGATCAAACTTGGTTTGAGGCCAAGGGAAATTGTGTTGGTTAAATTATCTGTAAGGGTGACACTCTGTAGTCGAGTGTGTCCACTCTCCTGCCCCTTATGAAACTCACTGTAGTTGAGTTTTCGTGTTGTGTAAATTACCCACGGGTGTTTGTGTGCTTTGGGATTATTGTTGTTACTGTTGTGAAGTGGAGTGCTTGAGTTACCCAGGTGTGAGTATGGTCTCCCTAGCTCGGGGGTGACCCTCTTGCGGGTCTATGGAAGGGAGGAGAGCTAGATGAGTGGTGTTTTCTTCTTTGTTTGTCTTTGATACGCAGGTTTTCTCTTGGAGCTTCTGGTTGGATATTTATGAAGAAACAGCTTATTCTTCTTTGTCATGAGAATTAGGCCAGGTTCATTTCATTAGATTTGAAGAGAGAGCACCTCTCTTGTTATTGTTGTAATTTATTGTTACCCTGGGAGTGAAGGAAATCACCTCCCTGATCTTGTTATTGACGGACTTTTACTTGGTTGTCACAAGCTATTAGTTGTATATTGTTGGGAGAAGGAAGTTCATATCTAGGAAGTTAGTTGTATGTATCCATGGTTTCAAATTCTTTTGCTATTTGTAGTGGAAGAGTTAACTTTTCTGTAATATGAATGTGGTAAACAAATACCTTAAATTTTCAAGTTATGTTGCTTTGTAAACCTTTTGAAAGGAAGAGTTCATTTCTTATTTGCAATCTAATCTGAGTTTGTTTATGTAATTAGAAGAATAGAACTGCTAAACTAATTAAAAGGTCAATTTTATGGTTCATTGTTCTAATGGAAAAGATAGTTTATAAATGATTAAGTTTTCTTCTTCATAAGTAATGGATTCAGTTATTTTGTAAGTTTTAAAGAAAATCTATTATATAATTACTTCTGTTTGTCCCAAAAGTTGAAATGGACATGTATTAATTGCCGAAATAAACTGATAAAAAAAAAACTTCATTTTCTTAAGTGTATATATATATATATAATCTTTATTACTTGATCATTTTAATTGACTAAAAGAAACTGAATAAAGTGTTTAATTTGAGAAAATTATAAAATATATATATATATATATATATATATATATATATATATATATATATATATATAACAGTTGTTATTTAATTACCATTTTGACAGAATTAGAGATACTGAATAAATTGTTTGATTGAGAAAATTATGAGATATTCTGAAAACTGATATATATATATATATATATATATATATATATATATATATATAAATTGATATGTAATTATCATTGAATAATAATAAACACGTATTAAATTTTATGGCCGCCGAAATAAAAGCAAAATTAGAAATCGCTGTGTAAAACACAGTCAAAGCTTGCACGGTGGGCGGTGGGGAGTAATCCCCACCGCAGTCTCCATTTGTTTTATTAGAGGTGTGGGGAGGGGCGGAGCCCCACCCACACCCCACATCCCTCCACCCCTTCGACCCCGCGGAGCTCTTAACTCCGCTCCACAGCAGCGCTTCGCCGCCGCTGTTTCTTGCGGCCTCCGTCCCTCTGTGCAGCCCGACCCCTGCCGCCAGTCCCCTATCACAACAAAAACATAAAATGTTAAGCATAAAAAAAAAAGTTAGGGCTATTTAGCCCTAACATATATGCATTGGTTCATTTAAATAACAAAAAATATATATATATGTTTTGTTTGTGGATATTCCACCTAGAATATATGTCTTATATATATATATATATATAGAGAGAGAGAGAGAGAGAGATAATTATCTCTATTTATACCTTATGTTTTGAAAGGGAATTGTAAATCAATATAGATATAATTATATATATAGTTCTATATGTATATATATTACATATATATATTTATATATATGGGATATATATACATAGAAGAGGTTTCATGGACCATTTTATGAGGCCCTCTCTATAATTCATAACAAGGAGATTTGCAAATTAAAATAAAACAAAAAATATATATTCACAGTTAGGTTTTATTAAGTGTTGAACAAAACAACCAAAGAATTTATGCTTCCTTGATCAGGGTTTTATAAAGAGGAGAACCTCCTACATATATTAACAATGATATAGGATTTACAATAAAGAGTATTAATATCAATTATTAGTAATAATAACAACAGTAATTATAATTAAGAGAAAATAAAATTATAATTTAAAGAGAGCATAAAGGAATTTACTGTGTTACTCCGGGAAGAGTTTCTCGGAAGTTTCACTATCAACGCGGTTCAATAACCGGAAAAATGAAGAGGAAAATTACACGTCACCTTGCTTAAAAGGTCACTGGAAATAAACTTAAGGAGTCATCACAGACATTCCATGTGAGGCCATTTTAATCTCAACTGTAGTAAACATCCATATAAGTAAACCTGTAAGAGAGTCAGAAGAAGAAAAAGTAACATTGGAAAAACACAGAGGAGAAAATGCGCGACAATTCCCACATGGGATAAGAGAACTAAGTCGATGGACCCTCCAGCCAAAAATTTGCTTAGGAACAAGTTTAATTAATACATACAAGAGAAGAAACCTAGATCAGAGAAGACTAGGAGACCGAGTCTAGCGAAGTAGTAAACCAGCCTATGTGACCTGGATCATCCAGAAGTTAGGTTTAATATTAACAATAGAAACAGTGATAACCCTGATTGATGCCCAATATGAAGAAAGGAAAATGAAAGAGAGAGAGACCGAAATATAAACAAACTAAATTATCAGAGAAATAGTTAAGGTGAGCGCGATAAAGATACTATCAAAATTAAGACCCTGAGGAAAGGGAAGAGAGAGCAAACGAATCGCCTTGTTGAGAATGCTAAGTCGAAGGAGGAGTATGTTTCAGGAAGCAAGAGAGGAGACAGACAACCGTGCCTTGTTGAAAAATGATTAAATAGGGAGATCACGAGTAGGTTTAGTCAGAACAAGGCGTCGTGGGAAGTTGTTAATCTATCAGTGAACCACGTGCGTAAAATAGTGTTGAGTAATTCCCACTTACGCCGTAAGGCGTTATGCTGTCAGAATTTTACCGAGATTTAGATTTAGGAACCCTGATATTTTAAACCTAGCAGTGATCATGGTTCGTCGGTTGAAATAGTGGGCATTCAAAAGCCCATGGCTGTTAGTATGATATTCGCTCAGCAACTTAAGCGCTGTATGTGGAAGGGATGCCAGATGTTTGCCATCATGGTCATGATAGAGCAGAGGAAGAACTTGAGGCTACTTTAGATGATCACCCTGTCCTTAGAGAGTTTGCCGATGTATTTCCGCCAGAATTACCAGGTATGCCTCCACGCAGAGAAGTGGACTTTCACATCGACTTAGTGCCGGGTGCAAAACCGATATCCCGTGCACCCTATAGGATGACTACACATGAACTCACCGAACTTAAGCTGCAGTTAGTGGAATTACTTGAGAAGGGGAACATCTGACCTAGCGTTTCGCCATGGGGCGCACCGGTTATCTTCGTGAAGAAGAAGGATGGGTCTCTTCGTTTATGTATGGACTACAGACAGTTGAACAAGGTGACGGTGAAGAACCGTTATCCTCTGCCTAGGATTGACGACCTTTTTGATCAGATGCAGGGAGCCAGAGTGTTCTCAAAAATTGATCTAAAATCTGGATATCACCAATTGCGCATCACGGAGGCAGATATTCATAAAACTACTTTTCGAACCAGATATGGCCATTACGAATTCACAGTGGTACCCTTCGGGCTGACGAACGCTCCTGCAGTGTTCATGAGTCTCATGAACGGGGTGTTCCGTACTTACCTAGATCGGTTCGTGATAATATTTCTAGATGACATTTTGATTTATTCACGAACTAAAGAGGAGCATGTGGAGCACTTGTGTCAAGTTTTGTAGCAATTACGAGAGCAGCAGCTTTATGGCAACTTGGCGAAGTGTGCCTTCTTCAGGACAGAGGTGCAGTATTTGGGACATATTTTATTAGGCGATGGCATCTCCGTAGATCCATCTAAAATTAGAGCAATTTAGGAATGGCCAGCACCCACCAACGTGACAGAGGTCAGAAGCTTTATGGGGTTAGCCGGGTATTATCGTCAGTTTGTCGAGCGCTTCTCCAGGATAGCACATCCCATTACTTCCCTTCAGCGAAAAGGGAAGGGTTTCAATTGGACCGAGCAGTGTGAAAAGGCCTTTGGAGTCCTCAAGGAGCATCTTACCAGTGCTCCTATTTTAGCAGTTCCAGATCCTACAGAGGATTTTGCAGTTTGCATAGATGCATCATTAGAAGGTTTGGGAGCCGTGCTTATGCAGGGTGGTAGAGCGATCGCATACGAATCGTGGAAACTAAAGACACATGAGTTAAACTACCCTACTCACGACTTAGAGCTCACAGCAGTTGTTCATGCTTTAGTCCGCTGGAGACACTTCCTCCTAGGTCGACGCTTTGAACTCCATTTGGATCATCATAGTTTGCAGTATATTTTTACACAGCCAAATTTGAACGCCTGTCAATGGCGTTGGATGGAATTCCTATGCGAATATGACTTTGATGTCCACTACATCAAAGGGAAGGAGAACATGGTCGCTGATGCTTTGAGTTGAAGGCGCCACGAGATCCAGACCCTGACCTTGAAGGTGGACTTGAAGGATCGCATCTTACAGCATCTGCCGGAGGACGAATGGTTTCTTGAAGTGCAGCAGGCATTATTAAATCAGAAGGCCCTTGAGGGCAAATTTACAGGATATACCCTTGAGTCTGATGGTATGCTTCGACATCGGCAGCGCATCTATGTACCCCATGCGGGTAATCTTCGTACAATAATCCTATCAGAGGCTCATAGAGCACCCTATGCAGCACACCTAGGAGTGAAGAAGATGCATGCTGACTTACGACAGCTTTATCATTGGGCTGGGATGAGGCGTGACATTACCAAATTTGTTGCTCATTGCCTGGAATGTCAGAGGGTCAAGGCTGAACATCAGCATCCAGCGGGACTATTGTACCCTCACGAGATACCTGAATGGAAATGGGACACCATTTCGATGGATTTTATCGTTGATCTACCTATGTCCTCACATTGCCATGATGCTATTATGGTGACAGTTGACAAGCTAACCAAAGTGGCACATTTTTCACCAATATGCACAACATACAATGCACCATCAGTGGCAAAGGTGTTTCTTGATCAGATTGTTAGATTTCATGGGGTACCTCACCGCATTATATCTGACAGAGACTCCGTATTTACGTCTTCATTCTGGAGAGCCTTACATTAGGCGTTGGGCACACAGCTCAACTTCAGTTCATCCTATCATCCGAAAACCGACGGACAAACAGAGAGAGTTAACCAGGTGTTAGAAGACATGCTTCGCATGTATGTGATGGACCATCAGTCTAGATGGGAGGAGTACCTATATCTAGTCAAGTTCGCCTACAATAATGGGCATCATAGCTCGTTGGGTATGCCTCCTTTCCAGGCATTATATGGCAGACCATGCAGAACACCTTTGAGTTGGGATCGGATAAAGGACAGAATGGTCATCGGTCTAGAAATAGTTCAGAATATGGAACAGCAGGTCAGACAGATTAGACAGAGACTTCAGGAAGCACAGGACAGGCAGAAGAAGTATGCCGATGCTAAGAGGACAGACCGAAGCTTCTCTATGGGGGAAAGAGTATTTTTGAGAGTGCGGCCGCACAAGAGTCCAATCCGTTACGGAAAGGGCTCTAAGCTCGCACCTCGATTTGTAGGACCTTTCAAAATTTTGGAGCCGATAGGACCAGTAGCCTATCATCTAGCCTTGCCACCTAGCCTGTCACGTATCCACGATGTATTTCATGTATCATTTTTATGTCAATATATTTCTAACTTATCTCACGTGTTGGATTGGAGTGCTCTTCAGGTAGAGGCAGAAGGACAGCTGGCATTGGAGCCAATTCACATATTGGCTCATCGGACGCTGGCCCTTCAAGGTCGAGAGCTGGACCAGGTTAGAGTCTAGTGGGACCTATACAACGAAGTCACAGCGACATGGGAAGATGCAGAGAGACTGAAGACCCTTTATCCTCACCTTTTTGATGACTTCCAGGAGGAAGTACCATCTTAGGAGGAGAGGATGTGAGGACCACCCTTTTTACTTATGTTGTTATGACTATTTACATTACTGTTATTGTTATTTTTTTATGTTTGTGGGATAGCAGTTCCCGGAATTGTCAAACTATTAAACATTATTATGATTCTAGAAAAACTAATTGGGTGATGTTTGGATAAGTTTACATTTTAGAAAAGTTAAATAGGTGATGATGGAAAATTGTAATATGATTTCATTTATGTTAATTAGAACTATGTCATGATAATGCATGTTTTTAAGTTGCTTCAGCTATGATGATTTTATGTGGTTACTGATCTTGTAATTTAGTGTGCAGGAATTACTAATCGAACCACAGATTTCGGAGATCATTCCGCACCTCGTTATTTGTTATTCCCTGTTAAGACGATCTGGTTCCACGAGGAACCAAGATCTCTTTGTGTTTGATGTGATGATGTAATGTGGTCTTTTGTATGGTCGGGTGGGTTAGGTTACCCTCATGTAACATTATTTTATAATTTGTGTTGTAAAAAAAGATTGAATTTGAATTTCCTTATTTTATTTAAATTTATGAGGCCTTTTCTTGTGCTTTACCTTGACCAGGGGTGTCTTGTATGGGTTAAAGCTGACCCTGGGTTATACCCCATGGGTCCAGGGGCCCATTTGGCATGGGTAACCCTTGAGTAACCTCCATCTAGTCATCTTAACTTCCCCCTGAAGTTAAGTGGCGAAAATTGGAGGTATGGAGGGGACATGATGGGTTGTACCAACACCCAACACATCCCTCTACAATCCCCAAGGTAAGAGATGACTACAAGCCCATCCATTATTGAAGGATTGACTTGAAGTCACCCCCTCCATTAGTGAGATTCCCCCATGTGCTGTGGGGACACCCATGTGAAGGAGGGAAGAAGGGGCATGGGTCACCTGTCTTTTCCTCCTTTAACTCCTTTTATTTCTCCCATGCGAAAGAGAAATGACATGAGGAAAGGGATAAGGGGTACTCTAGGGATGGGTGAGTGACATAAGCCACCAGGACAGAATAGTGGTTTTGGGAAGGGTGAGGAGGTGACAAGTGTCACCTCCCCATTCCTCGAAACTAAAAAGAAATGGGGTTATTTGTTTCCAATTTTGGAAGGAAGGGAGTGAAAATTTTTGGGAGAGTTTTATTATTATGGTCAGAGAATAGGAAAGTTAGCTGAGAGGAGAGAAAAGAGAGAGAGGAGTTGTTGGCTAAGGTTGGAAGAGAACTCAGTGGAGCTCTGCATCAGTTTCATTCCAGGAGGGCTTTGTAAGGTTGGTTTGGTCATTACCTTTTTTTCATATATCTGAATGTGTATGTAAAGAGTGTGAAAGATGATTATTTGTTTGTGTTATAGTTGTGTTTTCTGTGGGGTTTGTTGTCGGGTTGTTTGACAGAGCTTCTCCCACTTGGGAGAAATGCTCATCAAGTTTGGGGTAGGGGAGGAGAGATCCTCCTTGGGTGCATACCTGATTCCATCTTTTGGGATGTTGAAAGCCTTGAGGGCATGTATCTGTGACTGTATCTTTGACTTGGAAGTCAAATGCAGATTTCTTAAAAGAATTTGTGATCAAACTTGGTTTGAGGCCAAGGGAAATTGTGTTGGTTAAATTATCTGTAAGGGTGACACTCTGTAGTCGAGTGTGTCCACTCTCCTGCCCCTTATGAAACTCACTGTAGTTGAGTTTCCGTGTTGTGTAAATTACCCACGGGTGTTTGTGTGCTTTGGGATTATTGTTGTTACTGTTGTGAAGTGGAGTGCTTGAGTTACCCAGGTGTGAGTATGGTCTCCCTAGCTCGGGGGTGACCCTCTTGCGGGTCTACGGAAGGGAGGAGAGCTAGATGAGTGGTGTTTTCTTCTTTGTTTGTCTTTGATATGCAGGTTTTCTATTGGAGCTTCTGGTTGGATATTTATGAAGAAACAGCTTATTCTTCTTTGTCATGAGAATTAGGCCAGGTTCATTTCATTAGATTTGAAGAGAGAGCACCTCTCTTGTTATTGTTGTAATTTATTGTTACCCTGGGAGTGAAGGAAATCACCTCCCTGATCTTGTTATTGATGGACTTTTACTTGGTTGTCACAAGCTATTAGTTGTATATTGTTGGGAGAAGGATGTTCATATCTGGGAAGTTAGTTGTATGTATCCATGGTTTCAAATTCTCTTGCTATTTGTAGTGGAAGAGTTAACTTTTCTGTAATATGAATGTGGTAAACAAATACCTTAAATTTTCAAGTTATGTTGCTTTGTAAACCTTTTGAAAGGAAGAGTTCATTTCTTATTTGCAATCTAATCTGAGTTTGTTTATGTAATTAGAAGAATAGAACTGCTAAACTAATTAAAAGGTCAGTTTTATGGTTCATTGTTCTAATGGAAAAGATAGTTTATAAATGATTAAGCTTTCTTCTTCATAAGTAATGGATTCAGTTATTTTGTAAGTTTTAAAGAAAATCTATTATATAATTACTTCTGTTTGTCCCAAAAGTTGAAATGGACATGTATTAATTGCTGAAATAAACTGATAAAAAAAAACTTCATTTTTTTAAGTATGTATATATATAATCTTTATTACTTGATCATTTTAATTGACTAAAAGAAACTGAATAAAGTGTTTAATTTGAGAAAATTATGAAATATATATATATATATATATATATATATATATATATATATATATATATATATATATATATATATATATATATATATATATATATATATAACAGTTGTTATTTAATTATCATTTTCATAGAATTAGAGATACTGAATAAATTGTTTGATTGAGAAAATTATGAGATATTCTGAAAACTGAAATATATATATATATATATATATATATATATATATATATATATATATATATATATATATATATATATATATATATATATACATATATATATATATATATACATATATATATATATATATATATATATACATACATACATATATATACATATATATATATACATATATATATTAATTGATATGTAATTATCATTGAATAATAATAAACTCATATTAAATTTTATGGCCGCTGAAATAAAAGCGAAATTAGAAATCGCTGTGTAAAACACAGTCAAAGCTTGCACGGTGGGCGGTGGGGAGTAATCCCCACCGCAGTCTCCATTTGTTTTATTAGAGGTGTGGGGAGGGGCGGAGCCCCACCCACACCCCACATCCCTCCACCCCTTCGACCCTGCGAAGCTCTTAACTCCGCTCCACAGTAACGCTTCGCCGCTGCTATTTCTTGCGGCCTCCGTCCCTCTGTGCGGCCCGACCCCTGCCGCCAGTCCCCTGTCACAGCAAAAACATAAAATGTTAAGCATTAAAAAAAAAGTTAGGGCTATTTAGCCCTAACATATATGCATTGGTTCATTTAAATAACAAAAAAAATATATATATGTTTTGTTTGTGGATATTCCACCTGGAATATATATATAGAGAGAGATATAATTATCTCTATTTATACCTTATGTTTTGAAAGGGAATTGTAAATCAATATAGATATAATTATATATATAGTTCTATATGTATATATATTACATATATATATTTATATATATGGGATATATATACATAGAAGAGGTTTCATGGACCATTTTATGAGGCCCTCTCTATAATTCATAACAAGGAGATTTGCAAATTAAAATAAAACAAAAAATATATATTCACAGTTAGGTTTTATTAAGTGTTGAGCAAAACAACCAAAGAATTTATGCTTCCTTGATCAGGGTTTTATAAAGAGGAGAACCTCCTACATATATTAACAATGATATAGGATTTACAATAAAGAGTATTAATATTAATTATTAGTAATAATAACAACAGTAATTATAATTAAGAGAAAAAAAAATTATAATTTAAAGAGAGCATAAAGGAATTTACTGTGTTACTCCGGGAAGAGTTTCTCAGAAGTTTCACTATCAACGCGGTTCAATAACCAGGAAAATGAAGAGGAAAATTACACGTCACCTTGCTTAAAAGGTCACTGGAAATAAACTTAAGGAGTCATCACAGACATTCCATGTGATGCCATTTTAATCTCAACTGTAGTAAACGTCCATATAAGTAAACCTGTAAGAGAGTCAGAAGAAGAAAAAGTAACATTGGAAAAACACAGAGGAGAAAATGCGCGACAATTCCCACATGGGATAAGAGAACTAAGTCGATGGACCCTCCAGCCAAAAATTTGCTTAGGAACAAGTTTAATTAATACATACAAGAGAAGAAACCTAGATCGGAGAAGACTAGGAGACCGAGTCCAGCGAAGTAGTAAACCAGCCTATGTGACCTGGATCATCCAGAAGTTAGGTTTAATATTAACAATAGAAACAGTGATAACCCTGATTAATGCCCAATAAGAAGAAAGGAAAATGAAAGAGAGAGAGACCAACATATAAACAAACTAAATTATCAGAGAAATAGTTAAGGTGAGTGCGATAAAGATACAATAAAAATTAAGACCCTGAGGAAAGGGAAGAGAGAGCAAACGAATCACCTTGTTGAGAATGCTAAGTCGAAGGAGGAGTATGTTTCAGGAAGCAAGAGAGGAGACAGACAACTGTGCCTTGTTGAAAAATGATTAAATAGGGAGATCACGAGTAGGTTTAGTCGGAACAAGGTGTCGTGGGAAGTTGTTAATCTATCAGTGAACCACATGCGTAAAATAGTGTTGAGTAATTCCCACTTACGCCATAAGGCGTTATGCTGTCAGAATTTTGCCGAGATTTAGATTTAGGAACCCTGATATTTTAAACCTAGCAGTGACATTAACGGTGTCGTAGAGACCCCCTTGTTAGTCTGCTTGCATCTAGTTGCACGCAATTGTACTTGTACCCTACCAACAACTGTAGTGTTTTCGCCTTGAACGAACACCACCGAGCATGCTACGCATGCGAAGGGGTTTTTAGGTAAGCGCGAGAAAATTTTTGATATTTCGTGTCATGACCACATGATGGATGTGGCTATGACACATGTGATGTGTGTTGTGACCACATGGAAAATGTGGGCATGACAGGAGAGACCCATCTTCCTTCCCAAAGTTTGGATATCCCTTCACCAAGAAGACTTGGGAGGCCTCCAAGACTCCCAAGTGTGTGGGATCTCCCTCCAAGACTCTCACACACATGTGAGAGCATCTCGGAGGGAAATGGCTCTCTTAGAGGATAAGAGGATGCCATATGGCATCCCTTATTCTCATGGAGGCTTGAAGGGAATTACCACCTCACCACTTGGTCTCTCACACGTGTGAGAGTAGAAGTGGACAAGGTGAGGATTGGAATGGAATTGGAGGGTGACACTTGTCACCCTCACACTTCCTCTCCCTTGCAAGTGGCATGGAATGAGGAAGGAGAAGGTGACAAGTGTCACCTTCTCATTCCTTAAGGACAAATTGGAAGACCTGTATCATCTCCTCTTGAAGGGGAGTGTGGGGTTCTGGCATTTTTTGCTTATTTTATTTCTATTCTTGGAATTCTTTTTGGGAGTTAGAGAAATTTGGAGATTGGAAGACTTGGAGAAGCTTGAAGCTCTTCACCAAATGTGCTTCCATTTTTAGGGCTTTTGAAGGTAAGCTCCATGGCTATGGCCATTTACCCTTGCATATTTCATTTATGTTATGTTTTTAGTTTTATGTTGTTGGTTGTTTTTATTTTGTGTGGGTTGGGAGTTTGGTGAGAGCACCTCCATTTGGAGGTACGGCTCAACTTGTATGGGGTAGAAGAGAGTGAACCTCCTCGAGGTCACCTCTTTATTTTGTGTTACTTATAGCCTTGAGGGCTTTTCTTTGGTGTTGAGAGCATTTTTTATGGCAAGAGTGCCATGTTAGATTTTGTTGAGTTATTTGGAGAGATGTATTATGTGGTTGTGGCTTGAGGCCTTGAGACTTAGTGATTTTGAGATCTTGGAGTGACCTCTTGAGTTGAGGGGTCCACTCCCCTACCCCCATCAAACTCATTTTCATGAGTTTAGTTTTGTGCAACCTTGAGAAAATTTTTATGTATTTTTGGAAAACTTGCATTGTTGTGGTGTGTGTGTCAAAATGTGTGAATCCTACCTTCCTAGCTTGGGGGTGACTCACTAGAGGGTCTATGGTAGGGAGGAGAGATTTTCCTTCATGGCTTGTTTCCCCATTGTTGTGTTGATTATTGTAGGTTTATTGTTGATAAAAATGAAGTTTGGAGGAGCTCTTTCTTTCCATATTTTCTTTATTTTAGTTGGTTGTTGGAGCCATGGCCTTAGAGGCCTTATTGTAGTATTGACCAAGATTATTATTATTCTTTGTGTTGGCTGTTTAAGGAAATCTAATGTGAGCTATCCTTATTGTTAATTAAAGAAAACTGTCACTAATTTATGCTATTATGTTTATATGTCTATGGAGAAATGCTATATAAAATATAAGTTGTTGTCATATTATTTCAAAAAAAAAAATAATATGTGTTGCTATTGTGAATTTTGTTGTATGCTTTGTGGAAAAGAAAAAAAATTCACTGTTGTGTTATATACAATGGAAATGCATGGTTAATATTTTGCTGTGCTCATATTTAATTTTGGAAGTTTGAGTAGAAATGTTTCTTTTGTAGATGTTGTCATTTTAAATCAAAGAAAAAGAAAATTATATCTTTGTAAATCCAGTTCTTCATTTCAAGAGAAAAATGATATATTATGGTATTTTAAAAACTTGTAAATCTAGTTATTTCATCCCTTTGCAAGACTGCTTATATGTATATATATAATATAATATATATGTATATAATACATTATACACACACATATATATTGGATGTGTATATATTTTTGTTTTAAATTTCTCATACTGTTGGACTAAAAAATCTGTATGTATATATATCACTATATATATACACACACACACATACATATAGATAGATATATGTATATATATAGTCAAATATACATATATATTTAAATAATATACAAACTATTTTAACAAAAGACAAATAGACAAGAAATTTATGGACTGAACCCTAATGAAATATAGAGTATGTTCTTTCATTGATTAACAAAGTAGGTTTAAACAAAAAATATTTTTGAGGGACTGTGATGGACGATGGCGCCCACCACAGTCCCCCCATTCCCACCACCATGGCCTTGCTAACTTAACACTATGGGGTGTGGGGAGGAGGTTGTGCCTCCACCCACACCCTTGGGTGTGGGTGGAGGTACAACCTCCTCGCCACACCCCTTTCCTTTTGCCGTTACTGTGACCCACGTAGCTTTGGGGAAGCTTCCCTATCCTCAAAACCCCCTCTGTGTGGCCACCAGTCAACCCTCGTTTCATTGCTTGTTATGTCACAAATCTGCCAGTAATATATATATATATATATATATATATATAGAACACTTGAATCTTGGATGTCATGATCCCACCTTCAAACCCTAACCTACAAGATAGTGGAGGCAAAACACAAAACAAAAAAAAAAGAGAAATTGGATGGAGGCAAGGCAAATGTGAAAGAAAACATTTGAGCATAAGTTATGGTTGCCAAAAATATATGAATAAAATAATAGATTAGGGAATGGGTGAGAGGGAATTTAGGGTTTCCTTTTAATTTATCTCTTTTTTATTATATTTTTTTGGTGCACGGGAATTTATTTTCCCTCTCTTTAGCTCTTGAGTCATTCTTGGTTATTTGACTTTTATTGTGTTGATTTTGTTGATTTGGCATTATTTTGAGTATGTATTTTATTTCCTTGTGGAGAATTTTTTTATGAGAGTGGGATGTGTTTATTTTAATGAGATACCTTATCCCTTGGTAAGTTATTTAATTTGGTGTTCATTTTAATAAAGCCTTCATTTAAATTTAATATGTTGGGGAATTCTCGTTATTGAATTTAACTTTAAATATTAATTTTATCAAATTTATTCCTAAGGGGATATTTTATTTTACCCTCTTTGTAATTATTTTAAAGTGAGCTAATTAATAAATATAATTATTGAGATTATATTTATTAATGGACTTAAGTTTGAGTTTTAATTTGATCATTATTTACTTTGAATTTTGATATTTAGTTGGTTGATCAAGTATTTAACTTTGAAAATCTATTTAATTTTCCTTTTGATTAATTATTATTGCAAGTTTAAAGACAATAACATTATTTTAACAACATAATATTTATTTATGTAAATGAACAAATAAATTGAATATTTATTGGATTTTCTCTCAAAGATCAACTTAGAGACCTCTTCATTCTTATAATTCTTAACATAATTTGTATTTTCTATCTCAATGTACTGTTCAAATGAGAATGTTGGTGATATTCTCCAAAATTTGAAAACAGGCTTGAAAATAAAAATAAAAATATATACTCAACTACTACATGTAATACTTTCCCATGAAAATATAAATATATACTATTTAACAATAGGCCTAAAATATTTGTGCCTATTGGCCATTTGATAGCACCTTTGGTGCTTTTACTAGTTAATAAAAAAACTCAACGCTCATATCTCTAGTGTTTTTAAGATAGATGTATTTAAGATATCTATACTATTTTTACTTTAGAACTATTTTATTATGCTTCTAGGTGTTCTATAGTGACAAGAGGCATGGAGTTAGGCAATATATATTTTAAAAACAACTAAAACTATAAAGTAACTCTTGAGTAAATAAAATAAAATAACTCTTAAGTAAATTAAAATAGCTCTTTAAATAAAAATAAACAATGGTAAATAAAATAAAATAATTGTTAAATAGTTCTAATGTATAACAAAATAATCTATTTTTTAGATAGATGTATTTAAGATATCTAGACTAGTTTACTAGATACATACATGGACACATAAATTTTAATTTTTAGTGAAGAATTAATTTATTTTATCTATATTGTTAATTTTTATTTAAAGAGTTATTTTACTTTTGTATGTAATTCTTGAAAAGCCACCATTTTTTGTTTTGTTTTCATTTTAAATGTTATATATTTATATGTTATTTTTAATGGTTTTATTTGTAGACACTAATACATTTTTAAAAATTTTGATGTCTTTATATTTTAAAAGTAAAGGAGAAATTTTCTACTAGATAAAAATTAATTAGTTTATAATATATTTATTTTTTATTCTTGATAAACTAAAATAAAAATATATATTTGTTTTGTTTTTAGATATTTTATTTTATTTTATTTTTATTTGTAAAATATATTTTTATTTTTATTTTTATTTAAACCAACTATTTTTTAAGAGATATGAATCTCTCTAAAATCTCTTTTAATTGTATCTTTTTAAAATACCTAGAACCATCAGGAAATGTTGTACTTTGAACAATCTCATCTTTTGTTTCTCCTTCTATAAACATTAATTATTATATTATCTAAATTTTATAAATTTATTTTTGATAGTCCTTCACTTCCAACCATTTACCATGAAAATTCGTTAAAAAAGAGAGTATGGAGAGGAGGAAAAGATAAGATATGGGAAGAGATGTTTTGTTGATGATAAGATATGGGAGGATGAGATCGCTTCAACGTAAGACATTCACTCAAACGTCAATCCTCACCGGCTTAAACGATGACCGTGTCAAACGTTGGTTTCATTCAACCATCGTTATTATGTCCGCATAACTCATCGCATATACTCCGTTTCTTGTCCTTTACAAATGGAAATGAGTTTTAATTTTTTTTTTATAAAAATTACATAGTAATATTAACATATAAATGTATATTACGTTAGTTTATTAAGTTAGTTCATAATGGTCAGTAAAAGTAGTCAAGCTATAATTTGAATTTGAACATTTAAATTTGAGGATCATTTATGTATAATATAGAATGAATTTTAAGTGGTTTGTAAGTAAATTTGATAGTGGAATAGTAAATATTAAGATAGAGTAAATGTATTAAGCTAAGTTCAAATGCGGTGTAATAACGAGCGGTAAATGGTGAAAGAAAGTAAGCACATGATTGTGTCATTTGTCGATATGTAATTGTATTAAAGACATTCCCCAAAGTGTGCACAAAACTAAATGGGAATCAACAACAATATGCTACTTTCAGACCTATTAATACTTAAACTTCATTGACAATGTTATTTTATGGTTTTTTCTACATTGACAAATTGGCCATTATAGAGTTATTTATTATAAAGAAAACATAAAAAAACAATATAATTATATGATAAACATATGATTTTCATAGTCCATAGATATATTTAACAAGTTTTTATATTTCTCCATGTTTATAATTTTGTATAATTAACTCCAGATGTTTGTTAAATAAATAATATAATTATAATTTATATCTTTTCTAATAACAATAAACACATGGATTAGGCTTTTTAGGTAAAATTGAGGTGCTTGACAAAGGATATGTTTCTTAAAATTTATATAAAAACTAATTGATAATAAATGTATGATCTTTTTGGGTTCCATAAAGTCTTTTGATATGAGAAAATGATAGTTCCAAATTGAACAAGCTTGGGAAGGTTGCAACCATCCAATCTTCTATCAAAATGAAGGATCTTGAAAATTGGTCTAATGAAGATACTTATCTAGAAAACCTATCATAATCTCATTAATGGACTAAAATTGCTTCTCTTGAGGCAATTTTGGCCTTCATATCCAACTATGTTTTGGAAACATGATGAAATGGTGCAAATCTATGTCTGAATATACCACATACTTTTTTTCCTAGAAGGAACCTCTATAAAAAGAACCCACAATAATTGATAATGGAATGCCACTAAAGGGGTGGATTTTAATGATGATATTAGATTGAAATCTATTTTATATGAGCCAATGCTTGAATAATTCTAGACCTTTCATACATGTGGGGAAAAGTATAAAATCTTGATTGACATAGGGATGAAAAATTAATGGAGTTAGCGAAGGCCCTTCTATTTCATTTGGCCATAAAGATTGCTTTGACAATTGTAACTCCTAACTAGCTTTTCCCTATGTTTATCATGAAGGACTCAACTGAACCAACTAGTAAAAATTGCATTCAACCTTTAGTTCTATTGTTTATCATCCCAACATCCTTTGTTCTACTTAAAAATTCTTAAATAACTTTACATTTCTAGAGCCTTTAGAACATGAACCTTTAGAATGTACCTAAGACATAATAGTGTTATACATGAGTAGTTGTGAGTGAGGTGCCTCCAAATTCTCTATTCAATGGATCTTCCAATCATGGTCATGGATTTAGGTATTAAGTGTGTAAACATCACTTAAGGAATTAGTTTGGTTTTCACATGTTTTTAATGGTTATTATAGTCTCACAATACCAATAGATATGCACTCCTCCCCACTAGGAAAGAATATTTCATCCTACTCATGCTTTTTTACCAATTAAAGCACATGAGGTGACATTAGAAGAAAATAAATATGGAACATAAATGGTTTTGGATCCCATACACAATTTTGTCAAACTTTCCTTTCTATTAGTGATAGTGGAGGAATCAAACTAGATGATCTACCTCTACCTCTACCAACTTTAATGCTTACAATTTTCAATATATAGATTTTCATTGTGCCTTGTACTATGAATTTAATTTATTTTTTGAGATAACCATTTCTATTATGCCATTATATTCTCTTGGGATGTGGATCTTGAGTTGTGGTTGCCACTCAATACTTTTTAAAATTATAGTTGTGTTTTATGTATATCTCTAATATATAAAAGGATTTTCAACAAAATAAATAATCAACAATGATTTATTATACATTAAAATCTACACCTATAGAATTGTAATGTTTTAAATTCATGTCAAAGTAAATACTACCATGGAGGAAATATATATAAATTTCATTGTATATCTAGGGTTGCAACTGGAAAATCACCTCATAAAAAAAATCCAATCTAATAAACAATAAATAAGTTACCTAGTAGTTAAATAGATAGTGATTATGCATATACATGTCTAGACAACTATAGAATTTTCACTAGCATTTATAACAAACCAAAAACCCTAATCATGAACTAAGTTTCTTAAATTTAAAGAATCATAACGAATCGGGTAGGAGTATTGTGTAGAGTTTCAAAATGTGGGTCCTAGTTACATTTGTCATAGATACAATAGTACAAATATTTATTATATGTTCAATTTAATATCCTCTAAGTCATGAATCATCATGAGGGATTGGTAGTCATCTACAAGCCGTTACATGCCAATTCCCTAATTAAAAGGATCATTAATTTGTTCATGTTTTAAGATATCCATTCCTTAATACTATTAATTTATGTCTTCTAAAAAGGTATATGGTGGGTAGCATCTGAATGCTTGATGTAGATCATTGTAGATATAGTAGAAAAATGATTAATAGAAAAAAAATGGGGCTTAAACGTTCCCTTGGCAACAATATCCCTTGTTATAGAAAGATCACAGACTATTAGTTTCGCTTCTCTCATGGATGCAATCTTTTACATTCAACTAATTTACATGTAAAACTTATTATCCATGCCTAGTCAAATTGGTTAATAAACAATGCATCTTTACAAAATAAATTATGGTCTCTTATATCCATTGGATCAGGATGGAAGGTGGAATAAAAATGGAAGTTTAGGTAAGCCCATGGTTCACAGAAGCTTTAGAATGATATTTATTGGCCATCAGAAAATAAATGGAAAGAGAAAAAAAGAGATAACACTTGTCTTAATGAAAAAAAAAAAACCACAAATTTCTTGAAAAAATGTCAAGGGAGAAACTTGGAAGATAGATTTAAAAAGTCTAAATTAATTAAAAAATAATAATTTGGAATTACCCTTAGCTTTAACCATTAAATTCCTCAATAGATACTTATTTAAAACTAAAAAAGATTCAAAACTCAAATGACTATGGAATGCAATTTTTTCCTTTCAAAAATAAGATAACTATTTGGCACTTTTACATGTACCCATGAGGTGACCAAAAGATTGATAGAACCATTTCTTAATGATTTTTAAGAATTTCCACAGTAAGTAATGTTTATATAGAGTTGACATAAAAGCAACAAGTGAAATCAATTGAATGGGCAAATGACCCTAAGCAATGGACTCCCATTTAGGATCAGGCACCCAAACCCAAACAGGCACTTGTAAAAGGAATGGGTACCCGTTTCTAAATGGCTACCCATTTTTTAAAAGTATTTATTTTTTTGAAATAGGCTTGTGGCTTCATTTTAACAACCACAGACCGCGGAATAGGATGAGAAAGGACATCAGAAAATGTGAAATTGCATCGCCTAACACCCATTGCCCACCTCCAGGACCTTCTTGCCTATTCTAGACCATTTGTCAGCTATGCCAGGTTGGTGCTATGTGGATTTCTGTTCTTTTTATTATTTTGTCTTATTTTTGTTATTTTTTATTGTTATTTCATTTGAAACCCTAAGTGCATTTTAGATAGATATTTAGTTATTTTTCACGATCTTAAATTGTAAATGTTAAAGCCTAAACTAAAAACAATAAACTATAAATAGTAAAACTTAAACCCTAAACACTAAACACTAAACCCTAAACCATAAACACTAAACCCTAAACCCTAATCACTAAACACTAAACCCCAAACCATAAACCCTAAGTTCCCTAATCATAAACTCTTGAACAAATCAATTTTAGGAAGTAATTTGATAGCCCAGAGCTTTCCTATACATGTTGTTTCAAAAACAAATGGATAATTTTTTATTGCAGTGGATTATGATTAGGATAATGGATGGAAGATACATGATTATGATAGGGTTAAACAATTAAGAGATGATTAGCTCAGATGAAAGGATTAGTTGGAATGAGATGGTTGGATGAGTATGATAAGAGGGATGAAGTGAATAGGATAAAATGGGGTGATTAGGATAAGTGAAAATGAATGATTAGGATAGGTGAATAAAGGATGAGTAGGATGACTAGGAATGAACTTGATTGGATGAAAAAGTGTCCTCCACAAGTGTAACAAGCCACTAATGATTTTTGTGATAATCCATTTGGTTCCTTTTATAGATTCAAGTTGTTGAGAGATTTAGATGATTAAATGGCTTGGATTCGTTCCCTATAGAATTTATAGTGATCTTCTTCATGAAATCTTTGTCCAAATTCCTAATCCCTTTTCATGAAGAATTAAGAGTGGTGATGAAGGGTTTCCAACAAAACACTTGATTTTGGCTCAACACTCTTGAAATAACATGTGAATTTTCTAGGAGGAAAGGTTGAGATGGAAATATGGCACTAAATGGTGAAGCAAAAGGAGGTTGATGTTGGGAGGATAATGGGGTGAGGTAGGAATGGATCCCTATAGTTACTTTAGAAAAAAATTTCAATTTTCACGAAAATCCATAGCAAGAAAATGCTCACCTAGCTCAAATACAAGGAAATCAACTAGAGCTGTGTAGAATCAATTGTAACAATGTCCACAGGAAAGATACAAAATATCTAAGACTACAAGATAAAATAAAACTCTACCCATGATTTTTTGAAATTCTATAGCAATTTTATGCATGGGATAAAATAGAAAACCCTTGATGACCAATGTGTACATTCTTTTGTTTCTATGTTAAAATGAGGCAAAGATGGCTACTTTTTATGACTTTATTAAAGATTTTATCGAAGAGAACTTGGTATGTGGGTGGGTCTAATAAGTAATTACTTTTCCTCCAAAGATTTTTGTAGAAGGATGAAAAACCTGGTCAATCTATTGGGTGGTGAATTCTGGGTAGATTCTATGATTGAAAATCAAGCTCTTGAATTTTTAGGAGACCTTGGTATGAAAGGTGTCCATCTAGGGATTAGTGTACACATGGATGATTTGAAAATTTGGACATGTTTTAGGAAGGGGAAAGGTGGGGTTCACACACATAACAAGGTCAAGGATGACAACTTGAGGCTTGCCAATGGGGTAAAGGGGACAACAACAATGGAAAACATAAATAAAGTTGAGTACATAGGATGCATTCAAAAATTGAATAAAATAAAACACTTAGGAAGGATAAAAAGGATTAGGAACAAAACTGGAAATGGTAACTTGGCTTGGGAATGACAAAGGCTAGGCTTTTGCAAAAAAGGGCAAGATGACATGTAAAGCACACACATGGGAAAAGAAATAAAATGGAGACAAAAGTTTAGTAAGGATATGCAAATTACATTATATTATACTTACATACATGATGATGATACTTTGATGCATGAATTTAGTGATACATTTTATTATTTTTTATGGATAAGTAGTTGCCAGTATGACAGCTAATATATAATATGTATAATAGTAATAAGAAGAGTACATAACAATCCACACAGTAGTAAAATAAAGAAAAAACATTTATTTATGCCAAAAGGTTATCATCCCTTCAGACAGTTCCATACCCATTCTAGCTCGGCAATAAACAGTAGATTTGCATATTGACCAATGATGTAAGCAAACATCTCCATATTGTGATTGTAAATTCCCTCAATGAAGACAACCAAGGCCTATCCCATCACACTATTCTCTCTATTTACTGTAGCAGTGTCAAAAACTCCAGCCATCAGACCATATTTGGGATTTTTATTGAACCTTCAAATCATTGTGTTGGCCACTTGATACATATGGTCTTTGATGTAGCTACCTGCCATGAACTTTGCGTTGTTCTTGTTTCTTAAAATGAGGACCGAGTTTATTAGAAACTCCTCATAGAGGAGCCCGTCATGGGTGTAGCCTTCGCTGAAGATTTTGGAGCCTATGACCTTGTAGATACAACCCGCAATGACATCAGAGTCGGCTTTGAACAGATGCTTAATATGCTCCGTTAGTGTCTCATTAACTTCATCTTTGCCTTCTTCTACTTTTGGTTCCTCCTCTTCCTCTAAGTCATCACCTTCCTCATCCTCTTGACACTTATAGACATAGTCAATAATCATACAGTTTGCCATGTTTTTGGCTAGCCATTTGGACATTATTGCTATATATAGCTTGAGACAGTGAAAGCGTTTAACATGCATTTGATGCATATCTTAACTTGGGAATTAGTTACCATAGAATGAGACTCATAAATCTAGGATTTCCTTGGAAGTTCTTGGTTGGACATTCAGATTGGTCAGTTCAGACAAAGAATTAAATCTTCTTTCAAAGATATCAAATCGTTATAAGCTATTTCCTCTGCCTTCTTGATTACACGTGCCGCAAGAAATGCGCGACTAGATTAAATTTGAGAACTATTCTAATTTTATTTTTGAAGCCTCAGAGTGTTGGAGTTGCATGTGACAATCAGTTTTGGGAATGTAAAAGTTTATTAGTCCATCGGGTCCAAAATACAATAGGGAGAATCATCCTTGGATAGAAATGTCTTTTCATTTCAAATTCAGCCATAACACAAGCCTGAAGCCTCTAGAGTCTTTGGCATTAAGTGATGCCAAAGAGGGGGTGATTCTGCCCCTTAATTTTTTATTCGGGGAGCTTCCTTTGGCACCCCACCTTGGACAGCCCTAAGAAAATTAGAGATCTTCATGTTGATAATATAGTTACTAGTCTCATGTGACTTCACTATGGTACTAGAAGCTAAATTATTCCCTGAAACCTCTAATGGGTGCTTTGTATTCTTCTCCTTTGATCAGTCTGAAACTTTGTCTGAATTCTCCTTTGTATTTGTGAATGGAGGGATGTCAGGTGATATGCCTGGACTCTCATCTATCCTAGAGGTGTTTGTTGATCTTTCTAACTTAGGTGGACCTGATACACCTACAGCATTAGTGGTTTTTCCTCCCAATTTTTGATAGGTGGGTGAACCCTCATTCAAGGATGCTTGTGTCTCTCTAGCATTGGTAGTTTCATTCTGTGGCCCAATTAAGCTTTCTGGCTTTTCCATGGTTCTTTTTTTACAACAGTGATCTTCTGAGTGCCTACGGCTTTGACAATTAAGGCAGAAGTAAAGATTTTCCTCTATCTCTAGCTTTTGAATTCTTTAATAACCTTGATTTTGTAAAATAACTTTAGTTGGGATTTTGTAGATAGCTGCCACTTGCATTCTGGAAAATAGGAATGAGTCGCTACCAAACAACTCTTCACTATGGCTAAAACTATACCAAGGGAGCACCTTATTTTGAGCAAGCATTCCTTAGTCTAGCGCTCTGATGACAGATTATATAAACAGATCCATTTTGGCTCATCATAGGGTTCACATTTGGCAAGATCAAAATTGGGAACCCACTCCTCATATATAATGGGGAACCATTCCTAGACCAGTTGTTCCCCTTCAGAATAGGTCCTGATTAGCTGGAGATATGTCAAATTTCCTCCACCAAAGTCGTAATTTTGCATTTGTTAAGTTTTGGACCCATAAAATGGCAATCTAGGGTTCTATGAAGGAGCACCTCCCATTCCTTTAAGATGTCGATGCTAACTTGAATGGGCTTCACACTACTCCTGTTGGATGGGAGAGCCTTGCATTGTCCTTCCTTGGTGGCTTCACACTAAAATTTTTCCTCAAGCATCTGCTCCTTCCTCTACTCCATTTTCTTTTTTAGATTTGAATTTAGTGATACATTGATTGATAGAGCTAAAAGTAGTTTAATTCATGTCATGATTCTTACAGATTCTTTCATTCTTTGTCACATTCCTTTATTGATTACTTTATTATTATCCCTATACCATGTTTTACTCATGATTCTCACATTCACCCCTAGGGGACTTTGTCCTTGAAATCAAATTATAAAAGTAGGTTTAGATATAGTTACCACATTCCTTCAGCTAAGCTTCCTAGGTGGCTAAATTAGGATGATAAATTGATCCTATTGTAATTTAACCTATTCAATTCTAGGTTGCAATCATGTATTTATTTGAACATATATTTATTGATCCTAGGTTGTAATCATGTATTTATTTGGAAAATGTATTTATTGAAAATAATTTAAAATGTATTTATGGAATTAAGCACAAATTTTGATTTACATTTTGTAACTATTAAATTTTTCTCGGAAAAGGCCACTTGGTTGAATTCTTATATATGTACATTGTTATGTAAAATTAAATGTAAATTAATTTATTGTTTAAACTTGGAAATTTATATATTTCCAAGTTTTCAATTTATATGTATTTGAACACATGTTGTATATGTAATTTAATATATGTATTTCCAACTCTTAATTCAATTTTTTTTTTTTTTTTTTTGTAATTGTAGCTCTACTTCTAGACCTAATTTACACATGGTTGATCCCCCAAGAACCCCCCCCCCCCCCCCCAAAAAAAAAAAAAAAAAAAAAAACCCCACCCCAACCCCCACCACCACCACCATCCAATTAGGCTTGCTTCCAAGAAACAATTGATGAAAACATACACACTTTGCAAGTAAAAAACATTTTTTTACAAAACCAAATCAAAGCTCCACCACATATTTCCCAGTTTGCATCTATGATACAAACTATCATTGATTCAGTGACAACTATTCCCACTAATTTAGACACATTTCGCTCATGGTAGGAAGAGAGGAGACAGTTTTATGAGGATGGTCTCTCCTATAAAGAGATCAATGATTTACATATTACAAAAAATACGATTTCCCCATTTTCATTAATCCCTCCATAGGCCAACAAATAGCACCAAATAAAAAGAGAATTTCAATAAAATGGTGCACACATCAGGAAATAGTTGATAAATTTTTGGAGTAGTGGTGGATGGTCTTTGACCATCCACCACATGCTAATTATGATGTTCCCTTATATTTTTTGAAAAAATTATGGGATGATTTTGTGATGGGCTTAAAGTCTAATTGTTTTGATATGAGATCATTTCAGAGCATGGGTGGTGGCATGCCATAACATAGAATAGGGGCACGTGTTGATTCAAATCAATGTTTTCCCCTATACCTATTGTTACTTCTTCGCCCTCTGTTTTTGTGCCCTTTCACCAGTGCATAGTCATCTCGACACTCAGATATTTGTCATCACTCTTAGGAAACATAACTTACCAAGTTACAAACTTGGTAGATGAAGTCAATCTTGGAAATCCTAGAGAGCCTGGAGGAGATGATGTTGGTGCTAGCACCTCATGACCATTGACACCATTACAGTCCACAGCACATTTTTGTCTGAATTGTAATAATCCATGTTTTGGTCCTACATCTTCCTTTTCAAAGGAGTCCTTTTTGGCTATATTATTTGCTCCTATGGACTTGATACATATGCCACATTTAATAAAATTAAATTTAATATAAAAATATAGATCCAATTGTCAATTATCAATCTATTTAATAAATTTTATATATTACATGTTGCTTGGTACATATGGCTCCATCAGCTAATACCACTACATCATGGTTGGACCAATTAGTGTCAAAGGATGTAGAGATGGGTAGACCTTATATGGTGGAGCTATAAAAATTTGCCTTAACTATCTATCTCGTTCACTAAATACAATGTGCATTTAAAAATTAGTCTCTAAATTATTTAATTGGATATCTATTTTAATAATTATAGAATAATATGAAAATGTGATGAACTTTTTTTAATTTAAAGAATATGGGAGGTCCTAGCACTTTTGTTTCAAAAAAACCAATCCATCTGGGACCACTACCATCATCCATGTAGGAGCTTGTGAGGCCGATTATTTTCTTTCCTTATCTTGATCATTTTACATTTTAGTTGATGACATTATTAGACTTTTAGAGACTATTGTTCCTTTATGCAAATTAGATTATATCTCCTAATTCTGGTTTGACATTGATTATATATATGGTGATTCAATTTGATCATATTTTGATACTATGTTGAGACTAGACATGCGAGATATATTTGATGATGTTTATTGATGTAATTTCTAGTTCATTATGTGATGATGATTATGTGACATTAGATGGAAAATGCGGTTTAATCTTGAATTATGTTGTGAATGATTAATATGCAATGACATGAATTTAATTTTAGCTACTTTAGCTATGATTATCCATGATGTGATTGACACTTGATCTAGTTGTGTAGGATTATATTCCCAGGCCACGGGAAATTAGAGGTAGTGTTCACACATATGTTATTCCCTGTGAAACCAATCCATTCCCAAGAGGGATGAGGATCACGTTTGATCAGATGGTGTTTGAGTACTTATTTGATTTATTATTTTGGCCTAGTACCCTTTTTGTTAAATTAATTTATATCATGTGTTGTATATTTTTTTATTGTTTTATGCCACTTGGTATTATTTTCATTTATGGGCAATTTAAAGTGAATTTATGACCCCCTCGGATTACCTTAGTGTCCCAAAACATACCCTAGGTGGTTACCCATGGGTCTAGGGTCAATTTTGACTAACTAAACCTTGGGGTAACTCATTTTTGGTCACTCTAAACTGAGGTTTAGTCAAAGTGACGAATTTTGAAAAGGCTAAGGGTGGGAGATGAGTCATGCTTTGGGAAAGACCCATCTCCCTTCCCAAAGTTTCGAGATCCCTTCACCAAGAAGACTTGGGAGGTCTCCAAGACTCCCAATTGTGTGGGATCTCCCTCCAAGACTCTCACACACATGTGAGAGCATCTTGGAGGGAGATGGGTCTCTTAGAGGATTAGAGGATGCCATATGACATCCCTTATCCTCATGGAGGCTTGAAGAGAATTGCCACCTCACCACTTGGTCTCTCACACATGTGTGAGAGCACAAGTGGATAAGGTGAGGATTGGAATGGAATTGGAGGATGACACTTGTCACCCTCACACTTCCTCTCCCTTACAAGTGGCATGGGATGAGGAAGGAGAAGGTGACAAGTGTCACCTTCTCATTCCTCAAGGCCAAATTGGAAGGCCTATATTACCTCCTTTTGAAGAGGAGTGTGGGGTTTTGGCATTTTTTACTTATTTTCTTTCTATTCTCGGATTTCTTTTTGGGGATTTAGAGAAATTTGGAGATTGGATGACTTGGAGAAGATTGGAGCTCTTCACCAAATGTGCTTCCATTTTTAGTGCTTTTGAAGGTAAGCTCCATGGCTATGGCCTTTTACCCTTGCATATTTCATTTATGTTGTTGGTTGTTTTCATTTTGCGTGGGTTGGGAGTTTGGTAAGAACACCTCCATTTGGGGGTAAGGCTCAACTTGTATGGGGTAGGGTAGAGTGAACCTCTTCGAGGTCACCTCCTTATTTTGTTCTACTTATAGCCTTGAGGGCTTTTCTTTGGTGTTGAGAGCATTTTTTATGGCAAGAGTGCCATGTTAGTTTTTGTTGAGTTATTTTGAGAGATGTATTATGTGGTTGTGGCTTGAGGCCTTGAGACTTAATGATATTGAGATCTTGGAGTGACCTCTTGAGTTGAGGGGTCCACTCCCCTACCCCCATCAAACTCATTTTCATGAGTTTAGTTTTGTGCAACCTTGGGTAAATTTTTATGTGTGTTTGGAAAACTTGTATTGTTGTGGTGTGTGTCTCAAAACATGTGAATCCTACCTCCCTAGCTTAGGGGTGACCCACTAGTGGGTTTATAGTAGGAAGGAGGGATTTTTCTTTGTGGCTTGTTTCCCCATTGTTGTGTTGATTATTGCATGTTTATTGTTGATAAAAATGAAGTTTGGAGGAGCTCTTTCTTGCCATTTTTGTTTGTTTTTAGTTGGTTGTTGGAGATGGCTCTCTTAGAGGATAAGAGGATGCCATATGGCATCCCTTATCCTCATGGAGACTTGAAGGGAATTGCCACCTCACCACTTGGTCTCTCACACATGTGTGAGCGCACAAGTGGATAAGGTGAGGATTGGAATGGAATTGGAGGGTGACACTTGTCACCCCCACACTTCCTCTCCCTTGCAAGTGGCATGGGATGAGGAAGGAGAAGGTGACAAGTGTCACCTTCTCATTCCTCAAGGCCAAATTGGAAGGCCTATATTAGCTCCTCTTGAAGTGGAATGTGGGGTTTTGGCATTTTTTTCTTATTTTCTTTCTATTCTTGGATTTCTTTTTGGGGATTTAGAGAAATTTAGAGATTGGATGACTTGGAGAAGATTGGAGCTCTTCACCAAATGTGCTTCCATTTTTAGTGCTTTTGAAGGTAAGCTCCATGGCTATGGCCATTTACCCTTACATATTTCATTTATGTTGTTGGTTGTTTTCATTTTGTGTGGGTTGGGAGTTTGGTAAGAACACTTCCATTTGGAGGTAAGGCTCAACTTGTATGGGGTAGGGCAGAGTGAACCTCCTCAAGGTCACCTCCTTATTTTGTTCTACTTATAGCCTTGAGGGCTTTTCTTTGGTGTTGAGAGCATTTTTTATGGCAAGAGTGCCATGTTAGTTTTTGTTGAGTCATTTTGAGACATGTATTATGTGGTTGTGGCTGCAGGCCTTGAGACTTAGTGATATTGAGATCTTGGAGTGACCTCTTGAGTTGAGGGGTCCACTCCCCTACCCCCATCAAACTCATTTTCATGAGTTTAGATTTGTGCAACCTTGGGTAAATTTTTATGTGTGTTTGGAAAACTTGTATTGTTGTGGTATGTGTCAAAACGTGTGAATCCTACCTCCCTAGCTCAGGGGTGACCCACTAGTGGGTCTATGGTAGGAAGGAGGGATTTTTCTTCGTGGCTTGTTTCTCCATTGTTGTGTTGATTATTGCAGGTTTATTGTTGATAAAATGAAGTTTGGAGGAGCTCTTTCTTGCCATATTTGCTTTTTGTTAGTTGGTTGTTGGAGATGGCTCTCGTAGAGGATAAGAGGATGCCATATGTCATCCCTTATCCTCATGGAGGCTTGAAGGGAATTGCCACCTCACCACTTGGTCTCTCACACATGTGTGAGAGCACAAGTGGATAAGGTGAGGATTGGAATGGAATTGGAGGGTGACACTTGTCACCCTCACACTTCCTCTCCCTTGTGAGTGGCATGTGATGAGGAAGGACAAGGTGACAAGTGTCACCTTCTCATTCCTCAAGGCCAAATTGGAAGGCCTATATTACCTCCTCTTGAAGAGGTGTGTGGGGTTTTGGCATTTTTTGCTTATTTTCTTTCTATTCTTGGATTTATTTTTGGGGATTTAGAGAAATTTGGAGATTGGATGACTTGGAGAAGATTGGAGCTCTTCACCAAATGTGCTTCCATTTTTAATGCTTTTAAAGGTAAGCTCCATGGCTATGGCCATTTACCCTTGCATATTTCATTGATGTTGTTAGTTGTTTTCATTTTGTGTGGGTTGGGAGTTTTGTAAGAACACCTCCATTTGGAGGTAAGGCTCAACTTGTATGGGGTAGGGCAGAGTGAACCTCCTCGAGGTCACCTCCTTATTTTGTTCTACTTATAGCCTTGAGGGCTTTTCTTTGGTGTTGAGGGCATTTTTTATGGCAAGAGTGCCATGTTAGTTTTTGCTGAATTATTTTGAGAGATGTATTATGTGGTTGTGGCTTGAGGCCTTGAGACTTAGTGATATTGAGATCTTGGAGTGACCTCTTGAGTTGAGGGGTCCACTCCCCTATCCCCATCAAACTCATTTTCATGAGTTTAGTTTTGTGCAACCTTGGGTAAATTTTTATGTGTGTTTGGAAAACTTGTATTGTTGTGGTGTGTGTCTCAAAACGTGTGAATCCTACCTCCCTAGCTCGGGGGTGACCCACTAGTGGGTCTATGGTAGGAAGGAGGAATTTTTCTTTGTGGCTTGTTTCCCCATTGTTGTGTTGTTTATTGCAGGTTTATTGTTGATAAAAATGAAGTTTGCAGGAGCTCTTTCTTGCCATATTTGTTTTTTTTTAAGTTGGTTGTTGGAGATGGCTCTCTTAGAGGATAAGAGGATGCCATATGGCATCCCTTATCCTCATGGAGGCTTGAAGGGAATTGCCACCTCACCACTTGGTCTCTCACACATGTGAGAGCACAAGTGGATAAGGTGAGGATTGGAATGGAATTGGGGGGTGACACTTGTCACCCTCACACTTCCTCTCCCTTGCAAGTGGAATAGGATGAGGAAGGAGAAGGTGACAAGTGTCACCTTCTCATTCCTCAAGGCCAAATTGGAAGGCCTATATTAGCTCCTCTTGAAGAGGAGTGTGGGGTTTTGGCATTTTTTTCTTATTTTCTTTCTATTCTTGGATTTCTTTTTGGGGATTTAGAGAAATTTGGAGATTGGATGACTTGGAGAAGATTGGAGCTCTTCAACAAACGTGCTTCCATTTTTGGTGCTTTTGAAGGTAAGCTCAGTGGCTATGGCCATTTACCCTTGCATATTTCATTTCTGTTGTTGGTTGTTTTCATTTTGTGTGGGTTGGGAGTTTGGTAAGAACACCTCCATTTGGAGGTAAGGCTCTACTTGTATGGGGTAGGGCAGAGTGAACCTCCTCGAGGTTACCTCCTTATTTTGTTCTACTTATAGCCTTGAGGGCTTTTGTTTGGTGTTGAGAGCATTTTTTATGGCAAGAGTGCCATGTTAGTTTTTGTTGAGTTATTTTGAGAGATGTATTATGTGGTTGTGGCTTGAGGCCTTGAGACTTAGTGATATTGAGATCTTGGAGTGACCTCTTGAGTTGAGGGTTCCACTCCCCTACCCCCATTAAACTCATTTTCATGAGTTTAGTTTTGTGCAACCTTGGGTAATTTTTTATGTGTGTTTGGAAAACTTGTATTGTTGTGGTGTGTGTGTGTCAAAACGTGTGAATCCTACCTCCCTAGCTCGAGGGTGACCCACTAGTGGGTCTATGGTAGGAAGGAGGAATTTTTCTTCGTGGCTTGTTTCCCCATTGTTGTGTTGATTATTGCAAGTTTATTGTTGATAAAAATGAAGTTTGGAGGAGCTCTTTCTTGCCACATTTGCTTTATTTTAGTTGGTTGTTGGAGCCATGGCCTTAGAGGCCTTATTGTTGTATTGACCAAGATTATTATTATTCTTTGTGTTGGCTGTTTAAGGAAATATAATGTGAGCTATCCCTATTGTTTTTTCAAAAAAAACTATCACTAATTCATGTTGTTATGTTTATATGTCTATGGAGAAATGCTTTATAAAATATAAGTTGATGTCATATTATTTCAAAAATAATAATAATATGTGTTGCTGTTGTGAATTTTGTTGTATGCTTTGTGGAAAAGAAAAAGAAATTCACTGTTGTGTTATATACAATGGAAATGCATGGTTAATATTTTGCTATGCTCATATTTGATTTTGGAAGTTTGAGTAGGAATGTTTCTTTTGTAGATGAAAACAAAATTATATCTTAGTAAATCAGGTTCTTCATTTCAAGAGAAAAATGATGTATTATGGTATTTTAAAAACTTGTAAATCTGGTTATTTCATCCCTTTGCAAGGTTGCTTATAAGTATATATATAATATAATATATATATGTATATAATACATTACACACACATATATTGGATGTGTATATATTTCTATTTTAAACTTCTCATACTGTTGGACTGAAAAATCTGTGCATATATATATCACTATATATGTGTGTGTGTGTTAGCATTTCAATTCGCACCTCTGGAATGCAATTTGAAAACAGACAACTATGCACAGATAAACTACTCTCCTATTGGAAGGGGGAGTTCCCTTTCTTGTTGATGTTTGCTGAAAAGATAATTAAATGAAACTTTGCCTATCATCTTTTTTATTCTCAGCTGCGAGCACAAGGTTATAAAGCTCTAAACACTGCAGAAGAGGTTTTTTCCTTTTTTAAAACTTCTACTACAACTAAGCAAAGACTAACAACACTTTCAATCTCCTGAGTAAATTCAGAGCAAAGGACATTGAAAGTGAACAAAGAATGATTGTTAACACAAAAACATAAGCAGTTTTCCTCCAGGTTTACACCACAAGACTAAAAGTACTTTAATGATTAAATCTGAAATGAAACCTGCAAAAGTCTACACATCTGATGATGATAACTTGATGAATCGAGATAGAATATCAGAGAAAAATAGGCATGAGACTTCTATTCAATATCGTAAAGTTTGCACAACTCCAAGACAACAATGCTGCAGCAAAAGGTAGGCATACAACAAGTGATCAAACACTGAAGAAGAATGTACACAAAGTGAACAGACACTTGGAATATCAAGATTTGTAGGCTAGAATAGGCACAGCAAATTTTCTATCACAACTACCATTACAAACAATGGGCAAGGATGCCTTTATTTATACTAAACTCAAAGGAGTAGGGAACACTAAAATCTTCTTGATTAACCCTAACTTGCCAACTCGCAAGCTTTATTACTATTCTAAGACAAAGATACAATAAACAAATGCTTTAAAGTAGTTTACTTTAAAGCAAAGAAGATTCCAACTATTGCAAGGTGATTTCTTTTCTAAATATAGAATGGATGAGCTTAGGATGAAAGCACATGCTTTAAAACAAAAAGCATATGTTTTAAAGTTGTTTTCTTTTGAAATGCATCCTCATCAATGTTATTGCTTTTTGGTGATGTCATCCATTGATATTCTTTTGCTGATTTCTTGTAAAGAGCTGATTTTGACAGAAAAAGCTGGCACATGCGTTTTGTACGCAATTCTGTTCTGAAGCAACCCAATTAGTTTAGATTTTGAAAAAGTGGAAATTTTTCTGAAAAAGTAGGAAAAAAGTAGATTCCTAAAAAAGCAAAACTCCCAATCTTCAAGAGGATGAAATACTAGATAGACCCATCTCAACGAAAACTAAAAAAGCTTTGGTCAATTTTTTGAAAAACAATCCCCTTGAAACAAGGACCTTGAAAAAGTGAGCCTCCCTACTTCATCAACCCAAAACTATGAAGAACACTGAAAAAGCACTTCGTTTAGGTCTTCGAATCTTCGTTGAAAGAAAAATAAAAATCTTTCCTCTAGATGCAACCTGGAAAAGATAATGGAATAAAGAAGCCAAAAGCTTGTCTTTATAAATCTTTAGGGTGAAAAAGTAGTATTATTTGTGTGAGAATATAACTTCACCCTCATCCATGAAAAAAACAACTTTTAAAATATAAATCCAAGTGGATGTCTTCAAATAGGAAGAATCCCTATTTTGTAGGAGCCTATGGCTTCATGTACAAGATGACGAAAAATATCTTCTTTTGATGATGTCATCGAACACGTGAGTTAAAAGAAGTGCTAACCAATTTTCTTTCATTTTCGACACTTCAACACTTGTTTTGACTTAAATATGGCCTGTCTCCAACTTCGACAAGGCAGAAAAATGTCATCATTGACTAAAAAACTGACTGATCCTGACATTTTGGAGACTTATCAACTAAGATTCCATCCCCTGCCTCTGACTGACGATCTGGCATCGTTTGACCAAGTTTCACCTCCTGAAAACTACCAATGGGTGAAGATTGGGCACAAAACTGTCAGAAAACACTGTGGACATGAAAAATATTCTAACACTGCTCAAGTTGGGTGCCCCAAGTCACCTGGGGTGCCTAGTTTCCCAACACTTAGTCATTTTTTCAAAATTTTCAACTTCTTCAATTTCTTGGTTTGCGTGCGCATTCCAGTGGCAAAGGACCCCTATTTGGCTGTTGATTTCTATCAACTAGGATGAAACTGAGTCTGATGATCTAGAAAATATGTAGGCGAGCTGATTGTACCTTTTGTTTGCCTTAGAAAAAGTGCCAAACAGATTAACTCTAAACCAGATTGGGCTAACGGAAGGAGATTCACGTTTTTTGAGAAAATCTTCAAAAATAAACTAAATCTAGAGAGTTTGGGCACCCCAAGCCACCTGGAGTGCCTGGTTTACAAACACATTTTCTAAAAAATTCACTTTTTGTACCTTTTTTTATTTATGTGCCCACAACTCCTGTTTGATCTTTGATTTCAGTCATTTTGACTACTGTCGAGGTGGGATGGAGGATGATATAAGTAGTCTAAACATATATGTTATGAAATCCTAGCTTTGACTAATTTTTTACTGAGTTTGACCAAGTTTGACCAAGGAAAGAGCTGACAGAAGCATTTTTGACGTTTATCAAAAAAGTAAAAAAAGTAACATAGGAAAGCTTGGACACCCTAAGCCACTTGGGGTGCCTGGTTTCACCAGACTTAGTCAAATTTATGATTTTCCAACATTTCATTCCACCTTGGATCAATCTTGCATCATCAAGTCAACTGTTCCTCAGTTCTGCATCATTGGAACAACATTGAAAACTTGTTGACAAGCTCTGGTAGGTGAACTTTCCTCTATTGATGAGTTTTGAGCTCATGCTTCACCTTTTGAAAAAGCATAAATGACCTAGTAGAGAAAACTTGGTCGTTTAAAGATTTCGTCTGTACTGCGTCGATCGTGAAGCAAAATTGACCAATGAGAATCGAGCGCAACACCTTATTTGGAGATTCTACTTTTAAAAAGTTTTTCTAGCATCCATATCTCAAGAAACCCAGAAAACCTAACTTGACGTCTATTTTTAGAAATTTCTATTTTTAGAAATTTTGCTTTTTTACTTTTTGAAAAAATTTTTTCTAGACTTGTTTCAAAATGCCTTAATGAAGCAAAATTTTTGGTTGGGTACAACAATTGGCTCTGTCTAGGGACCATGGCAGATACTTACGGCATAGGAGAACCAAGAATCTCTGGACTTTTAAGCTTGGACCAGTGCCTTATCTATTGGGCAATAGAGTTAGGTCACATTTCTAATCATCTAGAACAAGACTTTTCCCCTACATCACCTAAAACTGGACTTCCTAAAATCACCTAAGAAGTTGGAACGTTCCAGAACACAAGAACATGATTGTCACATTATAGAAAGGGGGAAAACATTACGAGATAATGATCACATCACAAAAAGGGGAAGCACATTACAGGAACAGAAAGTATTTCACGTGCTCTTTTTCCTGAGTGAGGATGATATATAATAAGGACTATCACATAAAGCCATCAATCAACTCAGAAAAGTAAGAACCATCTCTCTTTAGCTGTGAAGATTGTTTTGGTAGCACAAAACTTTTCTTTCTCTGCAACATCCTCTCAAAGAGCCATGATTCAGGAGGGTATTCACATTCAGGCCATGAGAAGTTCCTAAGGAACTAATTGATATGACAGAGATCAGGTGGAGCATCTTCTTCTAAAGCAAGCAACCTTTGCAATAGGTGAAGATATAGAACTTCCTTCTAAAGATATACAGGAAAGTCTTGTGGCCAAAGTATATCCATGGGAATGGTTATCACCACATATTGTATATGAGTTTCATTTATATCTTATACACACGCAACTTTATACTAAGTGAATGCATCATCTTCTAGAAAAGGCGCAAGCTATTCATACACAACTCTCATTACTGATTCTTGGCTTATAGGATCCACAATTGTCATTGCCCATTTTTCAAGTGCTTCAGGAGCTTCTTCTTCTTCATTGGTTGTGTTTTTGTCCATCCACTCTCCATAGTCTAATGAATCGTCAAGATCTAAATGCTCAAACTCTTAAACATCTTCACTTGACAGCTCAGTTTCCCATTCATTACCCGGAATCCCGTCATCCTCTGTAGAATACTCTTCTTCAATGTTGATATCCAACATCACTTCATCTTCAGCATTCATGTATCTTTCTTCTTCTATAAAGGGAGTAGAATCAAAGAGATATCCATCTGAGTCATATGATTCCTCTTCTTCTTGATCAATCTCACACATGGCGTATCTCACAAGACATTTGTCAAGAATTTCTAATTGTTCAATATCATCCTCTTTAGTGACCAAAACTAAATATTCCATGAACTTCTCTTCTCCATCAACCTCTTCATATGTTGCGTTCCACACTGGTTGCATAGTATTAGTAAAGTTTTTTTTTACACAGGTTCATGGATATCCTCTGAAAGTCTAGCATCATCTTCTTCACTAATGTCTATGAAAACTGCTTGAGACAAAGATGAAGACGAGCTAAATTGCAAAAGAAAATTTACAGTATCCTCTACCAAAGAATCACTCTCCAAGTGATCTAGAAAACTATCGAGATCCAATGATGAATCTTCCATATGATCTCCATTTTTGAGAAATTCCGCCAATGATGAATCATCTTCAAAATGAAGAAGATATTGTTCTTGCTCCAATTGCAATGCTTCTTTGGTCTCTTCTCCTTTGAATGTATCTGACACAGGTTCTTCAAACCAACCTTCAAAAGATGAGAAGAACAAATTGGATTCATCATTGCTCTCTGTAACATATTTGATCTCTTCCTCATAATTTTGCTCTTGTGAAGATTGTTGCACTTCTTCTTCCTCAGAGAAAGTATGCAAGTTGTGCATTTTAAGCTTCCAATGAACATTCATGTTCCATATACAAACACATGATGTCAGTTGAAACAAAGTTAAGAAAATGATCCCTTCTAATATTTGATTTACACTGGTCAAATCCCTTCATAGAGTTGCCATCGGATTCGTCAAAGAGACGTTCAAGATTATTTGAAAATCTTTGATTTTCATTTGATGCTTTTAATATTTGCATGAATCTTCTCATTTCAAGGCAATATTCTCCATCATGTTTGTTTGTTGCATGGAACAAGTAGTAGATTTGTATTGCAAAAGACACATCTACTTCTTGACGCACATGTGAAGCAAGTTGATCACTGACATAGTTAATGAAAGAATTCGGTATACTTGAAGGAGGTGGAATTTACCGAAGTGGTACAACATTCAAGGGCACCAGTGGTTTGATTGAATCTATCTAGATCTTTCCTAAAGTGATCATATGATCTTCTAATTCAATAGCATACTCCTAAGCTTCTTGTAGTTCTGTAGCATGTCTTTGCTTGAGGTAGAAAGAAATTTCTGAAGATTGTGCATTCGTGAAACAACTTAGTAGAATTTCTGAAGAAGGATTCAGGGTGTTTGTAACTTTCCCAACCAAATGGTTGAATCTAGCCATGAACTCTCGCATCGGCTCACTTTTGTCTTTCTTGATGTTTGAGAGTTGTGTAAACAAGATATGACTATCTTTTGCAGGCTTGAAACGAGTGAGAAATTTCTCCCTCATTGACTGCCAACTTGTGATAAAGCTGGCAGTGAGGTGATCAAACCATTCAACTACTGAAATTTGCAATGATTCCACAAACAAACGCACTGCAACATCTTCATGTGCAACGCCATGAATTCCACAGACAGTGGTGAAGGCAGAAATGTCCTCATCAGGATGTTGCTTGCCATCACCATGAAACTTTGGAAAACTTTTTCTTGATCCTTCAAGAAGATCATGATATTCTACTAGTGCTAAAGGTCCAATGTTGTTATACCAATGTAATGGGAGTGGACACCTCTGATTCAGATTATTGTGATTGTTATTATTTACATCACCCATCACTCTAGGCTGGATTAGTAGTTCCTTTTGAGGTTCTTCTTGCTTGACCTTAGGAACTGTTTGAACTTCTTGAACTATGTTGGATGCTTCTCCAACTTCTGTAGGACCAAGATCTTGAAAGGAATGATCTGTATCACCACCTTTTCCCCTTCTTGAATAAACCCTGTGAGCGAGGATTATCTACTGCCAAGCGGGAGGTGATAATAATGGTCTTCCTGCTGCAAGATTTGCTTTGTGTTCTTCTTCATCAAGGATAGCAGCTACATTTGTCCACTGATCAGGACTTTCCTTTTGCACTAATATGAAACTTCTTAGGCTGCTAATGATGTCCATTTGCTCTCCTTCCACTCGTACAAGATTTGGTTGTTGAACTGGAGCAAAACAATGCTAGAGAGTCATTCCCATGACATAAGCCTAAGCTTGCTTGAAGTTTTATGCCGTGTGCCCCATGGTGGGTGCTAGAAAACTGTTAGCGTTTCAATTCGCACCTCTGGAATGTGATTTGGAAATGGACAGCTATGCACAGATAAACTGCTCTCCTATTAGAAGGGGGAGTTCCCTTTCTTGCTGATGTTCGCTAAAAAGATAATTAAATGAAACTTCACCTATCTTCTTTTTGATTCTTAGCTGCGAGCACAAGATTATAAAACTCTAAACATTGTAGAATATGTTTTTTCCTTTTTTAAAACTTCTACTACAACTAAGCAAACACTAACGATGATTTCAATCCCCTGAGTAAATTTAGAGCAAAGGACATTGAAAATGAACAAAGAATGATTGTTAACACAAAAACTTAAGCAGTTTTCCTCTAGGTTTACACCACAAGACTAAAATTACTTTAGTGATTAAATCTAAAATGAAAGCTGCAAAAAGCTACACATCTAACGATGATAACTTGATGAATCAAGATAAAATATCAGAGAAAAATAGGCATGAGACTTCTATTCAATATCATAAAGTTTGTACAACTCCAGGACAACAATGCTACAGTAAAAGGCAAGCTTACAACAAGCCATCAAACACTGGAGAACACTAAACACAAAGTGAACAGACACTTGGAATATCAAGATTTGTAGGCTAGAATAGGCACAGCAAATTTGCTATCACAACTACCATTACAAACAATGGGCAAGGATTCCCTTATTTATACTAAAATCTCCTTCATTAACCCTAACTTGCAAACTCGCAAGCTTTATTACTATTCTAAGACAAAGATACAATAAACAAATGCTTTAAATCAGTTTGCTTTAAAGTAAAGAAGATTCCAACTATCACAAGGCAATTTCTTTTCTAAATATAGAATGGATGAGCTTAGGATGAAAGCACATGCTTTAAAACAAAAAGCACATGTTTTAAAGTTGCTTTCTTTTGAAATGCATCCTTATCAACATTCTTACTTTTTGGTGATGTCATCCATTGATATTCTTTTGCTGATTTCTTCTAAAAAGCTGATTTTGACCAAAAAAGCTAGCACATGGGTTTTGTTGGCAATTCCGTTTTGAGGCAACCCAATTTGTCAGATTTTGAAAAAATAGAGATTTTTCTAAAAAAGTAGGAAAAAAACACATTCCTAAAAAAAGTAAAACTCCCAATCTTCAAGAGGATGAGATACTGGATAGACCCATTTCGACGAAAACTAAAAAAAGTTTGGTCAAATTTTTGAAAAACAATCCCCTTGAAACAAGGACCTTGAAAAAGCGAGCCTCTCTGCTTTCTCAACCCAAAACTATGAAGAACACTGAAAAAACACTTCATTTGGGTCTTTGAATCTTCGTTGAAAGAAAAATAAAAATCTTTCCTCTAGATGCAACCTTTGTGTGAGAATAAAACTTCACACTCATCCATGAAGAAAGCAACTTTTAAAGCATAAATCCAAGTGGATGTCTTCAAATAGGAAGAATCCCTATTTTGTAGGAGTGTATGGCTTCATGTGCAAGATGACAAAAAATATCTTCTTTTGATGATGTCATCGAACATGCGAGTTGAAAGAAGTGCTAACCAATTTTCCTTCATTTTCGACACTTCAACACTCATTTTGACTTAAATATGGCCTATCTCCAACTTCGACAAGGTGGAAAAATGCCATCATTGACTGAAAGGCTGACTGATCCTGACATTTTGGAGACTTATCAACAGAGATTCCATCCCCTGCCTCCGATTGACAATCTGGCATTGTTTGACCAAGTTTGACCTCCTGAAAACTACCAATGGGCAAAGATTGGGCACAAAACTTTCATAAAGCATTATGGACATGAAAAATATTCTAACACTACTCAAGTTGGGTGCCCCAAGTCACCTAGGGTGCTCGGTTTCCCAACACTTCGTCATTTTTTCAAAATTTTCAACTTCTTCAATTTCTTGGTTTGCGTGTGCATTCCAGTGGCAAAGGACCCCTGTTTGGCTATTGATTTCTATCAATTGGGATGAAACTGAGTCTGATGATCTAGAAAATATGTAGGCCTGATGAAAATTGAGCTGATTGTACCTTCTGTTTGCCTCGAAAAAGGTGTCAAACTGATTAACTCTGAACCAAACCAGGCTAACGGAAGGATATTCACGTTTTTCAAGAAAATCTTCAAAAATAAACTAACTCTAAAAAGTTTGGGTGGCCCAAGCCACCTGGGGCATTTGGTTTGCCAACACTTAGAATTTTTTTTTGAAAAAATCAGTTTTTGTACCTTTTTCTCAATTTTTGTGCCCACAGCTCCTGTTCCATCTTCGATTTTGGTCATTCTGACAACTATCGAGGTGCGACAGAGCGTGATCTGAGTAGTCTGAACATATATGTGATGAAATCCTAGTTTTGACTAATTTTTTACTGAGTTTGACCAAGTTTGCCCAACCAGGAAAGAGCTGACGGAAGCATTTTTGACATTTTTTGAAAAACTTAAAAAAAACTAACACAGGAAAGGTTGGGCACCCCAAGCCACCTGGGGTGCCTAGTTTCACCAAACTTAGTCAAATTTATGATTTTCCAACATTTCATTCCACCTTGGATCCATCTTACATCATTTTGCATGCATCGTCAAGTCGACGACTGTTTATTCTCAACCATTGTGTGAGAATAAAACTTCATCCTCATCCAATGATCAAGACTTTGCCTTTGTGCAAATATGAAACTTTTTTTTTATTCTCAGCTGTGAGCACAAGGTTATAAAACTCTAAACACTGCAGAAAAGGTTTTTTCCTTTTTTAAAACTTCTACTACAACTAAGCAAAGACTAACAATGCTTTCAATCTCTTGAGTAAATTCAAAGCAAAGGACATTGAAAGTGAACAAAGAATAATTGTTAACACAAAAACTTAAGCATTTTCCTCCAAGTTTACACCACAAGACTAAAAGTACTTTAGTGATTAAATCTAAAATGAAAGATGCAAAAAGCTACACATCTAACAACAATAACTTGATGAATCAAGATAGAATATCATAGAAAAATAGGCATGAGACTTCTATTCAATATCATAAAGTTTGCACAACTCTAGGACAACAATTCTGCAACAAAAGGTAGGCATACAACAAGTGATCAAACACTGGAGAACAATGAACACAAAGTGAACAGACACTCAGAGTATCAAGATTTGTAGGCTAGAATAGGCACAACAAATTTTCTATCACAACTACCATTACAAACAATGGGCAAGGATGCCCTTATTTATACTAAAATGAATGGAGTAGGGAACCCTAAAATCTCCTTGGTTAACCCTAACTTGCCAACTCGCAAGCTTTATTACTATTCTAATATAAAGATACAATAAACAAATGCTTTAAAGTAGTTTGCTTTAAAGCAAAGAAGATTCCAACTATCACAAGGTGATTTCTTTTCTAAATATAGAATGGATGAGCTTAGGATGAAAGCACATGCTTTAAAACAAAAAGCATATGTTTAAAGTTGCTTTCTTTTGAAATGCATCCTTATCAACATTCTTGCTTTTTGGTGATGTCATCCATTGATATTCTTTTGCTGATTTCTTCTAAAAAGCTGATTTTGACCGAAAAAGCTGGCACATGGGTTTTGTAGTCAATTCTGTTCTGAAGAAACCTAGTTTGTTAGATTTTGAAAAAGTGGAGATTTTTCCAAAAAAGCAAAAAAAAGCACATTACTAAAAAAAGTAAAACTCCCAATCTTCAAGAGGATGAAATACTGGATAGACCCATCTCGACGAAAACTGAAAAAGCTTTGGTCAAATTTCTAAAAAACAATCCCCTTGAAACAAGGACCCTAAAAAAGCGAGCCTCCCTACTTCCTCAACCTGAAACTATGAAGAAAACTGAAAAAGCACTTCATTTGGAGCACTTCATTTGGGTCTTCGAATCTTCATTGAAAGAAAAATAAAAATCTTTCCTCTAGATGCAACCTTTGTGTGAGAATAAAATTTCACCCTCATCCACTGATCAGGACTTTCCTTTTGCGCAAATATGAAACTTCTTAGGCTACTACAACATTTGTGGTACAACATTCAAGGGCACCAGTGGTTTGATTGAATCTATCTGGCTCTTTCCTGAAGTGATCATATGATCTTCTAATTCAATAGCATACTCCTAAGCTTCTTGCAGTTCTGTAGCATGTCTTTGCTTGAGGTAGAAAGAAATTTTTGAAGATTGTGCATTCGTGAAACAACTTAGTAGAATTTCTTATGAAGGATTCAGGGTGTTTGCAACTTTTCCAACCAAACAGTTGAATCTGGCCATGAACTCTCATATTGGCTCACTTTTGTCTTTCTTGATGTTTGAGAGCTGTGTAAACAAGACATAACTATCTTCTGCAGGCTCGAAACAAGTGAGAAATTTCTCCCTCATCGACTCCCAACTTGTGATAGAGCTGGCAGTGAGGTGATTAAACCATTCAACTATTGAAATTTGCAATGATTCCACAAACAAGCGCACTGCAACATCTTCATGTGCAATGCCAAGAATTCCATAGGCAGTGGTGAAGGTAGAAATGTGCTCATCAGGATGTTGCTTGCCATCACCATGAAACTTTGGAAAACTTTTTCTTGATCCTTTAGGAAGATCATGATATTCTGCTAGTGCTAAAGGTCCAATGTTCTTACCCCAATGTAATGGGAGTGGACACCTTTGATTCAGATTATTGCGATTGTTATTATTTGCATTACCCATCGCTCTAGGCTGGATTAGTAGTTCCTTTTGAGGTTCTTCCTGCTTGACCTCAGGAACTGTTTCAACTTCTTGAACTATGTTGGATGCTTCTCCAACTTCTGCAAAACCAAGATCTTGAAAGGAATGATCCGTATCACCGCGTTTTCCCCTTCTTGAATAAACCCTATGAGCCAGGATTATCTACTGCCACGTGGGAGGTGGTAATACTGGTCTTCTTGCTACAAGATCTGCTTTGTGTTCTTCGTCAAGGATAGCAGCCGTGTTTCTCCACTGATCAGGACTTTCCTTTTGGGTAAATATGAAACTTCTTAGGCTGCTAGTGATGTCCATTTGCTTTCAATCTCCTGAGTAAATTCATAGCAAAGGACATTGAAAGTGAACAAAGAATGATTGTTAACACAAAAACTTAAGCAGTTTTCCTCTAGGTTTACATGACAAGACTAAAAGTACTTGAATGATTAAATCTGAAATGAAAGATGCAAAAAGCTACACATCTAATGACAATCACTTGATGAATCAAGATAGAATATCAAAGAAAAATAGGCATGAGACTTCTATTCAATATCATAAAGTTTGCACAATTCCAGGATAGCAATGCTGCAGCAAAAGGCAAGCATACAACAAGCGATCAAACACTGGAGAATAATGAACACAAAGTGAACAGACACTTAGAATATCAAGATTTGCAGGCTAGAATAGGCACAACAAATTTTCTATCACAACTACCATTACAAACAATGGGCAAGGATGCCCTTATTTATACTAAAATCAAAGGAGTAGGAAACCCTAAAACCTCCTTGATTAACCTTAACTTGCCAACTTGCAAGCTTTATTACTATTCTAAGACAAAGATACAATAAACAAATGCTTTAAATCAGTTTGCTTTAAAGCAAAGAAGATTCTAACTATCACAAGGTGATTTGTTTTCTAAATATAGAATGGATGAGCTTAGAATGAAAGCACATGCTTTAAAACAAAAAGCATATGTTTTAAAGTTGCTTTCTTTTGAAATGCATCCTCATGAACATTCTTGTTTTTTGGTGATGTCATCGATTGATATTCTTTTGCTAATTTCCTCTAAAAAGCTGATTTTGACCGGAAAAGTTGGCACTTGGGTTTTGTAGGCAATTTCGTTCTGAAGCAACCTAGTTTGTTAGATTTTGAAAAAGCAGAGAATTTTTCGAAAAAGAAAAAAATTAGATTCTTGAAAAAAGAAAAACTCCCAATCTTCAAGAGAATGAAATACTGGATAGACCCATCTCGATGAAAACTGAAAAAGCTTTGGTCAAATTTATGAAAAATAATCCCCTTGAAAGAAGGACCCTGAAAAAGTGAGCCTCCCTACTTCCTCAACCTGAAACTATGAAGAACATTGAAAAAACACTTCGTTTGGGTCTTCGAATCTTTGTTGAAAGAAAAATAAAAATCTTTCCTCTGGATGCAACCTGCAAAAGATAATGGAATAAAGAAGCCAAAAGCTTGTCTTTATAAATCTTTAGGGTGAAAAAGTAGCGTTATTTGTGTGAGAATAAAACTTCACCCTTATCCATGAAGAAAGCAACTTTTAAAGCATAAATCTAAGTGGATGTCTTCAGATAGGAAGAATCCCTATTTTGTAGGATCCTATGGTTTCATGTCCAAGATGACGAAAAATATCTTCTTTTGATGATGTCATTGAACACGAGAGTTGAAAGAAGTGCTAACCAATTTTCCTTTATTTTTGACACTTCAACACTCATTTTGACTTAAATCTGGCCTGTCTACAACTTTGATAAGGTGAAAAAATGTCATCATTGACTGAAAAAGCTAATTGATCCTGACATTTTGGAGACTTATCAACTGAGATTTCATCCCCTGCCTTCGACTGACGATCTGGCATCGTTTGACCAAATTTGACCTCCCAAAAACTGCCAACGAGCAAAGATTGGGCACAAAATTGTAAGAAAACACTATGGAGATAAAAAATATTCTAACACTAAAGTTGGGCGTCCTAAGTCACCTGGGCACCTGGTTTCCCAACACTTAATCATTTTTTCAAATTTTTCAACTTCTTCAATTTCTTGGTTTGTGCGCACTTTCCAGTGGCAAAGGACCCCTATTTGGCTATTGATTTCTATCAACTAGGATGAAATTGAGTCTAATGAAAATTGAGCTAATTGTACCTTTTATTTGCCTCAAAAAATGTGCCAAACTGATTAACTCTAAACCAGACCGAGCTAAAGGAAGAAGATTCATGTTTTTCAAGAAAATCTTTGAAACTAAACTAACTCTAGAGAGTTTGGGTGCCCCAAGCCACCTAGGGCACCTGTTTTGCTAACACTTAGAAAATTTTCTAAAAAATTTACTTTTGTACCTTTTTCTTGATTTCTGTGCCCACAACGCCTGTTCAATCTTTGATTTTGGTTGTTCTAACAACTGTCGAGGTGGGACAGAGGGTGATCTGAGTAGTCTAAACATATCTATGATGAAATCATGGCTCTGACTAATTTTTGATTGAGTTTGACAAAGTTTGACCAACCGTGAAAGAGTTGACGGAAGCATTTTTGATGTTTCTTAAAAAATGTAAAAAAACTAACACAGGAAAGGTTGGGCACCCCAAGCCACCTGGGACACCTGGTTTCACTAGACTTAGTTATATTTATGATTTTCCAACATTTGATTCCACCTTGGATCCATCTTGCATCATTTTGTGTGCATCATCGAGTCGACGACTGTTCATTAGTTTTACGTCGTTGGAACAACATTGAAAACTTGTTGATGACTTTTGATCTCATGCTTTGCCTTCTGAAAAAGTAGAAATGACCCAGTAGAGAAAACTTGGTCATTTAAAGATTCCATCCAAATCACGCCGATCGTGAAGCAAAATCGACCAATGAGAATCAAGCGCGACACCTAATTTAGAGATACTATTTTTAGAAACTTTCTATTTTTAGAAATTTTTGCCAACATTCATATCTCAAGAAACCTAGAAAACCTAACTTGATGTATGTTTTTAGAAATTTCTAAAAATAGAAATTTCTACTTTTAGAAATTTTGCTTTTTTGACTTTTTGACGAAAAATTTTCTAGACTTGTTTCAAAATGCCTTAATGAAGCAAAAATTTTGGTTGGGTACAACAATATATATATAGACAAATATACATATATATTTAAATAATATACAAACTATTTTAACAAGAGACAAACAAACAAGAGATTTATGGACCGAACCCTAATGAAATATAGAGTATGTTCTTTTGTTGATTAACAAAGTAGGTTTAAACAAAAAAAAAAAAATGAGGGACTGTGATGGGCGACGACACCCACCACAGTCACCCCATTCCCACCACCACGGCCTTGCTAACTTAACACTGTGTAGTGTGGGGAGAAGGTTGTGCCTCCGCCCACACCCAAGGGTGTGGGTGGAGGCACAACCTCCTCCCCACACCCCTTTCCTTCTACCATTACCATGATCCGTGTAGCTTTGGGGAAGCTTTTCTGCCCTCAAAATCCCCCTCCTTGCTTTTCAATGGTGGTAAGTCCTGATCAAGCCATCGACCCTCCATTGCTCAAATTCCCCTCTGTGTGGCCACCAGTCGGCCCCTGTTTCATTGCCTATGATATCACAAATATGCCAATAATATATATATATATATATATATATATATATATATATATATATATATATATATATATATATATATATATATAGAACACTTGAATCTTGGCTTCCATGATCCCACCTTCAAACCCTAACCTACAAGATAGTGGAGGCAAAACACAAAACAAAAAAAAAGAGAAATGGGATGGAGGCAAGGCAAATGGTAAAGAAAACATTTGAGCATAAGTTAGGGTTGCCAAAAATATATGAATAAAATAATAGATTAGGGCTTGAATGGGTGAGAGGGAATTTAGGGGTTTCCTTTTAATTTATCTCTCTTTTTTTTTTTGGTGCATGGGAATTTGTTTTCCCTCTCTTTAGCTCTTGAGTCATTCTTGGTTATTTGAGTTTTATTGTGTTGATTTTGTTGATTTGGCATTATTTTGAGTATGTATTTTATTTCCTTGTGGAAGTATTTTTGTGAGAGTGGGGTGTGTTTATTTTAATGAGATACCTTATCCCTTGGTAAGTTATTTAAATTGGTGTTCATTTTAATAAATCCTCTGTTTAAATTTATTGTGTTGGGAAATTCTCGTTATTGAATTTAAATTTAAATGTTAATTTTATCGAATTTAGTCCTAAGGGGATATTTTATTTTACCCTCTCTATAATTATTTTAATGTGATTTAATTAATAAATATAATTACCAAGATTATATTTATTAATGGACCGAAGTTTGAGTTTTAATTTGATCATTATTTACTTTGAATTTTGATATTTAGTTGGTTGATCAAGTATTTAACTTTGGAAATCTATTTAATTTTTCTTTTGATTAATTATTTTAATTTTTGCATTAATTATTTCTTGGAGTTTCCTTTTTAAAATATTTATTTCTTTTATTGAAAGTGTGTTATGCTGTCAAAATTTTCCTACATTTTAGGGTTTTATTTTTACGACTTATTGTGACTTTCATTTAATCACTCCATTTAATCATATGACCATCTTGCCATTGTTTTCATATTCTATTTATTCTATTGCACCTACACATTAGAGTTAGGGCTTGGTTTCAATCTATCGAGATCATCCCTTTCACCTAGGAAACTTAGGTTTTGAACTTAAACTATTCTAACCCTAGTAGCAGCGTGTATCATGTCACAAACCCCATAGTCGACTTTCATCACACAGGGGAGAGTGTAGGTAGATGCACTTCCCTATATTTTGATCGACATGTTTACGCCGTGCACGTATTGCCACTGAGCACGCAGGCACGTGCGAGGGGGTTCTAGCGACATGTGGAAAAGTTTTTCGCATTTCATGTCATGACCACATGTCAAATGTGGACATGACACGTGTGGTGCGTGTCGTGATTGCATGGGAAATATGGGCATGACAGAGCTTGCTTCATATTCCCTAGTGTGTAGCTTAAAATTGTACATTTTTAGTTTAAATTTGAATTTCAAGTATAATTTCATAATTTTAAATTCTTCTTGAGTTGAATTTATATATACATGTACATATATATGCAGGATGAGATTAGTATAGGTGCATCGTCAATTAATCCTACCATTGATGAGCCTGCATAGATGCATGAGTCATCTGTCATATTCCAGGTCCTATAGTTAAATCCTATGCCATTTCAAAGTCTTGTATATCATGACCTTGCATTTTGTATTTATAGTCTAGCCTAAATCATGTTTTATTGAAATATAGGAATTGGCGACACAAACCTTTAGTCTAGCAAAGTCAATATCTATTGCAAGTGAGAATGACACAAGAGATGATGAGGCTATTGTGGTATGCTTACACATTTTCAAGTCTAGATTTAAAAATTCAATTTGATGGTTTAGTTTTAAATATTTGATTTAAATAATATGCATGTAGTTGACATTAAAATTGATATTATGCTTTTTGTTCTTCTACACATCATGATCTGCCCTCTGAGTCACGTGGAACCAAAAGGCGTCTTGAAATGGATGATGATAAAACTTAGGGCACAAAATGTAATTTGTTATATTTATTTCATGTTCATACTGCACACATGTGTATTATCTAGTGTTTATTTCATGTGGATTTTATGACTATTTCAGTATTGACTAGACACAGACTGTGATTATTTCACTATTTTTTACATGGACTATTATTATGTGAGTATTTATCTCATGTAGACTATTTCATCTATTTCATAGACTATTTTACTATTTATTGAATGTCCACTATATGCATCTATATTTAAACTTTTATTTCATGTCATATTTAATACTTAAAATTATCGTGTTTGAATTGTAATATTGCAAACTAATAATTCTAATTAGATAAGAGGAAAATTTATATAATTAGACATGTCTTAATTACATATAAATTCACCTTAAGGTGGATTTCAAATGAGAAGAAGAAAAGTGTTAAAACTATTTTTTAGCTATTTAACTTATAAATAAGATAAATTTATGGGGTCTTCTCTACTATCTAGTTCTATTTCAGAATTTAAATCCTAGGTGAATTGTATGTCAGTATTTGTTATCTTTATTTCCATTTTGGAGTTAAGCTACTAGTTATATAAACAAGTTTCCTATAATTTAACATTGGAGGGAGAATACAAATTCTAGATTATAAAGGATAGGTTGACAATCTAAAATAGCATACATAAATTAATAAAACAATATATTTAAAACTTTAAAGTTTTCAATGATACATATGCTAATTAAAATTGTTGTAATTGAAAAAGTATATTCAATATACAATAATCTTCAACATATATATGAATATCAATCACTTGATGACCCTACTAAATAGTAACAAAAAATATAAATTCTCACAAGAACAAATAAGACACAAAATTTACCTATAAACATGTTATAAAAGAGATAATTTATTATGTGTTGAAACATAACATATTAGGTAAAATAGGTAATAATGGAGATCACGATTCCAAATTTGTATGTTATCTATTCTCTTTTTGAGATCTATGTGGGATTATAATATTCTTTTACTTATCACTCATGGGGCCATTAGATTATCTAGCTTCACTTTTGTTATTTTAGGGAGTTGTAATACTAGTGTCACCCAATATGTTATGATAAATCCCTCTCAATCTAGTTTTGATAGACATGATAGGATGAGTCAGGTTTCTAGCTTATTAGGAAGTGATAGGACAATAGGGAATATTAATATCAAGGTGTAAATGCTACCCTCTCCTACTACTCCTACTAATGTTAATCAATTTCCTTCTTCTTCTTGTAGATCAAAGGGTTAAAGAAAACATTCCATCGATATTCCAACTTCTTCTAGAAAGATGCATGACATTAGTCATAGTAATTGTGGACTCCATTTAGGTGAGACTCAAGGAATGGGTACTAATAATGATCAACCTAGCTCTTCTTACAATCTTTGAGCTCTTCTCTATCATTTTATAGCTTTCTTTAACTTTGATGTTTAAGATTCTAGAGAAGATCATAGGAAAATGTTGGAGCTTGCATCCTCTTCATAGTCATCTGATCCTTGCAAATGATTATCCTCTTCAAATGTTATCTCATTTTGACCATGTGTTTGTAAATCTGTTAGGGATCTTTGTTGTCATCCTTCAACCCAATCTATATTTTCACATGCTTCCCACTCACCTCCAATACAAAACTTACAAAAACATGCAAGCTCCCTAGTCCATATAGTCCATGTGCTTGCATTTCAATTTGTAAATGAATGTCATTTTGTTGATCCACTAATTGTATCACAATCATGTTAGGGAGGAATTTTTTCTTCTTCAACTAACCAAAAAAACTATTGAACTTTAGAGTTTTCACTTGATCTTGTAGTCAACTTTGCATTACACCAATCTACAACTAAATGAGCATACTTAAACTTTGTTGCATTATCAAATTTTAGCTGCTCCCTAGCAAAATCCCTTTTCACACATGATCTAGATCCATCATGTTCTTCTTTACCATGTCCATCTTCAAAGAAACTTGACATATGTTGGATATTGTTTTCTATATGGGCCTTACATAACTAATAAAACATTTGATCATTTTTTAATTGTCTTATACAATTGTCTGACCATATCATATGTTGTGTCATCTAGATTTCTCTTTCTTTTAAGTTGTCAATAAATACTTTGAAACAATACAACACAAACTCTGATGAATGTAACTAGTTATCACTCACATAGAAATGGTACTCCCTTAAAATTTTCCTATCATCTTCTATACTGTCAGCTGCATGTCTATATACAATATTAACAAAGATGGCCACCTGTATTGAGTTATAGTATATTGAGACTGAATCTCCTCTTATGGAGCAAGGGTATAGTTTTCTTGTTAAACACCCAAAATACTGAGAAAGGGGTGAATCAGTATTCTTTTAAACCATTCACACCTTAAGCAGTTAATCCATTTACCAAATTCAATTATAGCAAAGTAGATTAAGCATAAAACATATAACCATAGTCCATAACACATGAACACTAGGATTTTTGAGTGGAAAACCCAAAAGAAGAAAAACCACAGTGAGGATTAGCTCACAATATATTATAAGATAGTATAGAAGTGCTCATTGTAGGTGGACTCACTGTCCAAGTGGAGTCACTGCCCACTAAGAGAAAATAGAGAGAAAAGAAGAGTGGCGTACTGCTAGAATTTCAACTGTTACAATTACATCTACATATGCATGGAATTCAGTTCCAATGAAGCACAACATACAAAATTTCTCTGAGGACAAAAAGCTTTCTTCTGTCTTTGATCTTCTACTCTACAAACAGACTTAAGTTCTCATACTTTGACCAAATTCGCACATACACCTGATCTCATTCACACACTATTTGCATACATTCGTATACATCTATTTAATACACACAACATCCAAGGATCTCATATATAGATCTGCAACATGCAAAACACCAATTAGGTTAGCCTTATTGAGAATAATGGTTAAAACATTAAGTAGTAGCTTGTCAGCCACAAATATTTATGTACACGCTTCGCACCAAGATCCAAACTCAGAAACAACTTGAAATAGGTTAGTAGGGACCTAAAACATCTCTCAATAAGATCTGCAAAGAATAATTACCTTTCGTACACCTTTCCACACATTAGGTCAGCTTCACTTAAGACCTAATACAAAAGCTTTTAACAGAAGATTCACAAACTGACTTAACTAACTCCAAATCTCATAAAAACTAGAAATCATACTCTTTTCTTGTCTATTAACATTATTTTAGAACCACAAAAACAAACAATAATCTGTAGAGGAATGCGAACTCTCCCACATACCTCCACTAAACTGGAAAAACTTGTAAACTATCCATCTGATCTTTTATCACTTCTATCTTTCAAACCTTTCAACAAAAACACAAAATTCCTGATTTAGGTGCTTCTGACATCCAATAACATGTTAGAACTATAAAGTGAAAACTTCAATAGTGGACAAATGCAGACCAAAATACTGGAGGCTCTAAAGCTTAGAATTGTAGAGTTTAACACTTAGCCAAATTGTCATCAAGAGTCTTTACTGGATCAAATCTTCTTGCAAAATTGTCTTCTTTAGAGGATCAAAATCATATGGAAAAGAAGAGGATCAAACCCTCTTGCAAAATTATCATTCAAACTACAATTGTTACCTTAGGTTATCACTTTCTAGATTATTGACTCTGTTCTGCGATACCACTGAATTTAACCTTTATTTCTCTTTTTTAGACCACTGCATCTTTGCCATTTGACATTACCAACCTTGTTCCACCTTGTTTCCATTAGTTCTTGTTGCTTACTCTTTTTTGCCATCATCCTTGTTGCCATTAATTACAACACTACTTACTAAAATGCTTGTCACTAAAATGCTTATGTTGCCAACAATCTCCCCCTTTGCCATTGATGACAACATAGCCAAAACTTATTGCAAAACACACTCCCCCTTTGACATCAATGGCAAAGGGTGTATTTACAAATCAAAACTTCTTCAACCTTTGCAATGCACTCCACCTGACTAACTTACTCCTATAATCATCTATACAAAAAAATAAGAAAAAGACTCATTGAATCAGGGTAGGATCTCTTTGTAGATGATCTTTAGCTAAGTTACCATTGAATCCCAATGCATTGTTACACAATTCAAAATTTGTATCTTCCCATTTATGTGTACTAATAACTCTTCTTCTTTCTCTACTGTTGCAGGTACATTAGTCATCTTCTAAATTTTATTAGCTTCCTTTATCTAACCAGTTAAAGAGGCTACCTTGAAACTAACTATTTATCTCATTTGGCCCATTTGATCCTTTATCATTTCCTTTTGGCTTTGTGCCTTCTTTATATTTGCATGTGCCTTCTCTATTTTTGCTCTTAAGTCTCCATTTGTATCTTTTAGTGGATTGTAAATTCTCAAGATCTTAGCTATTTGACTTTCTAGGTCATCAATTTTATCTTTAATTTCCTTTGTAGTTGTAGGATAGGCTAGACAAAATTGATAAAGTTTATTTGCATTACTTATAGCACTATGAATATTCTTTATACTATCATCTAGAAAAATGTGTGCCTTAGAAAAACTATATAATAACTCAATTAGCCTCATGTTATCTATTTCTTCTCTCACCTTTTTCTCAGCCACTTTTTCAAAAGAGTCAAAATGATTGTCGACAGTACTCATTAGATTCTTCATTTGCACTGTCGGAGTCAAGGTAACATCTCTTTTTGCTTCTGGCACCAACTTCTCAAAAAAAGAAATTCATAGCTTCCTCCATCATTTCTTTTCCTTCTACATGAGATTGTAGAATCTCTTCTTGTACGGATGCCTAAAAGATTGTCCCAAGATGAAGTTTTTGCAAAGGAGAAATGTTAGATAAATCAATCTGACCATTTGAAGATTGTACTTGTAGTAGCTATGGAGCGGATAAAACTTGAGATTGTCTCTGCATGGTCAAAAACTCCTTGATAGAGTCTAGTGGTGCAACTCTAGAGGATTCACTAACCTTGTCTTCTTTCTTCTCTTCAAAATCTAGGGATTTCAGAGGAGGTTTTGCATCATGCACTTCTCTTTCCTCAACATTTTTTGGAACATAAGTAGTATCCAAAATGCTTGTAGTTTGATCCAAAATGGCATCATTCCTATTCTTCCTTATCTTCATCTATCTTTTCTTCCTGTGACACCCTCTAAACATCAATAGTTTCAGTATTTATCGGAGGGCCAACTACATTTGTATCTCCTGAAGGTGAAGGTAAATTTTGGTCAGTCACCAAGGGTTATTCAGTTTCATGCTCTACATTAGCCTGATTGTCATTCTTTTCTTCTTCCTTAGAATGTTATTCTTGAACTGTGGCTATCTATAACTCCTTAAGAATATTTTCCATTATTTTCAATGTATCCTTTTCCAATCTACTTATATCCTCTTTAACATTTGTCATTAAAGTGTTTACTCTTCTCTTTGTTCTAAACTCCATGATCAATCTCTGTATGGTAGGACAGACTTTCTCAAGATCTCTATTTTTCATCTCAATAGCTAAATATTAATTGCATCACCCCTCTTCTTTGTCAAAATATCAGCCAAACTAGTAGGTAGCTGATATATTATTTCAATCAAGGCAACAATGAAAGTATCTAAGTATCTGATTATTGTAGTCTCAATGATTGCTTTGTCTCCATCTCACTTGTCTTCTTCATACAACTCTACTACTTGTTTTAGATTATTATACTATGTTATGACATTTATTGTAGCTTCTAATTGTAGAGGGGAAAGAAGTGATTTTTTTTAATTTCTTTTGATTCCCTTTTCCTTTTCCTGAAGACTCTCCTTCTTCACCTAATTTGACTTCCCTTCTTTTGACATACTTTTCAACATATTCTTCCTCTTCATCTAACACATCATTAGATTTGGTCCTTTTTACTTGTGTCTCTTCTTAAGTAGCAAGAGACTCTTTTCTCTTTGAGATCAGATTGGATCCTTCTTCTTCTTCCTCTTCTTCCTTTGAAGCAACATGAATAATGTAGCTTTTCCTAGAGGCTTTTCCCTTCATTCTTTTCTTCTTTGCAGGCATGGTTGTCGGGACTTTAGAGGTGGTAACCGTCCTTGTTCTTGGTCTTACCAGAGGGGATTTCTCCTTCATCGGAGCAACTTTTTCCTTTACCTCAATAGGGGAATAGTCCTGGAGGACTTTTGAAGAACAGGAGAAGAGATAGTAGTTCTACTAGATCTCCTTGAGCTCCTTGAGGTCTTAGCAACACTGGCTCCTCCTTAACCTTATACTCTGGCTCTTTGAACTTGCTCTTTTGTGAATCCCATTCTCTCTACATAATCATCAACTATTTTCTATACTTTTCTCTTTATCTATGGTTTCTTTTACTGTAGGTACACTTCAACTGATTTCTCTTCATATGTTCCAAACCTTACTTGAGTTGTATCTTTCAGGATTTTCAACAAAGCATCAACCAAGGCATGAATTTCTTGTTCATATATTTCATATCCCATGGGTGAGATCCAAATAGTCCTAGGCTCAACTACTTCCATTATACATTCATCAGTAGAGACCAAAAATGTGATGTCTTTTTGGTATTTTTCCACCACCCTCCTTGGAGTTCTCTCTCTGGATTGCATTTTCTTCTGAAATATAGCAAAGTAGGTAGTGAATACATCATCCTGAGCCTTGGAGTCACCAATGCTCCTAACAATTTAATCTACAATTTGGTGTGCCACAGGCTTTCCCTAAATCCATGTGACTCTCTATATACCAAGAAGCTCATTCAAAAAGTAAAACATAATACAAGTTGTAAGAGTCCCAAACTTGAAGGGGCACTTCCTCTCCTTTGTCTACTTCCAATTCTCAAAAAACTATTGTCTTAGCAATTCACTCAAATCATAATCTATTCCCTTTTCCACCATCTCATATGCTACATGAATAGCTATAGAAAACACTAAATTCTCTGTGTTAGTGAAGAATATCTTATAACCAATAACCATTGCAGCATATCTACTAGCTAGGTTCCAGATAGGGTTTATCGTTAATGCCCTCTTGTCAAAGGTAACACTAGTTATCTGAATCACAACTTCATTCTTAATGGATTTTAAAATAGGAATAGGTCCAGAGGAACACAAACCAGTAACCTCTCTCATTACATCCTTTGTGATCATGCCAAGAATATCCAACCATACAAACTAATCATGAAATCTGCTCAACACCAATCTGACCCACTTATCATCAAGGCAGAAACTTGGGAACCACTTCCAAACATCAAGTTTCTTATGAGTTAGGTTTTGGTATTCTAGTTTAATTGCAAAGTCATCTCCTGTGAGCTCTTTCACCTTGATATCTCCAAGCTTTTTGTGATCAAATTCTTCTATTTTACCGTGGATATATGTTCTTATGTCTTCCATTGGAAAAACCCCATAAGGAATAGAGGAAAATGCCCCCAGTGGATCATCCTCTAAACACTTAGCTAGAAATTTCTTGAACTTTGGTTGAGGTTTCTCACAAACTTCAACAACTTTTGGAGTAGCCATTGAAAATACTATCAAACTTATAAAAAGTAAGAGTCTCTAAAAAACTAGGGCAAACTATAGATAATAAATACCTTTTCTTCACTTTTACTGAACTAGGGTTTTGATGCATCGATCTGTAATTTGCCTTGAATTCTTCTTCACCTCAAATCAGCTCTCAAATTGCTCTCTAAATGCTTTGTGAATGATTTTTGCAAAGTAAGACCTCTTTTATAACCCTTTAACCTAATTCGCATTTAATTCATCAAACAATAAAGCTACCAAACCAGACTCTATAAGCATAGTCACCTTCAAGTGCTCCACAAATCTTTGCATCAAGAGATTTTCTACTGGAACTTTCTCTATAAGATCAAGAATAGTATCCTACAACACACATCCTCATGCTGAAGCATCAACATCTTCTCTTTGGAAAGGGTTGAAATATTTCCATTAAAGCTCCCCCTGAAGCAAAGCTCTCATCTTAGTTTTCAGAGGAAACATCTGCACCAGATATCGTTATAGGTTCACCATTAACCTCTGTTACTTCCTTCTTTATCCAAATCTCACTCATCTCCTTCTTAGTCTCTACTGGATCAACCTTTTTAATTAGTTTCTTCTTCTCTACCAGATTATCCTTCTTCATGCTTTTGCTTCTATAGAACTTTGAAATGTGACTAAGCTTATTGCAATTGTAGCACACAACATTCCTTTGACCGGTATTTCTTTCATTCATTCTGGATCTGCATTGGTTAGCTTTGTGCCCAAATCTATTGCATGTATAATAGTGGCCATTGAAGGATTCAATCATTCTACCATTGTTATAGCCATTCGTCCTTTGACTTCTGCACTCATTAGCTTTATGACCAAGTTTCTTGCATGTAAAACATTGACCAGAGAAAGATGGGACATTTTGATTCATTATGTTCTTTCAATGTGCAGCCTTATGTCCAAAATTATTGCAAGAATAACAATAACCATTGAAAGATGGGTACCTTTGAACATTATGTTGTCTGATCGGTGGTCTTCTAGCTCCTTTATTTTGATTTTGGATTTGCTTGCCATTGTTCTTCTTGTTTTTAGCTTTTGATGCTTGTCCAGATTTTGAACATTCACCTTTTTCAAAACCAAAGCCTTCTTTATATTTGGGATCTTTCTGACTTGCAATCATCTCATCAAGCTTTGCAAAACTTATCTTGAAATTTTCTTCATAATTCTTTGCCTTCTCCAGATTTGATTTCAGTTTCACAATTTCTTGTTCAAGCCTTATACATTATTTAGATTTACCTTTCACCATGTTGTGTTCAGATATTCCTTAGTTCTTGTCTTTTCTTCAACTTGCACTTTCAGACCATTCATAGATTTATTTGCTAGACTCAATTGTTCACTGACCTCCTTATGTTTTTCTTTGAATTTCTTGACTTGCTCTGTCATTTTTTTGATACATCCATCTATTTCTTTAACATTCTCCTTTAGATCTTTGATTTCTTCTTCAGTCCTCTCTAGGTCTTCAATAGCAACCTTGAGTTATTAACTATTGATAGACATGCATTCATCTTCTAAAACTTCAACAGTAGGAATCTCTTTTGGAGGAATAGGAAACTTCCTTACACCCATGTGTTCAATCTCCAAGATCTTCCTTGAGTGGTTAGGCTTCTTCCAAAGGACATAGCTCTGATACTAATTGTTGAACACCTGAAATACTAAGAGGGGGGATGAATCAGTATTATTTTAAACCATTCACACATTAAGCAATTAATCCATTTACCAAATTCAATAACAGTAAAGTAGATTAAGCATAAAACATATAACCACAACCCATAACACATGAACACCATGATTTTTATGTAGAATACCCAAAAGGGGAAAAACCATGGTGAGGATTAGCTCACAATATATTATAAGATATTACAGAAGTGCTCACTATAGGTGGACTCACTATCTAAGTGGACTCACTACCCACTGAAAGAAAATAGAGAGAAAAGAAGAGTGGCTCACTGCTAGAATTTCAACTGTTACAATTGCATCTACATATGCATGGAATACAGTTCCAATGAAGCACAACACACAAACTTTCTTTGAGTACAAAAATCTTTCCTTTATCTCTGATCCTTTACTCTACAAATAGAATTAACTTCTCATACTCTGACCAAATTCGCACATACACCTGATCTTATTCACGCATTGTTCGCATACATTCACATATATCTATTTCATACACACAACATCCAAAAGGATCTCATATATATATCCACAACATGCACAAACACCAATTAGGTTGGCCTTATTGAGTATAACGGCCAAAACATTAAGTAGTAGCTTATCGGCCTCAAATATTTATGTACATGCTTCACGCCAAGATCCAAACTCATAAACAACTTGAAATAGGTTAGTATGGACCTAAAACATCTCTCAATAAGGTATGCAAATCATAATTACCTTCCTCACACCTTTCCACACATTAGGTCAACTTCACTGAAGACCTAATATAAAAGCTTTTAACAGAAGATTCACAAACTGACTTAACCAACTCTAAATCTAATAAAAACTAGAAATCATGCTCTTTTTTCATCTATTAACATTCCTTTAGAGCCACAATGACAAATAGTAATCTGCAGAGGAATGCAAATTCTCCCACATACTTGCACTAAACTAGAAAAGCCTATAAACTATCCAGCTGATCTTCTATCTCTTCTATCTTTCAAACCTTTTAATAAAAAAACACAAAATTCTAGATTTAGGTTCTTCTGACATCCAATAAGAACATGTTAGAACCAAAAAGTGAAAACTTCAATAGTGGACAAATGTGGACCAAAATACTGGAGGCTTTGAACCTTAGAATCACAAAGTTTAACACTTACCCAAATTTTTATCAAGTGTCTTTAGCAGATCAAACCTTCTTGTAGAATACTCTTCTTCAGAGGATCAAAATCATATTGAAAATAAGAGGATCAAACTCTCTTGGAAAATTATCATTTAAACTACAATTATTACCTTAGGTTATCACTTTCTAAATTACTGACTCTGTCCTGGGATATCACTGGCTTAACCTTTATTTCTCTTTTCCGGATCACTGCATCTTTTCTATAACATCCATGTTCTTAAAACATGGTAAAACTAAAAAAATTTACCATAGAGTAATTTAACAAGATAAAAATGAGATAGAGAAAATTTTTCTTTTATTCAACAAATAATCAAGTAATTCTATTTTACAAGCTTTTATCTTTACAAAATACTTTTACATCATATTGTCTCTCTCAAATTACAATGTAAATCAATTACATAGACAATTTTGGAATAAATCCTATTGCTGAATATATGACATCTTTATCACAAGTCTTGGCATATCTTTTGCTTCAATAGAGAGAGTATCTTTCCAGTGATTTACCTCCATCCATAGACCAGCAGTCTCCCACACTTCTTCCACATAGGGAGTGGCCCTATCCTTCACAAGGGATGTAGACCAAAGCTAACTAGTGCTAATTTGCTTATCTCAAGCACATAGTGTTGTATCCTACTCAACTCTATCAAACCATACAACCCTAGATACCCTCTAGATAAGTATGATTTTTGACAGGATGAGCAATCTGGATACAATGAACTGATAATGCATGCAGAAAACAAACACATTACTTTGGCCAAAATTTTTAATTTCAATATCATTCATAATGAACATCATCATTGTGTTCACCCACCCCTACTCAACTTGGATATTGTCGTATTCAACAGTTTATCCATCAACTATGTTTATACAATAGTTAAATCATGATAATAGTTTTTCTAGACTTTAGACATGTCTATATGTCTTATCTAATCATTTGATTTTAGTTTTACTCTAAGTTTTACATAATATCCCATAATAATATGGCTTTACAAATTATCCAAAACTCATATAAATGAGACTAGGTTAATAACAACTCATAGTTTATCTAAACTGAAAATAAGAGTGAACTATCATTCAAAATAGATATTTCCTCTTATACAAAAATATGAATGTTCTTGGTTTACCTATTCATGATGACTTCAATAGTCACAACACACACACACATATACTCGAATATGATTCCTCTCAAATTCCTATCTCGTTAGACTTCATTTAATCATATAATACTGGTTGCTACAAAGATATTCTCATGTAAAAATTACTAAGTAAGGATAACCCTACGATCCTTCATATTTCTATCAAAGCATTTTCATTGAGTTATCACTCGATTTATAATGAAAAACGTATCTTCCTAAGCTTAATGAGATTATAAGTTCTCTTGGAAAACAACCATTATAGTTATTCATAACTTAAAAAGAAATAGTTCTTATACTTTGATTAACCACCTCAAAGATTTGAGCATCCTACTCAACTATGTTTACAATCCTATCATAGTTCTAAATGGTACTTGATATATATAAGAATGGTATAAAATATCTCAATAATCGACTCTCACTCCTTCTTAATGTCGAACCTTCTCTTAATTGACTATATTTTTCTACATAATTGACCACTCAAAAAGAAGACCTCTATGGTGTATTAGAATATCCCATAATAATATGGCTTTACATAACAATGTAGGTGTGATTGCTGGTTTCACACCTCTCTTGAAAAGTATCTTAAACCTAGGTAAGAATACTCCAAGGATAATACAACTAGGTCTTAGCTTGCTTGGAATCTCTTAGTTGGTATGTTTTAGCTATGCTTACAAGGGGTCTTACATGCAATCTACATATTCTCAAGTTTGAGGAAGCAAACACACACAAACCCTTTATGATTTCAGCTGATAAAACAATGTAAAGTGCTGCTAAAATTTCTAATCTAACAATGGTTTTAAAGAAAATGCAAAAAAGTTAGGGTTTTAGAAGAATCCTAGGTGACATTCACAATGCACAGGTTACCTTTAGTAGACAAATACTCTAAAACTTTTAACCAGCTTCTTGAGTTACCAAACTGAAATGGGTGTTATAATGCGCAGAAAACAATGCTATCTTCAATGGAAGTCAATAGATTTTTATATTACATTCATTTGTTAAATACCCAATAAATGGCACAACATAACTTGTGAAATGCAATTGAACTTTAACACAAACAATTAGGCCAGACTAACTTTACACAGCTATCTACCATCAGCAAATAACTAAAAGTATGGACTTAGAGTATTCATTAGATACTTTAGCAAACCATGAACATTATAAAAGCACAACTAACTACCTATGGGAAAGCAAGAAGCGAACCATGAAAACCAAAATGAGCCAACATAAGACACAAATTCTCAGAATTACTATAGAAACTTGCTTTGCATTACTTCAAATGGTATAGAGTCAACAATTTGGCATCAAAATCTCTCTTACAAAGGTAATGGAAACCCTTTATATAGAAAAGAAGCATACCGAGTTTTCAAATGAATGTTGGAGATCAACTCAACACTGATGGTCGAGATTACATCAATAAATACAAGTGCAATAGCTCACATCCATTCTCGGATTACATTTTGTCTTCTATGGAAAAAATGAAAAAAACCCCCAGATACATTGAATCTAGTAAATTTGACTAGCCAACTCAATATATTAGTAGAAAAGAACATTTTAGAAGCATGAAAAAGATAAAATAGAGTCACATGCTGCCCTGAATATAGCAATTTACAATTATGACGGGATTACATCCTTAAAATATTCAAAATAATATCAGGATTCTTCATCTAAGTCAATTTTGTCTTTGCCAGCCAGCTTGTTATAGCAAGTCAGCCACGCGTCAAGTGCAGGATTAATTTCTGATGGATCTGGATCCTTCAAATGATTGATTTGGTAGTCAAACATCTCCTACTCCTGACTAAATTTACTATATATTTTCTCTATTTTTGCACCTGCCTTTTGAAATGCTTTGAATTCATCCCTAAGGTCGCTTACCTTGTCTAACCCTTCCTCCATACTGAGTGTGGCATCTTCAAAAATCACTTTATGTAACTTATCTTTACACTTTTCGATATCAAATAGGGCATAGTCATCATTAGATGCTTCCCAACAATCCATTAAAGAGTCACTAATATCATATATGATTGATCTTAGCTCCTCATCGACTGGCTTATATGCTTCTTTTATATGTTCAAAGGTTTCTTTTCTCAAAAGTAGCTATTGATACCATTCAACGGCCTTTGGTAGTTGATTCCCAGTCAAAATATTCTCTACAACCAGAGTCTGGGCAAGCAATTCCCTAATGCTCTTTATCTGAGGCTATATATGTGAATAATATTCATTGAAGGAATTACATTCCTCGCGTAAATCTTTCCATTTCTTATGCAACTCTACCAGATTCTTATGCACTTGAGCAGAGGCATTAATAGTTTCACATCCCATCTCAAAAACTTTTGATAGCCAATTTTCTGTACCTTGAGATTTGGATCTTACCTCGCCCAATCTGGCCATTTCATCAGTAGACAGGAAAGTGGGTATCATCCTTATATCTCCTCCTACATCTATTGGCTTAACCAAAAACTAAAGGCATGCACGAAGTTCCTCATTTTGCTACTTTGAATCCTTCTTGGACATTTCATCCTTGCCCAATTGTTCAAAAATTGATGTGACTGAATCCTTAAAATTATTCACTCTTTGAGCACAAGTGGTTCATCCCAGATCAACTGTAGATATTATGTAATCTTCTACCCTAACTTAATCTTTTCCTGTGTCAGCTGGCGGGATTGCTATTTCCGTAATTCTTGATCCTAACTTATCCTTATAGATTCTGGACTATATTTTAGCCTTCTTTTGTTTCTTGGGCTTCCGAGCTTGTCACATAATTGTGCTCAAATCCAACTACATTACTTCCACTTGTGGCTCAAGATATACTATTCTACTTTGTAGCCATTCAGGTGCAGAAGATTTATTCAATTTAGTGGCTCTGTCACCATCAATTATAGCTAGCTCTTTGGGTGATTTATGTTCTTTCTCTGGTTCTTCATTCTTTTTCATGTTTATCTCTTCTTCCTTTTTTTCTTCTTGGGCCAAGTTTTCCAGATTTGCCATTGTAGTTTCTTTAGCTGACTTGAAAACCTCCTCCATTTGATCTTTATTTGGAGGACTCTCAGATACATCAATGACTTCAACATTGACCAAAGGTTGATGAGAGTCTTTATCACTTACTCCAGTCAATACTTCTTTCTCTTTCTCAAGTGCTATTTCAGGCTCATACAATCCCAACTCCGCACATAATTTCTCAATCCCAGGAAACAGTGGTATGACCAAAGAATCTATAGGCATTTGTGAGATAGGAACAACAGAGGATATGGTTAGGGAAGGCACATTGACTTGTGTCAGATTAGCTAGAACTGACGATAAGGAAGAAGAGATGACAAGAGGTGAAGGAAAGGGTAGTGAAGGTAGAGAAAGAAGGGGCGAAAGGATGGTAGAAATGGGAGGTAATGGTAATTGAGTGGAAGAAGTGGAAGATGTAGGTGTAGTGCTAGTGGAAGGGCATGAAATGGCAACAGTGGAAGAAATAGGGCTGCTAGAGGTATTAGAAGAAATTGCTAGTGAGCAGGAAGTAGCTATAATGGTAGTGGTAAGAGAGGTGGTAGGGGATGTTTCTTGAGTTATGGGAGCTGAGGTTATGGGTGAAGTGGATGTAGCAATGGAAGAAGTAGTAGTAGAAGTGGTAGGGGTGTGACAGTAGTGCTCACACTTTGGGTAGAAGGAGAGAGGGAAGTTAGAGGACTAGAATCTTTCTTGGTTGTATCATCTTCCTTACTTACCTCTTTTACTTTTTATTTCTTTGCCTTAGAACCTTCTCCAGGGCCGCTTGGCATCTCTCTTTTCTTGGAGGCCCTTGTCCTAGCAGAGGGAGGTTGATCTTTCTTTGGAGGAGGCCTTGTAGATAGCTTCTTAATATTCTTCACTTTCTTGGCTAGAGATGTCTATTCTTCACTATCTGACTTTTGTCTCTCAGCTGGCTCTACTTCATCTACGACATGGATTGGCTCATCTTCTTCTCCCTTGGATTCCTTATCTGATTCCAATGTTGTATAAGTGAGTTGAACTCCATGTCCTTCTAGAGCAGCCACCTAACCTCTTACCCAGGCTTTGCTCAATCTGATAGGTTCTCTCATAATAATATCCAAGGAGCTTTCTTCCACATTCATCCAATTGGGTAATGGAATAGGATGATGGTATTGAGCCTCCCATGGTCCTCTGACCATAACATTTTCATCATCTTGCAACTGGTCTGCTACTACCATAATGTGGAACTTCTTAATAAAATCTAGAGGCAGCCTAGAATGTGCTTTCTTCATAATCTCATAATCATCTGGGCAATTAGCCCAAAAATCTTCAATATCCATCTTGTGGAACAACTTCTTGCTCATGAATCTTTCCATCACCTTATTTGGATCAAAATGATCCCTTGCATTGTAGTAGTGTAGGTTGAGGAGTTAAAGCTCTTTATCAGAATGCTTTGTAGATGCCAGAGAAGGGCATGCATAGATTCCCTTGCCGAACATGATAGGAAATTGAACATTGGTTCTGTGTAAGTGTTTGAGCTTCTCAGCATAGGGTATTTACTGTCTAGACAGTTCCAAAAGCACTGTCTTGTCATCAGGATACTTGGGAAATCTATAAGCCATCCCAGTGAAGCCTTGCACTCTTAAATATGTGAATTTCACAAATTGGATCTACCATCTGCCATATTTGGTTATTTCATTCATTGCCTCAGTGGAGATTCTTAAGGCTATGTTACCTTGTAGCATTCTAGTTATATACATTGTGAAAGAATCATTTACCCTTTTGAAGTGTATCAGAGATTGAGATGAGGTCAGCTGCGGGTAGCATTCATATACCTTTATCTGGGTTTGCTCATCATTCCCAACTTCTCCAATCTTGGACAACCCAACATAGTGATTTCTTCTTGCCAATGCATAAACAATGTAAGATGTCCATCTGAAGTACCTTTTATCCTTGAAATTGCTAAAGGCCTCATGAATTTTGTTGCTGAGAATTTGAGTCCAGTGAAAGTTAGTCCCTTTCAATATCTCAATGATGATAACAAACATCCACTCCTCAAAAGTGGAGACTATAGGTAATCCATATATCCGGCTCAAGAAAGTTACTAAATCTCCAACTTCATCATGGAAATAACTCCTGTATAGTATTCGGGGAAATTTGATGAGAGCAAACCTTCGGCTTTTGGCCCAATTATCATTCATGTACTTTCTACATCCCTCCACATCTTTGTTATAAGTCTCCTCTAATCCTTGTTTGACTGGAATAGTCATAACCTTGTGCCAAGGAATATCAAAGGTCTCAGCTAGAGAAGGTGGGCTTAAATCGGCCAAGATATTCCCACTGGTTGTTTGGATTGTTCTTGTCATTACATCATACCTATCTGCACAAGTTGCCATCAATTTTGCACATTGCACTGAGGTGGGGAAGGCAACAACTTGTGATGTACCACTGTCCCTGAGTATTCTAGCCCTAGGAGTTGGGTTCAGACTGAAGATCCTCAATCTGAAGTCATCTAGGTCTATGTGACCTAGGTCTATATCTCCTACATCACTCCACCTAGAGGGAATCTTGGTCTCTAGGGGAATTCCTTTGAATTCGTACTTCATAGTTTTGGCTCAGGCAGTCATTTAGTCTGCAGGACCAGACCTTATAAGTTTGATACCTTGAGGAATCTTTTAACACACTCCTAAGTTTAAGATGAACTTTGATAAATCTGCTATTACTACTAATATACCCTTTTAAAGAATCCAAAATCTAAGAGTTATCACTATTGCTCTTATAATAATCATCATTTAATACATGCAAAGAATGATTTAATGCCACAAGAAATCTCATGAAAATCATCATTATTAATACATTACAACATTAACTCTATCATTTTTGGCACTTTCCCTTTGGAAATTCTTTGAAACACAGTCATTTTGCATGATATGCGCTATTTTTAGGGTCACCCGACCTGTAGGCAGGAAAGCGCTAAAATTAGGGTCTGCTAACCTCAGCAGGGGAAACAAGCTTGTCGACTCAAGGTTTTTCTACCATCCATGCTTTTCTACGTTTTGCATAGATTTTGATGGTTACCGACTTGCGCAGCTTTTGAAGGTCACCGACCTTCTATTGGTTGTTCAGTCAGTCGGTTGTGATTTAGTGCAAATCCTTTTAAGATCATTTGTATCATATTTGCGCAGAATTTAGTTTGGTCTAATTTGCACAATTTTTGGTTTCTACTGACCAAGTTAGTTGGAGAGTGTTAAAGCACAAGGTCGGAAGGGATCATTTCTAATGTGAGGCTGATGTTTTGTTTCCACTGGGACTTCGAGACGTTACCAACTTTGCGGAGAAATTCAGGGTGTCCAACCAAGTTAGAGATGAGGTCTTTTAGCTTACAGTAGGCACAAGGAATTTTTTTGTGCAAAAGAAGATTTCAAGGTTTGCGGGACTTCGAGTCCTTCTGACTTAATCGGGGAAATGTGACACAGACATGTAGGTTGGAGGTTGATGTTTTTAGTGCACAATGGATCTGAAAATGCAGCACGGGTTTTAGAGGTCACTGATCGACTAGAGAATTGACAAGTTTACAGGTCAGTCAGACCTCATTTTGGCGCTAAAAATTGAATGTGTCCACGGAAAAATTTGTCTAAGTTTTTTTTCTAGTCATCTCATGGAAATCCATTTACTTTTCACAAGGGAATCTTAGTGGGGTTTGAAAGGGAAACAAATGATTCATGCATAGAAACCCTAGCTTAGAAATCCTAAGAATGCTCATTTTAGAAAGACAAACGCTAAATCAAACCCTAATTTTACACAGTGAAAGCTCGAAGGACAAGGTTTGAAACCCTACCTGGTAAATGTGGAAGGTGTGTTCAGACTGTGCAAATAGGGGTGGTCACAGATCGAACTTGGGTGTATCGGTAGAAAAAAGAGTTTAAAATCCCAACGGAGCTCTGGAAATCTTATCGAATGCAAAAGAAATGGTTAAAATAGAGGATTTACCCCTTTTATCACCTAGTGAAATCATCATCAATGCATAGTGTACAATTGTCAGATTTAGGGTTTTAGCACAGTTTCTGATGGTCACCGACTTGGTGGGGAAATAGGATGTGTCAAACTTGGTCGGTGAGAGCTTCTTTCAGTGTTGTGCCCTATAGGTTCATCATGCATAGTTTGCAGGATTTTGAGGTCCATCTGACTTATGGGTATTTTGGCCTCATCTGACTTAGTCAGTGATTGATCGATTTAGCGCAAGTTGGGGATAGTAGATTTTAGCGCAGAAGTCTTTTGGGAGTAAAATTAATGCCAAAGTCAGTGACAAAGGATTTTAGTGCCAGGTTGGTTGGAGGGAAATCTAGTACAAAAGGGCAATTCAAGACCATCAAAAAGGGATATAAAAAACTAACCTAGCAGATTCTTGAAGTGATTTCTCAACATCATCATTCAATCAAGATCAAGATGCATTTTGACCACTTAACCACTTGGGAGATGAAAAGATCTAATTGACATCCTATGCCAAATAAAAAGGGGGGTCCCCATTTTAGAATGGGGCGTGTGTGTGAGGCACAACAAATGGGGACTCTACTGGGGAATGCTCCCGAGCATTCCAACAATAAACGTTTAGTTCAAACCTAGAATCTCTGTGTTCCCCACATATTAAATGAAAAAAGTAAGGTGCCTTATCAAAGAATCCAAGATCACTAATTAGTGCAACCATCCACATCCTGAAAACCTACGTGTGTGCAATTGTATTCATTCCCATCCTTTGGCAACTAAGTTCATCCAAGATCCCCTGAGACAAGCTAGAAAGCTGAGATCATTCTACCACCAAGAAATGCTCAGATTTGAAATGTGATGAGCTTTCAAAAGAACAAATGATAGAGAATGTTTTCTAGTATGATGGTATTTGATGGTAATTATTTCTAGATAGTACCTTTTGTGATCATTTTCAATTGGTAATCTCTTTGATTTGCACTATAATGGGTTTGGTGTTGAAAAAAAAACACCTTTTTATTTTTACCCAATATAGGCTAGCAACACTTAGTGTCACCTGCCTTTTTGCTTGATTGATAGTGCATGTGGTAGAAGAAGAAGTCAACCTTTTTACTTGACACAAGATCACTCAGACTCGCCTAGATACCTTAGGATCATTTAAAGTGTGAAAGATATATGGTTAGAAAATATTTTAGGTGCACCAACTAATGACTCATTTCGAATGAACATACACCATACTCCTTGGCATAACAGTTGAACCCACAACAAAACTAACTGGAAACCTTGGCTTCTCGAAGGAAGACTCATGACTATTCACCCATCAAAGAAGCACTTGCAGGTCCACACAATTGCCACCACATCAAAAACAAAGACCCCATGAAAAAGCAAGCGCAGTAAGAAAAAACCAAAACGATGACTAATCTAAGAAAAGTACCTAACAACTAAGGAAAGCAAAGGCAAAAAAGAAAAACTAAACTAAAGGCAACCTAAACTAACCAAAGCAAAGAAACCCTTAACTATATACACTAAAATGAGGCATGATTGCCTCTCAGGCCTGAAAGTAGTGTTTTAGGAATTGGCCATTGACAAGTAATGGCAACTCCTCACTAGTAACGCTCTTGAGTAGATACATGTTGTCTTCAAGGATCTCATTGATCTGATAGGGGCCCAACCAAAGTTTGTCAAATTTACCATGTTCTCCTTTCTTCTCATGCACTTTATCCCAACATAGGACCAAATCACAAATGCAGAAGGCTTTGACCTTGGCTCTTTTATCGAACCACCATTTTACAACTCCCTGATGTTTAGCAAAATTTTCTATAGCAACATCGCATTTCTCTTCAAGGTGTAGTAATTGGGCCAACCTAGAGGACAATTGATCGTCAGTTCCAAGGTAGTCTTGCATGAATTGTAGTATGGGAATCCTCAAGTGGATGGGAAAGATGGGTTCAATCCCATAGACTGGGTGATAAGGCGATGTGCTTAGAGCTACTTTGTGTCAGATTCTATCAGCCCATAAGGCGAACTTAAGTTGGGTATCCTAGTCTCTGGGGTTTTTATCTAATAGTTTCTTAATAACCTCGATCAGATTTTTGTTCATCGATTAAGCTAGCCCATTCCCTTGTGGGTAATAATTAGATGAGAACTTGAGAGTAATCCCATAATCAAATGCCCAGTTAGAAAAACGTAATGATGAAAAGGCAGGGCCATTATCACATACCAAAGAAAATGGACAACCGAATCTAGTGATAATATGATTTTCAACAAATTCAATAACTACTTTTGTGGTGCATTACTTACAAGCTATTGCATTAGACCATCAGGTGTAGTAATTAGTAGCGATCAGAATATACCTGTGGCCTGTAGAGGAAGGTGGATTGATCATATCGATAAAGTTGAGGCCCCACTGAGCAAATGGTCGTACCTCCACCATTGGTTGCAAGGGCATGGTTGCGTGTCACTCTCTCTGTGCAGCGGTCTGGCATATATGACAAGTTCTCACATGTGAATATGTGTCTCTGAATAGAGTTGGCTAGTAATATCCAGCACGAAGAACCTGATTAGCTATTGAGTGGGCTGACCCATGACCTGTCCTGAATCTCTCATTGAAAACTGGTTAATACTTGATTGACCTCTGACTTATCCAAACACCTTAGATAGATGCCTTCATGATTCCTCTTGTAAAGGACTGATCCTTTTATCATATAACTACTACTTTTTAGTTTGAGTGCTCTTCTTTGAACTAATTTTAACTATGGTGGGCAGCGTTGATTAAGTAAATAAAATATGATATGTCCGTACAACTCATCTTTCGAAACGTCTTCTAACAGGTACTGCTGGGAGACTAGGTCTGGTCCCACTTCAGCCATTGTTCTAGTGAGAGCCTGACCTCTTACCAATTTGATAGGTTGAATATCTATGTCAAACTCTTGCAGTATGGTAACCCATTTCTCCCATCTTTCTCCTAATGCACTCTGCATTAGTAATGCTTTGACTGCTACATCTAGGACTATGCCAATTACTTGGCTTCTTAAGATGTTGTGACATAACTTCTTGACTACCTTAACCAAAGCGTATGCTTGTTTTTCCACTTTTGGATACCTTAACTCTGCATCTTTCAATAGAGTACTCATGAAAGTGACGGGCCTTTCATCATCAACTAATCTCTTCTGTGTCAACATTGCAGCACAAGTATGCTCGGAAGCAAACGAATATATTTGAAATGACAGTGTAATTGGGACTCACCAAGATGGGTGCATTGGCTATAGCTTGTTTAATTTCTGTGGAGGTAGCCTTGGCTTTAGGAGTCCAATCCATTTTGGTGTCCTTCTTCAGCATGGCATTGAGAGGTGGAATAATCTCAGCAAAACCTGTGATGAATTTATGTACAAAGTTAATATTACCAAAATATGATTTAAGCTCCTTCTTGCTAGCTGGGGGAGGTACCTTAAGTATAGCTTGGATCCAGTCTGGGTCGATAGATATTCCTTTCTCAGATATTACATGTCCCACCAACTTCCCCTCAATTACTCCAAAAATGTACTTCTTGGGATTAAGTGATATACCACAGTCTTTGCATCGCTACAACACCTTTCTCAAATCTGCTACATGATCCTCTCTCCTTTTTGAGAATACTATGAGGTCATCCATGTAGATGATAATATATTTTCCAACCAATCCTTTAAAAGCAACATCCATTGCATGCTGAAAACTTGTACCAATGTTGATTAAACCAAAGGACGCGTGGCAATATGCATAGATGCCCCATTTGCAGGTGAAGGACGTCTTCAATCTATCTTCATATTCTACCATCACCTGGTTATATCCAGAATATCCATCCAAGAATGACATCATTTGGGACCCATTAACAATCTGTAATACTTTGTCCAAAGAAGGCAGTGGGTAGTTATCCTTTTTAGATGCTCTGTTTAAGTTACAGAAGTCAACACAAAGCCTAAATTCTCCATTTTTCTTTTAGATAGGAACTAAATTTTCTACCCATGTAGAATGTCTAGCTGGGAATATTATCCTTGCTGATAGCAGCTTCTGAACTTCTTTGAAAATCAGTTGTTCCAGTAGAGCATTCACTGGCCACTACCTTTGTCTGAATGGCTTTGCTCTTGGCTTCAACAAGATGGTGTGTGTGATGATCGAGGTATCATATGTCTTCAGATCTTCATAGCTCCGTGCTATAACCTCATGGTAATCTCTTAATGCATGTATGATTCATATATTTTCTTCTTCGGTACTGGCTTTCCCAATGAACACATTCTTAACATTTTCTTCTACTCCCAAGTTAAACAGGTCACACTTTCCTCCTAGAGACTCTCCTTCTTTCCTTTGGGTTCCTAAATTATCTACATCAAACAATCTTTCCAATTCTACCATTCCTCGTGGAATCATATTTGTTTTTTGGTTTAGTACTCCTTCTAAATCTATTTCAACAGGCTCCATTTCTTCTTCATCTATTATCTGAGCAATGAAAACATCTGATGAAGTAAGGAAATTAATTATGTGCTGATCATCTTCAAAAACTTGGAAATTGGTAACATTATCAGGTACAGATGGGGTAGCAACAAATTCAACAGAAAACTTCTTTAATCCTACCATGGATGTTGGCTCTAAAGTACTTGTTATCTGAGCTAGAGCATTTGCAACATGATTCTGTCTCCTTGGGATAAATTGGATGTTAAAACCATCAAAACATTCTATCAAATCCTAGACTCTATTCCTATACCTATTCAACCTCTTATAATTACATGAGTACTATTTTCTTACTTGTTTTACCACTAATTCAGAATCAACAAACACCTCGATAATTCTGACCTTCTTCTACAGTGCTAGCAGTAACCCTTGCACCAATGCTTCATATTCAATGACGTTGTTTGTGCATGGAAATTGCAGTCTCTGTGATGCTAAATATGAGCTCCTAGTGGGGCTGATTAATTCAACCCCTGCACCAAACCCTTGTCTACATCTTGAGCCATCAAATCTTAAGGTCTATAGGCAAAAATCTTTGCTGCTATCATTTTGTTTTACAGATTTCTTCTCATCAAGCGGAGGCTCGAGCTCCTCCTTTTCAACAGTTGATACCTTCTTTGGTATTATGGAAATCTTCAATTGTCTTTGTACTTGTTTCACTGCATCTTGACATAGCTGGCAAGTAAATTCAGAATGCAATGCATCATGTATATGATACCAGTTTGGCAGTAATAACTCTTCCATTTGAACCTGCTTTCCAACATCAATTTGATCTTGCACAAATCTGGCTACGAAATCATGAAATCCTTCAAATATCCCAGGTTCATCCTCTTCTGGAGAGTATTTTGAATCTGATTGAACATATGCTTCTATACTTTCCAGTCTTTCTAGAAGTGGTTTGGAGGGTCTTAAGCAACTCAGCATAAAGACTTCTTCTAATTGACTAATGTGTGGGAGATAAACTCCCAAATCAACTTCTGAGAATAGAATCTCGTTGGGTTGATTGTATTATGTAATCATATGCTTCATCTTAGGTTCCCTTTCAATACATATCTGATTGGCCAACCCTTTCCATGGCAGCCACATATGAGAAAAGTCGGTTACCATATAACCGTTCAAAGTCCTAAGCCAATCTCTACTCATAAGCATGCCATATTGATCTGGAATGTCCACCACCTAAATATCAATATACTACTGCACCCTAGGATCATAAGCCAGCTACATGTGTATCCTGTTTAATTCACCTACTACATTCACTTCAGTCTTATCTAATTGTGTCACCTTCCTAGAAGACTTGGCTAGAGTGAGCCCAAGTGCTTTACAGACTGATAATGACATTACATTAGTAGAAGCACCAGAATCTACTAAATAGTTATGAAGGTTCTTATTGAATATCTTGAGTGTCAAGAGGAAAGGAGGACTTTCCCTCTTGTATTTATACAGTGTCATCTTTTGTTCCACATCAGTCACATGTATTCTTTCTTTCGCTTTATCAATGCTATCTTTGGTGATATTTTCCTTTGGTACATAATCAGTTTTGGTTCCAACACTCATATCTTGAAAGAAATATGTCCTAACCTCAGGTATTTTAAGTAGTTTATATACAGAAAGACTGACCTTGATTTTCTTAAGTTCCCTGGCTACATACTGTCCCATTTTCACTATGTCATATCGTTGAGAACTTTCTACAGCAGTAGCACCTTGATATACTGATTGATGGGGAACTTTCAGGGGTTCAGGATTATTGGTAGCTTTTGGGTCAGGTGTAATTTGATAGTTGTTTGGAGCGATGGAGGTGGTGAACGGGTCTTTAGGCTTGCTACTTCTTAGGTTGTAAGGAGTATTATTGTATTGCTGATATGCATTAACTTCTTCAGACTCTTCTTCCTCAGGTTGATTATCATCTTGGAGTGGAAATGTATAACTATCAAGAACTAGAGCAGTGTCATACCTCTGAGAAGGAATAATTTCATACCCTATTGGTGGAGTCTCCTGATTTTTAGCATTTTGAATCTCCATCTAGAAGATACCAAATCTGATCTAAAATTTGGGCAATCTAGTTTAGAGTGAGCATTCATGTTGTGCAGTCTGCACCAAGTGGATAAAGCTGCTTCAGCTAACATCACATGACCCGAGGGCCTGGTATCACTGTTTTGATTTTCCAAGGGAGATGGCACCCCTCCATTGTTTGGTCTAGTGTTCCAGGATTGGTTAGGCTGCTATTGAAAGTTCTGATTTTGGTATTGATTCTAATTCAGGAACTGGATCTAATTTTGATTCTGGGAATACTATTGATTCTAGAAATGTTGTTGATTCTGTCCCCTTTGCTGTAGATAAGCATTCTGGTTCTTGAGGTGGGTGACCTCAGCAGTTAACTTCTTCATTTACTCAACCGGTTCTTTGATGTCTTCTTTGTCCTCTTTGGCTTTGGCTATTTTTGAAGATTGTAAGAAAGGCATTTGTGCTGGAGGCATTTCAGCTATTGGATTGCCTAGGTGGATCACTAAAGCTTGTGTTGCAGCTAGGTTTGGAATCGGATTTATCATAGGAGTATGATTGGCCAACGTGTGATTTATCATAGGTATTTGACTTGGCATGGCAACCGGTCCCATATGGTTCAATAGACCAGAGGTTGTTTGTCCTAGTTGGGTACTCACAGTGATAGCAGTAGAATATGCTTGAGCTAAAGTAGCAGGGATTGGGTTAGCTCTCCTAACGAACATGGAGGTAAGTTTATCTAGGGCAACATAGTAAATGGGTAGGGCAGCGACCTATTCTACAGCGTAAGGAGCTTGCAAGTGACTAAAGGATTTCTAAAATTTGTTGTTAAAGGAAATTATCATCTCTCCTTCACCCCAGTGGATTTTTACAAAAGATCGATAGAGGTCAGCTGGAGTAGTAGGCATACAAAACCTATCCAGAAAAGTAGTCTTCAGGTTTAGCCATGAATTTATGGATGCTGTAGGGAGGTTAGTGAACTAGTAATAAGCTTCATCCTACAGAGAATAAGGTAACAACCTACATATCACATCCTCATACTCTACTTGCAACATGAACATGTTAGCTTCAAAGATTTTAATGTGGTCATCCGCAGTCCTATCTGGATCATTTACTCTAAACTTTGAACAGAACTTATTTGAGTTTTTTGGCAAATCATGGTAATTATTGAATAGAAAAGGAGACTGGTTATTCCCTACAAAGAAGTCCATGTTGGGAGGATTAAAGGGAGCTGCAACTATGTTCCTAGGGGCTGACTGAGCCCTTGGGGCTCTTGGTATCCCTTGATCTCTTCTTGTTCGTCTAAATTATGTCAGGGACAACAACTCCTCCCTAGCCGAGCTGGATCTAGTATGTCTCTGTCTAGTCTCTAGACTTGCTAATTTTTAAACAAAGGAAAATAGTGCTCTCCTTCTAGCACCAATTATGTTGATGGTGGTTTTAGCACACAACAACACAGGTGTGATTGCTAGTTTCACACCTCTCTTGAAAAGTATCTTACCCTAGGTAAGACTACTCCAAGGATAATACAGCTAGGTCTTAGCTTGCTTGGAATCTCTCAGTTGGTATGTTCTAGCTATTCTTACAAGGGGTCTTATATGCAATCTAAAGATTCTGAAGTTTGGGGCAGCAAACACACAAACCCTTTATGATTTCAGATGATAAAACACTGTAAAGTGCTACTAAAATTTCTAATCTAACAATGGTTTTAAAGAAAAAGTAAAAAGTTAGGGTTTTAGAAGAATCCTAGGTGACATTCACAATGCACAAGTTACCTTTAGTAAACAAATACTCTAAAACTTTTAACCAGCTTCCTGAGTTACCAAACTAAAATGAGTGTTACAGTGCTGCAGAAAATGGTGCTATCTTCAATGAAAGTCAATAGATTTTCATATTACATTCATTTGTTCAAAACCAAATAAACGGTGCAACTTAACTTGTGAAATGCAATTAAACTTTAGCACAAATAATCAGCACAGACTAACTTTACACAGCTATCTACCATCAGCAAATAACTAAAAGTATGGATTTAGAGTATTCATCAGATACTTCAACAAACCATGAACATTACAAAAGCACAACTAACTAACTATGGGAGAGCAAGAAGTGAACCATGAAAACCAAAATGAGCCAACACAAGACACAAATTCTTAGAATTACTGTAGAAACCTACTTTGCATTACTTTAAATGGCATAGAGTCAACAATTCGGCATCAAAATTTGTGTTACAAACAATGGAAATGGTAGTGCTTTATATAGAAAAGAAACATACCGAGTTTTTGAATGAATGATGGAGATCAACTTAACACTGATAATCTAGATTACATCGATAAATACATTTGCAATAGCTCACATCCATTTGAGCGGATTACATTTTGTCTTCTATGAAAAAGACAAAAAATAGCCCCCAAATACATTGAATCTAGTCAATTTGACTAGCCAACTCAATATATTAGTACAAAAGAACATTTTAGAAGCATGAAAAAGACAACATAGAGTCATATGTTGCCCCGAATATAGCAATTTACAATTATGACGGGATTACATCCTTAAAATATTTAAAATGATATTAGGATTCTTTATCTAAGTAGATTTTGTCTTCACCAGCCAACTTGTTACAGTAAGTCAGCCATGCATTAAGTGCAAGATTAATTTCTGATGGATTTGGATCCTTCAAATGATTGATCTAGTAGTCGAACATCTGCAACTCCTGACTGAATTTACCGTATATTTTCTCTATTTATGCACCTACCTTTCGAAATGCTTTGAACTCAGCCCTGAGGTGGCTTACCTTGTCTAACCTTTCCTCCATACTGAGTGTGGCATCTTCAAAAATCACTTTATGTAACTTATCTTTAGACATTTCAATATCAAATAGGGCATAGTCATCATAAGATGCTTCATGACAATCCCTTAAAGAGTCACTAATATCATATATGATTGATCTTATCTCCTCATCGGCTGGCTTATATGCTTCTTTTATATGTTCAAAGGTTTCTTTTCTCAAAAGTAGCTGTTGATACCATTCAATGGCCTTTGGTAGCTGATTCCCAGTCAAAATATTATCTACAACTAGAGTCTGGGTAGGCAATTTCTTGATGCTCTTTATCCAAGGCTACATATGTGAATAATATTCATTGAAGGAATCACATTCCTTGCACAAATCTTTCCATTTCTTATGCAACTCTACCAGCTTCTTATGTGCTTGAGCAGAGGCTATTAATAGTTTGACATCCCATCTCAAAAACTTTTGATAGCCAATTTTCTATACCTTGAGATTTGGATCTTACCTCACTCAATCTGGCCATTTCATCAGTAGACAAGAAAGTGGGTATCATCCTTATATCTCCTCTTGCATCTACTGGCTTAACCAAAAACTAAAGGCACGTGTGAAGTTCCTCATTTTGCTACTTCAAATCCTTCTTCGACATTTCATCCTTGTCCAATTGTTCGAAAATTGATGTGACTAAGTCCTTAAAATCATCCACTCTTTGAGCACAAGTGGCTGGTTCCAGATCAACTGTAGATATTATGTAATCTTCCACCCTAACTTGTTCTTTTGTTGTGTCAGCTAGCAGGACTACTATTTCTACAATTCTTGATCCCAAGTCATCCTTATAGATTTTGGACTGTATTTTATCCTTCTTTTGTTTCTTGGGCTTCTGAGCTTGTGACAAAATTGTGGTCAAATCCAACTACATTACTACCACTTGTGGCTTAGGATACGCTATTCTACTTTGCAGCCATTCAGGTGCAGAGGATTTATTCAATTCAGTGGTTGCAACACCATCAATTACATCTAGCTCTTTGGGTGATTTTTGTTCTTGCTCTGGTTCTTCATTCTTTTCCATGTTTATCTCTTCTTCCTTTTCTTCTTCTTGGGCCAAGTTTTCTAGATTTGCCATTGTAGTTTCTTGAGTTGACTTGAAAACTTCCTCTGTTTGATCTTTATCTAGAGGACTATCAGATACATCAATGACTTCAACATTGACCGAAGGTTCATTAGAGTCTTTATCACTTACTTCAGTCAATACTTCTTTCTCCTCCTTAAGTGTTGTTTCAGGCTCATGCAATACCAACTCTGCACATAATTTCTCAATCCTAGGAAGTAGTGGTATGGCCAAAGAATCTATAGGCATTTGTGAGATAGGAACAACAGAAGATATGGCTAGAGAAGGCACATTGACTTGTGTCAGATTGGCTAGAACTGATGACAGGAGGTGAAGAAAAGGGTACTAAAAGTAGAGAAAGAGGGGGTGAAAGGATGGTAGAAATGGGAGGTAATGGTAATTGAGTGGAAGAAGTAGAAGATGTAGGTGTAGTGCTAATGGATGGGCATGAAATGGTGATAGTGGAAGAAATAGGGCTGCTAGAGGTATTAGAAGAAATTGCTAGTGAGAAGGAAGTAGTTGTACTGGCAGTGGTAAGAGAGGTGGCAAGGGATGTTTCTTGAGTTATGGGAGCTGAGGTTATGGGTGAAGTGGATGCAACATCGGAAGAAGTAGCAATAGAAGTGGTAGGGGTTGTGACAGTAGTGCTCATACTTTGGGTAGCAGGAGACAGGGAAGTTGGAGGACTAGAATCTTTCTTGGTTGTATCATACTCCTTACTTACCTCTTTTACTTTTGCTTTCTTTTCCTTAGAACCTTCTCCAAGGCCACTTGGCATGTCTCTTTTCTTGGAGGGACTTGTCTTGGTAGAGGGAGGCTGATCTTTCTTTGGAGGAGGCCTTACAGATGGCTTCTTAATCTTCTTCACTTTCTCAGCTAGAGATGTATGTTCTTCACTGTCTGACTTCTATCTCTCAGTTGGCTCTGCTTCATCTATGACATAGATTGCCTCATCTTCTTCTCCCCCAAAGTCCTTATCTAATTCCAATGTTGTATAAGTGAGTTGAACTCCCTATCCTTCTAGAGCAGCCACTTGACCTCTTACCTAGGCTTTACTCAATCTGATAGGTTCTCTCATAATAATATCTAAGGAGCTTTCTTCTGCATTCACCCAATTGGGTAATGGAATAGGTTGATAGTACTGAGAATCCCATGGTCCTCTGACCATAACATTTTCATCATCTTACAGTTGGTCTGGTACTACCATAATGTGGAACTTCTCAATAAAATCTAGAGGCAGCCGACAATGTGCTTTCTTCATAATCTCATAATCATTTGGGCAATTAGCCCAAAAATCTTCAATGTGCATCTTGTGGAACAGCTTCTTGCTCACAAATCTTTCCATCACCTTATTTGGATCAAAATGATCCCTTGCATTGTAGTAGTGTAGGTTGAGGAGTTGAAGCTCTTTATTAGAATGCTATCCAGATGCCAGAGAAGGGCATGCATAGATTCCCTTACCAAACTTGATAGGAAACTGAACATTGGTTCTATGCAAGTGTTTGAGCTTCTCGGCACAGGGTATTAACTATCGATACAGTTCCAAAAGCATTGTCTTGTCATTGGGATACCTAGGAAGTCTGTAAGCCATCCCAGTGAAGCCTTGCACTCTTAAATATGTGAATTTCTCAAACTAGATGTACCATCTACCATATTTAGTTATTTCATTCATTGCCTTAGTGGAGATTCTTAAGGCTGTGTTACCTTGTAGCATTATGGTTATATACATTGTGAAAACATCATTTACCCTTTTGAAGTGTATCAGAGATTGAAATGAGGTTTGCTATGGGTAGCATTCATATACCTTTATCTAGGTTTGCTCATCATTCCCAACTTCTCCAATCTTGGACAACCCAACATAGTGATTTCTTCTTGCCAATGCATAAACAATGTAAGATGTCCATCTGAAGTACCTTTTATCCTTGAAATTGCTAAAGACCTCATGAATGTTGTCACTGAGGACTTGAGCCCAGTGGAACTTAGTCCCTTTCAATATCTCAATGATGATAACAAACATCCACTCCTCAAAAGTGGAGGCTGTAGGTAATCCATATATCCTACTCAAGAAAGTTACTAAATCTCCAATTTCATCATGGAAATCACTCTTGTATAGTATTTGAAGAAATTTGATGAGAGCATACCTTCTACTTTTGGCCCAATTATCATTCATGTACTTTCTGCATCCCTCTACATCTTTGTTAGAAGTCTCCTCTGATCCTTGTTTGTTTGGCAAAGTCATAACATTGTGCCAAGGAATATCAAAGGTCTCAGTTAGAGAAGGTGGGCTTAAATCAACCAAGATATCCCCACTGGTTGTTTGGATTATTCTTGTCATTACATCATACCTATCTGCATAAGTTGCCATCAGTTTTGCACATTGCATTAAGGTGGGGAAGGCAGCAGCTTGTGATATACCACTGTCCCTGAGTATTCTAGCCCTAGGAGTTGGGTTTGGACTGAAGACCCTCAATCTGAAGTCATCTAGGTCTATGTAACCTAGGTTTGTATCTCCTACATCACTCCACCCAGAGTGAATCTTGGTCTCTGGGGGAATTCCTTTGAATTTGTACTTCATAGCTTGGGCTCGAGTAGTCATTTAGTCTATAGGACCGAACGTTATAAGTTTATACCTTGAGGAATCTTGTAACACACTCTTAAGTTTAAGATGAACTTTGATAAATCTTCTATTACTACTGATATACCCTTTTAAAGAATCCAAAATCTAACAGCTGTCACTATTACTCTTATAATAATCATCATTTAATACATGCAAAGAAACATTTAATGCTGTAAGAAATCTCATGAAAATCATCATTATTTATACATTACAACATTAACTATATCATTTTTTGCACTTCCCCTTTGGAAATTCTTTGAAACATAGTCATTTTGCATGATTTGCACTATTTTTAGGGCCATTCGACCTGCAGGAAGAAAAGCGCTAAAATTAGGGTCTGCCGACCTCAGCAAGGGAAACAGACTTGTCTGACTCAAGGTTTTACTACCATCCATTCTTTTCTACGTTTTGCACAGATTTCGATGGTTACTGAATTGCATGGCTTTTGAAGGTCACCAACCTTCTATTGGTTGTTCAGTTAGTCAGTTGTGATATAGCACAAATCCTTTTAAGATCATTTGTATCATATTTGCATGAAATTCAGCTTGGTCTAATTTGTGCGAGTTTTGGTTGCTACCGACCAAGTCAGTGGGAGAGTGTTAAAGTGAAAGGTTGAAAGAGATTATTTCTAGCTCGAGGTTGATATTTTGTTTCTAGTGGGACTTCGAGATGTTACCAACTTTGCAGAGAAATTTGGGGTGTCCGACCAAGTCAAAGATGAGGTCTTTTAATGCACGATCGGTGCAAGGGAGTTTCAGTGCAAAAGAAGTTTTCAAGGTTTGAGGGACTTTGAGGTCCTTCTGACTTAATCGAGGAAACACAACACTGGCATGCAGGTCAGAGGTCGATGTTTTTAGTGCACAATGGATCTGAAAATGCAGCATGGGTTTTAGAGGTCATTGACTAACTAGAGAATCAACAAGTTTACAGGTTAGTTGGACCTCATTTTTGTGCTAAAAAATGAATGTGTCCATGGCAAAATTTGTCTAAGTTTTTGTTCTAGTCAGCTCATGGCAATCCATTTATTTTTCACAAGGGAATCTTAGTGGGGTTTGAAAGGAAAAAAAATGATTCATGCACAGAAACCCTAGCTTAGAAACCCTACGAATGCTCGTTTTAGAAAGACAAATGCTAAATCAAACCCTAATTTTACACAGTAAAAGCTTGAAGGACAAGGTTTGAAACCCTACCTGGTAAATGTGGAAGGCATGTTCAGACTGTACAAACAGGGGTGGTCATGGATCGAACTTGGGCAGATCGGTAGAAAAACAAGTTCAAAATCCCAACGGAGCTCTGGAAATCCCATCGAATGCAAAATAAATGGTTAAAATAGAGGATTTACCCCTTTTATCCCCTGGCAAAATCACCATGAATGCATAGCATACAATTGTCAAATTTCAGGTTTTAGTGTGGTTTCTAATGGTCATTGACTTGGCGGGGAAATAGGATGCGTCAAACTTGGTTGGTGAGGGCTTCTTTCAATGCTGTGACCTGTAGGTTCATCATGCATAATCTGTGGGCTTTTGAGGTCCATCTGAGTTACGGGTATTTTGGCCTCATCTGACTTAGTTGGTGATCAATTGATTTAGCACAAGTCAGACATAGTAGATGTTAGCGGAGAAGTCTGTCAGGAGGAAAATTAATGCTGAAGTCAGTGACAAAGGATTTTAGTGCTAGGTTGGTTCAAAGCAATTTGGCACAAAGGTCAGTTGGAGGGAAATCGAGCACAAAAGGAAAATTCAAGACCATGAAAAAGGGATATAAAAAACTAGCCTAGCAGATTCTTGAAGTGATTTCTCAAAATCATCATTCAATCAAGGTCAAGATGTGTCTTGACCACTTAACCACTTGGGAGATGAAAAGATCTAATTGAGATCCTAAGCCAATTTAAAAGAGGGGGTCCCCATTTTAGAATGGGGTGTGTGTGTGAGGCACAACAAATATCCCATAATAATATGGCTTTACAAATTATTCTGAAACTCATATCAATGAGACTAGGTTAATAACAACTGATAGTTTATCTAAAGTGAAAAAAAGATTGAACTATCATTCAAAATAGATATTTCCTCTTATACGAAAATATGAATGTTCTTGGTTTACCTATTCCTGATGACTTCAATAGTCACGACACATATATATACTCGAATATGATTCCTCTCAAATTCCTATCTTGTTACACTTCATTTAATCATATCATACTAGTTTCCTACAAAGATAGTCTCATGTAAAAATTCCTAAGTAAGGATAACCCTATGATCCTTCATATTTGTATCGAAGCATTTCCATTGTGTTATCACTCAATTTATAATGAAAAAGGTATCTTCCTAAGGTTAATGAGATTATAAGTTCTCTTGGAAAACAACCATTATAGTTATTTGTAACTTAACAAGAAATGGCTCTTATACTTCCATTAACCACCTCAAAGATTTGAGCATCCTACTCAACTATGTTTACAATCCTATCATAGTTCTAAATGGTACTTTATATATATATATATATATATATATATATATATAAGAATGGTATAAAATATCTCAATAATCAACTCTCTGTCCTTCTTTTATGTCGAACCTTCTCTTAATCGACTGCATTTTTCTACATAATCGACCACTAAAAAAGAAGACCTCTACAGTGTATTGGAATATCATTCTATAGTTATATCTTTCAATAGACCAACTTCTACACATTTCTATCATTTTTGACCTAGGTTAATAGCCTTTGATAGCATCGGCCAACCAGTGATAATGGTGACAATCATTAACTCCAAATGTTTTAAACATAATGAAAACACTCATTAACAAGTTTTTTGATTAAGAATTGAATATCATAAACATATGAAAAGGGATAATATCGATTCTTCGAAGCATGCAAACAAAAGACATTATAAATCCTTACAATTCTATTATTGTTTCCACACAGATTTTGAATGATACCTACGATGGCACAAGAGTTATCTACAGCTGTGTTTACTATTTACTCAGCCTAAATGATAGCGTCCACATGTCTATATTTTGGCTGTGACCTTCTCTCTATGTTTTCCAAAATGATCCCCCCATATGTGTGTCCTCTAACTGTGAATCTTGTCTCCCTTATGATGAAAGTGAGTCATGCCAATTAATGATGCTTCAAAGCTCTTAATGAAATGGTTTCTATCATTCCATCAAAAGTAAGATAATTGGTAATACAACCGACCACTCTCTCATTCTTTTTACAACTAATCCCACTTTTGTAGCAGAGATAAACACATGTTCGTTCAAGGCACAAAATGTGGAGAGTTTTCAATTCATGTAACTATAATACCATACTCCCTCTTAAATAGGTCGACACAAGCATAACTGTCGATGGTAATTATGGTTGATCACTTTAAGTGATCCAAATTCCATCATTCGAATTAATGTGGGTGTAATAAATAACATGCCCAAGGTTATTCAATTGATATGTTTACTAAATAGTGTGAGGTATTATCCTCTTCAGTTTATAAATACATCTATGGCTTATACTAAATAAGACTTATATATAATCGTTCACATTCAATGATTACGATTTAAATCAATAAGAATAATAACAATAAAATAACAATTTACAGATATTGTGAATGGGTCAAGTTTACCTCCCCATCACATTCCTTTGTTAAAACATGTCAATCTAACTTGATGGAATTCACTTTGATGTTCAAGGGTCGACAAATAAGCACTAAGTGACCCAAAAATAAAAACACCACCCATTACGATAATTATGTCGTAACTTTTACATTAGACGTAAATGGTCTCGATTTATGTTCAAATGATGTCGTTAACATTACTTACAACTTAATATGACTTACTACGACTTAGAAAGATTTGTAAATAATATTGACTACCTGTCGATTATGTTCAAAAGGAAACTAACAAGGCAAGACTTACCTCTTACGATACATTGGTTCACATTCTCGTTAAACACTTATACTCGATTTGGCAAATAAACCACTCATAACCTGAGGTCTATATCTCTCTCCTCGAAAGATTCTCTCTCTCTCTTCTCTAAGAGTCATCTGAGAATCTGTATTCATGTTTCAACTTGTAACCAAAGAATATATGATTAGTGCATCATTCAAATAATTCAAATAATAAATCAAATCTCATAATGCAATTATTAAATCGATAATAACACATTCTTTTCTATAATTTCATAAATGACATTCAATATAATCCATGTCTTTCCTTATCATTAATCTTATCATCATAATAGATTTACTTATGTCCAAGTAAAAGTAAAAAGTATAGCAAGGCAAAAATTGGGGATGTAACATATCCTTCCCCTAAAGATTCATCGTGCCCGATGATATAAAGTAACAAAAGTAACTAAAGTACATTAATTGTTTTTAACTAATAACAACATTAAATAAATGAGGAAACTTTTGATAAAATTCATGGTAATCCTCCCATGTAGCATTTTCCTCAGCATATTGGTCCCATTAGACATTACACTGCAAGACCTCTCTATTACACAAATAGAGCTTGCACATTTCTAGCACTTTGAGTGGCTCGATCATGACCACCCCTGGATCCTGCATCTATAAAGAATTTTGATTCAAAATATGGTTATCACCTACAACATAATTCTTCAAATAAGACACATGAAAGACATTTTGCATTATAGACAAGGCTGGTGGAAGAACAATTCTGAAGGCAATTGGATTGACTACTTCAAGCACTTCAAAGGGTCCCACATATCAAGGGGCTAGCTTAGAAGACTTCCCAAACTTAATAGAACTTTTATGAGGTTTCACCCTCAAAATAACTTTTTATCCAATAGTGAATTACCTTGGAACACACTTTGCATCCGCATAGCTCTTTTGTCTATCATTGGCTTCTGCCAATCTTTTTCTGATCAGCTTTACCTTCTCTTCCATTTCAGCTAGCATTTCTGGTCCGATGCTAATCCTATCTTCTAGCTTGTCCCAGCTTATAGGAGTTCGACATCTTCTTCCATACAATTCTTCGAATGGTGCCATCTTAATAGCAAAATGATATGAATTGTTGTAAGAAAATTCCACAAGTGGTAAGTATTCTTCCCACTTATATTACTGATCCATGCAATACATTCACAATAAATCTTCTAAAACCTGACATTCTAAATAGCTTGCCACAAATCTTGCAACATCATTCTTCATTCCTTTCCAAAAGTAAAGAGGTTTAACATCCGCTAGGAGTTTGGTCACTCCTGGATATCCTGAATATGGTGTAGTATGAACTTCTTTCCATACTAGATCCCTTAAGCTAGCTGAAACAGGAACATACATTCTACCCTTGTACCTCAATAGTCCATCAGACTCTATTAGATAACCATCATATCTTGGATCTCTAGGATTATCTTTTAGAGCCTACTTAACTTGTTCATAATACTCATCACCAGACAAATTTTGTAACACCAAATCCTTAAAATTTCCATGAATAGAAATAATACAAGCTATATGTCTTCTGTGATTCAAAGCATCAGCTACTCTATTCTCTTTTCCTTTGATGTAGATTATTTCAAAATCATAGTCAGATATCAATTATAACCATCTCCTTTATCAAGCATTCAGATGTGGTTGAGAGAAAATATACTTACGACTTTGATGGTTTGACTTAAGTACAAAAGTCCTCCCCAACAAATAGTGTCTCCACATCTGCAAAGCATGAGTTACTACTGCCAATTTCAGATCATGCGGTGCATAATTCTTCTCATACGATTTCAATTTCATCGATTCATATGCTATCACTCTTCTATCATGCATAAGCACTCCTCCTAATCCTTCTCATGAGGCATCTGTAATTACCTCAGATTGTCCTTCGAGATCAAGGACTTTCAAAATTGGAGTTGTAGTTAACTTTTCTTTTAAGAGATCAAATGCATCCTGACATTTGTCTGTCCATTGAAATCTCTTTCTTTTCCTATGTAGGGAAGTGATTGGACTAGAAATACTAGAGAAATTTAAAACAAACTTCCTATAATAGCCAACCAGGCCCAAGAAACTACGCACCTCATGTAGTTTGTTGTTATAGGCCAATCTAGAATATCTATGATTTTTACAGGATCAATAGATATTCGATCAATAGAAATAATATGACCTAGATATTGAATCTCCTTCTAAAAGAATGTACACTTTGATAGTTTTCCATATAACTTAAATGTCCTCTTAATCATTGCAGAACTATTTGCAAGTGCCATTGATGTTCTTCATTCTTAGAATAAATGAATATATCATCTAGAAAGACTAAAACAAACTTGTCCAAACAATCTTTGAATATACTGTTCAGGAGATTCGTGAATACAGCAAGTGCATTTGTTAAGCCAAATGGCAACACCATGAACTCATAGTGCCCATATCTGGTTCTAAAAGCTGTCTTATGAATATCCTCATCCTTCAGTCTTAACTGATGATATCCTAATTGTAAATCAATCTTTGAAACTATAGCAGCTTCACGTATTTGATAAAAAAGATCATCAATACGTGGCAAGGGATATTTGTTCTTTACCATTGCTTTATTAAGCATACAATAATCTATACAGAATTGAAGGGTTCCATCCTTCTTAACAAATATAACCAGGGCACCCCAAGGTGAAGCACTAGGTTTGATCAAACCTTTTGCCAACAATTCTTGTAATTGGGCTTTTAACTCCATTAACTCCATAGTTTTCATATGGTAGGGTGCTTTTGATATAGGCTCAAATCCTAGTTTAATATCAATTGTAAAATCAAAAACCCTTTTGGGAGGTAGTCCTGGAAGTTCTTCTAGAAACACATCTTGAAATTCTCGAAGAAAAGGATACTTTTCTTCAAAAGATGAACTAGGGTTTTCTATCCCTTCCTCCACTTGTTCCATTTTGACTGCAAACAACTAGCAACCTTTCCATCTAACCCTTTTCAATTGCTTGGTAGAGACATGTCTGATTTTAACTTCTCTTGGAATCCCTTGGAATTGGGTTTGATTTCCCAAATCATCTAAGCATTCAACTATTTTTGAAAAAGAGTCAACCTTAGCTCTATGCTTCCATAACCAACTCATTCCTAGGATTATATCATAGGAACCTAGGGGAGCTACATACAGGTTTACTTCAGTTGAGAAACTATGGAGGTCAATTTTGGCTTCAAACAAACATTGCTCTACTTGAGCCTTAGATTGGTTAGCATATTCTAGTGACCAAGGTTTAGACATGTATCTAGCTTTTCTAGCAAACTTATTCAAAATTTTGGGAGAAACAAAATTTTTAGTGGCTCCTGTATCAATCAAAATAGATATAGGGACTTCAAACAAAGGACATGTCATCTCAATAGGTGTGATTTGATACTCTGCTTGACGATTGTTGAGAGCTACATGAATCCTTTGCTAGAATGCTTCTTGCCGATTAGGTAGTGCAGTACCTCTTTGTTGACCATTTTGATTCTTTTTAGGGCAACGATTTGCATAATGGTCACCCCTACAAGTAAAACATCCTCCTACAGGTCCTTTCTTATCTGAAAGTTTCCCATTGTTATCTTTATTTCTCTTGAAGTTGTCATTCTTTTTCCCATTACCAGATCCAATCTTTTTATTCTGAGATCCTTTATCCTTCCTCTTGTTATCATAGTTCCTTTCATATCTCTTCTTATATGGTTGGTTGTTAGGAGTTCCATTAAACCTCTTGTGGTTTCTATCACGATAAGCCGAGATGGATTTTAGCTTTTGCTCTTGGTTGATTGCTTTCTCATACACTTGATCCATTGTTATGGGACCATGTACATCTACTTCTCCACCAATTTGAGCATTTAGACCCATGATGAATTTCCTAATCCTGAATCTCTCATCCTTTTGATACTATGGAACATATCTTAGGAGTCGGGTGAATTTTTTTCCATATTCCACCACTGTCATATCTCCTTGTCGAAGATTATGAAAATCAGTCAGTTTCTGATCAAAATAGAGTTGTGGTAACCATCTCTTGCGGAAGAGTTCCACGAACTCATCCCAAGTTACCCTTAGAGAGCTTAAATTCAATTCCATCTTCTTATTCATCCACCAAGTGGATGCTTCTCATGCCAGTTGGAATGCTCCCCATATCACCTTGGTCACCTCTGAGTAATTCCCTATCTCGAAGTAATTTTCCATTTTCATTAACCAAGCTTTTGCAGCATCTCTAGTCTCTATCCCATCAAATTTGGGGGAAGTGACCTTCAAGTCTTTAGAGAGCTGTGAGGTCAGTCTATCTCTTGCCTCTTTATTAGGTTCTATACTCTTACTATGCTCTTCATAATTTTCTCCACTTTCACCATGAGAGTTTTCACCTCCTCCCTCAAAATTTCCTTTATCATCTACTTTCTTCTCCAAATCACCCAATCTTTTCTTGCTTTCCTCAAGCATGGTTATGATTTTGTCTAGCTTATTATTTGGCCAGTGGTTTTCCTCTTCACTTTCTCCTTGGTTAGTCCTTGTTTGAACCATGTTTATCAATTTCTCACACCTGAGAATATTTATTTGTCCATTAGTTCAAGATTATAATGCCTCCCATTAAATCTAAACATAATAAACTCAATTTAAACAATAGTTTGGCACAAAAACAACTCTTTTTTATTTATTTCTTTCCAAAAGTAAAGAGTATTCTTCTTTTTTACAAGATATGACTTCAAAAGTCATGCTCAAGAGGAGTATATCCTTCAGACTCATTTTCTGATACATAATCTCGAGGTATATAACCCTCTGACTCACTATCGGACCTAACTTCTATGATATCAATAGTTGGGGGTATGCGGGGTTCTCACCTAACCATAATTATGTCCTTATCTTTAACTCTTTCCAAGTACTCCCTTCTCACTCTCTTGATTCGAGTTAAGGCAGTCGCTAGATTTTCCGTATCACTTAACCAAATGTCACTCTCATCATTGGTTCCCTCAAAGGTTTTGATAATGGCCTCATGTTCTCTTTTTGCTTTAATGAAACATTGACTTGTATTAATAGAATTTCTTGCTATCTTTTTAAGATGTACCATCCCAGCACAGAAATTTTTCAAACATTAGCTAACCACATAACATTGGCTATAGGCAACCATAGTGGTCTCATAAGCGCTAGTGCTAAACCTAATAGCTCTAATACCATATGGAACATCCATGTTCTTAAAACATAGTAAAACTAGAAAAATTTACCATAGAGTAATTTAACAAGATGAAAATGAGATAGAGAAATTTTTTCTTTTATTCAACACATAGTCAAGTAATTCTATTTTACAAGCTTTTCTCTTTACAAAATACTTTTACATCATATTGTCTTTCTCAAATTACAATGTAAATCAATTACATAGACAATTTTGGAATAAATACTACTGCTGAATATCTAACATCTTTATCACAAGCCCTGGCATATCTTCTGCTTGGAGAGAGAGAGAGAGAGAGAGATATCAAACTCATTTTTGATACATAATCTTGAGGTATATAACCCTCTGACTCACTATTAGACCTAACTTCTTTGATCTCAATAGTTGGGGGTATGCGGGGTTCTTGCCTAACCATAATTGTTTCCTCATCTTTAACTCTTTCCAAGTACTCCTTTCTCACTTGCTTGATTCAAGTTAAGGCAGTCGCTAGAGTTTCCGTATCACTTAACCAAATGTCACTCTCATCATTGGTTCCCTCAAAGTTATTGATAATAGCCTCATGTTCTCTTTTTGCTTTAAGGAAACATTGACTCATATTAACAAAATTTCTTGCTATCTTTTTGAGACGTACCATCCTGGCACATAAAATTTTCAAACATTAGATAACCACATAATGTTGGTTATAGGCAAGCATAGTGGTCTCATAAACCCTAGTGCTAAACCTAGTAGCTCTGATACCATATGGAACATCCACATTCTTAAAACATAGTAAAACCAGAAAAATTGACCATAGAATAATTTAACAAGATAAAAATGAGAGAAAATTTTTCTTTTATTTAACACATAATCAAGTAATTCTATTTTAAAAGATTTTCTCTTTACAAAATACTTTTACATCATATTGTCTTTCTCAAATTACAATGTAAATCAATTACATAGACAATTTTGGAATAAATACTACTGCTGAATATCTGACATCTTTATCACAAGCCCTGGCATATCTTCTTCTTAGAGAGAGAGAGTATCCTTCTAGTGATTTACCTCCATCCATAGACTGGCCGTCTCCTAGACTTCTTCCACATAGGAAATGGCCCTACCCTTCACAAGGGATGTAGACCAAAGGCGACCTGTGGTAATTTACCTATCCCAAGCACATAGTGTTGTATCCTACTCATCTCTATCAAACCATACAACCCTAGATGCCCTCTAGCTAAGTATGATTTCTGATAGGATGAGCAATCCAGATACAATGAACCGACAATACATGCAAAGAACAAATACATTACTTTGGCCAAAGTTTTTAAATTTCACTATTGTTCATAATGAATGTCGCCATTGCGTTCACCCACCCCTACTCAACTTGGATACTGTCGTATTCCACAGTTTATCCATCAACTATGTTTATACAATAACTAAAACATGATAATAGTATTTCTAGACTTTAGACATATCTATATGTCTTATCTAATCATTTGATTTCAGTTTGACTCTAAGTTTTACATAATATCCCATAATAATATGGCTTTACAAATTATCCAAAACTCATATCAATGAGACTAGGTTAATAACAACTCATAGTTTATCTAAACTAAAAAAAGAGTGAACTATCGTTCAAAATAGGTATTTCCTCTTATACCAAAATATGAATATTCTTGGTTTACCTATTCATGATGACTTCAATAGTCACGACACATATATATATTCGAATATGATTCCTCTCAAATTCCTATCTCGTTAGACTTCATTTAATCATATCATACTAGTTTCCTACAAAGACATTCTCTTGTAAAATTTACTAAGTAAGAATAACCCTATGATCCTTCATATTTCTATCAAAGCATTTCCATTGAGTTATCACTTGATTTATAATGAAAAAGGTATCTTCCTAAGATTAATGAGATTCTAAGTTCTCTTGGAAAGAAACCATTATAGTTATTCGTAACTTAACAAGAAATGGTTTTTATACTTCCATTAACCAACTCAAAGATTTAAGCATCCTACTCAACTATGTTTACAATCGTATCATAGTTCTAAATGGTACTTGATATATATATAAGAATGGTATAAAATATCTCAATAGTCAAGTCTGAGTCCTTAATGTCAAACCTTCTCTTAATCAACTATATTTTTCTACATAATCGACCACTCATAAAGAAGACCTCTATGGTGTATTGGAATATCATTCTATAGTTATATCTTTCAATATACCGACTTCTACACATTTCTATGGTTTGACTCAGGCTAATAGCCTTTGATGGCGTCGGCTAGCCAGTGAAAATGATGACAATCATTAAATCCAAAGGTTTTAAACATAATGAAAACACTCATTAATAGGTTTGCTAATTAAGAATCGAATATGACATACATATGAAAAGGGATAATATTGATTCTTCGAAGCATGCAAACAAAAGACATTATAAATCCTTATAATTCTATTATTGTTTCTACACAGATATTAAATGATACCTAGTGATGGCACAAGAGTTATCTGCATCTGTGTTTACTATTCTCTCAACCTGAATGATGGCATCCACACACTTGTGTTCTGGCTATGACCTACTCTCTATGTTTTCCAAAATGATCCCCTCGTATGTGTGTCCTCTAACTGTGAATCTTATCTCCCTTATGATCAATGTGAGTCGTGCCAATTAATGATGCTTCAAAGCTCTTAATGAAATGGCTTCTACCACTCCATCGAATGTAAGATAATTGGTAATGCAACCGACCACTCTCTCATTCAGTTTACAACTGATCCCACTTATGGAGCAGAGGTAAACACATGTTCATTCGAGGCACTGAATGTGGAGAGTTTTCAATGCATGCAACTATAATACCATACTCTCTCTTAAGGAGGTCGACACACATATAACCATCAATGGTTATTATGGTTGATCACTTTAAGTGATCCAAATTCTATCATTCGAATTAATGTGGGTGTCATAAATAACATGCCCAAGGTTATTTGATTGATAAGTTTATTAAATAATGTGAGGTATTATCCTCTTCAGTTTATAAATACATCTATGGCCTATATTAAATAAGATTTACATATCATCATTCCCATTCAATGATTATGATTTAAATCAATAAGAATAATAGGAATAAAATAATGATTTATGGATATTGTGAATGGGTCGAGTTTACCTCTCCATCACATTCCTTTGTTAAAAACATGTCAATCTAACTTGATGGAATTCACTTTGACATTCAACGGTTGACAAATAAACACTAAGTGACCCAAAAATAAAACACCACACATTACGATAATTATGTCGTAACTTTTACGTTAGACGTAAATGGTATCGATTCATGTTCAAATGGCATCATTAACGTTACTTATGACTTAATACGACTTACTAAGACTTAGAAAGATTTGTAAATAATATCGACTACCTATCGATTATGTTCAAAACCAAACTAACAAGGCAAGACTTACCTCTTATGACACATTCGTTCACATTTTCGTTAAACACTTATACTCAATTTGGCAAATAAACCACTCGTAACCTGAGGTCTATATCTGTCTCCTTGAAAGATACTCTCTCTCTCTCTCTCTCTCTCTCTCTTCTATGAGAGTCATCTGAGAATCTGTATTCTTGTTTCAACTTGTAACCAAACAATATATTATCAGTGCATCATTATTCAAATAATAAATCAAATCTCATAATGCAATTATTAAATCAATAATAACACATTCTTTTCTATAATTTCATAAATGACATTCAATATAATCCATATCTTTCCTTATCATTAATCTAATCATCATAATAAATTTACTTATGCTGAAGTAAAAGTAAAAAGTATAGCAAGGTAAAAATTGGGCATGTAACATTTTTCATTTGACATTACCAACCTTGTTGCCATTAGTTCTTGTTGCTTACTCTTCATTGCCATCATCCTTGTTACCATTAATGACAACACTACTTACCAAAATGATTATCACCAAAATGTTTATGTTACCAACATTTCTATAAATTCAACCACTAAAAGTATAGTTCCAATTGGAAATGTGTTCTTACATTTGCGAAATTGTTCTACAAGCCACTGAGCATGTTGAGAGTGTTTCACATTATTATACACAATCTTATTCTTGAACTTTGCAATGAATGCATGTACACTACTTTGTTTTGTGACTAACTCACAATGCTTTCTAGTTTTTTCCATTCTTTAATGGATTATGAACATTGTTGAACCTCTTCACATCCACTAATTACATTGTCAAAAATCATGTGAACTACTTTCATGCATGTATTCTCCTAACAATGAAAGGTTACCACATCTATTGCATTGTCCATAAACACACAGTTTTGAAAAATAACAATTATCCATAAGTTGTTTCACAAAGTAAACTTGTTATAAACTCCTTAATTATTGTAGGTGGCATATTAATACCACATTCCTACATAATTTGGTTAGTATGAAAAGTACAATGTATATATTGAAAAACATCATAATAATAAAATTGAACATGAGTTTTTCAACAACAAGAGATTCATTTCTTTTTAATCTTGACATACCAAGGTTTACATTTCTCAAACAATCTTTGAATAATGCTAAAATTTTCTATAACTGAATCATCTAGAATTTTTCTATATAATTTTGTTTGAGTCATGTCTGAAAGATGTTTTGGATGAGGATCACAATTTTTTAACCCCACCCTTAATTTCAAAACATCTCTAGCATTTGATGAAACCCTTGTATTATCATGCCAAAAAATTTCAATCAAAGACCTAATTTCATTATTTATTTTTATGTCAAACCTTGGGAGTCTACCACTAAAAGTCCAAAATTGGTTAATTGGATCATTTTCAATACTTACTCTTCTCTTTTCCACTCTTCTTAAAGTTTTAGCATGCACATTTAAAGATCCACTTGTCATAGTTATCATTCTTTTTCTCACAACTGTTTTATTAATTAAAGTAGTTATTATTGCTCGATGTGATGCATTATTATCCTTAGATCAACTAGTTATTCCAATAGAACCAATAGCATTACTAACACTAGACATAACTTGTTTCATTGATTCATCCACCTTTTTGGTTTTTACAAATATGCCTAATTGTTTCATTACTTTTCTCATTTTTGACATTCTCATCAATTGTAATACAAGTTAGCATTAAAATCTAAGAGTTTTTCCATTAAAATATAGTTTATACAATCTATTTGCATGGGTTCAAATTTGTCTCCAATATATGTTGCCATGAAGATCCTTCAAAACATTACTTTCAATTTTTTTTAAAAAAATTACATTTTCACTCATACAATGGTTTTCATTTGCATTTTTTATTGTATTTTTTGTAATAGAAGAATTTATCTCTACAATGTTATATCTATCATCCTTTAAATCATTAATCTCATATTCATTCAAGGGATTTGAAGACATAACTGGATTCATTCTTATATTTGTATTTTCCATATTCTTGAACTCTTCCACATTTGCACATTCTACACTCACTTCATCTATATTGGTCTCTTCAATGTTATCCTCTTCAATAGTCATTGAACTGGATGTTACTTCATTCTTCATTTTTTGAATCATCTCTCCTATCTCTTTGTTATTTTGCCTCTTTTTCTCGATGTGCTTCAATTTCTTTGAGTGTCATGACCTTCCTCTTCTTTTTTTGTTGACATTTATTTGATCCCATGATTACTAAAATTTGTTGATAAAGTCAACAAATAATATTGTATTATACTTAGAGTTTGGTCCCGTCTTAAAATTAATGAAATAGATGTAGATGTAGACCCTTTGTTCAATATGATATTTGTTTGATTTATATAAAAAAATTATTTGTTTGATCTCTCTAAAAAATGCATCTTCTACTTTATTCCATCTAAAAATGTTCCTTATGATTGAATCCTTGTAAAAATTGCATAAAATGTCTTGTTGAAACTCAAATTGACACCTGCATATAAAAAGTCATATAATTTGTCATTGTTAGCTGTACTAGTATAAAGGAATGTTGCAAAAAATATGTTGTACTATAATTTTATGGAAAAAAATAATGGCTAAATAAGAAATGAGTACCATTATTTTTAAAATGGGTACCCGTTTATAATAGGCACATGTTTCTAATAATTTGAAATTGAAAACCCATAGATTTACATTGGTTTAAGGCTTGGAGAAGTCTTGGAAACCTAAGCCTTAGCCTTGAACCTGCAACTAGGAGATTATGAAAATGATGAGAAAAAACTAGTTTCACCATTATGGTTGACGACTATTTTTTAGAATCTTTTTATGAGATTAAAACCCATTGTAGATCTAAAAGTCTAGATTTCAAATATATATATTTTTTACTATTAGACATAATTTTATATTTATAAATTATTTTTTAAACAAAGGGACTCATAAACTTGAAATAGCATACGTTACTATTTTTTAATAACTTTTGATGTTGAAATTTTCTTGAAAAGAAATTATGTCTCACCAATATAGACATCATTCTCTATACAATGAAAAAAAATTAGTGAATTGATTAGTTTAGCTCAAATTATGTTGGTCGTACATGAGTGGTTTTAAAAGACACTAATTAGGACCATTAAAAAATTAATAAAAAAGATATGTATCAAAAAATTACAAAAAATATCCTGACCAAAATTTGACATCTTCTGCATCTTTCCACAAAAGAAATTATTAAAATACCTTCATTTAGGTCAAATTATGTTGGTTGTACACATGCATGCTTTGGCAAAAAAGAAGGGACTTTTAAAAGGCCACTTTTTGTACATCCAATAAAAAACCAACTTTTATCATCTAGGTATTAGAAAAAAGTTACATATTTGAAAATTAAAAACAAAATCCTACATTTCATATTTTTACATTATATTAATATTTTATATGCAAGTGCTTCAAATTTCCACTCCAATTATGAAAAAAATTTAAAAACAGGAAAAACACTTCCATTTTTTAGCTAAAAAGTGGACTCATCTTGCACTTACCCATGAGCCACCCAATTTAACAATAACGAATAATGAAAAAAATTAGTAAATTAAATAATACATAAATGCCACAATTTAAAGTTTCCTTTTCAAAGCACAAATAGAATCCTCATTACAATTAAAAAGATTCCATCATTTAATCAACACAAAGATTTTCTTGATACAAAATTATAATTAAAGAATTTAATCTCAGATTTGGACAATTTTCCTTCTAATCCATTCAAATGTATTAATTATATATGGTTGACTTTCCATCACAAATCTTGTTGACCATTTGTCATAGTCATCTCATTTGAGTACAAGAAACATGGTTGATTAGTTGTAGGAGAAAGAGCATCATCTAAGCACTTTACCTCCAACCATAGACTTGGCAATCCCCTGCACATCTTCTTATTAGAAGAGGCCTAACTCTTTTATGGGGCTAATAGATGGGGATATCTATATTAGAGCCAAATATGAGAAATAAGAGCAAACATAAATACTTGTCAGCATCATATATAGTCAATAAGGTAGTCCCTAGATACCCTCTAGCTTCCATGATTTATGACTAACACAAGTCTAAGGATATAGTGAACTAATGATGCTTATTGTATCACTTTGGAAAAAAAATTCAATATTCATTCCCATAAATGTAGGTCATCTATTCATTCACTCCTATCTCTTACAAGTGACACTCTTAACAACTAATGGCTAACAAAATGCAAGTATAGGCTAAGATGTATATTATTCTTCAAACACCAATCTCCTAGTATTTTGTACCGTATGATGGTCTTGTCTTCTAGACTTTAATAAGATGAACAGTGTTGTAAATATATACTATGTTTTGATCTCCTAGTTTTCCCTACCCTTGAGAAGGCTCAATGAATACAATAATGTATGCATAGGAATATCTAGGTTTCCATTCTTCTAGTATACCAATACAAGAATTTTACTTAGATTTTTATAACTGTTGAACTATACACACATTATCACCTCAACTCTAACAATGATATATAGACATCCACAAATAAATCTTAATTTGGACATAAGAAATTACATGAAAAATACATGCCTTTATTAGTTTCCTTATAACCCTTAATGATAAATATAATATTAATGATATATCAATAATCACTAAGCCTTCTCATATCCTTACAAAAAGTAGTATTACATAACATACTAAATGGGGTAATTCTCTATACCATAGGGTTAACTATCCATTATTAAGAAGACAATGTAAAAGAAATTACTAAGAAGTTTATGTACAATCTTATTTATAATATTTAACTAATCATACCCCATGACTTTACCAAATTAGGCTAAGTCTATCTAATTTTGTACTCATATGGCATCTTAATGTTTAGACTAGACTTGAAACCATAGATATACATACCTTTCCATTCACCCCTAGAGAAGCAACAGAGATATTCCACTCTATAGGGAACAACTAACTCATTAACAAATTCAATACATTAAAATATAGGAAATCCTAGTTATTAGTAGAGGTTTACGACCCCCAACTATGGGTCTAGGACATAAAGACAACATAGATTGTATACTATACTAATACCTAATTGATGGTACTTCAATAAGACTAGGTGAAGTATAGTGATAGTCCCTTGGCCTATCAACTCTTAAGAGTAGATAGTACTATAGATACCATGGAAAAATAATTGATTGCAATAAATAAGACAACTCTTAAATTTATGGAGATAGTAATAAGCATAGCTTATGAACTAAGAACCACTTGGTCTCTTAAAACCTCTATGCCATAGTTGGTATTAATCATATTATGTATTTGCATAGTAGTGGGTTTGATGATTGCATGGTCCTCTTCACACCATTAGATCCACATTACAAATATAAATAATTTTTTGCTTTGTAGCCCTATGGTGATACAGTCATATGCTATATTTTTCTCTAATTGTATAATAGATGGTTATTACCAAAGATAATACCATGCATAGAATGTAACAACTTAATCATAAGCTCCAGGTCATAGCCATTAACACTTGAAATGCAACTTCAGAGAAAGAATAACATGTATAAAAATAGAGATAACTCATCTATTAATACAGTTAGAATATACAATAGCCATTATTGAAAGAAATAAAATATGGTATATGACTACCATCTATTACTAGACAAGTTTATAATAGAAAACTATTATTGTAGAGGCTAAGTGACTAATTGCTCCTACATGTGGGTGTCTCCTACAAGCTATTGGATCTTCTCATCGTCCTTTCTCTCCTCTTAATGACACAACCCCTACTAGATTCCCACTTCTATTTCTTAGACTAAAATACTCAAAATGCTATGCCATGCCCCAAATATTCAATTCTTAGACTAAACAATTAAATGTTTTAATGCCACCACCTCATCACTTATTTCTCCCACTACACTGGTTATTTTTAGCCTCTACTATAATGTATCCATTATAATGGCCAATGTTCCCCTTTGATAGTTATTACCATGCATGTAGTGGGGTTAAAATAGAATAATAATGTAATATTATTATTTAGGGCAAGGTAGTTTCCTAAATCTAACATTTTATTCTAGATATTTATTATGTTTACAATTGTATCAACCATCACTTCAAGGTTGAACAAATTTCATCATTCATGCCAAACCCTTCTAAGCTTCATTCCTCTAATTACTGATGTGTTATATTCTTGTCTAGGATTAGGTATCGAATTCAACATTTGTGTTTTTAGCCTCAAAGTCATGTAGTCAGGAGATTTAATCATTGACTTTAGGGACAGGTGTATTGGTGAGGCAAGGTATTGTAAAGATTTTTGCTAAGGACATTGGATTTTGCATTTTGTCCTGAGAATGAATCCAACATAGAAAGGTCCACCCAACCCCTACTATGGTTTGGTTTAGTTTAGTCCAATTTAGTTTAGTTTAGTCCACCCCAACTGTTGGGAATTAAGGTGTCTCAACCTTGGTAATTCCTTGTATTTTTACATTGTATTTATTTATTTATTTCCTATTGTATTAATTGGATGTAAATCCTATGTTGTCATATTGTGGGAGTTGGCACGATAAAGTGTCATCCTATATGGCATATTATCACATGTAATTTTGTCCTCACATGAGAAGATAGGCATCCCACTTAGTGGTATGAATATTTTTCCATGTGTCAGCATCTTGGATGTTGTGTAAGGGAATATTGACTATAACGGTCATGACAGATTCCTATGATAAAGTTATGACATGTAAGAGTCGAAAATAGGGGATTCTATGACAAGTGAAGACATGTTTCAAAGAACATCTTTGAAAAAGGCATCTTTGGGTGCCCCAAGGTGGACTATGACATGTTGTAAGAGAATATGCTATTTATAAACTTTGTATGATAGATTCTCTTATAGCTGTAAGTTATGACAGCTATGACAGATTCTATGACGGTTGTAAGAGTCGTAAGAGCATCTGTCATAGCCCATTTTGAAAATAGGCAACCTCCTTGGGATGGGGTGACTTGACAAGTGTTAGGAGCATCCTACAGAGTTGGACAAGTGTCCATAGGCATGGGTTCTGGGCCATGAGGTCATGTTGGATGCCCATCCCTATGTGGAGCCATATTTGCCTTGTATTTGTTATATAAACAGGTGCTTTTGAGAGGAGATGTATTACAGGTTTGACAGGTATTGTTATGCTACTGGTTTGTCTCTAGATACGAGTGTTGAAGGCTCCTGAGATCTTGCATTGCAAGTGTATTATAAACCATTTTAGTTTTGTTAATACATTGTGCAAGTTTTAGAGTGTGGGGTTTTTCACCTGATAATGGTTTTCCCCATGTATATCTTGTTTCTCTCTTCTTGTGTCTCACTTTCTTATTTATGTGTTTGCTACAATATCTCCATTAGTGTGTTTAACATTGTTGTAATAGTAAGGATAAATTGAATTTGCACTCTCCTCCCCTCATTAGATTAGTGTAGGAAGTGATTTCCGCACACCTAGCTTCCTTTCACCAACCACTAAACTAAACCATTTAGTTCAATGCAGTTTAGTTTGGTTTAATTTAATTTAGTGTCGGGGCCCACCCTACTCCCCCCATCCCAAGCTACCAACATTATAGTGGGGTGGGTGGGGGTTAGGAGGATTATACAAATCCTCACAATAGTGGATGCTTCTAAGTTTTAAACCTTACTAGATCCATGTATTTTAGGGCTCAACCCCAAAGGAGCTATAGAAAGGCATAACCTATTTATAGGTAATGAATCCCTTAGAGATAATTAGTTTTTATATTGAAAATAATTTTAGTGATAAGTCAGTTAGTCAGTTACCCAAAAAGATAAGTAAACTATCAAGTTCCTACTAATAAGTCATTTTCTACTAGTTTAAATGTTTCAAATTCTAGTTTTTTTGCTACTTTTGCAATGGCTAAATAAAGAATTGACTCTTGGCTATAAAGAAACAATTATCAATAAATTAATTTAATGGGAAAAGAATATTCTTCTTTGCTTTGTACTATAACTCTAACTCAATATCGATCTGGTTTTTCTAGTGCCCCTACCTATATAACTAGCTACCCCTTCCATACTTCATAGACAATATGATTTAGATGCTAGCACTTATACAGTAGTTCTTCCATGAGGAAGTTGTTTCAAATCATCCAACTAGTTCTAGTAGTGGCCCCACTCAGTAGGTTTGAAAGAGAAACAATACCCAACTTGTAATACTCCATATATTGCCTAGGGGTTCACCATTATAGAAGTTAGGGGCTCCCCACTTCTTTCTACATTTATTTAGTTAGTTATTTTCCCTACCCACATTGGTATTTGATCTAGCCATAAATTATCCTATGACTACCTTGTTATGACTTCACCCTAGTTGAAGACCCCACCATGGTATGCACCAATAGGACCAAACCCAAGTATCTAACTATCTATCGTAGGAGTAAGGCCACCCCTACTGCTACTATACTGGTGGAACGTAGTGAGAAACCTACTATAATTATAGTAGTAACCCCGCCACCCCCTACTATAGTTGGCTATAAGGCCCTCCTCCCCCACCTTTGCCCACTATAAATAGTAAGGCTCTAGCCACTATAGATAGTAGGCGGGATAGGGATAGGAGTGGGGTTGTGGGTTGCCATCTATAGTGGTGGGGAAGGATTGGGATTGGTGATTCTTGGGTCAATGCTTCGAATGAACTCATTCCCAAGGTGTGATGGGTAGTGCGTATAGTGCCTGAGTACATATTCACTACAACATGTTGATCAATGATTACTAGTGATTCCAACTTCATGTTCTCAAGTTGTAGAGAACAATCTGAGTTGAGACAACCTTTCTAGATTTGCTCCTTCTTATAGCCTTCCCATTGTCATTGCCATTGTAGCACGTGCATGGTCTAGCCCATAAGGGCCATTTAGACTTGGCATCATCTTCACTTTCCTCTAGCATATCACTGGTAGTCTTTTGTGAGTGCAACACTGAGGGGTATGCTTGGTTGGAGTGTCATTAATTACTAACCTGGTCCTCTCCCCCATCCTTGAGTGGATAGGGTATTAAGAGAGTGAAGACCTTTGTCCCCTCCTTCCCTACCTTCCCCTTTTCTATAGTTTGCTTGGTGACATGGCGGCCAAGTTACTTGTGACATTTCTTTGAACTTAGATTAGGCGGTTCAAACTACTATATAAGAGCGGCTTATTACTTTCCTAACTAGCATTGCCCCTACCCCTAGCCCTACTACATAAGGCGTATCATCCAAACACCCTATTATAGTAGCGAGGTGGGGGCCCTACTCACCCTACTCTATAATGGTGGGGGGGGCAACCTTACCAAGGACCCCTTCCTAAACCACTATAGTAGCGTGGCGGGGGGTCTTGTCCAACATTTTAATCATAATGTCCAAATATATTTAATTTGACATTTTAATTTGGCATACTTTTCATTGTTTGAACAAACTTTTAAAATTTGTGGTAAAAATTTCTTCACTCTTCCACTTGCAAGGATATATAGTCTCTTTATCTACCTTCCAGTTTTTTAAACCCACTACAATACCACCATAGAATCAAAGATTGAATACATAAATAAAGAAAGTTTACATTTGCAAAATAATAAAAGAAAACAAAAAATGTTACATTTAGACTTTTGTTTTGATTACATTATTTAGTGACCTTTACACATGGCTTCATTTTTTAAACAACCATTTTTTCCCTAGGAACTAACGAACAATAAATTATTAAACTAACTAGTAACCAATACTTTGAATTATAAAACTTATAGAGACACCTATCACAGAACACAGAATACATGCTTAAATAAGATATTCAGTAGTGAGCCTCCATTTAGGGCAGGCAAACAGCGGATTTTTTGTGGGAACAGTTAATCCAAACTCTTCCGCCATATCTATATCGCCCTCCACAGTCCAATCAAAGCAATGAAGCTGCTGAGCGAGTGCCAACTCAACAACAGAAAGACCCATGGAAATCCCAGGGCATCCTCTTCTTCCTGTTCCGAAGGGCAGCAAATCGAAGTCCTGACCTCTCACATCCTTATTATTGCCCATAAACTGCTCGGGCTTAAACTGATAAGCATCTTCCCAAAGGCTTTCACCCCTTCCCATCGCCCACACTTTCACAAACAGCCTCGTCCTTCGCGGAACGAAATATCCTCCCACGCTGCAGCCTTCCATTGACTCGTGCGGAATGAGCAGAGGAAGTGGCGGATGTAGTCGAAAAGTTTCTTTCACCAGGCATCGCAAGTAGTCGAGCTTCATAACGTTACTCTCCTTTACTATGCCATTTCTTGCTGCGCTCGTGCCAGCGTTGCAGGATTCCTAAGCAATTCACCCATTGCCCATTCCATAAATGTCGACGATGTTTCCATTCCCGCAGCTAACATATCCTGCACACAGACAGTTTATTTCCTGAAGTCTATATACAATTCCTCAGCCGATAGTCAAAAGCAGAATAGTTTAAAACAAATTGTAATTAGATTTGTGAAAGCCAAGATGGCCTTGTTTCTCAAACTTACCAAGATGATGGCTTTGATGTGGGTTCGTGAGATTGTCTGTCTCTCCGTTTCGGCCATGCTGAGCAGCGCGTCAACCATGTCTCTAACATCATCTTCTTCATTCAGTTTTCCTTTTCCCAATCTACGATGAATGTGCTCGTCGATTACTTTTTCAGCAAATCCGTCGAATATTTTGTGAACAGCCTGCATGCGACGACGGAGCCCTTGAAAATCAAGCCAGTCGAGTGAAGGAATGAATTCGCCAACGCAAAATGCACCAGCCACAGCAGCTATCTCCTCAGCCATTTCTTTGAAGCCATGATTTCCACTCAATTCATTGTCCGAGTACGTTCTGCTGGCAAACATTCTGCACGTAATATTTTGAGTAAGGGAGGTGAGCCTCTTCCTCACATCCACACACTGAGCTCCCCGCCCGCTTTCCTTCCAGATGGAGGTGATCATGGCAGACACCTCTTCCTCTCTAACGAATCTGAAAGACTCGGTTCTCTTCACTGTGAGCAGCTCTACCGTGCATAGCTTTTTCATCTGCCTCCAGTACGCTCCATAGGGGCTAAACGCCACGTCTTGATGACCATAGCATATGTATTTCCCCATTGTGGAGTTTGATCTGGTGGCAAAAACCAGATCATGCGTTTTGAGGAACTCTTTTGCCATGGCAGGAGAAGACACGACAACGGTGGGGACGGAGCCCAAGCGCAGAAACAGAATGGATCCGTATTTCTTTGCCAGCGCCGCAAGAGCCTGATGAGGAAGGTTTCCCAAGAGATGGAGATTTCCTAAGACAGGCCATGGACGTGGTCCAGGAGGCAATTTCAATTTGCTGCCATTACCCCTCAGCTTATAGAGAAAGTAGTAGAAGAAGAAGAAAATCCCGAATCCAATAGTCACGGCCTCTTTCAGGGAGCAAGTCAGCGATTCCATGCTGTTGCGAAGAAGAAGAAAAGAGAAATCCGCGAGCCTGCAATGAATGGAAACCCAGAAACCATCCCTTTTAACATACTCGGGAAGGTTTACCAACTTGCTACGACAAAATCGCCACAGTGAGTAATAAAATGAGTAAACGACTGGAGAATGCGAGTTGTGGAATTTGCGTAAACTAAAAGGAGACGTCGCGTCACGCGTGCATCCCATTGTGCGTTTCGAATTATAACCACAAACTAACCAAGGCAAACAAATAATTGTCCTAATGCGGTTATCGAAAAATTAACATCATCGAAAAGAGTCCATTGGTCGCTCTTTTCAGCATAATTAACATCGGGCAAACTGTTTTCCATAGACGGAAGAGGATCTGATAATTGGGGTATTCTTCAATATCATCCACTTTAATAGTCAAAGGTTAATTTTGATCAATAAAAATAAGATAAATATTTATTATTTTTTATTGTGAATGAGGTGTAAGCTATTGACTGTTAGACCATTAAATTGGATAATATTTAAGTAGAGTGATAATTGAGTGGAAAGTATTATTAAAAATATTTGATTTCTTTTTTCAATAAATTATTTTATATATTTTTAGGTTATAACAATTGATTTTCAAATTTAAAATTAAAAAAATTTAAAATACATCTCATAAAAAAATAAAATTAATTTTATAATACCAAAAAGATATTTAAGAACTATTTTAAATATTTATAGTAAGAATATTTTTGCGTTATAACAATTGATTTTCAAATTTAAATTTATAAAAAAAACTAAAAATACATCTCATAAAAAAATAAAATTAATAGTATAATACAAGAAAGATATTTATGAACTATTTCCTTATTTATAGTAAGAATGGAGATGTTTGGGCTATGAAATTCAATCTCTAGTTCTTTGCCATAAAGTTATATATTATTAGATAAATTTATAACATAACTAATATATTATCATTTCTTACAAATATAAATTTTCTTGTCTTGTTTGCTGTCATGTCTCCATATTAAGGCATTGTTTAAATTAAAGATATAAATTTTATGATAAAGGAGGAGAAATTGTTTCCATCAAATATAGTGTTTGTCATGTCAATCGTGTATATAAACAATAATATTAAATAATATTATTTTATAAATATTTTACCTTTATGGTATTTATAAATGATATTAACCATTTTGGTATTATTATTATAATTACAATATAATATATTAATAAATATATTTATATATTTAAATAATAATATAAATGTTATTATAAATATATAAACAAATATAAATATAAATATAAATAAGAAATATTATTATAATCATTTATTATAATAATATAATAAATATATTATAAATATAATATATTTATTTAAATTATATTAATAAATATAATTATTAATATAAATATAGATATTAATGATTTTAATATTATTATAATATATATTATTATATTATATAACAATAAAGAATCAGTAAGAAAAATTATTAATATAATCATAAATATTCAAATATACATATTGGTATCTCATAAAAAGAGACAAGTTTAAGCAGCGAATAGATTCTAGGAATCATTTATTTATTAATCAAAGGTATATATGTTAGCAGCAATAGATAAAGGCAGCAAATGCATTAAAGGAACGATAATCTGAAGTAAATGCTAGACAATGAGCGATTAGGATTTAAGGATCGTTGTCTTATAAATAAGACAATCTATTATTTAAGACATCGATTATTATATAACAATAATTAGTATTCTAGAAGGGGCATCACCCTTCAAAGGGATGCCTCCCTTCATAATGGCATAAGGATATAAAAGAAAGAAATAGAATTGGAAGGAACGACATGGGATTGAGAAGCAATAAAATACATACATGCATTTGCTGAGTGCAAAAGAAGGATATATAAGAATAGAAACATATATATTTTCTGATATAAATTGGTATTTCAAGTATAAGAGAGATTAATAGTGATAAAGAAGAGAAGATGATGAAGATATAAGTTCATGCAGATATAGAAGTAAAAAAACAATAAAATAAAATGATATGTTTTACATATATCAGAAGATTTGACATGGGACTGCAATCAACATTAAAAGAAGGGAGTACAATCATTAAGAGTTTCAAGATACAAAGGCAAGAGTGATATACTTGGAATTAAATCAAGCCAAGGTTAGATTAACGTTTAGGCTCATGGATGTCTCTCCTGAGGTAAACCATGGAACACATATAATAGATATGAGGAAATGTGAAATGCATGATTATAAGGTTACTAACCCTAATAGCAAATGTGAAAAGTATATGAACTTGGTATTAATATTTATATGTGGTTGTTAACCCCAATTACAATATGTTGATATTATAAAGATGAATTGGTTATTAATGTTCTCTTTTACAAGTTGAAATTGTGTGCAAGATAGAGAAAATTTTGACTTGCTAGAAGAGGACATTACAAGTGGTATCAGAGCAATCATCCTGCCATCCTGTGTATACTTTTTGTTTTATGTGTATTCAAAGGTTTACCTTGTGGCTTATGTGTATACGTGTATTCATGCAACTTATGTATTTAAGTGTATACTTTATGACTTACATGTATCTTTTGTGGCTTGAGCTACTTGCTTGTCTACTTAAGCTACTTGCCTACTTGCTTGAGCTACTTGCTTGTCTACTTGAGCTACTTGCCTACTTGCTTGATCTAGTTGCTTGCTTGATTGAGCTTACGACTTGCCATCCTGTGGATGGATGTAATGTAAAAGGGAAACTATGGAGTGAAGAAAAATAAAAATAAGAAAGAGGATACTCATATGAGAGTATAATATACTACCTATATTTGTAAGTTAACATTGATGGGATTTTGATTACACTATTCTACATATAACTTTGCTATGATCAAGAAGAAGAAACAAAGGAAACAACGCGAAGGCCCTCTTCTAGGTATGCCACCCGGGGGGGACGTAATGAGCCCACATGGGCCAGAGGGGTTCTGCCTTTAGTATGAAGGGTACTGCTTCTAGGCTTAGGGAGTGGCTAACATGACACCTTAGTAATCTCACTCTCCTAGCATGGAATATGTAGAGAGGGCAATCATGAGAATAACAGACTTCATATGAATGGTATGCATCACATGAGTTTGAGGCAATCTATCATGAATGGCATGCACCACGTTAGATCGAAGGTACCTTATATGAATGGCATGCACCACATAAGGTACGAATAAATAGAAGACTTCATATGAATGGCATGTGCCACATGAGTCTGAGGGGATCTATCATGAATAGCATGCACCATGTTAGATCAAAGGTACCTTATATGAATGACATGTGCCACATAAGGTTAGAACAAATAGCAAAATTCATATGAATTGCATATGCCACATGAGTTCAAGGCAATCTATTATGAATGGCATGTGCCACATTAGATCAAAAGGACCTTATATGAATGGCATGCACCACATAAGGTAAGAACAAATGGCAGACTTCATATGAATGGCATGTACCACATGAGTCCGAGGTGATCTATCATGAATGGCATGCGCCATGTTAGATCGAAGGTACCTTATATGAATGGCATGTGCCACATATGGTAAGAACAAATAGTGAACTTCTTATGAATGGCATGCACCACATGAGTTTGAGGCGATCTATTATGAATGTCATGCACCACATTAGATCGAAAGGACCTTATACAAATGGCATGCGCCACATAAGGACTATGACACTCCATATGAATGGCATATGCCACATGGAGACTAGGGAGGGATGGTTTATCAACCCTAAGACCTAGGAAAAATTAGTATATCCTTCAAAGAGACATTAGAGAAGTATAGAACATAAAAAGTTAATTTCATTAATCACAAAGACCCATGAACCAAATTCATTTCTTCTCAAAATCTCTTTGAATTCTTCTCTTGATTTATGTAACATAATACTAATACTAAGTTATATTATGGGCCCATAACCCACAAACTCTCAAGATCATTCTTCATCTATGACACTTATATTTCATCAAGCACATTGTTATTCAAGCTTACCAAAACTTCTTTAATCCGTCATATAGTCAACATGACTCTTCTCAATTTTGAGGTCAATAACATATAAGACCAAATATTGTAACCAAAGATCAAGCTGCATCTTGGAATCTCAATACTCTCAAATGTTCTTAATCTATGATACTTGCATCACATTGCTGTTATTCAAAACATCAAAACAAATGCTCTTTTGATAACAAATTCTCTTTCATGAAGTCACAATTACTTATTCTTCATTAAAGCATGTTCATAATAATACTCATTCTAGATCAAAACATGACTCCGTCTCAATACATCGGAAGGGAGACATTAAAAGTGTAAGGTAATGAAAGAACTCATGACTGCTCGAGGATAAGCAATCTCGAGTGGGGAGGGCTGTCATGTCCCCATATTAAGGCATTGTTTAAATTAAAGATATAAATGTCATGATAAAGGAGGAGAAATCATTTCCATCAAATATAGTGTTTGTCATCATTAATCGTGTATATAAACAATAATATTAAATAATATTAGTTTATAAATATTTTACCTTTATGGTATTTATAAATGATATTATCAATATTGATATTATTATTATAATTACAATATAATATATTAATAAATATATTTATATATTTAAATAATAATATAAATGTTATTATAAATATATAAATAAATATAAATATAAATAAGAAATATTTTTATCATCATTTATTATAATAATATAATAAATATATTATAAATATAATATATTTATTTAAATTATATATTTTTTTTTTATATTATAAATCGAGAGTTCAAAAGAGTACATCAAAAAGGAGGGAGGCAGAGCCTCAACCAGCTAGAAGGAGATCAGCAATGAAGGAGAACCACCAAAGAGAAGAACTATCCGAGAAACATATACAGCCGAGAAGCAACAGAGTACAAGAGAACCAGAAGAGCAAGCAAAAAAAAGGAATAGTCCTACGGGTAAACATCTTCAAATTTGTTGACCCAGGATGTCCAACCAAGGGGTCCCTCCATCCAGATAGCCTTTTTCTGTTCCAGCCATTGATGAAAGACCTGAAGGTTATCAACAGAGGGGTTTTTGTTGTTTTGGATCTCCTGCATGAGCTTGGCAAGGGCTTCATCAAACGCCATCTGGTTGTCCAGCACACTAGCTAACTCATAACCATTCTGCATCTCATATATAAACATTGTAGCCTGGCCATCACGCAAAAATCTGAGCAACTTCCTTTTTTCCAGGTTGAGTACGCAGCAGACCTGTGAGGCAATTTTAAAATAAATGAGATTTCTATGAAATCCAGTAAGAGATCTGGTAAAACCTTGGAACTTAGAATCATTTCTAAATTTCCATATATGCCAAAGGATGAAAGATGAGAGAACCTGCCAAAATAAGTTAGTATCTTTTCTAAGGCCATCAATAAAACCAGTAATAATATCCAAAGTATAAACATAGCAAGTGATGCAAATACCAAACATGAGCCAAACTTCACGGGCAAAGGAATAGTCAAAAAATATATGTCTCATAGTTTCAGGGACTCTACAGATAGAACAAATATCAAGGGTGGCATGCTGGTTTCTAATGGGCAGCCTGTCCAGCAGGAGCAACCATTTAAAGCATTGAATTTTAGGAGGAATAGGAGCTTTCCAGAGCTTATCAAACATTTTATGCCAATCAGAGGAGGAAAAGGAAGAGTACCAAATGACATTAAGATGTTGAGAAATAGAGGTATCATGGTTAAGAAATCGGTATATATCTTTAGCTTTGATAGAAGAGAGGTGAGTACCATTCTGCCACCTAAAAGAGAGAAATCGGTGAGAATCCAAATCAGTATTATGGGGGAGATTAAGGTGAGAACAAGCCATTTTGATGAGGTTATACGTTGGCTTATGAGAAGCAGGGATATCAAATTGATTAGCAAGGTCTTCCCAACTGATGAGCTGATTGTGTTCAAGGATATCCATGATATACTTAATACCCTTGTTGGCCCAAAGTTTAGCTGAACAGCCTTTAGTCAAAGCAAGGGGTTTACCTTGATGGAGAAGATTCCACCATATTGATCTCTCACCTTGAAGAGTATAATGATAATCAAAGGCTGAGTTAACAATATAGTGACGAATGTTCTCCCATGCTTTCCATAAGAAACGGAAAACCCAAGTTCCCTTCACAGATATGGGGAAATTGCCAAAAACCAAATCACTGAAGGGGAGATGTTTCCAAGATTTAGCAGTTTTAGGCACTCCATTCTGAATGTTATTTCTGACAAGAACTTTCCAGGGCTCGTCACCAACAAGGGATTGAAGGATCCATTTAGAAGCAAGAGCCATTCCTTGAAGTTTGAGATCTTTAACACCAAGCTCTCCGAGACTTTTCTCAAGATGGCACCAGTCCCATTTAACAGAATGGGCTTTCCTAGAACCGTTGCCATCTGACCAAAGAAAGTGCCTGATGGCTTTCTGAATTTCCAAGATCTGATAGTTGCTAAACATCCACACAGAAGAGTAATATATACTATAGGAGGAGAGAATCTTTTGGCAAACCTGGACTCTTCCAGCAACGGATAAGAGTCTATGATTCCATTTATTAAGTTTTCTAAAAATCTTGTCTTTTATCCATAACCACATATCTTTGAGGGAAGGCTTGACAGAAAAGGGGATACCAAGATACCTGACAATCTGGTTAGGTCCTCCCCAGGAATAACCGAATTGGCAAAGCCAGTCCGAAGGATGATCACTCCATCCCAGCATAATGGATTTGGAGCTGGAAATACGAGCTCCAGAAGCCTTACCAAACATATCAAGTTTATTACAAAGGCAGATTAGGTTCTCAAAATTGAGCTCAAGAAAGAGAGAAGTGTCATCGGCAAATTGAATATTGAGGAGCTCGGAATCATTAGGAAGAGTAATACCACGCACCTTAGGGGAGATGGTGTCATCTTTAAGGATATAATGAAGAGCATCGGAAGCAATGACAAAAAGAGCAAGAGCAAGAGGGCAACCCTGACGAATAGACCGAGACAAAGGAATGGGATTGGATAGGGATCCATTGACATCAATCATGGCAGAAACATCTTTTAAAAGAATTTGAATATACTTGCAAAAGAAATCAGGGAATCCAAAGGCTTTTAGCATCATCAAGATGAAGTCCCACTCAATTCTGTCGTAGGCTTTTTCGAAGTCAAGGAGAAGCATAGCAGCCTCTTGATGAGAGGAATTGGCCCATTCCAAGGCCTCCCAGCTGGAAATGAGGTTTTCCAAGATGAATCACCCTTTAATGAAGCCAGTCTGAGTGGAGCAGATAAACTTAGGAAGAATAGTTTATAACCGGGAGGCCAACGCTTTCACAAGAATTTTATAGGAGACGTTAAGTAAAGTGATAGGCCGCCAATTTTTAATCAAAGTTTTGTCCCCCTCTTTAGGGATGAGCTTAATGATACCAGTGTTAATGACAGATCCAAGGGTGCCATGCGAGAAGGCCTCAAGATATAAATCATGGAGGTCTTTAGAAACCCATTCAACATTGGCTTTGTAGAATTCAGCAGGAATCCCATCGGGGCCTGGGGCTTTATTATCCTTTAGCTTTTGGATGGCATCAACAATTTCTTGCTAGGAGACAGGGCTTTGGAGGGCAGAAATATCATCCTCTGAAAGAACCTTAGGGATAAGCTTAGAGCATCTAAGACGCATCATCCTCGAAGTGTCATTATCTTCTGAGGTAAACAAATTCTTATAAAAAGTTTCAAAGGCCAAAGAAATATCCTAGTCCATAAGCAACTCTTTGTCATTATCAAAAATTCTATCAATCCTCTCTCTGCTTTGTTTCTCCTTAAGCAGATTAAAGAAATATTTAGTACCTTTGTCACCAAACTGAAGCCAATGATTCCGGGCTCTGATGAAGGCCCCTTTGGCTTTAACATATTGATGTTTTCTGAGAGAATTCCTGGCCATGGACACTTGCTCAGCAAGGCTGATAGAGTCCGGTTGGGATTGGATATTATTTTCAGCCACAAAGAGCCGATTAGTCAGCACCTGCTCAATCCGTCTGTAGTCTTTGGCTTTCTTTTGCCCAAAGGTTTGAAAGATCTTGGTCCAAGAAGATATATTAAGAAGCCATCTATTGATGTGAGAGAGGGATTTATTTTGCAAATTTATGAGTCTGATCATCTTAATAGCAATGTTCACATCTTGATCCTCAAGTAGAGAAACATTAAGAATGAATTTATGGGGGGAGGTATAGGTCGGCAGGGTGAGGGTTCTGAAATTGATTTGAGCCATGATAGGATAATGATCAGATAAAGTGGCAAGAAGGGTAGTCACAGGAGATCCGCAATGATTTGGAGAAAAAGAGAAAAAATTGCAGTCAGCGTAGAATCTATCAAGCCTGGAGTAAATCCGGTTAGCCCCCTGTTGGAGGTTACACCAGGTGAACCACAGAGACCTATTCCCAGGTATATCTCCTTCAAGGGGATTGAAGAGATGAAAGTGATGCTTGAACTTGTCCCAATGTTGTTTTTCAGCAGGCCTCCACTCAAAAGGTGAGCCACCAACTTTGTCACCAGACTTTTCAATCATGTTAAAATCTCCACCAAAGAACCAAGGGATGCTAGGAAGAGAAGTTAGCCAATCCCAAAAGTGGATTCTGTCATTATAGTCATTAGAGGCATATAGGGAACAAATCCCAAATTGAGAATTATTGATATTAAAAATCGCCCAGGCAGCGCGGTTGCAGGGGGATATTCCAAAACTAGTGATAGAATTGGTCCATTTATGATTAATGAGGAGAGCAACACCACCCTTGCCTTTGGTATGTTCAGTAACTATCTTAAAGGAATCTTTATAGATAAAGTTAAGGGTAGTATCAAGGTTAAAGCCAACCGTCTTAATTTCTTGCAACATCATGATATCAAATTTAGCATGAGAACTCATGAAATTTTTGACAATAGTCTTGCGATCAGGAGACTCGAGGCCTCTCACATTCCAAGAGACAACTTTCATTGAGAAGGTATTTTAGTGGAACTAGTAAGGGGATCAGAATCCCCACCTTTCTTCCTGTTCTTGGAACCGAGAGGTCGACCATTTTTCTTTGAGTTGGCCTTAATCATGGCATCCTCATCTTCACTGATGTCATCAGAGACTAAGCTTGGGTCTTTCGTAATCAACTTAGAACCACCAGAGACCGGAGTAGGCTTGGCATGAATGACCTCAATAATCACATCATCATCAAGTTCGTTTAAGGAAGATGCAGGGGGGTTGGGTGGAATCCCATCTGGACTGGAATCTATGTGAGGTGAGGAAGGGTCAATGACAGGGCTAGAGTCCCTAATTTCCTCCATGGGTGAAGCATTATTATTTAAATCTATCGTGCCAAGAGGAGAGGGCAAGGGAGTATCAACAGAATGAGAAGTAGAGGAGCTGAGAACATCAAACCTGTTAGCAGTGGGCTGAAAAGCACGAATGCGATCTAAAGCTAATTGTTGGGCATTTTTCCGTTGTCGTTTGCGCTTCCCGACAGTTTGGAAATCATCAACGGCAGCCGGCTTAGGAGAGGAAAAGGTAATCGGGGTTAAAGCCAAAGTTTTGGAAGTCTGGTTAATGAATCCGGCAGATTCTGGGGTTTGGGTTTGGGTAAGAATAGGAGAGGAAGAAGGGGCAGCCATATTAGTGTTGTTGAAAATAGCCACCAAAGAGTTAGCAGGGAAATCAACCACACCTGTGGTAGACTGGTTGTGGACTCCTTTATAGGCTAGGGCATGGTTTTGAGAAGTAGCAGAGGGTGAAGCAGGACCAGCCAAATTATAATCTCTGTGCATAGCCATCTTAGAGCTACTAGGGTTACCAAGGATAACCGAGGTAGACTAAAAATTAACTCCTTCAGAGAATTGGGTATGGCTTTGATTACCAGCAGAGGGTGAAGAAGAACCACCCTCATTATTGTCATTATGCATAACCATATTGGAATTAACAGGATTACCAATTTAGCCCACAGGAGAACCCGAACTGGGTAAAGACACAGTGGAATGAATAGTTTTAGAAGCAATTAGGGTTTCATTTGTAGCGGTTTTTTTTTTATTGGTAATGATGGGGCAATTTTTCCTTTGATGCCCTTCTTTTTTGCACAGAAAGCAAGTGTTTAGGCCACCTAAAACTTCAATAGGGCAGATAAAAACTTCACCGCCAATGTTAAGCTTTAGATTGGGGGGAATGTCAATACCCGGTTTAATAGAAATCAACATGCGGGCATCCATATTAGCAACCAGCCTAGCCGTTTCGTCTATACGGATGATTTTCCCAAAATTGTCCATCAAATGAGGCAAGAACTTCTAGAGGAATGGCGGAACTTCTTTCACAATAACCCATCTAGGGCAAGCTAAAGCAAGAATTTCTTCATTAATTGCATCCTGAGACAAAGCAAGGGCACGAAAGGATGTTTTCCCAACCGTCCAGTAGTGCCTTTTAAGGGCCTCAACTTGTGATTCATGATTACTAAAGAAGATGATAAACAACCCTCTTTGAATCTGTCGACAGAATGAGATTTTAAAACCTAACTTCAAATTCCATAGACTGTGAAACCAGTCGTCCATGAATAAATATAGATAAATATAGATATTAATGAATATAATTATTAATATAAATATAAGTAATAAATATAATTATTAATATAAATATAGATATTAATGATTTTAATATTATTATAATATATATTATTATATTATATAACAATAAAGAATCAGTAAGAAATATTATTAATATAATCATAAATATTCAAATATACATATTGGTATCTCATAAAAAGAGACAAGTTTAAGTAGCGAATAGATTCTAGGAATCATTTATTTATTAATCGAAGGTATATATGTTAGCAGCAATAGATAAAGGCAATAAATGCATTAAAGGAATGATAATCTGAAGTAAATGGTAGATAATGAGCGATTAGGATTTAAGGATCGTTGTCTTATAAATAAGACAATCTATTATTTATGACATCGATTATTATATAACAATAATTAGTATTCTAGAAGGGGCATCACCCTTCAAAGGGATGCCTCCCTTCACAATGGCACAAGGATATAAAAGAAAGAAATAGAATTGGAAGGAATGGCATGGGATTAAGAAGCAATAAAATACATACATACATTTGCTGAGTGCAAAAGAAGGATATAAATTAGAATAGAAACATATATATTTTCTGATATAAATTGGTATTCCAAGTATGAGAGAGATTAATATGGATAAAGAAGAGAAGATGATGAAGATATAAGTTCATGTAGATATAGAAGTAAAAAAAACAATAAAATAAAAGGATATATCTTATATATACCAGAAGATTTGACATGGGATTGCAATCAACATTCAAAGAAGGGAGTACAATCATTAAGAGTTTCAAGATACAAAGGCAAAAGTGATATACTTGGAATTAAATCAAGCCAAGGTTAGATTAATGTTCAGGCTCATGGATGTCTCTCCTGAGGTAAACCATGGAAAATATATAATAGATATGAGGAAATGTGAAATGCATGATCATAAGGTTACTAACCCTAAGAGGAAATGTGAAAAGTATATGAACTTGGTATTGATATTTATATGTGGTTGTTAACCCCAATTGCAATATGTTGATATTATAAAGATGAATTGGTTATTATTGTTCTCTTTTACAAGTTGGAATTGTGTGCAAGATAGAGAAAATTTTGACTTGCTAGAAGGGGACATTACATTTCTTTTCAATTAGTAACAACACCTAAAGGTGCTATTAAATGCCAGATAGGCACATATATTTATAGCCCTATAACTTTGCCAATATGACTATAAATATATATCGCTATCCATCATTCAATGACTTGGCCAACTAGGCTATAAATATTTGTTACTATTTATCATTCAATAGCACATTTATGTGTTTTACTACTTTTACAAATTTGATGGGAAGATATTTTCAATGATTCTATAAGAAAGAAAGAACTTTCAAGGTATTGTAATTTATTAACATTGATGATCATTTTTAATTATAGTCATGAGTGATATTTGAAGTACTAACCATAAGAAAGACAAATTCATAATTTTCTTTTATGGCATATATCTTTCAAGTAACACTATAGTTGTCTCATGACACATTATATAAAAAATTGCATTAAAAATACAATATTCTTACAACTTAAAGAAATCATAGACTTATATACTTTGGTGCTATATACAAATTTTTAGATGTGTCATCACTTCTTCAAAGCATTTCAAAATTTAAATCTTATTTACTATGACAATCTATTATTATACAATTGCAAAATGTTGGTGTAATATAAACACTTAAAAAATGTTTTTGATCATGTTGGTAGCCATAAGTTGTTATTGTCTTATGAGTAGTTGGAGTCAAATCTTGGAATCTATAAGCCTAAGATTTATAATGAGGGAACAAGCACAAAGATGAGTACACATTTCACAGAATTTTTCCACACAAGGAAAATGCTGATTGGAATGGGAGCCTAAGCCTAAATGGGTGCCCATTAAGGAATGAGATCTCATTTAGGATCAAGGACCCGAAGCCAAATGGGCACCCATTTTTTAAAAGTATTTATTTTTTATGAAATACGCTTGTGGCTTCATTTTAACAACCATAGACTGCAGAACATGATGGTACAAGATGTCATAAAATGGGTACCCATGTCACCTCACCCCCACCACCCATCTCCAAGACCTCCCTATCTACTCCAGACCGTCTATTAGCTATGATAGGTTGGTGCTATGTGATTTTCAATTATTTTTTATTGTTTTTTGTCTTGTTTTTATTATTATTTCATTTGAAACCCTAAGTGCTTTTTAGATATATATTTCTAAGTTATTTTCATGATCTTAAACTGTAAATGTTAAACCCTAAATTGAAAACACTAAACCTTAATTCGTAAACTGTAAACCCTAAATTGTAAACACTAAGCCCTAAACCATAAATAGTAAACCCTAAATGTTAAACCCTAAACCCTAAACACTAAACACTAAACCCTAAATAGTAAACCATAAACCATAAATAGTAAACTCTAAACCTTAAACATTAAACCCTAAACCCTAAACCCTAAACACTAAAAAGTAAACCCCAAATCGTAAACCCTTAATTCCCTAAATCATAAATCCTTAAACAAATCAATTTTATGAAGGAATTTGATAGCCTAGAAATTTCCTATATGTTGTTTTAAAAAAAATGGATAATTATTTTTATCGTAGTGGATCATTATTAGGATGATGGATGGAAGATACATGATTAGAATAGGGTTAAATGATTAAGGGATTATTAGCTTAGATGAAAGGATTAGTTGAAATGAGATGGTTGGATGAGTATGATAAGAGGGATGAAGTGATTAGGATAAATGAAAATGAATGATTACAAATATGAAATGGATAAGATAAATGATTAGAAATGGTGAATAATGGATGTGTAGGATGACCAAGAATGAACTTGATTGTATGAGAAAGTGTCCTCCACAAGTGTAACAAGCCACTAATGAATTATTTGATCATCCATTTGGTCCCTTTTCTAGATTCAACTTGTTGCTCATTTAGATGATTAAATGGCCTGTATTGATTCCCTCTAAAATTTATAGTGATCTTCTTCATGAAATATTTGTCCAAATTCCTAATACCTTTTCATGAGTAATTAAGAGTGGTGATGAAGGGTTTCCAATAAAATACTTGATTTTGGCTCAACACTCTTGAAATAGCATGTGAATTTGTTCAGATGGAAATATGGCACTAAATGGTGAAACAAAAAGAGGTTGATGGATTGGGAGGATTATGGGGTGAGGTAGGAATGGATCCCTATAGTTGCTTTAGAAAAACAAAAATTATTTTCATGAAAATCCATAGAAAGAAAATGCTCACCTAGCTCAAATAAAAGGAAATCAACTAGATGTGAAGAATCAATTGTAACAATGTCCATAAGAAAGATTAAAATTATTTGAGACTAGAAGATTAAATAAAACTCTACCCATGTGATCTTTTGAAATTCTATAGCAATTTTATTAACAGGATAAAATAGAAAACCCTTGATGACCAATGTGGAAATTCTTTTGTTTCTATGTTAGAATGAGGCAAAGATGGCTACTTTTTATAGACTTTATTAAGAATTTTAGGCAAAAGAACTTGGTATGTGGGTAGGTCTAATAAGTAATTACTTTTCCTCCAAAGATTTTTGTAGAAGGGTAAAAAAACTTGGTCAATCTATTAGGTAGTGAATTGTGGGTATTGTCTATGATTGAAAATGAAGCTCTTGAATTTTTAGGAGACCTTGGGATGAAAGGTGTCCATCTAGGGATTAGTGTACACATGGATGATTTGAAATTTTGGGCATGTTTTAGGAAGGGGAAAGGTGGGATTCATGCATATAAAAAGGCTAGGGATGACAACTTGAGGCTTAACAAAAGGGTAAAGGGGACAACAACAATGAAAAACATAAAAGAAAGCTAAGTACATAGGATGGGTTCAATAGTTGAATAAAATAAAACACTTAGGAAGGATAAACAAGGATAATGACCAAAATTGGAAATGGTAACATGGCTAGGGAATGACAAAGGCTAGGCTTTTTGTAAAAAGGGTCAAGATAACATGTTTAAAGCACACACATGGGAAAAGGGATAAAATGGAGACAAAATTTTAGTAAGGGTATACAAATTACATTATATTATGCTTACATACATGATGATGATACTTTGATGCATGAATTTAGTGATACATTGATTGATCAAGAGCTAAAAAAATGGTTTAATTCATGTCATGATTCTTACACATTCTTTCATGCTTTGTCACATTCCTTTATTGATTACTTTATTCTTATCCATGTACCATGTTTTAATCATGATTCTCACATTCACACCCTAGGGGACTTTGTTCTTGAAATCAAATTATAAATATAGGTTCGGATATAGTTACCACATTCCTTCAGCCGAGCTTCCTAGGTGGCTAAATTGGGATGATAAATTGATCCTATTGTACTTTAACCTATTCAATGCTAGTTTGCAATCATGTATTTATTTGAACATATATTTATTGATCATAGTTTGCAATCATGTATTTATTGAAAAGAATTTAAAATGAATTTATGGAATTAAACACAAATTTTGATTTACATTTTCTAACTTTTAAATTTTTCTTGGAAAATGTCACTTGGTTGAATGCATATATATGTACATTGTTATGTAAAATTAAATGTTTTAAGGGTATGTGCAGGATCATGATGGGCCAAACAATACCTCTAAGTGACAATGAAAATACTAAAAATCAGACTTAATCAAGTTCATGTGAAAATTTGAAATGATTATCTACACAATTTGAAAAATATGTAAGAACAAAATTTGTAGAGAATTGAATCTAGTTTATGGGCTACTATTCTTTAAAAATAAAACTGAATTTACTTGGTGAAAAATAAATATTTCAATGAACAACTATTGAATTTTTTAGAAAAAAGAAAAAGTGGGTGTTATTCTAGCCAACTAAAAAGTAATTTTCCAGCCAACCTAACTCAATAAAAAAATTTGGAATTCAAATTTTTTTAAACCTATAGCTAGAAAAACATAGAGTTTGATGCATCTTTAAGATTTGAAAAAGGTGAAACAATTTTAAAGTTATGGATATTTTTCAATCAGTGTGTCCATCAAGATTTTAGACACACTATGTAGAAAATTATTAGTAATTGTTTAATAATATGATAATCAAGAAAATCTTATATTTTTAGAAAGCTAACAATTCCTTCAATAAAGCCTTTTTGTTTTATCAAATTTGAATAAAAAAAAGTTGTCACCATGGAGGGTGAAGTTCAAAGAATAGGGTGAAACCTGTAAACACATTAGAATTTAGGGAAAGTCAACTATGATAGTCCCAAGCCTAAATACAAGGCATTTCTAAAGAAAAATGGATATTCGTTACTAACGGATATTTATTAATAATGGATATATGTTAATAAAGGATATCCATATCTAACGGATATCCATTTTGTGGAGCTAGGAATGGATATCCGTTCCTAGGAAACAAATATTTGTTCCTAGGAAATGGATATCCATTATCCTCAGTATAATTTTGGGCTCAATTTGAGGGAATTCCTTAATGAACTTATATAGAAACATGTGGCACACTCTTGTGCTAAGTTTTGCTCCTTTTCAAATACCTATATACCCTCATATACTCCCCTCCTTTATGCATTTCCACACAATTGACTTATCCCTACCCTATCTGCACATATTTCCACACCTAAAACATATTTTCAAGGGATTGACCTAGGAAACTTTCCCTAGTGATATGGCAACCCTCTGAGGCTTTTGATAGTCATCATAGAGAAAAGAATTTAGTGAATTGGAGAGAAAACAAAAATCCATTCAGAACAAGTATTAAAGCACTTTCAGGCTCCATATGAAGTTCCCAAAAGCCTAGAGAATCATCTAGTATGGATTTATAATGTGTTATGATAAATATAGTAGTGAATCATCTAGTATGGTAGTGATACATCTAGTATGAATTTATAATGTGTTATGATACATATAGTATGATTTCTATTGATGATATCACACCTCCCTAACCTATGCATCATATTAGTAGTGGTTCATTATGTTGGGGGATGGGGTGCCAACCGCACTACCGACTATATATAGCTATAGACTAAGCCTAGTCTACCTCAGATATATAGGGCTCAGCCAATGGGGATTGGCTCGAGGCAACCTATATAGAGAGAGGGTCACTATCTTGATGATATATATTTGACATGTCATGTTGGTCTTACGTTCATAGATTCATGTGTTTTGAATGAATTACCTTTTTTAATACATGATTTGATGAGCATAATGACAATCATTTTTTCTATATCTTGACTAAACCTGTTGATACTTATAATGTAGATATATATGCCTTACCTTTACCTACATGTGATGATGATTCACCTTTATCCATGTCAAATGATATACTTGTTGAATTTAATTACCTATCTATGACAATTATCCTAGTGATGAGATTTATGATGATTGCACTTCATCTCCCACTAGTGATAGGCCTATACATGATACAACTTGTTCAACTTCACATGAGGTCAATACCTCCAATGTAATTCCTGATGATCCATCTTGTCTATCTTATGGCTCATGGTCTATTGACGATATGTTTAGTGATGAGCATAGTGATATTTCTTTATCTTCTTATGATGAGGTTAATGATGTCCTTTTTGTTACTTGATTATCTGATTTATGATGAAATTTTTTTGAATACACATAAGCCAAAGTCATTTACTGGTAATGAAGATGTAAAGATACATGCTATTGATATCTTCAAATTATTCTTCTATACATGATGACTATATTTTGATACAAACATTTAGTGATACATTATTTTTTACCACTAAGTAATGATTTAATTCATGTCATGATTCTCATACATCCTTTCATGCATTGTCATGTGCTTTTGTAGATCACATTACTATTGGCCCTAGACAATCTTTTTCTCATGGTTTTATTTCTTCTCCTTCTAGTGGCCCATTTATAGTAGATCCCATTAACTTTTCTATGCATCAATATGATATACCAAATTAGTAGAGATCCCCATTTGGATGCATTCATACTTTAAGATGTCATATCTTTAAGTACTTATGGAGTACCTCCTATATCTCATCTTGCACATGATATAGACATACTTAAGAATGAATAACAACATGAGGATCTTTTACAATTTTTACTCGGTCTATGTGAGGATAAGGTGGCATTAGTTGATAATATATCTTTGACACCCTCCACCATTGTTACATATGACATGAGACATACACATGTGATTTTGAGACATGTTGAGAATGATATTTCACCTTATTTGAACCACCTCATTATTGGGATTGACAATCTAGAATGATATGTTGATACTCATGTAGAAAGTGTTCAAACAAAAAATGACACTACTAAAATATTTCACAATCCTTTGGCATATGGCATTTTGACTTATCCTTTAGCAAATGGATTTGTGGAGTTATTTAGAGTCAATTATCTCGCCACAACTCCATTTTTTCATGGAACAATCACTTGTTTCTTATAGGGAAACTATTCCTCCTCTTTACATAATGTTGGTTGTGTCACCAAAAATTTATAGGCACAAAATATGCCATTATTCCCTTTAATCTACATCTTGTTCTTTTGTCCATTTTTTGTTACCTCTCTTGCTTTCCTACCCTTACTATTCCATCCTTTGAGGGGTCTATGTCTGAACAGTTCATGACCACAACCTCATATGTTTTCTTTTTTATTGGTTCATACATCTTTATCCACATATTTCCCATGCTAGTCTTTTATCCTTTCAAGTGTTATCATAGACTATGTTAATATCCTCTAATCTAGAATTTCTAGTCCATCTACACCATGGTGAAATTCCTCTTCTTTCCTACACTTGGCCTCTTCCAACCAAGCAACTCTACTAGTCTCATATACCTATACCAAGTATCATGGTGCATTCCTTGATATGTATATTATACGTGATATTCTATATGATCCCTATAAAATTTTCATAGGTAAGACTAGTGCCTTTGCCACTTGAAATATCTATTGTGCCATCAACACCCTTGGCAGTGTCTCCAGTAAGTCCTTTGGTTTTCTTCACCACCTTCTTTCAACCACACATAAGTTTTTGGTTTGTTACCATAGGAAAACATAATGGATATCCATTTTATAGAATGAATATCCGTTACCTAGATATCTAATGCCCATAGAATTGGGCTTTAGCTAATGGATATTTGTTTTCAAAATTGATATCCATTATGTAAAAGCCAAAAAAATGCAAAAAGAATATTGTTGGGCCCGACAACCATCCCCACCGACCCTCTGTTGTCAAAAAACCTATGATCTCTGGCTGTTATAGTAAAAAAACACTTTTATGCACTTTTGGACACAAAATTTTCTTGTTACTTGATCATTAGGGTGATATTTTTTTCCCCTAATGGGGAGAAACATTCGTTTTAAAGCAAAAAGGAAGAGGAAACTTACATTGGATGAAATTGAAGCAATTAGGGAAAAAGATAGAACAAGGAAGAGGATTGGAATACTAGGTTTGGTGGATGCTCATCAAGGTGAAGCTTCTTATTTACCATCTAATGACATACAAATTGAAGGTGTTAATATTGAATATAATGAAATGTTAGATAAGAATGAAATTGACCATGATATTGTAAATGAGAATGTTGCAAAATGTTATGAAACTCCTATTGATAAGAGAAATATCATGGACAAAGAAGAAGAACAATGTAGACGTTTGCTTGAACAAAGTGGATATGAATCTCATGATGTTGAATTTTCACTCCATAATCCAATATTTGTTGATAAAATTGTTGAGGTTGATAACATGGATGAAACAATGAAAATCAATGTATCTCAAAATTACATAAGAAGAAAGGACATTTTTCAAGAAGAGAATGAGCATGATGAAATTGTAAAACATCCAAGAACCCCAAAATGGTTACTTTAAACTGATGAGAACATAATGGAAAAACTTGAAGGCAAGAGGTCATCATGAATGGTTCGCTTGTGAGCTTTAAAACTCTTCAATGAATACTGTGAGAATAAAACATTAACTAAACAATGCCAACTTTTTATGCAATTACTAAAGATGTATAGAATGAGACCTTTACTAAAGAAATTAAAGATTCAGTTAAACAAGTGTTCGATTAGAATAAAATTATTGTTAGAAGCCTTTTCAATGCACTCAATTCTATTGGAAAGACTAATAAGGAGAAAGATAAAAGATCTGCTTGCAGAGTAATAACAACCTAAATAGTGAGAAAAAAAATAGGAAAGGCTTGATTAATGAGGCAAACTTGTGTTGACTTAAGCTTGAATCGTAAAATATTGTCAAAAGCACTAGCATTAAGATCAAGGCTAGATAGTCCTCTTGGAAATGATACCTGGGCTTTTAGTGGTAGGCTTCCATGGGTTGATAAGAATCTAATCAATAGCACAAAGGAAGAAATTGAATGATTTTGGTACACTTACTCTAGGGTATCACTAAATACAAAATATGTTTTAAAGTTAAGAATTGGTGATAAAGATCGTACACCACATCCTAAACATTACTTGGAATGTAGCCAAGCAACATTTTACAAACAATATTGTGAAACACACCCAGGTATGACAATCTCACAAAGAGAATTTGAATCTCTTAAGCCATTTTACTGTGTTCCTTTTAAAATTCATAATACATGTTATTGCAAATACCATGTAGAGTTTTCTATGTATCATGAATTATTATGCAATATTTGTTCTACTTTGCACACTAATGAAATGTTACAAGAGTGTGATGCAATTAAAATGCCAAAGTCATCTAGGGACTTATCGTATTTATTTCTATGTATTAGAGATGATGGTTGCATTTTCTACAAGAATGATTGTTTAAATGAAAAGTGTTTACAATGTGGTGGGTTATCAAAGTTTATATCATGTTTTCATGACAGCAACAAGCACGATTCTTGAAAGAAAGAGGTTGAGAGAAAGAGATATGAGATAGTAAAATACAATTTGAAAAGTGGAGGTGAAGGTTCTAGATGTGATTTGATTGCAAGAGAGGTAAGTATTGTTGTTTTTATTGATGATTTTATGAAAAATCTTTTTTACATGTATGCCAAACACAGCCACAAGTCTTGATGGTTAGATCAACAGTTCAAGATGTGTAAATAATTTTTCCCAATTGGAATTATTGTCTTTATAGTTGATTTTGCAATAAAATACACATTGTAACCCCAAAATGAAGTGCAATCACAGTACTACAATTCTATTCAGATTGCTATTTTTGTTCACATCACATATAGACATGCCCCTGAGAGTACAAAAGAAAATAGGAAGATTGTCAAAGAATACTATTTTTACACGAGTGATGATCTATCTCATTCATCAAAGTATGTACAATATTTTTTTCAACAATTTTATGGGTTCTTGCAAGAAAAAGATATTAGAATGGATCAACATCTCATTTGGTCATATAATTGCATCGGTCAATTCAAGCATGCTCGTATCTTCTATTAGTTGAGAAGAATGCATGTAGAGAAGGGTATACCTCATATTTGGAATTTTTTTTAAGCTGGGCACATAAAAGGGGAACATGATGGAGTAAGTGCATGCATTAAGAGAGCTCTTTTTAAATAACAACTAAAGATCAGAGGTGGTGCTACATTCAGTGATGTAGATTCTATTGTTAAGTGGTGTAACTATATGCATTGTCAAAAGGAGTGTCTCTTGATTTATAAGTATGTAGGTTCTTTTGGTTGGTTGATGAGGGGATAGTGAGGGAGAAATTAGATTCTCAGAGAATCAATGAATCATCAAAGATGCATTCATTTCAAAGCTCAGATGAAAGTGCATGGACTATTTAGATGCAAGAATTAGCTTGTTTTTTGTCAGCATTGTATTAAATGTGATTAGGATAATTGTGAGTCAAGTGAGTGGGTAGATTCATGGATTTTATGATATTTAACCCCTTATCTCAAGGTCAATCATATTTACTCAATGACATGGAGAGCTCATTTGACTATGAACATCTTTCAGACCTTGTACAACCAGGTCATGTTTATGCAGTTGTTGCACCGCATGGAAATGAAGAGAGATTAGACTATTGGTTGGTACAATGTGCATAGGGAAACCAAAAGCTAACACAACCTATGATAGATGATGATGGGTTCATATATCCTATAGGATAAGTTGTTATTGCTGGGACTTGGTTGATAACATATATGATTAGAAAGACTTGCATCCCTGCATTTGAAGACTTTGAGAAGCATAAAATCATATTGATGTATTCACACCTAGTTGTAGCAACAAATGTTAAGTTACTAAAGAATCATGCAAAAAAAAACAACTATGGACAATTAGTAATGTTGGTCATGAAGCAATGTTAGATAATCTGAAATTAAGAGATGACCCCTTGGGTATGCTTGACTAGAATTTAAACTTCCAGATGGACAGGTATGACAAATTTTTATATTAATGTGTTCTTGGTTTTTTCTATTTTTTAGAATTGTTTTATTAAAAATGTTGTTTCTTTAACTATAATGCATGCTTTTGACTATACATGACTACGAATGAGGTTATTTTGCATGGCATCATAGATGAGAGGTACAATTTTTAGTGTGCATTTGTGTTTCATAATTTTTTACTTTCTATCTTTTTGTACATACTAATTTCTAAATTCATTTTGTGCATATCCTGCAATCAAGGCATTCCATGAGATGACATCTCTTTGATGTGTTATGTTGAATACTTCATATGCCTTGTCTATGCTTCCACATTTTGCATACATGTGTCATAGGGTAATTGCAACTACAACATCTAACAAAATTCTCATATCCTTAAAGCAACAAATATATTTTGTGTGCATATCTTGCAATTATTTCATTCCATCAGACAACATCTCTTTAAGTTGTTTTATCAAATAGTTCATGTGGCTTGTCTATGCTTCCACACTTTGCATACGTGTCCTCCAAGGCAATTGTAACTACAACATCTGACAAAATTCTCGTATCCTTAAAGCAATAAATCTATTTTGTGCATATCTTTCAATCATTACATTCCATCAGACAACATCTCTTTGAGTTGTTTTGTCAAATAGTTCACGTGGCTTGTTTATGATTCCACACTTTGCATACATGTATACCAAGGCAGTTGCAACTATAACATCTGAAAAAATTCTCATATCCTTTATGCTTTGGTCGATGTCTTTATCATGTTCCAAACATCCCATTTTGGCATAGGTAGGGAACATGCTAGCAAAGGTTGTGGAATTTGGCTTTACACCTGTCAATTGCATTTGCTTGAAATTTTATAAAGAAACAAATCTATTTTGTGCATATCCTACAATCATTGCATTCCATCAAACAACATCTCTTTGAGTTTTTCTGTCAAAAAGTTCATGTGCCTTGTCTATGCTTCCACAGTTTGCATACATGTCTACTAGGGTAGTTGCAACCAGAACAAACAAATTTTATTCAAGGCAACTTTACTTTTCACAAACAAATTTCATGAATTAACTCCTCTAACAACATAGGTTCCTTAAGAATGCAAATTTCAAGGTGATGACTTGGTTAGGAAGGCATGTGCTAATCTAGAAACTTCTTCAAACCCCATATGCCATGCCTACTTGCCATATCTCAAGCATAAATAACAAGATAGCTAATTTTTTTATCAAGACTTCCCTTATAGCATTAGGTTCTCATGTTTCAAGCATATGTATTAATATGTAGCTATACTATGTGTAGTTTTTGGCATCATGACCTTTGTGTGCAGCTTCTTGTTTTCCATTTTCTGATCATTTCATCCATAAACAAATCTTCATGCATGCATTTCCATGAAATGATCAATCTAGACAAGCAAATGGAGACTTTTGGAATGTTGCAATAGTAGCAAACAAGGCTTCAAATTAGATATGTGAGCATCAATTTTCATCTTGTTTCAACTTTAGGATTTTGTTTTCTTCCTTCTCAACATTTTTAGCTCCATTTCTATAGGCACAATAATAAGTTGCATCCAAATAATCTCAGGATCATGATGTTTACATAATGGATTAGCAACACATCAATGCACTCACAATATAATCATGCAAGAAAATAGCAAATAGCATGAAATTATTTAAAAAACATATAATTTTTCAATCATAAGTTCATTCCATCCAACATACTCATACCAGATGCTGCTCATGCTAGATGCTATGACAATCCATGCAAACCTATGTTAGATCATCTTAATGCCTACTTTATGAGTGTTGTTATGGTTTTCTTAACCATTTTAGATTGTGACTATTCTCTTCCTTAACCCTACTATCATAATCATACTCAAATAGAGAATCCAAACATACAACATATCCATTATGATGCATCACCATTTACCCCTATAATGTTTGACATGACTCATCTAGCATAAAGGTCAGATGATAGTTATATAGGATCAGTGATTCTCCTAACCCTTCATGACCATTATGAAAATTTCCCTACTTTCCTATTTTGGGATATATTAAGAGGCTAACATGACTATCCCAACCCTTCTTGACTATGTTGTCATATTAAGAGGCTACCATAATCCATTTAGGATCATTGTTTTAGGTTATAAAATTTAGGTTGTGGTCTTAGTAGGGTATAAATTTAGATTGTATCATTAATTTTTGATAATTTGAAGATACCATCAACTAGAGATAGAGAGGACAGTCCATGTAAAGGAGAAGGAAATTTACATTTAAAGGGATTCAAGACTATTTTCCATTGTGATAGTCATATACAATTTGTATCATGCCCATTATTTAAGAAATATCCATGAAAAGAGGTTTAGGGGTTGTCTTAGGGTATATACAAGATGATACAAAGGGAGTTATAAGGAGATAAAACACTAAAAATGAAGTTTTCATGAGTGGTACAGGAGCATCATTTCTAGCTAAGAGATAGATAATAATATTTTCATAAGTTCTAGGTATGTTCCAAGTCTATTTCCCTCCATTTGTATGTAGTTCAAATTTTAAATTTGTGTAAATGTCATGAAGGAGGTAAATAAGGCCTTGTAAATGAGTTGTAAAAGTCAAGTTTGAGTGGTTATAAACTAAATAAGGCTATAAAGCATTGTCATCATGTAAATGAGGTGGAAATGAAGTCAGATATGCATGCTATAGTGATAGTTAACTAATTTTCCCTTCCTAGCATGTTATTGAGCTTTTTAGGTTTAGTTGAGTGACTTTAGGAGAGGATTTTGATGAGATAAACATATGAAAACAAACTTTTGTTCATAAATCCATGATAATTATGCATGCACAGATGAGGTATTACAAGAATAATGCAAGAGTGTGAAGTTTGAGGTGATTTTTTTGAGTTTTATTCATATTTGCTCAAAACTGTCATGTTGTTTAAGACATGACAACAAGATTGAAGTTGAAAGTAGCTTTTTGGGCAATCATTTCAACCCCGTGAAGGTACATATACTTCAATAAGGTCAAAACAAGGCTACCAAAATTTATTTGAAGTCTTGATACTTAGTTTTGTGATTTTTAGGCCTAATTATGTGTTTTTAACCTCAAACTAGGGCAAGAGGTTAAATTATGATTCAAGAAGCCAAAATTATCCAAATTTTGGATTCTTGATGCTTACAAGTATATATAAAAGTGTGCCAAGTTTCATACCTACTTCACGTGCAAGTGTCTTTTTCATCAAACCCTTGGTCTCTAGGCTTCTACAGGGTAGTATGACTAAAAAAATTTTTAGTGCTAATTCTAAGGTAAGTGTTTAGAATTTTTATATATGCCTATTTACACCTTCCATATAAATCTTATGTCCTAATCAATCCATTTACCCTCTGCTGTTACAAAATAGTCCTTAAAAAGAGGCCTAACTTAACTGTAACAACCCAATTTTTACCCATTCCATATAAAACAACCCTACCTAATATTTACATATGTTTACTAAGGGCCAAAAGGGTTTTCGAATGAGTTCTTAGATTAAATTTATCAGGTGTTTGAAGAAAGTTATGTCAAAAAAACTCTATGAGAAGGGCTACAAGCTCCTAGGTCACCTAGTAAGGGAAATAGGGTCTAGGAACATGCTAGAACTCTACTAATGGTTTTGATAGCTTAGCTTAGGTATTTGTATAGTTTAAGTGTTGTTAGTTAGGTTCTATGAATTATATTATTGTGTTTTGGGCTTTTTGTCTTAGTCTAGCCTAGGTAGAAAATAGTCAAATGTTGTGTATAGGATCGCTTAGGAAGCTTGACATCAATGTGTTTAGGACAATTACAAGTCAATATAATAGTACACTATCATAATCATGACCATCATGAAGGTTTTTTAATGCATTACTTAAGATGTCTTTGATCTTTTGTCATGAGTATCTAGAAGGTTACGTTTAAGGGTTAATGTTCTTTTGACTATCACAAAGCTTTTGGACTGGTTTAGGACTGTTAGGATAACTTCAAAAATGATTTATTACTCATATAAGAGTTCAAACAATGCCCTTGAAGAGGTAATACAATCAATATGGCAATTGGGAAGTTGCATAAATGTGACAGTCTAGCCATTTGCATGATTGTTAGATGCTACTAAGCCCTTACCTTCACTAAGTGATGTTCTTATGACTTGATCGGGTCAAAGGGAGGCTTAGTATTAGAGCTATCCTTGCATGGAGGATCGTGAATCATCAAATTAATCAAGGTTACAAACATGACCTTATGATTGTCTCTTGATTATGATAGTCCCCTATGGCACTTGATCCGCAACTTATGCAAGTATTTTTACCTTTAAATACTCATGATAGTCATGAAGGAACAAAACTATTTATGTACATCAATCCACTATGACTATTATAGTACTGTTAGAGTCTTTTGGAAACCTTCCTTCAAACTTTCTCCTTCATAATCCTTAGTGTTTCTTAATCTTCATTGCCCCTTGGATGGTCTTCACACTTCCTAAGAAATTCTTCTCATGATTGCCCTCCCTTCATGACTCCATCTTTCCAATATGACATAGTCTACATGAAAATCTCTAGACTATCTTAAGGTTTACAACTCTTTAGGATAGTCAAGGTATAATAGTCCCCTATGCCTTGGGAAAATAACTTCCATCATAACTATAACATTCAAGAAAGGAGGGTTGACATTATGCACAAAGTCTTAGCATCATATCCTAGGTGGCTTGCAAGGTGGTTGTTCATGCCAAAACTTCAACCTCATATATCCTTAGAGGTTACTATCATGGCTGCAAGGTGGCTTGACAACTAAAATTGTATTGCTTATGTATTTGAGATTTGGTAATGTATTTCTTAGTTAATACTATGTTAAAGTTTTTTTTCTTGACAAATTTTAATATATAAATGCAGGTGTCTTGGAGAATATAGATATTGTACATTTTGAAAGGGATTGAGATTAGTGGTTAAAGCATTTAGCTTTCATTTTGGAGACATTCGATATATTTCCTAAGGTGATGTATAAGATAGAATTCTAAACTTCGTGTTTCTTAATCTTCCATAAAATTTCTTATTACAAATTATTTTAACTTAGTTGCAGTTAATAGTGTTTACTTTTATTAACAAGTTTTTAATGTATTATAAATGCATGTGTATTTCACATAGGGTTGGAGTATTTAGATCTACTTATGCAGTTGGAAACAACATTTTGTGTATTCTACTTAGTCCATGACTATGTCTTGAGTATGACTCATGGTTACGATGGAAATACATCCACCATTGCTGAGTTAAAATATTGTAAGATCACATACCATAATGATCAACAAATTAACATAATTATTCATCTTAATCAAGAATTAGATTAAATCATGATTATCCAAATTAGAGTTAACAAGAATGATTCATTATCATTTCTGTAAATAAGCATATTATTCTAAACCAGAACATAACAAGCTTCCATTATAAAATCTGATTACGTATCATTAGTGAATAATTTTCACTATACATGTGCAAAGCTATTCTCAAAGCATCCAACATCAAATTATACATAATAACTAACTATGAAGTCATAAAATCAATAACACTGTACGTAGAGCATATGACATCTATCTTCATAAGCCTCAACTTGTCTCATGCTTGGGAAGGAAAGCATCATCTTGGCACTTTTCCTCCAACCATAGACTGGCGGTCCCCCACACAACTTCCTACTTGGAAGCTGCCCTACCATTCATGGAAGGGATAGATATAATGAACCATTAGGTTAGCCATCTGAGTATCTGGTGTTGTGTCCTTCATAATGCCTCTCGATCACCCAACTATAGATCCACTCTAACTATGTATGACACTACTAGAGACATTATGCCATATGAAGCACTATGGACTGACAATGTATGCATACACGGATGCATTACTTTGGCTAAAGATTACATACATAAACATTACACAATGAACATTGTGATTTGTCCACCACCTTGACATGACTTATAAGTTGTCATGTCCTACATTAACATAATTCAACCCTTCTCGATCTCTAGTAGTTAAGTTCATTTCGTCTTAACCCATACCTTGGAAATTCAACTTCTATCTTTATAAGCCATCCTTAAGGTTCACATTACTTAATAAACTAGGAACTAGTGACTCCATGTCACTTTATCCCATGTTAATTTGTAGAAAATGGTTTAGTCATGCTCTTAACCCTTATCCTCATCGGTTGGTTGTTTTCTTTGTTTACCTTATCTCATGGTTTACATTTAGGTCATATGGTCAATGAGTAGACTTGTAGTGACTCATAAAGTCAATCCTCTTTAATAAGGTTCAATCTTAAGAGACCTCCTTGATGTCAAAATTTAAAAGAAAGAAACTTAGCCATTCGAAAAGAATGCATTCATGCACTAATACATAACATGATTTATGATGACCAAGTTATATTCTTGTAAAAGAACATTCAAAGAATAACTTTCCCTTAAGGAAATATGGCTTGAACCCATAAGAGCGAAAAGATAATAATATGCTCATAAGAATCTATTTAGTATCAAAGTATAATACATGTATGATGGTTTTTCATTACATGGAGTCAATGGTTTTCATCATTCACATCAAGTGATACGTATAATGTTATGAGCATTGGCTCAAGATAAAGGTTTTCCTTCAAGACTAAAACAAACTATATCATAATATGGATTGGTATTACATAATTAAGTAGTTAACATAGTTATGATTTGGCCTTTCTTGTAAGGCTCTGGTTGTTGATACATAGGCCGATGCCTTCAGCTATCACATTCCTTAAAAGCATTGCCCTATCAAGATATTCATACAAAACATTTTCTAAGCCTTTCGTAGCTATCATGGTCAATAAAGACACAGTCGCCTATCGGCCATTCATATTAAACATCCTCTAAGCCTTCGTGGCTTAACACAGTCATAAAGAAACATAATAGCAACACTTTTAGGCTTGAAATCCACCAATCATGAGTTAATAACTCTACACATGTTTATCACAGTTATGAAATGAAAACACCTTAAATTAAATACTGTCATCTTAATAGTGACAGGTAATTATTGAAGTTTAAAATGAGTTTGAAACCCTTCCATATGACATATCGTAGGCTTCGTGTATGCACATTCTTTTGTTGCATCTCTAAGCTAGCTAAGGTTAAGCTAAACACACATTATATTGTCTATGGTCTTAGCAAAGGTGATAATAGTTATCATAACAAGAATATACATTATGAAACCATAAGTATGAGATGGCTTCATAGGCCATTGAATAACAATATATATCCATAATGTGGGTCGACACAATTGACACCTACTCAAAAGAAATCAAAGACTCATAACTAATGTGATCATTGAATTTAAAGCATTAAGCTACAGCTCATACCAATAGCTAGAGCTTAGTCGGTGGTAGTAGTCTAGACGCAATGTATGCACAATCACAACCTAACTCCCCAAGTATTTGTTGTAGTAGTGATATCCTGCAAGATTTACTTTCTCTACTTCCTCTCTTTGTTCGAGAGTCACCTCCAGCAACATAACATAACATAACCCAATGCCCTTGAAAGAATAGAAAACAAGAATCTTTACCAATTGGTATAACTGATTCTTTGCATGCAAGTAAAGTCAAGAATAGTTTTTGCGCTAAGCACAAGGTTTTCCACCTTTCTATCTTTCAATAGGTTGGTAGGGATTATGGCATGGATATAGGGTAGCCACCACTCTCTCCTTCCCACCCTTCATGGGTGGTCACTGGCCAAGTACCCCTATCAACACATAAACAACTTTTGAATAAAACAATAACATAATTATTATACATGTTTAGCCTCATGAAGGATTTGAACAAGTACAACTTATATGAATATATATAACTTATATGGACATAAGTATACTCCCTTATAAAGGTTTAAGGATTATAAATGTTGAAGGTGCAATTATATAAATGCTATAAGATAAGGATGCATTCTTACGATGCGACTATAGGGTCAAGCACTGCTCCCTTGGAAAGCATTGTTCACCAAATGACATAATTAGATAAAATAGTCACAAGATGATGAGTGCTAGGTTGTACCCATGAAATACATCTTTTTATCTCTCTTTTTCTCCTTCTTGATTCCATCTTTCCTAATGTCTGCACCCATTGAGCATACAAAGACAATAGAAGGATTCATGATAGTATATACAAGGAGTAATGATGAGGACAAGAATTTCCTATGTGAATTATACCTGCATGGTTTCTGTGTTAATGATATAACTTGCATTCTTAATCATTTTGTGGGGGAATGCCATCTTAAAGCATTTATGTCCCTAATGAGGAATCATCAGATCTGGAATGAACGAATGGAAGATCATCTCAAGAAAGATACAGAAACAGATCTCTTCATCAGGAAGGAATGTCCCAATCCTAATGCTTTTAAGACCTAATTTAGGTACTATATCTATCACCCTAAGAGTAAGAACAAAATTTTACCATTATACCTAAAATGTTTACAAGAGTGCTCCATCGATTTTGGTCTTTTCATGAACAGTTCAACAAATCTAGTACTTGCCATAGCAAAGAAAAGATGGAATGTTTTGACCTTGGAGTAGAAAATAAGAGAGGTGGTCACCCTTGTAAACTTAAGATTTTTTATGAGAAAAGCAAAGTTAATATCCAAAATGACGGATAAGTATAAGTAGGAAAGGATAGGTGGACAGTTTAGACCCCCTCTCATAATTGAGCCACTCCCTGTTTGGACTAAGCAGATGGAAGATGAGAAATTGCAGGACTAGTTGAAGTAGGTTGATCAATACAGAGGCAATGGTAATACCAACTGCACAACTTAGTCTACCTATGTACAGGATCATAGCTTGACTGACAAACTACTTCACCAGAATAAATCCAGATTGTAAGAAGCGGGAGGACCTGCCAAACCTTAGGTATGGGGGGATGATGAGTACTAGGTTGCACCCATGAAATACATCTTTTTACCTCTCTTTTTCTCCTTCCTGATTCTATCTTTCCTAATGTTTGCACCCGAATAGGATAGCAAGATCGTTCTAGTTAATAATTAATTGAGATAAATTACTTAAGATCATAATTTTTTATTAAGGGACTAATGTGCATGGAATTGATGGAAAAATGCAGAAACATCTCCCTTTTTGAATCAACGGGTGTAGATGCTCAGAAGGATAATTTTGTGCATCTCCGGAGACAGTCTTCAATGATCTCCAGAGACAATACTAGAATACCATGACACCAAAAGTTTTGAAGGAAAGAGGAAAGCCTCTCCGGAGCTAAACAAAGAAGGCCACAATGGTATCTCTAGAGCTACAGACATATCTCTGGAGCTGCAGACAGGGACAGATATCTTCGGTGCCTCCTAAGAGTAGGGCATATTTCTGGCATAAGCTGTCGATTAGGCGCTCTCAGTAGTGATCGTAATACCCCTCATTTCACTCAAATCATCACCTGAGTGGTGAGGGGTCATCTTTAGTTTACTACTGGAGTTTTTATCTTTTTAAAGTTTTTGCATGAGTTACGGATAAAACTAATTCAATACCCATATTTTCAGGGCCTTGCTTTCCAAATGTATTAAGACTCAAACTTAGAATTCTAAGTGGACTTCCATTCCACTCAATCTACTTTATTGCATGATTATTTTTCCATAGTTAGACAACTAGTGTAATAAAGAGATGGATGTCATCTCATAGAAGAACTAGTAGATAAGATAAGTGATAAGTCATCACTCATTTTATATGTACTTATAGAAACAACAGAAAAGATACACAATGATTGGATTATTCTGATTCTCGGTAATCTCAATTTTTCTCTGATATCAATATTTTTCATGAATGCAAAGTGAATGGAATTGGACTATATTTAGTTGTGATCTTCTTCTTTTGTGTTGATTTCCTATTGTAGCCTTCAGACCCAAGGGTGTGGAGCAAGGCCCCACTCTCACCACCAAGGCAGAAGGCTAGTACCACTATTTTATTACTTCAGATTTGGCTATGAAAAGTATTTGCTAATTTTGATAGATAGATGCATGTTGCTATTTTTAAGATTGCTTTAAGTAACTTCTTGTTTAATTCTATTTTCAACATTCCTTAAATTCATTTAGTAAGTAGACAGATTAATCTCTTCAAATTGGTAGATGTCATTAAGATTAGCTAGGAAAACTGGCAATTGTAGAATCCCTAATTATAGATAGCCGAGGACACAGCCCCTGAATTTTGACATATGAAATATGATTAAATGATGAGGTACAATGACACCTTTTCACAAAACCTAATGTAGTAAAAAAACTGTTAACAATCAGGATTGCACCCTTAGCAAAGATAAAATTTAGCTATCCTGTTGAAACATGGAAACACTCTTAGATCATGGGTAATATATGTTGAGAGTGAATCTCCAAAGTGGGTTGGTTCCCCTAGTAGATCACTAATCTAAAAGACTTACTGGTAAAATGAAAATCCTACAACCTAAAGATGATTCACCAAAAAATTTGAAAGAAATTGACAACTTTTACTCACAACAACTTCTCAAAACTTCAACTCTCACAATCTCACTTATACCATCCGACAATAATTTGTATGAAGGTTCATAAGATTGAACACAAAAATACAACCTGAATTATATGAGATTCTTGCCTACAAACTTACAATAGCAAGACACAAAAAGGATTCTCTGGTTTGAATCACAATCAACATCAAATTGATATTCCATGTATGAAACAAGAAATGAGAAACAAAAGCTCTATTGTTTATTAAAACTAAAGGAACTTGTCAAGCTCAAAATCTAAGTACAAAAGTGTTTACAAGACTATCTGAGATGGACAAGAGAGAAAGAAACGATAATGTGAACTAAGAAAAAACTAATTTTTTCTCCTACTTATAACTACAAAAAAATATCCCAAGTAAAAAGTTGAGAAATCTTCCTAAAATAGCAAATTTGATCCATTTTCGATCTCCACATAAAAGCCTCCAAAAAAGTCACTAAACTACCTCCAAACTAGGTAAAAAAGCTACGAAAATGCTCTCCAAAGTGGTCCCATCAAAAAACACCTAAAAATCAAGCTTTACCTGATCAAGAAAAGCTCCAGTTTGCCCATATTTTCTCAATTCCACCTAGAAGAAAGAAAATATAAAAAAAGATACAATCTAATTTAACTACATTTAATAACAATTATTTAAAAGCAATTTATAAGGATATTGCTTTAAATAATGTTTTACAAATGATTTTTGCAGTTTGTCTAACTTATCAACGAGACTCAACAAGAGTCATGGCCCACCTTATTTTGCTTTATTTTCTAGATTTTACAAAGATACAAGGCAAATGTGTGTTACTTTTTGCCATGTATTGGATATATTATCACTTGGGCTTTTAATTTCTACAAAAAATACAAGGATATCCTAAGGCATATTGAAGGTTTCCAAAGTCATAAATCATCAAAGGCATTAAGCATAGGCATATGCAAGATGGACATACCACGAAGGGTATTAGCTAAGGTATTTGATTTTGTAAAAAATGTGACAAAAATACCCTTTGAATTAGGGCAACATGGCAGCCCTAAAACAAAATCCAACCCTAAAATCTCAGACTCATTTTTACTTTGCTCTATTTTGAAATAGGTTTTGCCGAGCTGCCACCATGAAGCTAGGGTTTGGAGCTCGAACTCTCCATTTCTCTACTATTCTAAAGTGTTTTAATGGAGATTTTTACAAGAAACTACAAGGTATGATATTCTCTAGCATAAGTTTGGACTATTGCACTGTATTTGAAGCATTATTAGGCCTTCTTGTGCCATGACCAAGCTACATCTCTGATAAATTTTATTTGTTTTCCTTTGTTGATCTTCCTTCTGTAAGCGAGACTGACATCCATCTTCTGGATTGAGCTTCTGAAAGCAATGTATATCCAGTCTATTGGTGTTTTTCTCTAAATCAGCAGAGGGTTTGCTAGTTCCAATGCATAGGTAGATTTGGCCAATAGAGTATAGGAGGTTGCGTGAGCTACCTCCCCTTCACTTATGGTTCTACCACACCAAGAGGGGTGTCCCTATTTGATAAAGATATGACCTTGATTCATTCAATGACATAAAGATTTAACTTTGAAATAATAGGCAGAATACTCTCATGTGTGGACCAAGATTTGTGTGATAAATCACAAGGTTGGCAATGTTCTTGGACATATTTGTCTAGTCAGGTATGAGAGTATGCAGGGGTTCCTAATCCTACTCCTACAACTAACGGGTTGGAAATATGAAATGGTTTGAAATTGATGGTTTGGATGCAAGACAGGGGTTTTGGATCATAACTACTTCACAAGGGCAGACCGGTGCCAATCTCAGGGCAAGGAGTCACATAGATATATACACAAGAATGGCTTGCAACTGTCATTCAAGTTTCAAGGGGTTAGATTGGTGCTTGCCTTACAAACATCACCCAAGAATGGGTATTTTAACTGTCTCTGCTTATGAATATCCCAACTGACATACAATCTTCTCCACACTTTAACCTAAAACAATTTAATCCACTCCTTGAATGGAAGTTACAGATTAAGCATGTGGTATAGCAAAACTATACCCTAGAATCTGAGAAACCCTTAGCAACTAGATTCAAAAGAAGAAAATGCATACACCAAATGGAGACAGATAGATAAACATATGCAATAATGCATTTTTCATATAACATTAACATTGAAACTGAATATATGTGCAAGATACAACTCAGATCCAACACATAAACTCCACAGAGATAAAATAGACATGAAATGCTTTGTATTTTGTTATTCACACAAAAATGCCCAAGTCTTCAATGACAACAAACTGAGTAACACAGTTTGCTTAATACAGCAAGAAAGTGTACTCCACATTAATTACATGGCACATAAAAAATCTGCCAGATACAATGCATGAGAAATGGCACTCAAAATTGAATGCGACATAGGGACAAAGAGGATGGAGTAGGTATGTTCGGGATTTAAGTCACTGCTCCAAGATTTTCTTCATCAATTTGGGTGGTTGACCTGTCAACACGACCCATACTTCCCTGCACAATCTGCCATTAAAGCTTCAGCTACCCGCAACCTCTGAAGACAGAATAGTAGCGTGTCCATGGAGTTTTCCCGCTCAAAACAATGCCTGTGGATGCAAAGAAAACCCACGTTGCAACTTTAAAACTTGGCCATCGACCTGTCTCCCAATTGCTGAGATCTAACAACTCAAAAACCTACAGAAAAGCCAAGAGCCAATGATATCGCACCATGTAGGCAGCTTTTTCCTCTATCGTTGACTTTTACATTCACTATTTTGCCATTTTTGCCCTTTGTATATGCATGTTTGAATGCATATACAATCGCTACTGTTCACCCTTCAAAAATCCCTTGTATATGCAAAATGCATATACATCTGTTTGATATGCAAGGCGGACCCCAAACCTATTTAGAACAAATTGAAATTCAATTCGGGTCCGGCTTGTATCCCCTTTTCCTGCATATTTCCTTGTATATGTGCATGTACATTCACCTCATACATACAAGGCAGATTTCAAATTTTAATGAGGCATACTAAAGTTGCTTTGAAATCTGGCTTGCATCTTAACCCTTGTATCTTTCAAATGTACATTGGCACATACAAGTGCCCAATATACATGCTGCAGACCTGAAACATTATTCACTGCATTTAATTTTCAATCGGGTCTGGAATGTATATTTCTTCATTGTATATTGGCCTGTATGTGCAAACATACAAACGAATGCACATACAACTGGTGGGCCCCATCACTTGTGTCTCCCCTGTGGCATTGTAGCAAATGTATATTTGCACCCATGTATGTGCCAATATACAAACACAAATATACAAACCCTCATATACAAATGCAGAATATGCAACAAAATATTCCAGGAATGCATCTAAATGCAATCATACATTTGCTCCTCATATACAAACAAGGAATCTTTCCTAGAATATGCCCGCAATGTATCTTTTCTTTGTATGCGCGCCTGAATGTATATTTGTTTGTATGTTTGAAATGCATGCTGGCGGCCTTGTATGTAGCTCGATATACAAGACCACTTGTACATTGCACTATAGCAGAAACATGTCTGCCACCCTTGTACATTTTTCATTTGTATCTCTACATGCAACCCAATATACAAAGTGGGAATATTCCTGGGAATCTGCAAAAGATTCCCCCTTTGTATATGTACATTCCAAGCTCAATATGCATTTAGAAATGCATCTAACTCATTTTTTCAAAGGGTGATAGAGTTTTCTGACCCGCCAATTCACATTTTGACCTGTATGTATATACAAACACCTTTGTATATACAAAGACACTTGCACCTTAACTGATTTTTTGCATTTCTTCAACTACAGACGCTGAAAGTGTGAGAGTTTTTTAGATTTTTTGGGAAGGTGCCTGCATATCTAAATGCTTGAAACCTGAATACTTATGCAGGCACCACTAGTAGCTCGAGCCTAAAACCCTAAACATAAATGATTACTATCACAGTCCTCAAAATGATTTTCTATGTAAGTTCTTCACCTCTAAATATTGTTTGAATACAATGCTTAAATTGTAGAAATAATAGATGTATTGTTGTCGTTTCTATAGTTGTCGACTATAGAGGAGATATTTTGTTTTATCCTAAGCATCAACCATAGACATTTCTATGTGTTTTCTTCATTGAAGGCCATGACCATACCTGGTATACTTCATCATTTATGAGTTTCACTAAACCCTCATGAGTTCAAAACTCATTATTTCCTTTGTATATGTGTTCTCTCTATGCAAATTGATAAGGGTTTGATTGCAACTTGTGAGACAAATGTGTTCTCAGGCCACGAAATATGAAGATGTAAACTAGGTTTATCTCTTTTTCTATACAACCTTGAGGTTTCATTATTTTCTATATGGTGGCACAAACAATACTTCTACTTTTCCAAAAAGAGACAAAAGAAATTACTTTCTTATGCAAAGCTATAGCCTATTGACCTTCTGGGTGCCTGATATTTGTTCAAACTTGAGATTCCTCTGGTTTATGATTTGATCTCTCCATTTTTTCCTAGAAAATGGATCAAAACCTTGATACAATCTCCTTCATTTTGCAGGAAATGGGTTTGAAACCCTTTGTCATGGCATAAAACTCAAAAATTTGTTTAACTCTTGGCATTACCATTGTATATTGTTCATTTACCCTTAAGAATGCACACTTGACTTCATTGTATGGCAACAAGAAATAAATATTGTTTATCTTCTCAATAGCAATAAAAGACATCTTTATCTCATTCTATATTTACCTCCTTTAAAGCATTTTATGACTGCCATACTCTTAACATGATCATTTTTGTACTTTATGACTTTCTTTTTGTTCCATGGGTTAAGAAGATTAAATGATTCTGACAGAGATCTTTTCTACTTTATTATGACTGACGCGGTGTTATCTTTACTTTATGGAAGTCATTCCCTTGAGATTCTATCTTTTAGGGAAATCATTAAATCTATTCCAGTGCTATCAATTCTCAATAAATTATAAGCAGCATCATATGATACCTGTAGGAGATATTATTTGGAAATGATTTCTAATGCCTGCTTCAAAGCATTTATGACTGTCCCATCAATTTTGCTTATCTATACTTGACTGTTTCATAAGTTTGGTTTCTACCTCACATGATAGAACTATTTGTCATTATTTTTGCATACTTCATTGGCTATGACTCCTTCATTTTGACTATTGCATGGACATTGTGTATAGCATCATGTATATAGCTGTAACTTCATTGCTCATTTCGTTAAATCATTCATATATAAATGATACTTACTTTTACAAATGATGTTATACACATGGTTGAAGCAACATGATTCATGGGATTGATGTTATTCAAGGTTGAATTCTCTATTACCTATTGTATACCTACATGTGCTATCTCTTCATTAATAAGCATGATCTCCTTTTGCTTCTTGATAGCTACACCTTTTAGATCTCTTACTACTATCTTTGTGAACTGAACTTGTAGTTTATGATCCTCTTTTCATACCAGAAAATTATCATGGCACTTGTGTTATGCATCAATGTCTTCTTGACCTTCATGCTTTACTCCATGAGCTCCTTTAGGTGCTATAGCTATCATTGTCTTTTTGATCTCACAAGTTTACTATTTGAGATTGATGTTGACTATCCAACTCACTTGACTATCTCAATGTCTATGAAATGTGGTAGCTTGTCCTATGAGAGTTGTGACTACTTTGCATACTTTCTTTATTGGTGTCACTTATATTCTATCACAGTCAACTAAAACCTTTGAGATTGTATCTCATATTATGAACAAGTGATTATTCCATATGAACAATATACTCTTTGTTGTTCCTTCTATATGGACATTTCTAAGCTTTCTTGTGAATAATGTACTTCTCACTATCCCTTGTGTGCAAGTATCATGGGAAAGGTACTTTGATGAACATGTTTATAATGCATATTTTATGTTGGCATTGGATATTATATTACTTGGTTAGCACAAGATTGATGTCCTCTTCATGTGAGCACTTACACTAGTGAAGGTTGCATTCTGACATTGTCTTCATTTGTATTGTTTCCTCATAAGTAAGGCTACATGATGAGATTAGAGTACCACATCTAAGTACCTTGAATGCATATGACTGATAATGTGATAGAAAACATATCTAATAACATCATGATGTTGACAATGCCTTTGCTCAGTTTCATACATTATTGAGCTACCTTGGATGGGCTCAATGCTCATTTATAATTCTCACTTCATCACACTTGAACTAATAATTATGAATGGGAAATGAGCTTGAAACTCATGCACTCAATGTGGCACTCCTTCAGATGAACATTGTTCTATTTGAGCATTACTATCAATCCCCTCTTGAGATTTGATTCAAGGGCAGCATGCTGGGCTCAACCCTTGTGGGAGCCCATTTTTGTACCACATGCTATGATGTTTCTAGAAATGAATCAGCAACATAATTTTTCCTATACCTGCACAAGAAACAAACATGTTAGATAAAATCAATGAAGCTTAATGCTCTTGCGATATTTTATTTCTCGGGCTCTCTTACATATATCTGATGTTCGTTATCTATTTCAATACATCATAGGCAATGCACTATATTCTCTATTGATGTAGTATATAGTGGAATTCATATCCTGAGCTCTACAACTTCTTTCATCACAATGCAGGTCCACTTAGAATCAGGAGCAAGGATGGAGCAGCTACAATAAAGACCAATGCCGAACACAACAGGCAATGATGGATACGTTTTTTTATTATATGCTTATTTTCTCTTTCCATCTTCATTTGTATAGTGCATTTCCTTGGTTGTGTTGGCTTAGCTATTCCCATGACTTGTGTGGGACACTTGGTCTCTCTTTTCTTTCTAGTGAATATGCAAACAACACTCTTTGTAACCTTGTACAATTTTGTATATCTTTCTTGCAAAATGTATGCAACATTGTGAAATGAATTAATCATTACAGAATTGAAAGAAGGCAATATTCTTTTATCTCATGTAGTCTATTTCATGCCATTAAACATGGAATTGCAAACTGCATTCTTTCCTTTATGAAACATATTGCACTTAAAACCACTAAACTCCTTTTTCCTAAATTTCAATATGTGCAAAGGTTTAAGAAAAGCATAAATGAATTGAATTCTCTCACCTTAAAATGAACATAAGCTATCTCAGCTCTACTAATTTGTGTTGTAGATGAAAAATTGGTAACATTTCTAGTGATTTCTGCTAAATGCTTGCCTTCTAAGCATATAGACCAGTTGCCTTAACCATCCATTGGGCATAGAGTCAAACTTTGCTCTTCTCAAACATAGAAAAACATGAAACTGTATTGCAAACTACTCAAAAAAAAAAAAAAAAAAAACAAATAGAACCAAACTAAAAGCAAACTAAAAGGCCCTGGTAGCCAAAAAACATGTGTAGCAACACTTAGGGAATGAAAATAACTAAAATAAATGTGCACAAAGCATTTATTAATCAGCAACACTAATCTACTATGGTACAAAACATAACTTATCATTAGAGGCAATGTTTAAGGTGGATCCCATTAACTAGGATAGACAACACCTCTCCACTTAAGTTGGAAAGCTGGAATGGATTATTCTTTTTGCACTCTATGATTACATAAGGTCCATCCCAAATTGCATCAAACTTGGAATGTTTTCCAGGTCTGCTTCTCAGTTCATTCCACTTGAAAACTAAATCACCAATAATAAAATCTCTTGGCCTTACCATCTTATCAAAAGAACTCTTCATCTAAGATTGATGGATTTCAATCTTTCTCAAGGCTTCTTTTTTGGTTTCCTCTAATTTCATCAATTGTGCAAGCCTTACCTCTATAGGCTGCTCCTCTAAAAGCTCAAGTTCCTTGATAAAATTTAGAGTTGGTAATTCAATAGAAATGGGTAACTTATCCTCCTTACCATAAGTAAGCACATAAGGAGAGTAACCAATGGCCCTCTTAGGAGTTATCCTGTCATCCCAAAGGGCTAACCTCAATTTCTCATGCCAAGTCCTCTAGTTGTCTTCAATGGTCTTTTTAATGATCTTAATCAGGTTCTTATTGGTGGATTCCGCCTATCCATTACCCTGTGGGTAATAATTAGATGAAGTATTCAAAAAGATATTATTCTTTACAGACCAATCTAAAATCTTTAAACTAATAAAAGCTAAACCATTGTCAGAAATAATTGAATCTAGAGTACCAAATCTAGATACCAAATCTTGATAAAAGTTTAAAATAGAAGTTTCATTTGCTTCTTTCAAAGCAACAGCCTCAGTCCACTTAGTGAAATAATCTATAGTAGTTAGAATCTATTTGTGGCCTGTACTTGAAGGTAGGTTAATCAGTCCAATGAAGTTAAGACCCCATTTAACAAAGGATTGCTCTACTTGAATGGGGTGTCAAGGTAGAGCTGCAAGTTTTTGTTTACCTCCAAATAATAAACACTTTTCACACTTTCTGACCCAAACAAATGCATCCTTGAATAGATCTGGCCAGTAATAACTAGCCCACATAATTTTTAGGGTTGTTGTCCTTGTAGCAAAATGGCCTCCTGAAGGCCCATTGTGAAACTCTTCTAGCAGTTTATCAACTTGATCTAGTATAATTATACACCTTAGTAGAATGCCAGGGAAATCTTTCCTATAAAAAAACCATCAATAATAACATAGGGGATGGCCTGTAACCTGTAGTACATTCTTTTTTCCCTATCTAAACCTTCAAGGCATTCACTAGTCTACAAATAGTGAGTCATTTACTACACCCAACTTATAGTAGGACCTAGAACAACAACATGTTCTTCATTATTCAACATTGTTTCAACATTTTCCTCCTTTTCTTGGTTGTCCTCTGCATTTGTAGCAAGTTGTTCACATAAACCCTTTCCCCTAACAAGATTAGTAACTTTGATGTTAATATCAAATTCCATCACGTTAGTTATCCAACTTGCCTATTTGTCGTTTATCTCCTAATTTAAGGAAGAAATCCTTAATAGTTTGATGGGCAACCAACAACTGAATTCAATTGTTAGAGAGCATATATTTGAATTTTTTAAGACTTCTAACAACAACAAATACATGTTTTTCAACAAAGGAATACTTTACCTCATAATCATGAAATACTTAGCTAAAAAATGCCATAGTCTACTCTAAACCTTCGTCATTCTGCTAGCACAACATAACTGAAATGGTATCAACACCTACAAAAGAATATAAAATTAAATCTCTTTCATAGTTAGGAATAATGAGGGTTGAGGCAGCTGCGAGAGCTTCTTTAATCTGCTCAAAAATTCTCTTACCTTCTTTAGTCCAACTAAAAGGTACTTTTTTCTTAAGCATGGCTATGAGAGGCTACAATAATGCTGTAATATTAGGTATAAACCTTCTCATGAAGTTAATCCTACCAAGAAAGCTCTATAAGCCTTTCTTATATGCCAGTAGGGGTAGATCAAGAATAGAAGCAACTCTTTTCGGATCAATGGAAATACCATGTTTTGAGACAATATGTCACAAGAATTTACCTTCATGGATAGAGAATATGCACTTCTTCAGATTAAGAGAAACCCCAAACTCTCTACATCTCTAAAAAATCTACCTCAAGTGACCAAAATGTTCTTTGGCATCCTTTGAAAAAACTATAATGTCATCTAGATACACTAAAACAATTTTGTTCATGAGGCCATGAAAAGCCATGTCCATTGCTCTCTGGAATGTTGCCCCAGCATTGGACAAACCGAAGGGCATTTTTCTATATGCCAAGGTACCCCACTTGGTTGTAAATGCAGTTTTATGCTTATCCTCCTCCACTAAAATCTAGTTATAGCCTAAATATCCATCCAACAAAGAAAATATGTCAGAACCAGAAACAACTTGCAAGATTTATTCCATTGAAGGGAGTGGGTAGTGATCCTTGAGAGAGGCTTTATTCAAATCATGAAAATCAACACAAAGCCTAATCTCCCCATTCTTGTTTCTAACTGGAACTAAGTTGGAAACCCAAGAAGTATGTTTAATAAGGAAGATTATGTTACTATCAATTAATTTATTCAATTCAACTTTCATAAGATGCTCAAGTCTAGGGTTAAGAGGTCTTTACTTCTGCCTGACTAGTTTTGCATTGGGCTCTAACTCAATGGTGTGTTGAGCTAGTTTAGGGTCAAAACCCTTTAGGTCTTTGTACTCCCAAGAAAAAACATCACTAAATTCTTGACATAACAAAATGAAAGCTTGTTGTTCCTCCTTGATACATACATTTCCTAACTAAAGTAGCTTACCCTTGAATATCTCAACTACCTCATAGTATTCCTACTTCACAATCATGATGCTTTTGTCCTTTCTAACTTGATCATCAGAATTGAAAACATATTCCAATGTTACCAATCTCTTGGGAAGCTTGTTAGACTTTAGTTGCACCATCTAATTGTCATATTGTTGCTGCCACTTTTGTTGTTTCTTAGTTGCAAACTCAGCTTCTACAATTAGAAAACTTATAATCTGCTCGTCACTATCAAAAACTCGCCAACTTACATTCTTATCTGGTATAGATGGTCTTACAACCACTTTTACATACTGTTGTACCTCTATACTATGAATATCAAATTGAGATCTTATGACAGCAAGCTTATCTACATGTTTATTATGATTTCTAGGAATAGAAAGTAGATTGAAAGCATCAAAATCCTTGATTAGATCCCAAACTCGATGCTTATACTTCTTTAGAAAATCATTTTTGGTAACATTTAATTTTCTAACTTGATTTACAATCAACTCCGAACCATCATAAATTTGTAAGCAATTGATACCTTTCTTTCTAGCCCATTCTAGGCCATGGATAAGTGCCTCATATTTAGCTGTATTATTTGTACAGTTAAAGGCAAACCTTAATACCGAATAGTACCTATCTCCATCAGGTGAAAACAACATGGCTTCTCCACTGGCGCCAATTTTTCTTCTCAAACCATCAAAATACAACTTCCAAAGCTGATTATCTTGCTCTTCGGGTTGACTTTGATCCTTGACCAGATTTGGAATCACTGCATCGAGCTCATGAATCATAAATGCCTAATCCTACCTCATCAATGTGATAGAAAGGGTCATCATCATAATCCTTGACTACCCACTCATCTAGATTTACATTCTCAATAGGTGTGTTGGGGTCTAATATCATGGATTGATCCTCTTGCCCATGGGTGATGTAGAGGTTAGCATTTATAGGGGTAGGGACATATGCTTCAATATGATCCTTGGCTAGAGGCTCAGATTTTATGGTTACTTTTGTACCATACCTTGTTCTAAAAAATAGATGGGACCAATCGGAGGATAAAAACCCACCCAACTTGGTAGTAAACTCCTTAGAAAGGCATATGGAAAAATAAGATGGTAGGTCAATAACATGAGTACCTTGAGTGATTGCAAACTTTGGGCATGCATGCAAGGTAAGGGCTAGATTCTTGATTGTCCCTACATTCTTAACTGTAGATCCATCTAGCTAAACTACACCTCTAGAAAGAGGCTCATAAACTAATCCTAGTTTATAATTAGCTAAACTCTTGGGCATTACTGAACTTCTTGCCCTGTAATCAATCATGCAAATATGAACAAGATTATCTCCAATGATTAGACTTAGGTAAAAAGGAGGTTTTTCCTCGAGTTTGCTATTGCTCATTGTTAACTTATGGACTGTTTGCAAGCACAACCTTGGCCTTTTCTTGATTAGCAACATTAGAAATAGAAAGCTCAACTAAAGAATCTTGTAGGAAATCATTTTGACCAGGAATGTGCAATGCATCCATTATAGTCATGCTAACAGTAGACTTCTTAAGGTGTTCAACAACATTGAATGTAACAGGACTTACCTTTTGTTGTTCTTTAATAGTGACAACATCATTTTTCCTTTGTGAAGGATGTAATTACACCTTAGTCTGATCCTTCCTAGGTATAGCTTGACCTCTTTGCAGAATCTACATCTTTTGATGTGCTGCAGGGACAACTTGAGGCAAAGAAGCCTAAAATTTATCCTGGGAAAGTTGTTGACTATTTCCAGTTTGCTATTCCAAATCAACAACCCTCTTTTTTTTATTTTGTATTGGCTAAAACTGGTACATTTGATTGATGTTGGTCTTGGGGATAATTCACACCACAAAATTTAGCACTTTGCCAATTCATTAAAGCCACATCAGGGTTATCTTGCTGAACTAAATTCTCATTCACAATACCTTCCAAACCACCATAACTATTCTACACCATAAGAGCTTGATTCCTCATACCATTTGTATAGGTAGCTTGGTTGTGAGGCTAGTGACATGGATAACACTAGTCACATTCTTGTGCCATATTGTTCTGAGTGGACACAACCTCTTTTGAAGAGCTGGTAGCATAAGGATTATAAGACTCAAAGGGTCTAGCATTGATGTTTCTCCTCTGACCTTGAGCATCAGTTTGAAAAGGTGATCTATTTGACTGGTTAGGCTAATGCGGGGCTTGATACGGTCTATGATCTTGGCCAACTTGCTTCTTGATACTTACTAATTCATTCCCAAAGGTTTTTAGTATATTCTTAATGTCTTGAAGCTCTTGAGATTGGGCTGAAATAACAGTTTCTTGGGTTGCAGCTTGATATCCTATTGCTGGAACTAGTGGGACAATAACTAAAGGGGTTACAGACAAGGGTACAAGTGGCTGAACTTTAGGAAAATGGGCATAGGAGGCCTTGGGACTATTTTACCTTCTTGAATAAGGTAGTTCTTTTCTCTAATAGCTATATCAAAAGTGTTAGGAAGAGTAAACCCACCCATAGACTAAATCATTACAAAAATTTCACTATTTAAAGCCTTAAGGTAGAATAAAAATGTATGTTGTGGTAAAGGCTTTACTGTTGTAGGAATCCTATCCCAAGACCTCTAGAAATGGTAGTTAAAATCTGCCATGTGCTCGTGAGGAGCCCTCTTAATGGTACTGAACTGCTTCAGCAAAGATAAATGATTGGATTTGTCTTGAAAATGTCAATGCAAGCCATCTCCCAGATCATCCCATGATATGATCAAGTTTGCAGCAAGGCCTCTAAACCATTGCAAGGATTTTGCCTTTAGTGATGCAGCCAAAAGCCTTAGTGCTACATTTTCTTGAGTGATATTATGTACTTAGCATAATGTTGCCATGTCTTGGATATGCTCAATAGGGGTAGTATGATCCTCTTTGGTGAAAAATGGTAGACTTTTGAGAGCTGCAACAAGAATGTCATCATGTTGGGCAAGGTTTAATGGGTTGCCCCCATTAAAAGGTGTGAATGCAAACTGCATCTGAATCATTGGTATTTGTACTATTAGCACATGACTTCTCAGCACTGGAGTTGCAGGGCTAAGGCTTGGAAGTGTGGATTTTGACCTCCTTGAAGAGTAAAAAATTCTTCTTGTTGTCCTACCTATTCTTCATGGTGGGGATAATTGTAAATATTTGAACGGAGAAGGACTTGATCTTGTTTGTATTCTTTTCACAAGTTGGTCACACTAGATCTTCATGCAAAACTAGAAATATGGAGTTGTTAGGTATATCTTGAAGCCTCCAAAGGATGGAAACACTGCTGCATATACTAGAACAATAGCTTTAAGACTTGAAAACTTCTCCAAAAACAAATTTGAGAGTCCCACCGGGCATGCCAAAAACTGTTAACAATCAGGATTATGTCCATAGCAAAGATTAATTTTAGCTATCTTGTTGAAACATGGAAACACTCTCAGATCATCGGTAATCTATGTTGAGAGTGAGTCTCCAAAGTGGGTTGGTTACCCTAGTAGACCACCTAATCTAAAAGACTTACTGGGAAAAGGGTTAGGAGGAAAACTAAAATGAAAATCCTACAACATAAAGATGATTCCCCAGAAAATTTAAAAGACTTTGATGACTTTTACTCACAACAACTTCTCAAAATTTTAACTCTCACAATCTCACTTATACCATTCGAAAGTAATTTGTATGAAGGTTCATAAGATTGAACACAAAAATACAAACTGAATTATATGAGATTCTTGCATGCAAACCTAAAATAACAAGACATAAAAAGGATTCTCTAGTTTGAATCACAATAAACATCAAATTGATACTGCATGTATGAAACAAGAAATGAGAAAGGAAAGCTCTGATGTTTATTGAAACTGAAGGAGTGTCAAGCTCAAAATTTGAGTACAAAAGTGTTTACAAGACTCTCTATGATGGACAAGAGAGCAATAAACAATAATCTAAACTAGGAAAAAACTAAGTTTTTCTCCTACTTATAACTCCAAAAAAATCTCCCAAGGAAAAAGATGAGAAATCTTCCTAAAATAGAAAATTTGATCCATTTTCAAGCTCCACAGAAAAGCCTCCAAAAAAGTCACTAAACTGCCTCCAAACTGAGTAGAAAAGCTGCCAAAATGCTCTCCAAAGTGGTCCCATAAAAAAAAACTAAAAATCAGGCTTTACCTGATCAAGAAAAGCTCTAGTTTGCCCATTTTTTCTCAATTTCACCCAGAAGAAAGAAAATGTAAAAAAAAGATACACTCTTCTTTAAATGCATTTAATAACAATTATTTAAAAGAAATTTATAAGGACATTCCTTTAAATAATGTTTTACAAACAATTTTTGTAGTTTGTCTAACTTATCAAAGAGACTCAACAAGAGTTGTGGTCCACATTATTTTGCTTTATTTTTCTGATTTTACAAAGATACAATGCAAACATGTGTTATTTTTGCCATGTATTGGATATATTCTCACTTGGGCTTTTAATTTCTACAAAAATTACAAGGATATCCTAAGGCATATCGAAGGTTTCCAAAGTCATAAATCATCAAAGGCATTAAGCCTAGGCATATGCAAGATGGACATACAACGAATGATATTAGCAAAGGCATTTGATTTTGTAAAAAATGTGACAAAAATACCCTTCAAATTAGGGTGACATGGGAGCCCTAAAACAAAATCAAACCCTAAACTCTCAGACTCATTTTCACTCTGCTCTTTTTTGAAATGGAATCTATTGAGCCACCACCATGAACCTAGGGTTTGGAGCTTGAACTCTCCATTTCTCTATTGTTCCAAAGCATTTTCATGGAGATTTTTACAAGAAAATACAAGGTATGATATTCTCTGGCATAAAAATGGACTATTGCACTATATTTGAAGCATTATTGAGCCTTCTTGGGCCACGGCCAAGCTACATCTCTAATAAATTTTATTTGTTTTCCTCTGATGATCTTCCTTCTGTAACCAATGCTGACATCCATCTTTTGGCTTGAGCTTTTGAAAGAAATGTATAGGCAATCTTCAAAATGACTTTCTGTGTAAGTTCTTCACCTCTAAAGCTTGTCTGAATACAATGCTTAAATTGTAGAAACAATAGATGTATTGTTGCCATTTATGTAGTTGTCAACTATAAAAGAGATATTTTGTTTTATCCTATGCATCAACCATAGACATTTCTGTGTGTTTTCTTTATTGAAGGCCATGGCCATACCTAGTATACTTCATCATTTCTAAGTTTTACTAAACCCTCATGAGTTTGAAACTCTTTATTTCCTCTTAAAATGTGTTCTCTCTATGTAAATTGATAAGGGTTTGACTGCAACTTGTGAGAGAAATGTGTTCTTAGGCCACAAACTATGAAGATGCAAATTAGGTTTATCTCATTTTCTATTTAACCTTGAGGTTTCATTATTTTCTATATGGTGGCAGCAACAATGCTTCTACTTTTTCTAAAAGAGACAAAAGAAATTACTTTCTTATGTGAAGCCACGGTCTATTGTGTTGCATGTATGGGCCTAACCGGTGTTGTCATTGATGTCAACATACTCCTATTACATTGATGTCAAGGATTGGATAAGTTGTGTGCTGAGGATATTGAGAAAATTAGTCCTATCAGAAATAGAGAAGATCAGTGAAGACAATGAAGCTCTATGAAGTGAAGATTCCAGCTAGATGAAGATCAGAGAATGTGCATCAAAGGGTTTGTAGATATGTGTCTGAAGATGATCCAATCAAGATTCGATAGGTCTGTATGAAAATATGGAGGAGTTATGGCCATGAGAGTAAAACTAGTTCTGGCAACTATTCAGAGGTGACAGAGTGACACAAATAGGTCCGGTGAGATCTAGAAATACAATATCATGTTCTACGGATCTAGTGGAATGTTTGGGAGGCTAATGGGTAAGTGCAAGAAGATGGGGGGCCAAAAAGGGGTCTTAAGTGGCCACTTTTTTTCTGAAATCAGGAAATACTGGCCTTGGATGAGAAATTGAGCATAGTTACACTCAAAATTTGGAGATGCAACCAAAACAATGTTCGTAATGCTCCGAGTCTACTTTCTAAACTACTATTTTGTTTTGAAAATGGCATAGATTAAGGGGTTCAAAAAAGGAAGCCACAAAAATTGGTGTTGTTTCTGTCAAAAAAACATAACATAGCATGTTTTGTGGCTCCCTCAAAAGGTCAACTTTTTTTTGGTATTTTTAAAATCGCTTTAGTGAGAAATTAGCTAATAGCATGTAGTTTATGCCTAATTTTTTTGAAAATTTTTTTATGAATATTTGATTTTTTACTAATTTTTAAAGTGGACACATCCTAAAAAATAGAATTTTGGCCGTGCTACCCCTATAAATTTTGAAAACTAATTGAAAATCATTTTTTTATTTTTTTAATATTTGTAGAATGGAGTCTAGTTTCTAAATATGTATTTTTTAAAAAATTTGAATGAATAGTTATTTTACGATGAAAAAAAGACCAAACAGTGGTTTTTGCCTAAAAACAAACACACAAACAAAAGAAATTAAAGATGAAAGGCTTAACATTGTTAAAATGTGAAAAAAATCACATCGTCAAATAGCTAAGATAAAGCCTATCATTACCCATGTGTTTGATTTGTTTGACCTTGAAACACGTGCAAATCTAAGGGTTAGCACGAACGAAATTATGTGAAATTTTGAAGAATATAGGAAAACACGTCTGTGACTGTTCATAAGGCACTCCAAGCCTTTGGGTTGGAAATCCAAAGCAAATCCCAAGCCCAAGGCTTGGGATTCCCAAAGCAAGAAATAACGCGAGCATGTTATAACGTGCTCATGTTATGTTTTGCCTTGCATTTTTCTTTCCCGTAAATCTGTCTTTTGTCATGTTTGACATAACTCGAGCACGTTATAACGCGCTCGCGTTATGTCCCCCTCAAATTTTTTTACGTTCAAGGCTATTAATCATGAGGGTTAAGGGATAAGGGATAGAGTTGGAGGGTTTAGGGATAAGGGATTAGCGTTTAAGGTATAGTATTGAGCCCGTTGATGGTCTAGGAATAGGGATAGCGTTTAAGGTTTAGGGATGAGGGATGACAGATTATGGTTGAGGGTTTAGGGTTTAGAGATAGGGTTGAGGGTCAAGGGATTAGAGTTAAGAGTTGAGGGATTAGGGTTTGACATTGAGGGTTGAGGGTTGAGGTTCAAGGGTCAAGGGTTTAGGGATAGGGTTTAGGGTCGAGGGATTAGGGTTAAAGTAGAGTGTGGAGGGTGTAAGGATTAGGGATAGGGTTGGAGGGTTTAGGGATAAGGGATTAGGGTTTAAGGTATAGTATCGAGTCTGTTGAGGGTTTAAGAATAGGGATAGCATTTAGGGTTTAGGGATGAGGGATTATAGTTGAGGGATGATGGATTAGGGTTGAGGGTTGAGGGATTAGGGTTTAGGGATACGGTTTAGGGTTGAGGGTTGAGGGATTAGGGTTTAAGGTATAGTGTTGAGGGTTGAGGGTTGAGGGTTTAGGATTAGGGTTTAGGGTTGACAAATTAGCATTTAATGTCGAGGTTAGGGTTAGAGTGTCGAGGGTAGAGGGATTAGGGATAGGGTTTAGGGTTGGTTTAAGGATTGAGGGTTGAGGCTTTAGGGATGAGGGTTTAAGGCTTAAGATATAGTGTCTAGTGTTGAGGGTGTAGGGATAGGGTTTAAGTTTTAAGGGTTAAGGGTTGAGGGATAGGGATTAGGGTTTAAGGTATAGTGTTGAGGGTTGAGGGATCAGAGTTAAGGGTTGAGGGTTGAGGGTTGAGGTTCGAGGGTCAAGGGTTTAGGGATAGGGTTGAGGGTTGAGGAATTAGGGTTAGAGTGTGGAGGGTATAAGGATTAGGGATAGGGTTGGAGGGTTTAGGGATAAGGGATTAGGGTTTAAGGTATAGTATCGATTCTATTTAGGGTGTAGGAATAGGGATAGCATTTAGGGTTTAGGGATGAGGGATTAGAGTTGAGGGATGAGGGATTAGGGTTGAGGGTTGAGGGATTAGGGTTTAGGGATAAGGTTTAGGGTTGAGGGCTAAGGGATTAGGGTTTAAGGTATAGTGTTGAGGGTTTAGGGATAGGGTTTAGGGTTGAAGGATTAGGATTTGACGTTGAGGGTTTTCGGGTTTAGGTTTTCGGGTTTAAGGTTAGGGTTGAGAGATGAGGGATCAGAGTTAAGGGTTGAGGGAATAGGGTTTGACGTTGAGGGTTGAGGGTTGAGGTTCGAGGGTCAAGAGTTTAGGGATAGGGTTGAGGTTGAAGGGATTAGGGTTAAAGTAGAGTGTGGAGGGTGTAATGATTAGGGATAGGGTTGGAGGGTTTAGGGATAAGGGATTAGAGTTTAAGGTATAGTATCAAGTTTGTTGAAGGTTTAGGAATAGGGATACATTTAGGGTTTAGGGATGAGGGATTAGAGTTGAGGGATGAGGGATTAGGGTTGAGGGTTGAGGGATTAGGGTTTAGGGATAAGGTTTAGGGTTGAGGGTTGAGGGATTAGGGTTTAAGGTATAGTGTTGAGGGTTGATGGTTTAGGGATAGGGTTTAGGTTTGAGGGATTAGGGTTTAGGGTTGACGAATTAGGGTTTAATGTTGAGAGTTGAGGGTTAAGGGTTGAGGGTTGAGGTTGAGGGATAGGATTAATGGTCAAGGGATTAGGGTTAAATAAGAGTGTCAAGGGTAGAGGGATTAGGGTTTAAGGTATAGTATCAAGCCTATTGAGGGTATACGAATAGAGATAGTGTTTAGGGTTTAGGAATGAGGGATTAGAGTTGACGGATGATGGATGACAGATTAGGGTTGAGGGTTGAGGCATTAGGGTTTAGGGACAAGGTTTAGGGTAAGGGTTGAGGGATTAGGGTTTAAGGTATAGTGTTGGGGGTTTAGGGATAGGGTTTAGGGTTGAGGGATTAGGATTTGACGTTGAGGGTTGAGGGTTAAGGGTTGAGGGTTGAGGTTGAGGGATAGGGTTAATGGTCAAGGGATTAGCGTTAAATAAGAGTGTCTAGGGTAGAGGGATTAGGGTTTAAGGTATAGTATCGAGCCTGTTGAGGGTCTAGGAATAGGGATAGCATTTAGGGTTTAGGAATGACGGATTAGAGTTGAGGGATGACGGATGACAGATTAGGGTTGAGGGTTGAGGCATTAGGGTTTAGGGACAAGGTTTAGGGTTAGGGTTGAGGGATTAGGGTTTAAGGTATATTGTTGAGTGTTTAGGGATAGGGTTTAGGGTTGAGGGATTAGAGTGAAGGGTTGAGGGTTTAGGGATAGGGTTGAAGGTCGAGGGATCAGAGTTAAGGGTGAGGGATTAGGGTTTGATGTTGAGGGTTGAGGGTTGAGGTTCGAGGGTCAAGGGTATAGGGATAGGGTTGAGGGTCGAGGAATTAGGGTTAAAGTAGAGTGTGGAGGGTATAAGGATTAGGGATAGGGTTGGAGGGTTTAGGGATAAGGGATTAGAGTTTAAGGAATAGTATCAAGTCTGTTGAGGGTTTAGGAATAGGGATAGCATTTAGGGTTTAGGGATGAGGGATTAGAGTTGAGGGATGAGGGATTAGGGTTGAGGGTTCAGGGATTAGGGTTTAGGGATAAGGTTTAGGGTTGAGGGTTGAGGGATTAGAGTTTAAGGTATAGTGTTGAGGGTTGATGGTTTAGGGATAGGGTTTAGGTTTGAGGGATTAGGGTTTAGGGTTGATGAATTAGGGTTTAATGTTGAGAGTTGAGGGTTGAGGGTTGAGGGTTGAGGTTGAGGGATAGGGTTAATGGTCAAGGGATTAGGGTTAAATAAGAGTGTCGAGGGTAGAGGGATTAGGGTTTAAGGTATAGTATCGAGCCTGTTGAGGGTCTAGGAATAGAGATAGTGTTTAGGGTTTAGGAATGAGGGATTAGAGTTAAGGGATGACCGATGACAGATTAGGGTTGAGGGTTGAGGGATTAGGGTTTAGGGACAAGGTTTAGGGTTAGGGTTGAGGGATTAGGGTTTAAGGTATAGTGTTGAGGGTTTAGGGATAGGGTTTAGGGTTGAGAGATTAGAGTGAAGGGTTGAGGGATTAGAATTTGACGTTGAGGGTTTAGGGTTTAGGATTAGGGTTGAAGGTCGAGGGATTAGAGTTAAGGGTTGAGGGATTAGGGTTTGATGTTGAGGGTTGAGGGTTGAGGTTTGAGGGTCAAGGGTTTAGGGATAGGGTTGAGGGTCGAGGAATTAGGGTTAAAGTAGAGTGTAGAGGGTATAAGGATTAGGGATAGGGTTGGAGGGTTTAGGGATAAGGGATTAGAGTTTAAGGTATAGTATCGAGTCTGTTGAGGGTTTAGGAATAGGGATATCATTTAGGGTTTAGAGATGAGGGATTAGAGTTGAGGGATGAGGGATTAGGGTTGAGGGTTGAGGGATTAGGGTTTAGGGATAAGGTTTAGGGTTGAGGGTTGAGGGATTAGGGTTTAAGGTATAGTGTTGAGGGTTGATGGTTTAGGGATAGGGTTTAGGTTTCAGGGATTAGGGTTTAGGGTTGATGCATTAGGGTTTAATGTTGAGAGTTGAGGGTTGAGGGTTGAGGTTGAGGGATAGGGTTAATGGTCAAGGGATTAGGGTTAAATAAGAGTGTCGAGGGTAGAGGGATTAGGGTTTAAGGTATAGTATCAAGCCTGTTGAGGGTCTAGGAATAGGGATAGCGTTTAGGGTTTAGGAATGAGGGATTAGAGTTGAGGGATGACGGATGATAGATTAGGGTTGAGGGTTGAGGGATTAGGGTTTAGGGACAAGGTTTAGGGTTAGGGTTGAGGGATTAGGGTTTAAGGTATAGTGTTGAGGGTTTAGGGATAGGGTTTAGGGTTGAGGGATTAGAGTGAAGGGTTGAGGGATTAGAATTTGACATTGAGGGTTTAGCATTTAGGGTTAGGGTTAAAGGTCGAGGGATCAGAGTTAAGGGTTGAGGGATTAGGGGTTGATGTTGAGGGTTGAGGGTTGAGGTTCGAGGGTCAAGGGTTTAGGGATAGGGTTGAGGGTCAAGGAATTAGGGTTAAAGTAGAGTGTGGAGGGTATAAGGATTAGGGATAGGGTTGGAGGGTTTAGGGATAAGGGATTAGAGTTTAAGGTATAGTATCAAGTTTGTTGAGGGTTTAGGAATAGGGATAGCATTTAGGGTTTAGGGATGAGGGATTAGAGTTGAGGGATGATGGATTAGGGTTGAGGGTTGAGGGATTAGAGTTTAGGGTTGAGGGTTGAGGGATTAGGGTTTAAGGTATAGTGTTGAGGGTCGAGGGTTGATGGTTTAGGATTAGGGTTTAGGGTTGACAGATTAGCATTTAATGTCAAGGTTAGGGTTAGAGTGTCAAGGGTAGAGGGATTATGGATAGGGTTTAGGGTTGAAGGTTTAAGGATTGAGGGTTGAGGCTTTAGGGATGAGGGTTTAAGGCTTAAGATATAGTGTCAAGTGTTGAGGGTGTAGGGATAGGGTTTAAGTTTTAAGGGTTAAGGGTAGAGGGATAGGGATTAGGGTTTAAGGTATAGTATCAAGTCTGTTGAGGGTGTAGGATTAGGGATAGAATTTAGGGATTAGGGATAGGGTTGGAGGGTTTAGGGATAAGGGATTAGTGTTTAAGGTATAGTATCAATTCTGTTGAGGGTGTAGGAATAGGGATAGCATTTAGGGTTTAGGGATAAGGGATTAGAGTTGAGGGATGGTGGATTAAAACTTGATTATGAGGGCTTGCCCCTTCATTGTTATGCCTATCATATGGCGGAGCATCTGGCAAGCCCTTGCAGGAAAAAGATGTGATCAATGCAAAGGATGTGATGAATCTATAGTAGGACAAAACGCGAGTGTGTTATAGCGCGAGCACGTTATAACGCACTCGCATTTTGTATTTCTATTGAAATGGTAAAAAAGTGGTTACCCCCATGGTCTAGGCCCACATGCTCTATTTTCTTACTGATTCTGCATGTGCTCTGACAAAAAAGAAATGCTTTCATGCTATTGGGAAGTTCACATGCACATTTGACACATTGTACCACCTTTGCATGATCTTTCCACCACCTTTTCCACTTTGCCAACTTGAGAAGGAGGAAATAACATAGTTTTCACACCAAGTTTGATATATATCTATTCAAGTTTCAATTTTTGTAGTGTTGCAATGTTAATTGTGATTCAATTTTAGGAATTTAACATTGAAAAGGAAGCAAGTGGTGAAAAACTCAAATTGTTGAGGAATTTGATGCAAGAAGATAAAAACACTACATAATTGGGTACTCTCTCCATTCAAATCTTCATTTTTTAGGTATGTCAAGTCTTTACATGCATGTTCTTTACATTTTCCTTATTTTGGATTGAATTACTTTATCATGCATTATCATACATGTTTAAAATAGACACATTCCCAACAAGAAAGCAACCTACAATCTCACATGATGCCATGTATATTTTCTACACTTAGGATCTTTAATAATTATGTGTAATAAACAAACCTTAGTTCATACCATGATGTCAAACTATACAAGAATAAATCCTTACAACATAAAAAAAATACAATCCCACTATTATCTTGTATTCATTTCTTAGGAACTAATATTGGTCTCTTTATCATGCTACAGACAAATTCTCTGTCATGCCGAGGAAACAATCAAGAATTAAACCAACACAAGAAGAGATAGAAGCTAAGAATGCAAAGAAAGCAATGGCTATGAGGGAACTTCGTGAGAAGAGGAAATTGGACATGATAAATGAAGACATACCAATTGAAGAGGAACCACAACCATCACAAAGAGAACAAATGCAAAAACTTCACGTGGTACGAGAGATTTGAATACCATAGTTGGAGACACGTCCTTTACCCTAAGTCAACATGTAGGGACACCATCTACCACATCTCAAGTTGAGAGTACATCATCACTCACATGTGATGAAGGAGGTACGCCATCGTTCCCACCTCAACCTCAAGGTATGTCATCTATTCCATCTTCAATTGAGGGTATGCCATCTAACCCATCTCATTTAAATATTGATGAAATTCCTAATGTTGAGATGAATTTACCTAACTTGACACCACCAAGAATTTTGCATAGAAAGCCAAAGTATTTGATTGATATTGATGAGAATATTTTGCAGCCAATGGAAGGTAAGATTCCAAAATGCACTTGTAGAAGATATACTAATAAGATTTGGAGATTGTTCTTTGAAAAGTTAAATAAGACTGCAAGATGTCAACTATTCATTGAAATGATGTGAAGTATAAAGTATAGGTCTATCACGAAGATTCTTGGGTTGAGAACATCAGAGGCTTCAAGTGAAAAATCTATTGTCAAGAATCTAATGAGTGCGTATGAGAGTATGGGTAACACCTCACGCACAAAAGATAGTAATGCAACACGGTGTGTGATTACATCGACTATAGTAAGTAGTCAAATGAGTAAAGCTCGTCTCATTAGAAAGACAAGTCAAGAATTGAGAATTAATAGGAAAACTTTATCAAGAGCCATTGGAAGACGCCAAAGAATTAAGGACACTAATGCCAATGAATTATGGGCATTCTCGAGGAGACTACCATGAAAAGATAAACCAATTGTTGAAGCATTGAGATCACTAATTGAAGACTTTTGGAAAAGTTACACAAGGGTATCTCTGAATCAAAGGGATGTGGTAAGAAGGAGAATCGGTAGTCAGAACCGTGAGCCACATCCAAAGCATTTTTTGGATGAGACTCAAACACAGTTTTATGGTAAATTTCTAGAGAAGTATCCTCAAATTAAAATTTGTCAAAGATATTTTGAATTGCTAAAACATTTCTATGTTAAGATAAATCACACACACACTACTTGTTGTTGTAGATTACATATTGAATTTTCTAACCATTTTGATGCTTATAGGTCTATATGTTTAGATATGCATACTAACAATGATTTGCAGGGTTGTGCCATATGTGCCCCACCAACATCTTCAAGAGACTTCATATCAAGAATTTTATGTGAAAGAGAGGAAGGTCAAATATTCTACAAGAAATTATGCTTGGATGGCACATGTCATCGTTGCGGTGGCTTGCAACATTTGCCAATATGTGAACATATGGAAATAACACATGCGGTTGGAAATGAACTAGTAGAGTTTGGCAAGTATAAAACAGTGGCATACAATACAAAAGATGGTAAAGAAGCAAAGAGGTGTGAATTAGTTATTGAAAAGATTCCAGTGTATCAGTTTATGCCTATATTTCATGACAGCATAGTGTATGAGTATGCAAGACATGCCCATAGAGCTCGATGGTTGGACTTGCAATTCAAGTTATGCAAGGACACATTTCTAGTTGGTAGCATTGTTTCAATCATTGACTTTGCAAAGAACTACAGTCTACAGCCACAGCGTGAGGTGCAATCACAATAGTACAACTCCACACAGGTTTCTATATTTGTGCACATCGCATTCATTCATGCGAATGATAGTACAGAGGATGACAGAAAGATCATAAGGGAGTATAATTTCTATATTAGTGATGATTGCATGCATTCTACAGAGTTCGTGCAAGGTTTCTTTCAGGTGTTCTACAATGATTTGGCTAGAAGGGGCATATCGTTCAGTTAGCATATCATATGGTCGAATAATTGTGCGTCACAATTCAAGAACTCGAGGAATTTCTATTGGCTGAGTAGGAGGCATAATTTTATAGGTATTCAACATATGTGGAACTTTTGTGAGGTAGGGCATGGAAAGGGGGAGCATGATGGTGCAGGAGCATGTATCAAAAGAGCCATAGCAAGAGAAGAGTTAAAGTATAAAGACAATGCAAAGTTGACAGATGCAAAATTGATTGTCGAGTGGTGTAATGCTTCCATGGGTCCAGGTAATGAAGGTAAGTCTTTAGTTCATAGATTTTTTGGTTGATAGATGATACTAACATTGCACCATATGAGGACTGTTGTACACTGACAGGATCAAATGAGATGCACTCTTTCAGAAGCTCAATTACAGGTTCATGGAGTATCCATACATGAAAGATGTCATGCTTTTGTTCTTCTTGTACAATTCAAGTCTGGGATGAGTGCGAGTCAAAGGAGTGGGTTGACGAATGGCAGTTAAGTTATCTTAGCCCACTTGACACGTATCGACCCCCGACGGCACTGGAACTAACACAGATGGAATCGTCAATTGACTTTGACCACATATCAGATTTAGTTCAACCAGGTAATATAGGGCACATATATGCATCTAATTTCATCTAGTTCAACCAGGGAATGTCATCTTACTTTGTAGTGTTTTTTGTAATGTTGACTAATTTCATCTAATTTGCTAAACATATCAATGTAGGACATGTATATGCAGTTATTGCAGATGAAGATAATGAAGAGGGAACATATTATTACTTATGTCATTGTGTTGAGGCCAAAAAGAAATTGGAGGCCCCTGTTACAGATGGAGAAAACATCGAATACCCTACAGGATCAGTGGTTATTACTTGAACATGGCTTAGAAGGTACCCACATAAGAGTGTTAATATTTGGCTATTTCAGGACTTTGACATGCATCAGAAGATTCTTCATTACTTGAACCTTGTCGTGGCATCCAATGTTCATTTGATAAAGTATCGGGGTAGACCTTTGAACAAAATATTGTGGAAGGTGCGTGAGTCTAACCATGAAGCAATACTTGACACAATAAAGAGTAGAGCAGACCCGGATGGTTCATTGGATTAATTTGTAAGTATTCACATTGATTTTGTAAAGTTATGTTACATTGAGTTGTAAGTATGCACATTAATTTGTAAGGTTTGTCTTTTTTTATTTCCTCCTGCATTTTTACACATGTACACATTTTTACATCATCATGTTATGCATTTTTGGTGTCCTGCTCTTGATGTGACCAAACTCATAACTCACCCTACTAGACACCATTTGATGATCTCTCCAACAATCTGGATCCAGGGTGCCCAATCATGATGATGACCTATATACCATTCTCCCAAGGTGCTCATAATGAATGAAAAGAAGACCAAGGGCGCCCAAGCTTAATAGACTTATTTCTTTCAATTTTGATGATCTAAACTCTTGCAATATGACATCCACTTTCATGCGTTTAGATCTTCCTTCACATATAGAGCACCAAATCAAGTTGAAAAATCTACATAAGGGCACCAAACTAGATGAAAGGAGACATGAAATGTGCCTTAGGACTCCATGCTAAGGGTTGAGCCATTAAAGTCTCTTGATATTAGGTGCTCATGATGATGAAACTTAGAGCTTTTTCCTTTCTTATGCGCTCATCTAAGATGTTTGAATGATAAGGAGCGTCTCAACCCTTATAATGTACATTGGGCACCAAATCAAGGTGATTTTAAGTCACTTTGAGTCATTTGGGGTCAGTTTGAGTCTTTGAGTCATGTTGCAAAAAAGTGTCAATGTTGTCAAGTTGCACAAAGCAACTTTTGCATTTTTGGTATCCTGCTCATGATGTGACCAAACTGACTATTCCAATGCATCCGGATGGGTACATTTACACTAGGCATGGTCCTTTTTTTCACCCAAACATGTCAAAACAGTCTGAGCTACATTGTACCAACAATATCCCTGAAGAGTCCAAAGTGCAAAAAGGCAGCAATCTTTGATGAGATGTTACTCGAAAACCATGTCACTTAGAAACATTCCATCTAAGGCAACACGATTATGTAAAGTGCCTCTACAATAAACTCTCTCAGTTTTTTATATCTCTGAGGCATTTGCCCGTGGTGAAAGGTTTTCTGCTGCCCCAAAAATCATCAGAAGGAGGCAATGTAAAGTTGCAACGGGGTGTAACTTTTGTCCTGCTCCTAATGCAACCAAACTAACTATTCCAATGCATCTGAATGGGTACATTTATGCTAGGCATGGTCCTATTTTTTACCCAAACATGTCGAAACACTCTGAGCTACATTGTACCCACGATATCCCTGAAGAGTCCAAAGTGCAAAAAGGTTGCAATCTTTGATGAGATGTTACTCGAAAACTGTGTCACTTAGAAACATTCTGTCTAAGGCAATGCAATTATGTAGAGTGCCTCTATAATAACCTCTCTCAGTTTTTTATGGCTCTGAGACATTTGCCCATGGTGAAAGGTTTTCTGCTGCCCCAAAGATCGTCAGAAGGAGGCAGTGTAAAGTTGCAAAGGGGTGTAACTTTTGTCCTGCTCCTGATGCGACCAAACTGACTGTTCTAACACGTTCGAATGGGTACATTTACGCTAGGTATGGTCCTATTTTTCACCCAAATATGTCGAAACAGTCTGAGCTACATTGTACCCACGATAAAATCATTATGCAAGATAAAAACCCTATGCCTATTACCTTGTCCGAGGCTCATGCAAAACCCAAAATGATTAGCCTAGTACCATGTGTCATGTCCCTGTTCCTGGCTTGATCATCAAGTGTATAATGGTTTAGCCTATTCCTCATTCCCGGAGGCTAATTCCAAATGATGAGGGAATGAATTAGTTTTAGACTAACTCTATCTGTTTGTTTTGTAGGAACAAGGTCAAAACCCTAAAATTTGACTAAGTATGGAAGCTTGGGAGCCTAGACGCCCATTTCACTCCAGTTTTCCTTACTAAGCACCTAGCACAAGGATCATCCAAATTAAGCACCTAAGAACCTCAAGGCGCCTATACATGTTTCGAGGGATCCTCCAATTGAGCGCCTAGCATAGATGGATGAAGATTGAAAGTTTTCAAGTTAAAGATGTCCTTTGGGTGAACTCACAACACTAGGCGCATGTGTTGGTTAGAACTCCTTGGATCTGGTACCTAGGATTGAAAGCCTTTGATGAGGAGAGAAGTCTCAAGGCCTGGTCTGGTGCCCTCACTTGTCTACCCCACCCGCAGAATGCACCTAACCTTCATAAGGCGTTAACACTCTATTTTGAGTGCCTAGTAGGGAGTAATGTATAGATTGAAGGCTTGGGAGCTAAGGAAAGTCACTTAGATGAATAATCAAGATTGAAATGGGAAACTCCTAGCCAAGGTGCAAAATTCCTCAATTCTGGCATCTAGAAATCAAATCTAAGTAAGGCGCTCTTTCCATTTGCCAAAGGCTCTATTAGCACCCTTGGTTGATGATCTCTCCAGACACCTGAAATGGCACCCAGTGGATCTTTCAACTTGTATCAGGAAGAAGGGAAGCATTCTTAGTGTTGTTCAGATAATCTAAGTTGTAAAGTTAACAAGGAATAGAGCCAGAGGACAAGGCACACTTATTGGTCTCCATCACCTCGGAAATGTGCTTAATGCAGTTGGTGTCAACTTCCCTCTTTCTAGCCTCCAAATGGCGCCTAGAGTCAAAAAAGGATTTCACTAAATAATGCTAATGTTTTGAGCATCAAACTCTACTTGGCGCATACCTATGCTCTTGCAACCTCAAATTGGCACCTAGGGTTCAGTCATCCTCCTAAGGTGTGGTTCTGCTCCTCCATAACCCTATTTTGGTGCCTAAACTTGGAAGTACCTTGAAGACTTGGATTAAGATGGAATTCACCTCCAGAATGTTAGGCGCTTGATAGAAGATAAAGGTGCTAGGGTAAAAGAGCTTCAAAAGTTTGATGTCAAGTGTGAATTGAGATAATAGGCGTTGATACCAGTTGACATTACTCCAAACATGCGCCTAAGAGAGATGCAAGTCTCCAAGACCAATTTTTGAACAAGGCACTCCATCAGAGGGTAAGATGATAATCCTTAGAAGTCAAGTGTTTCAAAGATTCTTTGAGAAATTGACATGTTGTAACCTAGGTGCCAAAACCCCTCAAAATCCTCCTATCTAGCACCTAGTTAGAAGAACACTAATATTGCGCCTAAGTGAATTTGAGTGTCAATATAGAGTCATCAAACCCCACCAGACGTTCATCCATGTCTCTACCACCTCAAGGAAGCGCCCAGCTTAGGATGGCGCCTAGTTTGGTCTCTACTACCTTCAGTTGCCGCCTAACCCTAAGAGTCTTGCAACTATGACGTTCATCCATGCAACAAGCAAGGTGATGCTCCCTTGTGATATTGTGAGGTGTTGACATTTAGTTGACATCATTGAGTTTGATTGAGTTGATCAAGTGTAGACGCCATTGTAAACATCAAGGCTTCAAGGCCTTTCTTTTGTATCTCCATTGAATAAGTTGTAACTTCATGCTATTGAAAGCATTATCCATGTAATAAGACATTGCAAGTTGATTGAGTCAAATAACTAGACAAGTACCCAACTCTAAGGTTGATTCATTCAAGTAGTTATCTTTGATGTATATCTTTGTGTTGTTGAAGTAGTTGATGAATTGATAGCAAGTAAAATTGTTTAAGGAAAAATTTTCATAGAACTAGTTGGGTATCTTACACCATGCCTATCCATCAAACATCACAATGCAATCAAAATCCTAACAACATGCCCATGATCCAAGATCAAGTGCAATCATGCAAAGATATTATCAATCACAAGCCTATTAAGAATGAACTAGAGTCTTCTAGTACCATACTTTTCCATCAAACACCATCATGTAATCCATGGCCTATCAAGCCTATCAAAGAAAATGCAAACATCCTATGTAATACAATCGGACTTTAAATATTTGAAGTAGCCATCTACAAATATCCATTCAAAAGTGGATTTATAATGCAAGTATGGATTCCATCAATAAAAAAGATTTGTATTAATCAAATATCCATATAGGCATACATCAATATCTGTCGATATAAGTATAACATATATACAAAATAGCCATATAGGCTTACAAGAATGCCATATAGGCATACAATGTCAACTATGTACAATACAAAATATATGTCCACAAATGCAATATAGGCATACAACAAAGGAACATAATAAAAAGTCATTCCCCTATGGCTGGTGAAGAGAATAAATCACGAGCAGCCTTTGATCTTCTAGGGGATGGAGACATGCATGTGGGTGGTCTACTACGAACCTGAGGGCTACTCCTCCTATTTAGTTCTTCCTGCACCTTTACCTGTTACAAAAAAAAAGTATAAACATTAATATATAGAAATTACATGTTATAAAAAAATGAAACATTTAACAAAATAATCACTTACCGCTAACATATAATCTGTCTCCTCACTTGCCTCAGTAGCAGGAATAGGCCCTGGTGATGTCATGTCCTATAGAAACCATCCAGATAGAAATTAAACTTCAAATCAATAATCTTTTGATTTTTCAAAAATAGACAACTATAACAATGAATGTAAATTGAAATTTACTAATCTACCTCATACCCCTGTCAATGCCATGGAGCTATGAATCGCAGAGGCCACACCCTGCTCCATTGCCCTATGAACATGGGGAGGTGTCTCCGCAGCCTGCATTATCTGGAAATAAAACAACATTATTCAATTACAAAAACTATAATAGTGATGCAAATCATGGCTCCTAACATACACACACATTCATCTAAACATGGAAGTACACACAATAAAACACACAAATCACATACAAAAATTTAGTAAGTACAATTCATTCATTAAACTATTTATTTTATTACCTCCGTAAAGCTTTGAAGTCCACCACCGTTGGTAGGTGTTGCCATGAAATCTATAGTATTAACCTATTCAACATCCAAAATTAGAAATTAGAATACCATTCATATAATGATGCTATTCACATGTAATATTTATAATTGTTTACTAGTTACATACCTCGATAATAGATGATCTAGTGAAAAATGTAGGTGGAGAACCACTGAAAACTGCATTGATGCTATGACCCTGAAATTTCATTAAAATCATTAATTTAAATTAGTTAATCTTGTATTTCAAAAATGAAATTTAATAAATTAAATTCAATAAACTTGCTAATATTTACTTGAGTATCAAGGCCGAAAATCTCACTCATGAGGGTATCTGTCATCACCATCTGCTCAGCTGCAGATGTAGCAAGTGGACCTGTGTCCTGACTGTCCATGGGGTCACAACCACAGGCTGACCCGCAAGCCTGGCAAGTATGCGGAGAGACCCTACTCCTCACACTATCTCCCAACCCACTCTGTGTTGCAGGATCAGCATGCTCTATGATGCTCTGGGTCAAGGCACTAATCGACCTCAGTGTATCGACCTCAACACTCTCCTTCACAATGGAAGGGATAGAAACATGCTCGTGGGCTAGTCTGCTGATTACTCGTCTCACTACCCACTGTGGGTCAAGACGTGCCCCTGGTCTATCCTGTGCTGAGCCCCCACCTCTACCCTGGAAGTCCCGCATATCAAAATAGTTTGGCACTTTATTGAGAATAAACTTGCAGTAGAGTTTCCTCAAAAAGTATTACGGGACCTCATTATTATTGCATGGAGGATGGTCAAAAACCATCAACCACCTCTACCTAAAATTGTCCCTTATCACTTGGTTGTTGCACCAATGGATAGGGAACCTCTTGCATGTAATGGGTGGAGGTTGATTTGTTTGTGGGTTTGTGAAAATTGAACACAAGTCTAATTTTGTAATTTGCAATTTTTTGACATCTTGGTATGACAATTTGTCTGCATAGTAATCTCTAAACTCTCTCTTTTTATCAGTCCAACTAGTTATTTGCTTGCTAATTGAATTTACATTTGATAACATAGACTCAAGAGATTCGGCAAGCATGGACCTATGCAAGGTTGAAGTGGAAGGATCTTTCAACCTTGCAATTATATCTTCAATTTATTTTTTGTTGTTTTCAATTTGCCCCATTATATTATCTTGTGTTCCAGGGGCATGTCAAGGAATGAATGGAGGAGGTTGTTGTTCTGTAGGTATTTCCTCCTTAGGATTTTGTGGATTTTGAGGAGGAGGAGGAGGAGGAGGAGGTGCATTAACATTTCCTGACAATTAATGAAATATAAATCAAAAATCAACAAAAACCTACCTATTTAGAAAGAAATTCAAACAAAAAAACAAAGATAACTCACCCCTTTGGCGTGCTCAATGTCGCGGCGGCATTTTGGCGATGAATTGACAAGCTTTTTGTGTTGATTGGTGTTTTGTAGAATGCGAGCGCCTTTTTGAGGGTTTGAAAGCCACGGGCAGAGGAGAAAATGAGAGTGAAATGAAATTCAATTACTTTTTTTTCATTTATATTGGGTCATAATGCGAGCGCGTTATAATGCACTCGCATTATGGCTCGGTAATGACGAGCCTGAGGCTTGTCATTACCAAGCCATAACGCGAGCAAGTTATAACGCGAGTGCATTATAATGCACTCGCGTTATGACTTAATCTTTTTTGAAATTATTTTGGCCACTTTTTGGCCCCCCATCGTCTTACACTTACCCTAATGTAAATTGACAACTCAATTGGTTCATGGTTTGGAGATCCACAAGCAATCCTTCTAATGTGACAGTAATGGGTGACTATGTTCTTGAGGTTTAAGATGAAGATGTAAATGATTACAATAACTAGAAGTGGTGTGGATGTTCTTGGTGATTCAAGTAAGCTTGTGGGGGTCTCTAGATTATGTCCAATTCATGTTGGGGGTCCGCATTGAAGATTGAACTCATAATTGAAGACTTACCTTTGGATGATGGTGTTCTTCCTAGTCTTGGTCGACCAGATGATTTGTGCATGTTGCGGATGATCTTGAAGATGTTTTATGAATCATGGCATGTTCCTTGAAGAAGATTGAAGTCCTAGCTATATGTGGCTGACAGTGGAGTAATGCACATGAAGTTTGGGTAATAAGTCAAGTTGTATTGTTGTAATTTCTCTATAATAAAATAAGTGTATGTTGTGCTGACTTTGATGATCATTCCAAAGTTGATGTCATGTATAAATAAGAGTTGTGAAGTCATTCAAATGTATCTGTGTGGTGATGATGAGAAGATAGTAGTGAAGAGGAGCAAAAAGCAAAGCAGACGTATTGAGCTTAAATGGAACTAACTCAAGCATATTGAAGATGCTAATCTCCAGTTCAAGTATGTAATACTTATATTCTTCTATAGATAGTGTGTCTCTTATAGGCAGTGGGCCTCTTGTGAGTAGTGTGCTAAGGCAATGAGCCCTAACTGGCAAGTGTCATTTATTCATCTTCATTCTTCTAATAGAGAATACAATATTGGGTTAGTCACCCCATGGTTTTTCCCTTAACCGGGTTTTCCACATCAAAATCTTGGTGTTGTGTGTGTTAAATTTGTTTCTTCTCTTAAATTATTACATTATGCTTCCATGATTGAATCTTTGATATGCTGTTGAAATATAAGAAGGCTTAAAGTAAACAAGAACAAGATTTTGGTAACAATTGATTCACCCCCCCTCTCAGTTGTCTATCTAAAATCCAACAATTGGTATCAGAGATAAGTTCCTCTAGAAGAAGCTTAACCACTTAAGGAGATCCAAAATGTCGACCTACAAGAAGGATAGTCAAAGGTTCAATGGGACAAACATCACTACCTGGAAAAGTCATATGGAGTGTCACTTACAATGCATGGGAGATAAGTATTGGATCATAACCTCAACTAAATATGTTCCCCCAAAGAATGGTCCAACTACTATAGATGAAGTTAGAGACACAGACAATAATCTTCAAGTTAAAGAAGCCCTACTGAGTACCTTGTCTAATTCAAAACTGACAAATGTTATGGGACTGAAGACTGCTTATGAAATTTGGACAAAGTATGAAAATCTATATGAAGGAGACAATTATGTTAAGTGTGCCAAGCAGCAAAGTCTAAAAGGAAAGTTTAAAAACTTGAAGATGAGTGAAGATGAGAATATCACTTTATATATGACAAAAGTAAATGAGCTTGTATGTGGCATTAGATGTGCTAGTGGAGTATTGGATGAAGATGGAATTGTTTCTAAAGTTATTAGAGCTTTACTTCTGCATATAAACACAAAGTTGTTGCTATTGAGGAAATCAGATCTTTAAAAACTATCACAAGGGATCAATTGGTTGGTAAGATATTTACTTTTGAGTTGGCTAAGTTTGGAGATGTACTTCCCAAGACTGAATCTGCATTCATAGCTAGTGCCTCTACTAAGGGCAAATAGAGATATGATCTAGGAGAAAGTTACTCAAGGAAACCATCTTGGTACGATAAAGCAAGGAAAGATCTAGAAGAGGATGAATTAAAAGATGAACAACTTGAAGCCCTCATTGCAAAGAGACTGCCAAGAGGATCTGGTAAGTATGAAGGAAAATTACATTTTAAATGCTTTGCCTGCAATAAGATTGGTCATTTTGCCTCAAGATGTCTGGAAAAGTTTTGAAGGCCAAACCCTAATAGATCAAGGTTTTCAGAAGAAGTGTTACTATGTTCAAGAAGATGATGATGAAGGAGTGACAGATGATGAATCAGAGATAGGAAACAAACCCGGAAGTGACTGGGTGTTTATTGTCATCAAAGAAGAAGATCTAATACCTATTGAATCTGTCAATCATAAGATGATAAAAAGTGCTTTGGTGGCTCAGGTTGAAGAAAAGGATGAATGGGTTATTGACAATGGATGCTCTCACCATATGACTAATGACAAGAGTAAGTTTCTAAACCTAGAAATATATGAAGGTGGAGTTGTAAAGTTTGGAGATAATTTTGCTGGTAGAATTAGAGGTAGAGGTACCATTTCTTTTGATGGAAAGAACAAAACTAGTGATGTTCTATATGTTGAAGGTCCAAAGCATAATATTCTTAGTGTTGGATAGTTGGTGGACAAAGGCTATGATCTTCGTTTAAAAAATGGAAAATGTAAGATCTTTGAAAGCCCTGGAACTGAGATTACATCTAGTACACAGACAAAAGGTAATATCTTCCAATTGGTTGGTATTGGCAAAAGTTACTTATTTGTTCAAATTGATTAGAGTTGGTTGTGGCATAGGAGAATGTGTCATGTGAATTTTGATAATATCATCAAGATAAGCAACACTTAGGTTGTAAGAGATCTTCCAAGACTGATGAAACCTACTAACAATTTGTACAAAGAATGTTAGTTAAGTAAGTAGAGCAGAGTCACATTCAAAATTAAGGAACAATCTTCAACCATATTGTTAGACTTGGTGCACACTGATCTCTGTGGTCCGGAAAGAGTCAGGAGTCTACAAGGAGATAGGTATTTCAGGTTGCTAATTGATGACCACTCTCGGATGATGTGGGTAACTTTCTTAAAAGAGAAATCTGAAGCACTTAAGAAGTTCAAAATATTCAAAGCTATGGTAGAAAATGAAACTAACATAAACATAAAATGCCTCAGGTCTAATAGAGGTGGAGAATTCACATATAGTGAGTTCATAACATTTTGTGAGAAACATGGGATAAAGAGACAGTTATCTGCTCCAAGGACTTCACAGTAGAATGGAGTAGTGGAGAGAAAGAACCAAACCATCTAGGAAGCTTCTAGGACCATGATGATGGAAGCAAATGTTCCTCAAATCTATTGGAGAAAAGTTGTGAGCACTACTGTCTATACTCTTAATCAGGTACAAATCAAAGGTAATACTGGTAAGACTCTTTGTGAACTTTGGTTTCATATCACTCCTACTATGAAGTATTTCAGAGTCTTTGGTAGTAAGTGCTACATCAAAAGAGATGAAGACCTTGGTAAGTTTGATGCTAGAAATGATGAAGGAATTTCTTTGGATATTCTACTCAAAGAAAAGCATACCAGTGTTATAACATGAGATTGAGAAATATTGTGGAAAGCACAAATGTGAAGGTCAATGAAGGCATGGAAAATCCCTCAAGGTTTTATGAGTATGAAGTAGATGATTAGAATGATGCCTCAGTCCAAGGAGAACAAGCCCCAACTCTAGTTCAGATTCAGATTGATCTGGAGAATCTTGTAATATAAGAAGAAGAGACAAGTTTGGATGAATCTGTCCAAGAATTAGAAGTGTAAGAGAATCCCAAAACTCCCAGGTATGTAAGACTGAATCATTCTAAAGATCAGATCATAGGAGATAGAAGCAAAGGTATTCAAACAAGAAGAAAAATTGCTCAAGATTCAATGAAGTACTATTTGATTTTAAAATTTGAACCAAAAATAGTAAGTGAAGCATGAAATGATGAAAGCTGGGTTAAAGCATTAGAGGAAGAATTAATGCAAATTGAAAAGAATCACACTTAGGATCTTGTTCCTAGACCTAAGGACAAAAATGTGATTGGGACTAAGTGGGTCTTCTAGAATAAACTGAATGAAGAAGGTGAAGTAGTAAGAAACAAAGCCAGATTGGTCTGTAAGGGTTATTCTCAAGTACAAGGAGTTGACTTTAAAGAAAAATTTTCTCTGGTGGCAAGAATTAAAGTAATTAGATTATTTCTTACCTTTGTTGCATTCAGATATTTCAAGGTATATCAGATGGATGTCAAGTTTGCCTTCCTAAATGGTGATTTGGAAGAAGAGGTATACATTGAGCAACCGGATGGATTCCAATTGTCTGATCATGAAGATATGGTTTGCAAGTTGAAGAAGGCATTGTATGGACTCAAACAAGCCCCAAGAGCCTGGTATGAAAGATTGGACAAACATCTTTTGAAGATTGGCTTCAACAAAGGTACTGTTGATAGTAATCTATATTTTAGGATTGATCATGAAAATATCTTGATTGTTGAAGTATTTGTTGATGATATCATTTTTGAGAGAAAGATAGTATGTGCAAGACTTTTGCAAATCAAAAGCAATGTGAATTTGATATGTCTATGTTTGAGGAAATGAATTTCTTCTTGGGTCTACAAATCACTCAAAAAAAGAAAGGAATCTTCATATCATAGACCAAATATGTGAAAGAATTGTTGAATAAATTTGGGATGCAAGTTTCAAAGGCAATGAATAATCCCATGGCAACTGGATGTAAGCTGAGTAAAGATGGTGAATCCCCTAAGTCTAATTAGAAAAAGTATAGGTCAATGATTGGAGGGCTAATCTATCTTACTCAAACTACACCTAATATTATGAATGTTGTTGGTCTTGATGCTAGATTCCAAGCTGATCCTAAAGAGTCTCATGTCATGGCAATCAAGATAATTCTTAGATATCTGAAGGGAACAATTGAGTATGGATTATGGTATCCTAAGGATCATCATTTGTCTCTTCACGCATATATAGATGCTAATTGGATAGGAGATGTGGATGACTAGAAGAGTACCAGTGGTGGTGCATTCTTTTTGGGAAAAAGCTTGGTTTCTTGGCTAAGCAAGAAATAAGAGGCAATATCTATGTCCACTGCAGAAGCAGAGTATATTGTAGCAATAGGCAGTTGTACTCAAGTATTGTGGATGAAGCAAATGCTAAGAGATATCAGAGTAGAGTATGATGAACCTATCACAATTTTTTGTGATAATTCAAGTGCAATAAACATATCAAAAAATTTGGTGTTGCATTCAAAGACAAAACATATATCCATCAAGTTCCACTTTTTGAGAGAGCAGGTGAACAAGAATGAAGTTAGATTGGAGTGTGTACCCTCAAAGGATCAAATTGCAGACATTTTTACTAAACCTCTACCTAAGGACTCTTTTGAGTATCTCCGGGAGAATTTATGGGTTATTACCCCTCAGGTTCTAAATTAAGATACATTGATGTGCATCAGTTCAATGGATCCCATAGTCATATCTTGTGATCCAAATTGATGTTAGGAGGCTACTACTCAAGGGGAGTAGTCTGTATCATTCTAAAGTATGAGAAGTAGTTGCAAGTATGTGCCCTTTTCCATTGATGTCAAAGGAGGAGAGAAGACATGTGGAAAAAAAAAGTGGCTGCTAATCAAAGGGGGAGTAGTAAAGGAAGAGAAGACATGTGAATAGTTGTTGTTGATAGGGGGAGCTATGTTAGTCAGTAAGGGGAAGTCCTTGTCTTGATGGTTAAAACAATTTTTCACATTATATGTTGCCATCAATGACAAAGGGGGAGATTGGTGTAAGTATGGGCCTAACCGATGTTGTCATTAATGTCAACATACTCCTGTTGCATTGATGTCAAGGATTGGATAAGTTGTGTGCTGAGGATATTGAGAAAATGAGTCCTATCAGAAACACAGAGGATCAATGAAGACAGTGAAGCTCTATGAAGTGAAGATTCTGGCTAGATGAAGATCAAAGAATGTGCATCAAAGGGTTTGTAGATATGTGTCTGAAGATGATTCAGTCAAGATTTGAGAGGTCCATATGAAAATATGGAGGAGTTATGGCGATGAGAGTAAAACTAGTTCTGGCAATTGTTTAGAGGTGACAGAGTGACACAAATAGGTCCGGTGAGATCCAAAAATACAATATCATGTTCTGCGGATCTAATGGAATGTTTGGGAGGCTAATGTGAATTGACAACTCAATTGGTTCATGGTTTGGAGGTCCACAAGCAATCCTTCTAATGTGATAGTGATGGGTGACTATGTTCTTGAGGTTCCAGATGAAGATGCGAATGATAAGAAGAAGTGGTGGGGATGTTCTTGGTGATTCAAGCAAGCTTGTGGGGGTCTCTAGATTGTGTCTAGTTCATGTTGGCGGTCCGCATTGAAGATTGAACTCATAATTGAAGACTTACCTTTGGGTGATGTTGTTCTTCCTACTCTTTGTCAACCAGATGATTTGTGCATGTTATAGATGGTCTTGAAGATGTTTTGCGAAGCATGGCGTGTTCCTCCGAGAAGATTGAAGTCCTAGCTATGTGTGATTGATAGTGTAGTAAAGCGCATGAAGTTTGGGTAATAAGTCAAGTTGTATTTTTGTAATTGCTCTGTAACAAAATAAGTGTATGTTATGCCAACTTTTATGATCATTCCAAAGTTGATATCATCTAAAAATAAGAGTTGCAAAGTCATTCAAATGTATCTTTGTGGTGATGATGAGAAGATAGTAGTGAAGAGGAGCAAAAAGTAGAGCAGAGGTATTGAGCTTAAATGGAACTGACTCAGGCATAGTGAAGATGCTAATTTCTAGTTCAAGTATGTAATACTTATATTCTTTTGTAGACAGTGTGTCTCCTATAGGCAGTGGGCCTCTTGTGAGTAGTGTGCTCAGGTAGTGGGCCCTAACTGGCAAGTGCCATTTATTCATCTTTATTCTTCTAATAGAGAATATAATCTTGGGTTAGTCACCTGATGGTTTTTCCCTTAACCAGGTTTTCCACATCAAAATCTTGGTGTTATATGTGTTGAATTTGTTTCTGTTCTTAAATTATTACATTATGCTTCCATGATTGAATCTTTGATATGCTGTTGAAATATAAGAAGGCTTAAAGTAAAAATGAATAGAATTTTGGTAACAACTCATTCACCCGCTCTCTCAGTTGTCTATCCTAAATCCAACATATTGACCTTCTGGGTGTGTGATATTTGTTTAAACTTGAGATTCCTCTGGTGTATGCTTTGATCTCTCCATTTTTCCCAAAAAATGGGTGAAAACCTTGATACAATCTTTGCCAACTTGCAGGAAATGGGGTCAAAACCCTTTGTCATGGCATAAAACTCAAAAATTTGTTTAACTCTTGGCATTACCATTGTATACTATTCATTTACCCTTGAGAATGCACACTTGACTTCAGTGTATGGAAGAAAGAAATAGATATTGTTTATCTTCTCAATAGAAATAAAAGACATCTTTATCTCAATTTGCATTTACGTCCTTTAAAGCATTTTATGACTGTCATGCTCTTAACATGATCATTTTTGCACTTTATGACTTTCTTGTCATTCTATGGGCTGAGAAGATTAAATGATTCTGACAAAGATCTTTGCTTCTTTATTATGACTGATGTAGTGTTATCTTTACTTTATGGAAGTCATTCCCTTGAGCTTCTCTCTTTCAGGGCAATCATTAAATCTATTGCAATGCTATCAATTCTCAATAAAGTATAAGCAGCATCATATAATACCTATAGGAGATATTATTTGGAAATTATTTCTAATGCCTGCTTCAAAGCATTTATGATTGTCCCATCAACTTTGCTTATCTATACTTGATTGTTTCATAAGTTTTGCTGCTGCCTCACGTGATAGAACTATTTGTCACTATTTCTGCATACTTCATTGGTTATGACTCCATTCTGAGCATTGCATGGACATTTTGTGTATGGCATCATGTATATAGTTGTAACTTTGTCGCTCATTTAGTTGAATCATTCATATATAATGATACTTGCTTTTAGAAATGATGTTATACAAATGGTTGAAGCAACATGATTCATGGGATTGATATTATTCAAGGTCAAATTCTCTGTTCTCCATTGTATACCTTCATGTGCTATCTCTTCATTAATAAGTATGATCTCCTATTACTTCTTGATAACAACACCTTTTAGATCTCTTATTGCTATCTTTGTGAATTGAACCTATAGTTTATAATCCTCTTTTCATACCAAAAAGTTATCATGGCACATGTGTTATGCATCACTATCTTCTTGAGCTTCATGCTTCACTCCATGAGCTCCTTTAGGTGCTATCCCTATCATTGTCTTTTTCTCTCACAAGTTTACTATTTGAGATTGATGTTGACTATCCAACTCACTTGACTGTCTCAATGTCTATGACATGTGGCATCTTGTCCTATGAGAGTTATGACTTCTTTGCATACTTTCTTTATTGCTATCACTTATATACTGTCACAGTCAACTAGAACCTTTGAGACTATATCTTATATTATGAACAAGTGATTGCTCCATATGAACATTATACTCTTTGTTGTTCCTTCTATGTGGACATTTCTGAGATTTCTTGTGAATAATGTACTTCTTACTATCCCTTGTGTGCAAGTATCATGGGAAAGGTACTTTGATGAACATGTTTATAATTCATCTTTTATGTTGGCATTGGATATTATATTCCTTGGTCAATAGAAGATTGTTGTCCTCTTCATGTGAGCACTTACACTATGAAGGCTGCATTCTGACATTGTCTTTATTTGTATTATTTCCTCATAGGTAAGGCTACATGTTGAGATTAGAATACTTCCCCTGAGTACCTTGAATGCATACAACTAATAATGTGACAGCAAACATATATAATAACATCATGATGTTGACAATGCCTTTGCTCAGTTTCATACATTATTGAGTTGCCTTGGATGGGCTCAATGCTCATTTATTGTCCTCACTTCATCACACTTGAACTAATAATCATGAATGGGAAATGAGTTTGATACTCATGTACTCACTTAATGTGGTACTCCTTCAGCTAAACATTATTCTATTTGAGCATTACTATCAAACCCCTCTTGAGATTCAAGGGCAGCATGTTGGGCTCAACCCTTGTGGGAGCCCATTTTTGCAGAACATACTATGATGTCTCTAGAAATGAATCAACAACATAATTTATCCTATACCTACATAGGAAACAAACATGTTAGATAAAAATAATGAAGCTCAATGCTCCTGTGATATTTTATTTCTCAGGCACTATATTCTTTGATGATGTAGTACATAGTGGAATTCATATCCTGAGTTCTAACAACTTCTTTCATCATAATGCAGGTCCACTCAGAATCAGGAGCAAGGATGGAGTAGCTACAATAAAGACCAACACCGAACATAATAGGCAATGATGGATATGTTTTCCATTATATGCTTATTTTCTCTTTACATCTTCAATTGTATAGTACATTTCCTAGGTTGTGTTGGCTCATCTATTCCCATGACTTGTGAGGGACACTTGGTCTCTCTTTTCTTTCTAGTGAATATACAAAGAACACTCTTTACAACCTTGTACAATTCTATGTATCTTTCTTACAAAATGTATGCAACATTATGAAATGAATTAATCATTACAGAATTGAAAGAAAGAAATATTATTTTATCTCATGTAGTCTCTTTCATGTTGTAAAATAATGAATTGCAAATTGAATGCTTTCATTTATGAAACACATTGTACTTAAAACCACTAAACTCCTTTTTCCTAAATTTCAATATGTGTAAAGGTTTAAGCAAAGCATAAATGAATTGAAATCTTTCACCATAAAATGAACATAAGTTGTCTCAGCTCTGTCACTTTGTGCTGTAGATGAAAAATTGGTAACAAGAACATGAGTCCAAAAGGTTGTTGAGAACTTTACTAAACTCAACAGACAACTCAACAAGACATTATTTTGACCATCGTCATGTTGACAAATTGACATTAAAGATGTCGAGTAAAGACTATTTGACTAGCCGAAAAGAGAGTAGATAAAAGATAACTAGGGAGATATAATTCACTCTAAATGAAAATATTCAAAGGATGAAGTTTGATACCCATATGGCTATTTAACCCCTGTTTCCTAACATCTATCTCTTCCTCCTGAATGATACTCTTCTTCCATCTTTGAAGGATGATTACTTTCCTGATCAAACTCACCACCAGAAAAGCATTATTATTTTATCATCATATGATCAATAAATGATAATAATTAAATAATCATTTCAATTTTGAAATCTCATATCTAACTAGCATAAGTTAGCTTCCTCATAAACAATGATTAATATGACATTTTCCACAACATCTAATCATTCAAGTCTTAACTAATCATATAGATTACCATACAAAAGTAAGATTAAGCTAAATGACAAGTTAGGGATGTAACAAATAGTAGGTTAAATCTTTTTTTCTTGAAAAATGTTAATTTATAAATGGAGGTGTTTTGGAGAATAGAGCTATTATACATTCAAGGGACTGAGATTAGTGGTTAAAGAATATGAAATATAAGATTAGTGGTTAAAGAATGTGAAATATCTTTAATATAATTCCTAATATGAAATATAAGATATCTTTCATCAAACTTCTTATAAACAATTTTAAGTTAGTTGTAGTTGATGGTGTTTACTTTGCTTAACAATTTTTTAACTTATAAATGCAGGTTTTTTAGACTGTAAAGTTATTGTATTCAAGGGATTGAGATCATTGGTTAAATAATTTAGCTTCCATCATGGAGAATTTTTTTATATTTTAGACTTGTATAATTTTTATATCCTATGAGGAGATTATGAACATAATATAATAATGTTTCCATATTACATATCCTCCTAGTGTTTCTTCACATATGGTGCTAAGAATTGATAACCATTTCATGTGATTTTAATAGCACACTCTTTAAGGTGTGTTTTTTCATTATGTTTAATGCTAAATTTGATGGTTATATATACAGTGATTTGATGTCATGAATATTTTAACAATAAGCTAGTATATCTCTTCAAATTGGTCCAAAAACCTCTTAAAAACAATCCCAAAACCTCTTAAAATCACATGTCTCTCCCTATGAAAACTAGGCTCTTTGCTTATGAAAAACACAACTTCTTTCTGCTACCTCCACTAGCATAAACCCAACCACCCTGACCTATTGGTGCTATCAATTACATCCCATGGGGTGAAGAACATAAAATATGGCTCTTTGCACCTTTACACTAAATGTCAATGAGGCATTTTGCAAGAATGCATCCGCCATTGGCACGGTAAAATGATGTTGAGTTAGTAAAAACTGAGATAGGTTATTGTGGAAGGGCCTAGTATCTAGCTATAGGTCCAAACAAATCATTTGTAGTTGCCATGAAGTGTGAGAACTACTTTGTCAAAGTCTAGAATTTTTTTGCTCTTAGGTCCCTTAAGAGACTTTGCTGGTACACTATAGCCCGATTCAATTGGGACACCTGGGGAACAAAAAAAGGCCTCCAAAAGCATAAAACCACCCAACATGACCTACCAGTGCTATCAGTTAGGTCCCACAAGATGAAGAAACAAAATATGGCTCTTGGCTCCTTTACACTAAATGTCACTGAGGCATTTTGCAAGAATTCATCTATCGTTTGCACGATAAAGTGATATTAAATTGGTCAAAACTGAGAGAGATTATTGTGGAGGGGACTTACATCCAACTGTACATCCAAACAGATCATTTTTAAGTGCCATGAAGTGTGAGAAATACTCCATCAAAGTCTAGTAATTTTTTGCTCTTAGGTGTGTTAAGACAGTTTGCTGGTACACTGTAGCCTGATTCGATTGGGACAAGTGGGGAATGAAATAGGGCCTCCACAAGCATAAACCCACCTACCCTTACCTATGAGTTCTATCAATTAGGTTCCACGGGGTGAAGAACACAAAATATGGCTCTTGGCAACTTTACACTAAATGCCACTAAGGCATTTTGCAAGAATGCATTCACCGTTGGCACAGTCAAATGATGTGGAGTTGGTCAAAACTAAGAGATTTTATTGTGGAGGGGCCTGACATCTAGCTTTAGGTCCAAACCAATCATTCTTAGGTGCCACGAGGTGCGAGAACTACTACGTCAAAGTCTAGCAATTTTTAGCTCTTACGTCTCTTAAGAGACTTTACTGGTACACTGTAGCCAAGTTAAATTGGGACACATGGGGAATGAAATAGGGCCTCTACTAGGATAAACCTACACACCCTAACCTATCAGTGCCATCGGTTAGGTCCCATAGGGTGAAGAACACAAAATATGGCTCTTGGCACCTTTACACTAAATGTCACTGAGGCATTTTTCAAGAATGTATCTATCGTTGGCACGGTCAAATGATGTTGAGTTGGTCAAAGTTGAGAGAGGTTATTGTGGAGGGGCCTAATATCTAGCCATAGGTCCAAATGGATCATTCATAGGTTCAATAAAGTCTTAGAACTATTGTGTAAAAGTCTAGAATTTGTTTCTTTTAGGTCTCTTAAGAGACTTTGTTGGTACATTGTAGCCCGATTTGTTTGGGATACATGGAGAATCAAAAGGGCCTCCACTAGTATAAACCCACCCACCCTAACTTGTTAGCACCATCAGTAAGGTCCCATGGGGTGAAGAACACAAAATATGGCTCTTGGCACCTTTACACTAAATGTAACTAAGGCATTTTTCAAGAATGCATTTGTCATTGGCATGATCAAACAATGTTGAGTTGGTCAAAACCAAGAGTGGTTATTGTGGAGGTGCCTAACATCTAGCCATAGGTCCAAACAAATCATTCATAGGTTCTACAAAGTGTGAGAACTACTCCGTCAAAGTCTAGAAACTTTTTTGCTCTTAGGTCTCTTAAGAGATTTTGCTTGTACACTATAGCCCAATTTGATTGGGACACATGGAGGATGAGATAGGGGATCCATGGTGCAGGAGCACCCAGATATCCAGGATTTGTTTGATTTTCAAGTTGTTTGTTTGGTTTAATAAGGTCTTTGAGACCATTAAATGTTGTAATAAGGCTTGAGAGCCATGCATGTAAATGGACTATGTCCAAATAGCTAGAATCTACTATTGTCATGTTGTAAGTCCTAAGAAGGATAGTCATTTTTGTAAAGGTAGTCATCTATTTCTCTAAGTTTGTAGTCCTCCTAGGGTATGTAGGAGGCTATCTTATAGGTTGTTACCATGTAAAGGGTTAGAAGAGGTGTTAAGACCTTGTCCAAGGTTCTCCAAATGTTAACAAAAAGTAAGATTAGACATAAAACAATCGGTAAGAGGACAGTTTCTAAAACAAAAATTGTTGCTACAGTTAAAAATCAAGAAAAAACTCAATGGTTGGGGTAGTTTTCTTTGACCCCAACCACTCCATGCATTGTAGGAGGCTTATTTGAAGCCAAAGAGGATTCATTGTTATCAGACTTTCAATGGAAGTGGAATGAGAAGAAAGAAATAACTGTTTTTCCTACATTTCTGTGTTTTTCCTCACTATTTCCTACCATACCCATGCCTGTACGGATTTGTCATAGCACATGAGCCCAATGGAATGTTAGAGGATTGAAGTATCTTGGCTTTGAATCTTCTTTCAAGTCTTGACAATGATCTAGGTGGGAGAAAATCACTATTTTTCTTTAGACTATCTTAACCCTGCTGTTACAGTCAAGAAATTCACTATTTTCTGCATTAATCCATACTTGTACAGCTGAGTAGTGGTTGGTACCTATGATGGTTGGTTAGTGTGGAGTGTTACCTATCTTTTGCAAGTGGTTTGGGCTCTTGAAATTCTTGTATAACTCTGTATTTCTCCTTCCTCTGCAAGTGGGTTTGAATACCTAACTTAGGTCTTCTTCTGAGTAGCCCGATGAGTTTTTCCTCATTCCACTGATCTTCTTTGTTTCTGATCAATGGAATGGGTTGTAGGATAGCTAATGCTAGGGCTTGTGAGGAATGTGGAGGCAGGAGAATGGTGTAGAGTGAATTTGTCATGTTAATGACTCTACAGAACCATATGTTAGAAGTTCATGAAGGACAACAACAACTAGATGAAGGCCATTGACTGTGGGAATGGAGATTTTGTCAAAATGCAGTCATTGTCAAAGGTGCAAGATGATTTGGATCTAGCCAAGATCCTATGAGAGAAGGTAAGACAAAGTCTTCCTTGAAACCTATTCTTTCTACCTACATTAGACTCTGTCAGTCCTCATTAGAAATAGTCACTAGCAAAGAAGGTATTAGTTTGGATTGTTGATTTGTCAAGGAAGGTAGTAGATATGTGTGGCAAGTTATAGATTTGGTATGTTGTATGAGGTTGAGGGTGTCTTGATAGAGACCACCATATGAAGGATATTGTGACTATCAAGTAATGTTATGACTGTCTTTAGAAAACATAATTGAAGACTGCTGTCTTGGAGACCCCGCATAGTGGGCTAGATGGAGTCTTGATTGGAGTTAGGAACCCTGAGATAAGTGTCTTGAAGTCTACTCCCTTTTATGTCATGAACATGTATTGTGTTGAGTTAAAACCCTGCCTTATGTCTAGTTTGATCTTTGTCAAAAGAAAACAGTAATCTTGAGAGACCTTCCATTGAAGTTGTGAAACATGCTTCTGTTGTCCTAGATGTTCTGCATCATTTGTGGTATTAGAGCCACTAGTAGGTCATTGAGGGAGTAAAGGATCTTGTGAAATAGTAAGGGTTTGTGAGAGGTGTAAGGATGCCTCCTAAGAATCAAATGGCTAGAGAAAATAATGAATTGAGGGAAGCCTTAGAGGCTAGAGAAAAAGAGTTGAGGGAGAGAAGAGAACAGGATGCTGCAAGAGAAAGAGAGTTAAGACAAGTGAGAAGGGAGAATGCATCAATCTTAGCAAGATTGGAAGCATTGGAGAAGAATCCTAGAAGGGATGAGCAAGATGATCAAGAAGGAGATGAGGATGCAAATGAGAATCCTCCTGAGGATGAGTTAGATGTTGAAGAAAAGAAATTTGTGAGATTGCTGAAGGCAGTCCAAGGAAGTGGAACAAAGGCAAACATAGAGTTACCTATCTATCAGGAGAAGATGTATAGTGAAGAGGTATTAGGCTGGATAGATGCCCTTGAAAAAAATTTTGAGTATGAGAAGAAGATCAAATTTACAAGGACAAAACTAAGAGGAACAACACTTACATGGTGTAGTGTGCAAATAGAAAGAGTGGCTAGAGGTGCATCAAAAATCACTTCTTGGGGTAGGATGAAGGATATGATGAAGGATCAATTCCTTCCATCTGATTACTCCATTCAAACAAAGAGGATGAGGTAGAATTTGAAACAAAAGGACATGGATGTTTTAATGCCCCGTCATGCAACCTAAGAGAGTTAGACTAACAAGAGCAAAAATTCCAGAAATAAATTTTTTTTTTAAGCAAGTAAATGCAATAATAGTAACATAATACACAACAAAAGTAAAAAGTACACTTCTAACTGCTCTAGGGAAACATAACTGCATTAGAGAATATATAAAGTAAAAACCATACAAAATAAACATTTTGCTGCTACTTCAATTAAGAACAACTTTTGCATAAGCAAGGTAGTTTATTATACAAAGTTACAATACAAGTTTACAGGACTGATCATGTTGGTTTACAAAAGAATGCATAAAAAAGTATACAACACCACCGAAGGTGGAACGCAATCAGGAATTGGAACATCTCTACATAGGGCCCAAACTGAATCTCTGAAAAGGCCAATGGATAGCTCTACCACCCAACCATGTGGAATCCTGAGGTCCACCCCTCCGAGCTAGGAGATAATGACAAGGATTCCACTAAGCCAAGAAACAACATCCAAAAATAAAAGAACAACAACTGACTTGACACAACCAACCATACCAACAAAGCTGCACAAGACAAGACATCACTTCAGAGGCACTACCAAGAAATAATAGAACTGCATAGGGAGAGTGTCATCACATGGTCCTAACATGGGTTACCCAGGCTATCTATCCCCAGAAGCTGGCCCCCATCTATGGTTACCCTGGCAGCCGCTCTCTAGGCACCGGCCCCATAGGGTGACACATGTGGAGTCGACAGGTCCTCTCATGGAGACAAGGAGGTCAGCCTTGCCTACCAAGTCTTCTCATCCCATCCTTAGCCTGTGAGAGCACTCAAGGCATGGGTGAGGTCTCTTACTTATCTTGTTAAGTGTTTTAATAACCCCAACCCTCTTGATTACGTTATTAAGTTTTCCACATGCTTATAACTTCCATGGGGTTACCCAGGCAGCCTCTCACTAGGCACCGGCCCCACCATGAAAGCCACTCCCTTAGCTTCTCATACCACAACAACATGTACAAAAGTTACAAATCAGCTCTGAGCCATAACTTACACCATTCACTAGGCCACAACAAAAGGTCCATAGAATCCCTTCAAAGTTTGAAGCAATACCATCGAGAAACCAAGAACTATATCCAAGAGACCATCAAGTAAGAAATAAGAACAAGATTCCATAAACCATGCAAGGCATTTACCCTCTTGCATACAAATCTTGACATTATAAATATATGTATCTAGAGCAAGGCATGGGTTCTCTTGCTCCCCAAAATCTAACCATAAAATAAACCAACACTGAAATTTATTTCATGCAAAGCACAAAAAAAAAATGAACCACAACAATTAAGAAGGACTCTACCACCTCAACACAAAAAAAAATAATATCAACAAGAGTTTATCATAACTACATGAATTAGGAACACTGAACAAGGTATTATCCCTTCTTGCTCAGTCGTCATAACCACAAGAACCATAACAGAGGAAAGTATACATTTCATACAACCCAAGCATAGACCACCATAAGCAAGATTACAAAATCACCAGGTCACACCCACGACTACCCCACCTGGCCTCTGGATTCAAAGAGACACACACTAGACAACCCTGAAGCACAATGGTTCCATATCAATGTTTACTTCCAAATGCTCAACATAGACTAAGAACTTAACCAATAATCCACTTACAACACATAATGGCAACACATGAGATATTGAACTAAGCATGGGACTAAAAGAATGCAACATTAATTTCAATCTAGGTCAAACATTCAACAACATAAGGTGACTCCATCTCAACAACTACCGAACAAAAATATTCTAACAAATGATGCTAACTCAGTAATCTTTAAAGATCTACCAAATATTCTACAACAGAAAAAGTTAGTCAAAGGTACTATCCATTTTGAACTAAATCTTTAGAATGCATGAGAGTTACCTAAACTCACCTTAAGTTCATAACTATAAACAATCCTTAATTTAAGTTATAAGATTAAGCTTCACCAAGAACAAGATATGCTTTTAAATATACACTTTTCTAAAATTAAACTAAGAATTACCTACTACCAAGACCTTTCAACTTGAACAATCCTAATTTAACTTCATAGACTAATTCTATGAACACTGCTCAAAGTACCATCATGAATCTATTATATCATTAATATCTTAAAGACAATATGATCTTACTATCTATCTATACACATGTATCTTATGTTTTGAACTAAAATAAAAGTTAGCGTTAGACAACAAAGAGCAGGAACAGCCTACAAGGTGCGAAGGGCCATAAATTCAAAGATAGAAAATCTATGTTAGACTTCAAGTCAAGGAGCAAAATATGAGTCAGAAGATAAAATCTATAATAGTCCTTGCCAACGACTTCCTATAATGGTGGAATCATGAGGTTAACCAATAGACTAGCAGATATCCTAAGATTGCTCCTAGCAAACAAAATAGAAGTTGCTATAAATTGAAACATTAACGGTACTGTTATTTCAAAGAGGATATAAAATATGCATGCAACCCAATTCTAAGAATGAAATCATAACGGAAAGGGCAATAATGGCAATTTCTAGACAACGAGCTTGCTCAGGAGATGGTGCACATAAATTGAAAAGAAGATGTGAATATATCTATTGGATAAGATCAAACAGCCATATCTGATTTAGATAAAGATACAGACATACCCAGATAATATGTACTTAGGTGAGCCTTATGAAATGAATTGCAAATGGGAGAATAGGTGAATAAAATGGTGTTCCAGCTTTTTTAATGTGCGTGATGTTATTTAGCAAATAGATCCTAGCTTTTGCTAGAAAAAAGATTTAAGGCAAATACCTCATTTCTAAAGAGAAGATTTCCTTGACGACTCCTCGGTAGGTGATTTTTGTTTTCTATTTGCAGTCTCCCCCCTCAGCTCACGTCAAATCTTCTGATTTAATCTGCTCGCCTGTGATTTTTGGATGCTTTTTCTCTCTGTGTTCTAGATGCATGCCCACATGTAGGCTTCATCCCCCCTCACAAAAATGATTCAACTCAAACAAATAGATGCAGACATGCATCCGTTACCCAACAACCCACTCCTCTGGAATTTAAAACTTACTAATAAAAGAGATTCCACAAATCAGAGAACTCATATTCAACAACTCACAACCACTAATACATAACCAATATTATTCTACACCAAATATGTATATTAATAACCCATAACTCCAAAATTACGACATAAATAAACTTGAAAGGCAGATAATTAATTCTAGATTATTCTAAAATTTAGCCAAGGAATCAATCCAATTTCTAGGCCAAGCAAATATTAACCAATAATCATAATAGGAGCATTATTATTTAGTAATAAATCATTAAAGTATTTCCAACCACACACATGCACATAGATAACATGACTCGACTAAACATCACAACACGAGATACCCAACATAACAAGGCAAGACCACAACTTGAGACAACAATAGAAGACAAGGACCGACCTAGTGGAATAGACCTCGCATTATCTCCCATTACTGATACACATTGGTGTAAGAACCCGCTTGAACTTGCTATATCAGGTGGAGTTGAGGTTCGGTACCTGCAGCCTGCATCTGAGCAATTGGTTGTATACAATCAAACACATATATGTCAACACGCAAAGAGAGTCAGAGAATCACAGTGTAGTAGGGTACTCGAAGCGAGTAGTACTACACCATCTCTACTCTTGAAACAATATCATAACAACTTTTATCTAAATTCAACCACCACAATTCAAATGACACATGATGATATTCATTCGCATCCTAACTGAAATAATAGTAGTGCCATCATAAACTCATAACACCTATCTAATTATATTAGGCAAACATAGTTCATCAAAATAAGCGTCAATCATAACCTACTAATCAACTGTCTCAGAATGATAGAGAGCAATGCAGAACCACTGCTATCATAGGCCAACGACGAGGGGGCACTATAGATGTTATGTCCTATACTGAGCAATTTCATAAGCTTAGTATTAGAGAGGGATTAGAAGATGAAGAAGAGAAAGTGGCAAGATACCTTAATGGGCTTAGGTATAACTTGCAAGATGAAATTGGTTTGACAGTACCTAAATCACTTGGAGAATGTTTTCAGTTAGCCATCAGGGCTGAAGAAAAGGTGAAGAGGAAGCAAGAAAGACAAGGAGGTAGTGGAAGAGGATATAGAGGTAGGGGCAAACCTACTAATGAAGTACAAAACAACAATGAGAAGGGTAAGGAGATTTCTACAGATCAGAGAGATGGATATAGAGGTGGAGGTAGATTTGGATCAGGAAGAGGAGTGTTTATAGGTAGATGTTATCACTGTAATGAGGTGGGACACACATCTTTCAAATGTCCTAAGAAGGATGATGCTGATAAGAGCAAGGATAGAAGGGTTCACTTGGCACAAGAGGAGGAGAAGCAAGAAGAACATAAAATGTTATCAGCCTCTCTAGTAATGGTTGGAGAAATGCTCATGGTGGAAAAAGGCAAATTACAACTAGCACCATAGGTATCTATTTTTAAAACTAATTGTTTAAGCCATGGAAAGATATGCAAGTTGATTATAGATTCAGGTTCACATGATAATCTAGTTTCTTGGGAAATGGTACATAAGTTGGGATTGAAAAATTTTGATCATCCTAGTCCTTATAATGTCACTTGGGTGAGTCAAGAGCAGCAAGTAAGGGTTACTAAGAAGGCATATGTTTATTTTTCCATTTGGTCCAATCAGGATTATGTTTTATGTGATGTCATTCCAATGACATGTGGGCATATAATTTTGGGTAGACCATGGCAGCATTTGAGAAGGACAATTCATGATGGTTATACTAATAACTATTTGGTGTACAAAGATGGTAAGAAGCTCAAACTGATGCCTTTACCTTGTGAAGACAAGAAGGAACATGTTACTATCTGTTTTGGAGAGAAATTGCAGTTGAATGTGCAGGTTAAGGATGATTGCAAGAAGCAGGAACAATTGTAGTAGAAGAAGGTGGAAGACAGTCCTAAAGAGCAGTAGGTTTGGGACTTCAGTTATGTCAAGATTGGGGACATTGATTGCCCTATAAGGAGGCAGAAGAAGGAAGGCAAACAGCAGATAGTCCAGGGAGGAATGAATCAGAACCCCTAGATTGGAAGAGCAGAAATATTGCAGTAGTAGGGTCCTAGGCAAGGACATCACAACATGTATTATGGTACTAACACTGTTTACAGGAGCCATGCAGGTTGGAGGAGGAAGAAGATAACTCTTGGAGAGTTCATGTTTCCTAGTCAGAGGAACATCCCAACAAGATGGAAGAATGGTTGGAGCAAATCCCATAACTCTTGGGAAAAGAGTTTTCATTATGCCGGGGAGTATGGTGCAGGAGCACCCAGATATCCAGGATTTGTTTGATTTTCAAGTTGTTTGTTTGGTTTAATAAGGTCTTTGAGACCATTAAATGTTGTAATAAGGCTTGAGATCCATGCATGTAAATGGACTATGTCCAAATAGCTAGAATCTACTATTGTCATGTTGTAAGTCCTAAGAAGGACAGTCATTTTTGTAAAGGTAGTCATCTATTTCTCTAAGTTTGTAGTCCTCCTAGGGTATGTAGGAGGCTATCTTATAGGTTGTTACCATGTAAAGGGTTAGAAGAGGTGTTAAGACCTTGTCCAAGGTTCTCCAAATGTAAAAAAAAAAATCAATATTAGACATAAAAGAGTCGGTAAGAGGACAGTTTCTAAAACAAAAATTGTTGCTACAGTTAAAAATCAAGAAAAAGCTCAATGGTTGGGGCAGTTTTCTTCGACCCCAACCAATCCATGCATTGTAGGAGACTTATTTGAAGCCAAAGAGGATTCATTGTTATCAGACTTTCAATGGAAGTGGAATGAGAAGAAAGAAATAACTGTTTTTCCTGCATTTCTATGTTTTTCCTCACTGTTTCCTACCGTACCCGCACCTGTACAGATTTGTCATAGCACATGAGCCCAATGGAATGTAATAGGATTGAAATAGCTTGGATTTGAATCTTCTTTGGAGTCTTGACAATGATCTAGGTGGGAGAAAATCATTGTTTTACTTTAGACTATCTTAACCCTGCTATTACAGTCAAGAAATTCGTTGTTTTCTACATTAATCTGTACTTGTACGACTGAGTAGTGGTTGGTGCCTATGATGGTTGGTTAGTGTGGAGTGTTACCTATCTTTTGCAAGTGGTTTGGGCTCTTGACATTCTTGTATAACTCTGTATTTCTCCTTCCTCTGCAAGTGGGTTTTAAAACCTAACTTAGGGCTTCTTCTGAGTAGCCCGATGAGTTTCTCCTCATTCCACTGATCTTCTCTATTTCTAATCAGTGGAATGGGTTATAGGATAGATAATGCTATGGATTTTGAGGAATTTGGAGGCAAGAGAATGGTGTGGAGTGAATTTGTCATGTTAATGACTCTGTAGAACCATATGTTAGAAGTTTATGAAGGACGACAACAACTAGATGAAGGCCACTGACTGTGGGAATGGAGATTTTGTGAAATGCAGTCATTGTCAAAGGTGCAAGATGATTTGGATCTATCCAAGATCCTATGAGAGAAGGTAAGACAAAGTCTTCCTTGAAACCTATTCTTTCTGCCTACATTAGACTCTGTCAGTCCTCATTAGAAATAGTCACTAGCAAAGAAGGTATTACTTTGGGTTGTTGATTTATCAAGGAAGACAGTAGATATGTGTGGCAAGTTATAGATTTGGTATGTTGTATGAGGTTGAGGGTGTCTTTATAGAGACCACAATATGAAGGATATTGTGACTATCAAGTAATGTTATGACTGTCTTTATAAAACATAGTTGAAGACTACTGTCCTGTAGACCCTACATAGTGGGTTAAATGGACTCTTGATTGGAGTTAGGCACCCTAAGATAAGTGTCTTGAAGTCTACTCCCTTTTATGTCATGAACATGTATTGTGTTGAGTTAAAACCCTGCCTTATGTCTAGTTTGATCTCTGTCAGAAGAAAACAATAATCTTGAGAGACCTTCCATTGAAGTTGTGAAACATGCTTCTATTGTCCTAGATGCTCTACATCACTCCAATAGCATAATCCCATGCACCTTGACTTGTCATTTCCATTGGTTAGGTCGCACAAGGTGAAGAATGCAAAAAATGACTCTTGGCACCTTTACAGTAAATGTCATTGAGGCATTTTTCAAGAATGCATCGATTGTTGGCATGGTCAAACGATGTTGAGTTTGGTCAAAACTGAGAGAGGTTATTGTCGAGGGCCCTGACTTCTAGCCATAGGTCCAAGAAGATCATTCATAGGTACCACAAAGTCTGAGAACTACTTTGTCAAAGTCTAGAATTTTTTTCTCTTAGGTCTCTTAAGAGACTTTGCCGGTACATTATAGCCCGATTCGATTGGGACACATGGGGAACAAAATAGGGCCTCTACTAGCATAAAACCACCCACCCTAACCTATCAGTGCCGTCAGTTAGGTCCCATGGTGTAAAGAATGTAAAATATGGCTATTGGAACCTTTACACTAAATGTCACTAAGGTATTTTTCAAGAATGCATCTACCATTAGCACAATGAAACGATGTTGAGTTGGTCAAAACTAAGAGAGGTTATTGTGGAGGGACTTGACATTTGGATGTAGGTCTAAACAAATCATTTGTAGGTTTCACAAAGTCTGAGAACAACTCTGTCAAAGTCTAGAAATTTTTCCTCTTAGGTCTCTTAAGAGACTTTACCGGTATATTGTATCCCAATTCAACTGGGATACATGAGGAACAAAACAAGGCCTCCACTAGCATAAACCCACCCACCTTGAATTATCGGTGAATGTAAAATATAACTCATGACACCTTTACACTAAATGTCACTGAGGCATTTAGCAAGAATGCATTTGTCATTGGCATGGTCAAGCGATGGTGAGTTGGTCAAAACTGAGAGAGGTTATTGTGGAGGGGCCTAATATCCAACTGTATGTCCAAATAGATCATTTGTAGGTGCCACAAAGTGTGAGAACTACTCCATCAAAATCTGCCAATTTTTTGGTGTTAGGTCTTTTAAGAGACTTTGCTTGTACACTATAGCCAAATTCGATTAGGACACATGGGGAATGAAATAGGGCATCCACTAGCATAAACCCACCTACCTTGACCTTTTGGTGCTATTGGTTAGGTCTAAATGTGAATCATGCCAAATGTATCTCTTTCCCTACGTAGTCATCTTTGCCATCTGCAAGGGCAAAATGTTCACTCCTCCATAAACATTGGAACACACCAAGGGCACAACTCATTATGGTCTTTGCATAACCCATATAGAAGGTGAAATGAGGGTATACTAGACTTATGGACAATGAAATGATGATAAGAAAATCATGTTAAACATATGGAAGGTGAAATGAGGATAAGCAAATCATGTCAAACATGTAGATGCGAGGAAAATGAGGATATGCAAAGTATGTAGACCATATAGAAGGTGAAATGAGGATTGTGAATCATACCAGATGTACATCTCACTCCCTATGTCTCTATCTCTTCCTCTCCACCTCATTCTGCTCTTTCAATAACCCATATAGAAGGTGAAATGAGGGTATACTAGACTTATAGATGATGAAATGATGATAGGAAAATCATGTTAAACATATATAAGGTGAAATAAGGATATGTTATACATAAAGAGGTGAAATGAGGATAAGAAAATCATGTCAAACATGTGGTCATGAGGAAAATTAGGATATACAAAGTATGTCAACCATATAGAAGGTGAAATGAGGATTGTGAATCATGCTAAAAGTACACCTCTCTCCCTATCTCTCTCTCTCATCCCCTCTACCTCATTCTACTCTTTCCATAACCTATATAGAAGGTAAAATAAGGGTATACTAGACCTATAGAAGATGAAATGATGATAGGAAAATCATGTTAAACATATAGAAGGTGAAACGAGGATATGTTATACATAAAGAAGGTGAAATTAGGATAAACAAATCATGTCAAGCATGTAGACATGAGGAAAATGAGGATATGCAAAGTATGTAGATCATATATAAGGTGAAATTAGGATTGCAAATCATGCCAAATGTACATCCCTCTCCCTATGTTTTTCTCTTTCTTTCTCTCTACCTCATTCCACTCTTTCCATAACCCATATAGAAGGTGAAATGAGGGTATACTAGACCTTTAGATGATGAAATGATGATACAAAAATCATGTTAAACATATGGGTATGTGCACAAAGATGAGGGACCAAAAGGGGGTCTTAAGATGCCACTTTTTTTCTAAAATCAAGAAAGACTTATGTTGGATGAGAAATTAAAGATAGTTACACTCAAAATTTGAAGATACAACAAAAACAAGAGTCATAGTGGAATCTAGTTTCTAAACTACTAATTTGTTTCAAAAATGGGGAGCACACAAATTAGTCCTACTTTTCTCAAAAAACATAACATAGTATTTGGTGTGCTCCCCCTAAAATGTTTATTTTTTTAGTATTTCAAAACTCGTTTTGGTGAGAAATTAGTTGACATCATGTAGTTTATCCCTAATTTTTCTGATAATTTTTTCATAAATAATCAATTTTTAACTAATTTACAAAGTGGACACATCCTAAAAATAGAAAATTGAGTGTGCTCCCCCCTAAAATTTTTGAAATATAATAAAAAATCAAATATTTTTTTAATACATGTAGAATGGAGCCAAGTTTCTAAAAAAGTAACTTATTTGAAATTTTGATGAACGGTTAAAAAATAAAGTCAAAAATACCAAACATTGGTTTTGATAAAAAATAGATACACTAACAAAAGAAATTAAATATGGAACCCTTAACATACTAAAAACATGAAAAAAATTATATGGTTGGATAGCTAAGGAGAGCTTAAGATTATGGTGGTATTTTTTTGACTTTTCATTCAAAAAAGTGGAATCCTAATGGGGAGCACGCTCCAGATTATGTGAATTCTGTAAGAATCTAAAAAACATGTCCTTCGATGACCTAAATACAATCTAAGCTTTTGGGTTGGAAGCCCAAGGCAAATCCAAGCCTTAGGCTTGGTAATTTCCAAGCCAAAGAATAATGTGAGCACGTTATAACATGCTCATGTTATGTACATTCACATAATGTGAGCATGTTATAACACAATCACATTATACTGAATTTAAACACTCACTCCCTACCCTCCTCTCTCCCTCCCCTTCTCTCTCTTTCTCACCTCTACTTCCCTCCTCTCTCTTTCTCCCTCACTATCTACTTCCCTCCCCTCCCTACATCCTACCCTCTCTCACTCTTTCTACTTCCCACCCCTCTCTACCTCCTACACTCTTTTTTACTCTCTAATTTCCTCCCCTCTCTACCAATTACCCTCTCTCTGCGTGTCTCCTTCCCTCCCCTCTACCTCCTACCTTCTCTCTCACTCTCTTCTTCCCTCCCCTCTCTACCTCCTACCCTCTGTCTCACTCTCTACTTCCCTCCTACCCTCTCTCACTCTCTACTTCCATCCCCTCTCTACCTCCTACCCTCTCACTATCTTCTTCCCTCCCCTCTCTACCTCCTACCCTCTCTCGCACTCTCTATTTCCCTCCCATCTCTACCTCCTACCCTCTCTATCACTCTCTTCTTCCCTCCCCACTCTACCTCCTACCCTTTCTCTCACTCTCTACATCCCTCCCCTCTCTACCTCCTACCCTCTCTCTAAGTCTCTACATCCCTCCCCTCTCTACCTTGTACCTTCTCTCTCACTCTCTTCTTCCCTCCCCTCTCTAACTCCTACCCTCTCTCTCAGTCTCTACTTCACTCCCCTATCTACCTCCTACCCTCTCTTACTCTCTACTTCACTCCCCTCTCTACATCCTACCCTCCCTCTCACTCTCTTTTTTCCTCCACTCTCTACCTCCTACCCTATCTCGCACTCTATACTTCCCTCCCCTCTCTACATCCTATGCTCTCTCTCACTCTCTACTTCCCTCCCCTATCTACCTCCTACCCTCTCCCACTCTCTACTTCCCTCCCCTCTCTACATCCTACCATCCCTCTCACTCTCTTCTTCCCTCCCCTCTCTACCTCCCACCCTATCTCACACTCTATACTTCCCTTCACTCTCTACCTCCTACCCGCTCTCTCTCACGCTCTTCTTCCCTCCCCTCTCTACATTCTACCCTCTCTCTCACTCTCTACTTATGTCCCCTCTCTAACTCCTACCTTGTCTCTCACTCTCTTCCTCCCTCCCCTCTCTACCTCCTACCCTCTCTCTAAGTCTCTACTTCTCTCCCCTCTCTACCTCCTACCTTCTCTCTCACTCTCTTCTTCCCTCCCATCTCTACCTCCTAACTTATCTCTCACTCTTTAGTTATCTCCCCTCTCTACCTCCTATCCTCTCTCATTCTCTACTTACCTCCCATCTCTACCTCCTACCCTCTCTCTCAATCTCTTCTTCTCTCCCCTCTCTACCTCCCACCCTCTCTCACTCTCTACTTCTCTCCCATCTCTACCTCCTACCCTCTCTCTAGTGCAGTGCACCTAATTTAAGCATTTAATCAATTTTTTAAAATTTAGAGTCAAAAGGAAAAATGAGTTTCAAAAATAATAATAATAATAAATAAATGTAATAGAGCCTTAAAAAGGCATAGGAGGATGATTTTAGTCATTTTATGTTAGATGAGTTTGAAAATAGTTAGTTTCTTCTGGAGGGTCTGCAGTCATAAAAACAGTGACAGTCTATTATTAGTAAAAAAATAGTTTTTATCAAAAATTAGAAGTTTAGGCTATTTTGAGCCTTATTCCCATGATGGGAATCTTGTAGGAGGATAAAAAAAACAATTGGAAAAGGCATTGTAGAGGGGGATGGTCAAATTTGGAGATTTGGTTGAAGTTTAGACAAGAGAAATGAAATAAAAGTTTAGTTTTCTACATTTTTTTTAACTTTTTTTTTGCTGTTCCCAAGGCTAGTATGTACCTATATAGAATCTAAATGGCATAAAACTAGATTTCTTGGAAAGAACTCTAAATCATCTTTCTTTTGGTGTTGGCTGCATCAATTTTTATTATGTTGTGTGAAAGTTATGATGAATTTAGTGATTAACACTTCTAGTTTTTTTCACTGTAACAATTATCTTGTTTGGAATGGTACGAATTGTATGGATCACTTACAGGTCTGAAATCAATGAGAAACGATGGATATATGAGTTTAGTTTCATATTATTTTAGTTTGGGAAATTTTAATTAATAGTTAAGTGTGTTATGCCATCTTTGGTGAGGACAGGTTTGTGATCTACAAGGGTTTTCATATCTGTAACACTCCATTTTTTAAGCATACTTTCAAAAGTAAGCCCTACCATTTTGAGATATGTTAAACAAGGGTCAAATGTGTATTTTAATTAGGTTTTATTTTTTGGTGATCAGTTCGAGGTCGAACATTATGGCAAAGAAAACCCTATTTGGCACTCAATTTCAAAACCTAGGGAAGAGTAGAATAGTCACCTTTTGAGGCATATGTCCAAACACAACCTATGTTACATGTGAGATATGTTATGTAAGAGGACAAAGGGTATCCAAATCAGTTTTTAGATCATGGGTTTGAGTTGTATTCTAAAAATTATGTTAAATTTACCTTATTTGCTGCTCTCATCAAAGCATAGTGGAAGTTTGAGTTTGGGTGAATCCTCCATGCCTCTACATCAAATTGGTATCAGAGAATAGTTAGTAGGTCTGTGAAGTATTAAGTTGCAAAGGAAATTTGTCAAGATGCCTCCAAGAGTGAGAAACATGGCTCAAGAGATGAATGAGCTAAAGGAGAAGCATGCTAGAGAGTTGAGGGAGTTGAAGGAAAGAATGGCTACCCTAGAACAAAATCAGAGAAGAGGAGTGGCTCTAGGTGGAGATATTGAGTCTAAGGAAGAAGAAGATGCTGAGTATGAAGATGTGGAAGAAGAGTTAGACCCTAAGGATCAGAGGATGGTAAAGCTGCCGAGGGCAGTAAAAGAAGACAAGCACAACATAAAGATAGATGTGCCAAAGTATGGAGGGAGCCTCAATGATGAAGAGTTGTTAGACTAGATTGCAGCATTGGACAATCACTTTGAGTGTGAAGAAGTTCTTGAGGATCAAAAAGTGAAGATTGCAAAGACCAAGCTGATAGGTCATGCTTTGTTATGGTGGGATTATCAAAAGATAAAGAGGAGAAAGCAAGGAAAGGCAAAGATTGTTTCATGGGACAAGATGGTAGCAAAAATCAAAGGTAAATTCTTGCCTAAAAATTATGAAGTTCAAATGTTTAAGAAGCTTCAAAGTTTAAGGCAAAAGGAAATGGATGTCAAGACATACACCGAAGAGTTTTACAAGATGAGTATAAGTTCTGGTCAAAATGAAATGGAAGTACAAAAAGTTGCTAGGTAAATTGGTGGTTTGAGATTTAACATGCAGGATGAGTTAGTGTTGGCAAATCCAAGGAGTGTTGAAGACTGTTACCCGATGGCAGTTAGAGTGGAAGAGAAGCTGAAAAGAAGACAAGATAAGTCATCTAGAGGCAGAGGATCTTTTAACACAAAACAAGTTAATGAGAGTCAAGAAGACATGAACAAGGCACAAGGACAAGGTGTTGATTTCAAACAAGGATAGAGTGTAGATTTTAGAGGTAGAGTTAGAGGTAGATTTGGTGGTGAAAGAAGTGTAAATACCTTTGTAGGTAAGTGTTATAATTGTCAAGAGTTTGGGCACCCAACATATAAGTGTCCTAAGAAGCAAATTTTTTCTTAGTGATGGTGAAAGGAAGAGTGAGAGGACTCAATTGGTCCAAGAAGAAGAGTGTGGTAGTTCTAGTTACACCAGGTGTGATGCTAAGTCAGGGGAAGCATTGATGATGAGAGAAAGAGAACTACTAAAGACCTCTAGGGAGAAGGAGCTGATTCAGAGGAGAGCATTGTTTAGAACAAATTTCAAAAGTAAGAACAAGGTATGTAAAGTTATAGTGGATTCTGGTTGTACTAACAATATGGTGTCAAGTGAGATGGTGGACAAACTAAAGTTAAAGAAAGTTCCTAGGGAAGTTCCCTACAAGATTTCTTGGGTGAGTGATCATCAGTCCATTTTAGTGATTGAGAAAGCATTAGTTGAGTTCAAGATTGGAGCATATGAGGATAAAGTACTTTGTGACATCCTACCAATGGATTGTTGTCATGTGATACTAGGAAGACCATGGCAATTTGATAGGTTTGCAGTCTATGATGGAAGAGCTAATACCTTAACTATCAAGAAGGATGAGAAGACTTTTGTGCTACTGCCATTAGAGGGGCAGTTAAGACCAAAAAATATGATTATGTTTGGCAAGAAGGAGACAGTGATGTTTGAGGAGTGTGAAAACAAGGAGTGTGCAACGTTTTCAAGGCATGAAACTGTTGAAACAACGAAGAGTAAGTGTGGAGCTGATTTGCAGCCTGTTGAGAAGAGAAATATCTTCATGTGGAAGAAGGAAGTGACTAAAAATGTGAAGTGCAAGAGTGTAGAGACTGTGTTAAGGCAAGAAGTGAGTGAAGGAATCTTGGTAGGGACAATCATGTGCCCTATAGTGATGAGTAGACAGCCAAGAGAAGTTGGTGCAATAGTTTGCAAAGTAAGCAAGTTGGATAAAGACCTGATAGTGGTTGGTAAAGGTAAGATGATAGTGAATAGTGGAAAGGAGAGTATGAAACCATGGTGTAAACAAGAAGGTAAGGAGTTAAGTGAAAGGATTGTAAAGACAAGCATAATTTCTGATGAAGATGACAAGGTTAGACGACCAAGAGTGGGACAGTCCACAAAGAGCGCATATGGTCAAACAACAAGAAATGTTGGCAAGCATGCCATGGACAATGAAGATGGACCTGATGAAGACAAGCATGGATCAATGAAGGACAATTTGCAAGAATATTTCCAAGGGACTTGAAAAAATTTCAAGTTAGGCTGTATGGTGTAGTGCACCTAGTTTAAGCATTTAATCAATTTTTTAAAATTTGGTGTCAAAAGGCAAAATGAGTTTCAAAAAAATAATAATAATAATAAATAAATGTAATAGAGCCTTAAAAAGGCATAGGAGGATGATTTTAGTCATTTTATGTTAGTGGAGTTTGAAAATAGTTAATTTCTTCTAGTGGGTTCGTAGTCATAAAAATAGTGACAGTCTATTATTAGTAAAAAAAATAGTTTTTATCAAAAATTAGAAGTTTAGGCTATTTGGAGCCTTATTCCCATGATGGAAATCTTGTAGAAGGATACAAAAAAATTGGAAAAGGCATTGTAGAGGGGGATGGTCGAATTTGGAGATTTGGTTGAAGTTTAGAGAAGAGAAATGAAATAAAAGTTTAGTTTTCTACATTTTTTTATTTTTTTTGTTGTTCCCAAGGCTGGTACGTAACTGTATGCAATCTAAACGACATAAAATTAGAATTTTTTGAAATATCTCTGATTCTTCTTTCTTTTTGCGTTGGTTGCATCATTTTTTATTATGTTGTGTGAAAGTTATGATGAATTTAGTGATTGACACTTCTAGGTTTTTTCGCTGTAACAGTCATCTTGTTTGGAATGGTATGAATTGTACAGATCGCTTACAGGTCTGAAATCAATAGGAAATGATGGATATAAGAGTCTAGTTTCATATTATTTTAGTTTTGGCATTTTTTAATAATAATTTAGTGAGTTATGCTATTTTTGGTGAGGACAGGTCTGCGATCTAGAAGGGTTTCCATATCTGTAACAGTCCTTGTTTGAAACATACTTTCAAAAGTAAGACCTACCCATTTTGAGATATGTTAAAAAAGGGCCAAATGGGTATTTGAATCAGGTTTTATTTGTTGGATATCAGTTCTAGGTCAAAAATTATGGCCAATAAAACCCTATTTGGTGCTCCATTTCAAAACCTACAGAAGAGTAGAATAGTCACTGTTTGAGGCATATGTCCAAAAACAAACTATGTTACATGTGAGATATGTTGTGTAAGAGGAAAACTAGTATCCAAATAAGTTTTTAGATCATGGGTTTGAGTTGTATTCTAAAAATTATGTCAAATTTACCTTATTTGCTGATGTCATCAAAGCATAGTGGAAGTTTGTGAGTTTGGGTGAATCCTCCATGCCTCTACATCACTCTCCCACTCTCTAATTCTCTCTCCTCTCTACCTCCTACCCTCTCTCTCTCACTATCTTCTTTCCCTCCCTCTCTACCTCCTACCCTCTCTTTGATTCTCTACTTCCCTCCCGTCTCTACCTCATACCTTCTCTCACTCTCTTCCTCCCTCCCCTCTCTACCTCCTACCCTCTCTCCCACTGTCTACTTATCTCTCCTCTCTACCTCCTACCCTCTCTCACTCTCTACTTCCCTCCCCTCTCTACCTCCTACCCTTTCTCTCACTCTCTTATTCCTTCCCCTCTCTCACTCTCTACTTCCCACCCCTCACTACCTCCTACCCTCTTTCCCACTCTCTACTTCCCTCCTATCTCTACCTCTTACCCTCTTTCTCACTCTATTCTTCCCTCCCCTCTCTCTCTCTCTCTCTCTCTCTCTCTCTCTCTCTCTCTCTCTCTCTCTCTCTCTCTCTCTCTCTCTCTCTCTCTCTCTCTCTCTCTCTCTCTCTCTCTCTCTCTCTCTCCCCTCATTACATCCTATCCTCTCTCACTCTCTACTTCCCTCCCTTCTCTACCTCCTACCCTCTCTCTCACTCTCTTTTTCCCTCCCATCTCTGCCTCCTACCCTCTCTTTCTCACTCTCTACTTGCCTCCCCTCTCTAGCTCATACACTCTCTCACTCTCTACTTCCCTCCCCTCTCTACCTCCTACCCTCTCTCTCACTCTCTTCTTCCCTCTCCTAACTACCTCCTACCCTGTATCTCACTCTCTTCTTCCCTTCACTCTCTACCTCCTACCCTCTCTCTAATTCTCTACTTCCATCTCCTCTCTATCTCCTATCTTCTCTCTCACTCTCTTCTTCCCTCTACTCTCTACCTCCTATCCTCTCTCTCACACTCTACTACTCTCCCCTCTCTACCTTCTACACTCTCTCACTATCTACTTCCCTCCTATCTCTACCTCCTACCCTCTCTCTCAATCTCTTCTTCCCTCCCCTCTCTACCTCCTACCCTCTCTCTCACTCTCTACTTCCCTCCCCTCTCTACCTCCTACCCTCTCTCTCTCACTCTCTACTTCCCTCCCCTCTCTATCACCTACCCTCTCTCTCACTCTCTACTTCCCTCCCCTCTCTACCTCCTACTATGTCTCTCACTCTCTTCTTTCCTCCCCTCTCTACCTCCTATCCTCTATTTGAGTCTTTACTTCCTTCCTCTCTCTACTTCCTACTTCTCTCTTACTCTCTTCTTCCCTCCCCTCTCTACCTCATACCCTCTCTCTCACTCTCTACTTCTCTCCCCTCTCTACCTCCTACCCTCTCTCACTCTCTACTTCCCTTCACTCTCTACCTCCTACCCTCTCTCTCAGTCTCTTCTTCCATCCCATATCTACCTCCTACCCTCTCCCACTCTCTAATTCCCTCCCCTCTCTACTTCCTATGCTTTCTCACTCTTTGCTTCCCTCCCCTTTCTACGTCCTGCCCTATCTCTCACTCTCTTCTTCCTTGCCCTCTCTACCTCCTACCTTGTCTCTCACTCTCTTCTTCCCTCCCCTCTCTACCTCCTACCCTCTCTCTGTCACTCTCTTCTTCTTATTGAGAAGGTGTGTCTCAAATTCAATTTAAACACTAGCTCTATTTCCTTTAACCAAAGTGTTGCATTTGGCCTTTTACAACAGTCCTGTAGGGTGCATATAAGAGAAGTGTGGGATGGTGGTGTTTACCACCATCCCGCGGGAGTTTAGAAGTTGACCTACAGTAGTGTGGTGCTACTGGCATTTTGCGATAGTGATTGGAGAGGTTGGCAAGTGTGTGGTTTTACCACCACCCCATGACAGTCTATAAGATTAGCTGTGGTAATGTGGTTATCATACTGTGGTCCTGCGATGGTCTATGTATAAGCTTGTGGTAATGCAATGTTACCACCACCCCATGATGATCTAACATGTTTCCTATGATGTTGTGGTATATGACCCGCGGTCCCGCAAAGAATAGTGGAAAGGCTATGTAGTATAGTGGTGGTTTGTTAAGTAAACCACAATCCCATGACTAGTAAACAAGGGTCCTACGATATGGTTGTAAAGACTAGAAATCATGGGTAAATACGATTAAACTATTTGTGATGGTTTATCTTGTGTTGAAGTTGAAGCGACAAGCTTCCTAAAACGTTTGTGAAGTTTGTATTAATGCAAAATTGTAATGTAACCTAGAGAGGTGTGGTTGGATGTAAGGAAATGTTGTCATATTTTCTCCAAGGTTTGAACAAGATGTAAATCTCCAGTAAGGGCTATGAGCCTGATATTGTATTGTAACTTGTATGCTTGTTTATGAATAATACAATGGCTCTATGTTTTGGAGTGTGGGGTTTTTTACTAGAAAGGGTTTTCCCCACATCACTCTTTGTGTTCTTGTCTTCTGCTCTATCTTTCATGTTTGGTGATTCTATTTATTGAATCTATTTAATGTATGTTGTTGAAACTAGTTTAAATTGCAATCACTTTCCTCTAAGGGTTAATGTGGGAAATGAACTATGTTTGATTCCACTTTAAGGTATAGCAGTATGTGTTTTGAGGCAATTAGAGAGAATGATTGTTATTGCAGACACTTACTGATCTCAAATGCTCATTCTAGGATGAACCATATTTTCCTTCAATTGGTATTAGAGCATGGTTTTTGGTTATGGGTATTCCTTCTATGAGTATTTCTTAGTCTGGCAAGCTTGAGGAAATCTGAAGGAATTAGCTAAAGATTGATCCTTTGCTGAGTCAAAGTTGTTTGCTCTATTTTTGTTAGTTTCAGGAGACAATACGCATCTTGAAGGATGGTGAAGATAGAGAAAATGGAGTTGGTCACTTTGAAATGACGTTGATTTGAAGCTCCTGATAGGTAGTGGAATAATTCTGATGCATGGGGTGGTATTTTTTGCTTTGTGGTTGTGTTGCAGCAAAGCTTTCATATTGGGTGTCTATGTGAGAGGTTCCCAAGTGATATGGGAAAGTTTGTGTTGTTTTTCAGTTATGGATTAATGTGCTTATATTGGGTGTTTATTGTTGGTATTGGAAGGCACTATTTTTGTTACCTAGATTGCATATAAGATATGGAGTTGATCATTGGATGATTTGGAAACTTCTATAATATCTTGTCTCCCTCGGATGTGTGTGCATCTTGGTGGTTGTGAAGTTGGCTTGAAATGGGCATGGAGTTCCTGAACCATTTTTTCCTTTCAAGGATGCTTTGTACTTGCATGGCTCGGATTCATGTTTCTTGGATCTGAGGGTTTTATATATTTTCTTAAAAAATCTATGGTTAATGCTCATCTATGATAATCCATTATTCTGGTTTAACTGTTATGGTGTTTTTTGTTTCAAACTTTTGAGTCTTTGAGATGTGAAGTGGGTGTGGATGTGCGTGGGTGTTTTTAAGACTAAGTGGTTTTGCAGGTTTTACATAGTCAAGAAATTTTTTTTGTGGTTTTGTAGAGCTGCAGTTAAGCTATTTTCTAGACCTTGGCTTTTGGGGTGTTGTTGGATGAGATAGTTGCAGTTTTGCATGCATGCTCTATGCATGGTGCAAGGAGGTGAGATGCTTTCTCTCCATGGGAGTATTGGTATGTGATCTATCACTCAATATTTCTATGGTGATGCTTGGTGGATTCCTAGACTCTGTTGCTTGGGTTGTGGATCTGATTGGCAAATTAGATCTGAGCATGATCTTGTGTTTGAGTCTTATTGTCTACATGGTAATTCTCTTTTGAATATCAGTTTGATGATTATTAGCACAATCATGGGTTTGCATGTTTCAATATATTGGATCTACAAGTTATGTAGTTTTCCAGGTGTGTACAACCTATTGATTGTAGTGGGATAACTTAGAAGTGGACTATCTATATCCATGATTGACTCAATGTTTATGCAGACTTGTTAGTTGGTCTTGTCTTTGGTCACTTGTGCATTGGTGTGGTTTCTTTGGGATGAGAGAATGGATGGTGTAGAGTACCTAGTTAGTTAGTTAAGGGGACCTATGGCATGTGTTTCATGATGTCATTAATAGCTTAGATACACAGTTTTGTGTAAGCTTTTGACAGTGATGGTGTATTTCCTTGGTTTTGGAGATCTTGGTGCCACTTGGTATTACTGTCAGATGGACCTGGTAGATTTTTAGATTAGGAGATGTTTGGTCATGATTCTTGGAGAGCTCAGTTATCACAGTTCAGTGGGAACTTTAGCAATGACTATGAATTCATCACTTGATGATGGATGATCTTCTTTAGTGTTGCAGATGTTACTAGGAGGAGCTCTTATTTCCTCTTGTCGCAGAAGGGTTCTTTCACATTTGCATGGACACTATTTGGAGATGGGTCATCTTCATGATATTGAAGATGTGTAACATCTTGGAGCCATGGAGGACTCATGGAGTCTTTGGTTGAGGTGTGAGTGGTGCTCGATAGGTGATGTTGGTTTAGAGTTTGTTTGTTTTATGTCATGGTATACTCTTGTTTATGCATTAGAGTTTTGGCATGATACATTACTCTTGAGACCATGCTATGTTCACTTGGAGCATGGAATCTCTTGAGGGGGATGGTAAGATCATGATGTCAAGACAAGTCCCTAATTCAGATGATTTGGTTGACAGTGGTCTAGTGATTCTCTGTGTTTTGGGTGTATTGGTCATATGCTTGAGAACTTCGTGATGGTGCAACCATGCATTTGGAGTTTAGCATGAGATGATTATTTGTAGGTGCTCATGGACACATGGAGAATGAGGTGAGGCTATATTTATCTTAAGATGAGAGAAGTGTTCTTGAGATGGTTACTCTCAATGAAATTTCAACAGAAAGTCCAAAGAGCATGCACCTTGGTTGGATGTGAGTTTAACAAAGACCTATGAGGAGATTGTTTTTGGAGGAGTCATGATGGCTTGCATATCTTGGAGGAGAATTCTCATTCCCCACTCTTGATCTGTTCTACAATTTATTATTTGAGAGGTATATTCCCATTATATCTTTCAGATGTGTCATGTTTTTTGCTTTAGTTTTCAATGGATTGAGTTGATTCATGGTGATTGATTATAGAGACTTACTTGAGGATAGTTTAGCATAAGTCTATATGCTTTATCTTTCATAGATATGGATCTTGAGCTATGTAGTTAGTTCAAGAGGATTTATTTGAGGGATTTTTGGAATGGTTATCTCCTTGTGCATTTGAGTTTGAGATATCATTCATTGATGAGGACTATTAGGAGATGGTTTATAAGCTAATTTCCTAGGATGGGAAATGGAGTAGTTTGATCTTCTTTGAGAAGCTTTAATCCATGTAGTTAGATGATACATATGTTGTGTTTGATCTCTTGAGATTGAACGATTTTGGGTGTTGTTATGTAGTTCTCTTTGGAGTTTTATGGATGACATCATACTTGACACAGTTGGCACTTAGAGGTGTATGTAGGAGAATTTTCTATAGGTATATGATGTGCAAAGTTTCTCTTTTTGTCTCAGTTATCTTCCTAGATAGTTGGTTTCACATTACAATGATTTGAGGTTTGGTTGGAGCTATTGTGATCACTAGCTTATGGTCATATGTTTTCACTTATGGTCTTGGGTGATGACATGGAGGTTCCTTTATCTCATTCCTTTACTATGTGTGGAGAACGTAGGAGAGCTGTGGAGACTTGTGGTGAGAGTTGTTCTTACAGGTTATTGATTTACAAGTTTTGCATATAATTGTGGATGGTTCCTTGGTACTACATGTTGTTTACACTTTCTATATGACACTATTGGTAGACTTCGTATGCCTTGATCTTTTTCAGATTTGTATTACCCATGTAGTAGGAGCTCTTGGATGTGTATGTTATTCTTTGATAGGTTTGCACATGGAGTTTATGATTGTAGTTTATGGGTGTATATATATTTATGGCATGAGTTTACTATGTTTTGTATACCTTGGAGGTATGGGTGATTAGATGGATTAGCACTTGTTGTCTGTGCTATTTTAAGTCAAATTGGTTAATCAGTAGGATGAGAGTAGTCAATTTCCTGGTTGTTGTTCTAGCTCATGTTCTATCTTATTTTCTAGAGGATGTCTTCACAGTTGTGTTCAAGTTGAAGATTTGAAGTTGATGTTGTTGATACTTTTGTATAGCTTATGAGAACATTGGAGTGGTGGCAATATTCTGTAGCTATTGCTATCAGGTGGATCTGATGCTTGTGTTCTTTAGACTGGTGCATATATGCCTTGGCTCATTCCTTTTCCTTTAGTGGATGGACAAAACTATTGCCTAAGATGGTGGACATCTTGGATGTTGTTGCAAGTGTCTTGGTTGGAGCATGGAAGCATTGTTTATGATTCTTGAGATTGCATGTATGGCTGTGATGATGTGATTTAGTGACTTCAAGCATTGGAAGGGGTTTAGTGAGTTCTTTGTCAAGTGGGAGGATGTTGAGAATGTGTGTCTCAAACTCATTGTAAAACCCTATCTCCGTTGCCTTTAACCTAAGTGTTAGATTTGGCCTTTTACCATAGTCCTGTAGGGTGTAGATAAGAGAGGTGTAGGTTGCCAGTGTTTATCACCATCCCATGGGAGTCTAGAAGGTGACCTATGGTAGTGCAATGCTACCGCCATCCCGCAGCGGTGATTGGAGAGGTTGGAAGGTGTGTGGTGTTATCGCCACCCCGTAATAGTCCATAAAATTGCCTATGGCAATATGGTATATATATCGTGGTCCCACAATGGTCTGAGTATAAGCTTGCATGGTAATGTAGTGTTACCACCACCCCACGATGATCTAACATGTTTCCTATGTTGTTGTAGTATACGTCCCATAGTCTCGTGAAGAATAGTCAAAAGACTATGTGGTATATCAGTGGTTAGTTAAGTAAACTGTAGTCCTACGACTAGTCAACAAGGGTCCTATGGTATGGTAGTAAAGACTGGAAATTGTGGGTAAAGATGGTTAAACTGTTTGTGATGGTTTGTCTAGTGTGGAAGTTGTAGTTGTAGGCTACTTGAAATTTTGTGAAGTTTGTATTAATACGACAGTGCATTGTAACCTAGAAAGGTGATTGAATGTAAGGAAATGCTATCAGATTTTCTACAAAGATGGAACAAGATGTAAATCTCCAATAAAGGCTATGAGCTTGATATTGTATTGTAAATTGTATGCTTGTTACTAAATAATACAATGGATCTATGTTTTGGAGTGTGGGATTTTTTACGTAAAAAGGTTTTTCCCACGTAAGTCTTTGTGTTCTTGTCTTCTGCTCTATCTTTAATGTTTAGTGATTCTATTTATTGAATCTATTTAATGTATGTTGTTGAAACTAGTTTAAATTGCAATCACTTTCCTCTAAGGGTTAATGTGTTGAATGAACTATGTCTGATTCTACTTTATGGCATAGTAGTATGTGTTTTGAGGCAATCAGAGAGAATGAATGTTACTACAAACACTTACTGATCTCATATGCTCATTCTGGGATGAACTATATTTTCCCTTCACTTCCCTCCCTTCTCTACCTCCTACCTTCTCTCTCACTCTCTTCTTCCCTCCACTCTCTACCTCCTACCCTCTTTGTCTCACTCTCTTCTTCCCTTCCCTCTCTACCTCCTACCCTCTCTCTTAGTCTCTACTTCCCTCCCTTCTCTACTTCCTACCCTCTCTCGAACTCTCTACTTCCCTCCCCTATCTACCTCCTACCCTCTGTCTCACTCTTTACTTCCCTCCCCTCTCCACCTCTCCTCATCATTATTCCCATCCAATGAACTTTCATAAATGATCTTGTTTCGATTTCATTGTCCCGATTTATATCTGCATCCCTCTTTGCATGTCTTAGTTTACTCTTTTCAAAGTTATTTGTTGATAAGGGAAAGGGAGAGGGATTAAGAAGGAGAGAGGGTAGAGATGGAGGGAAAAGAGAGGGAAGAGATAGGGTGATAGGGAGAGAGAGAGAGTCCTGGTTTTCTTATTTTCATTTCCTTGATCGATAACCTGGTGAAGAAGAGATAGGGAGATAGAGAGTGAGCAAGATGTCCAAAGAGATAAGGAAAGAGATTGAGAGGTAGAGGGACAATAGAAATATTGGGAGATAAGTGAGAGATAGGGAGATAGAGGTTTAGGGTTGCTCAAGTTTAGGGGTTTGAGTTTAGGGGCATTATTTAGGGTTGAGGGGTTTTGGGGAAGAGAGAGAGAGGGTTGGTCAACTTTATGGGTTTAGGGTTTAGGGGAATTATTTAGGGTTACTCAGGTTTATGGTTTATAGTTTAGGGGTTAGGAATTAGAGGCATTATTTAGGGTTTTGGGGGAGAGAGAGAGAGAGAGAGAGAGAGAGAGAGAGAGAGAGAGAGAGAGAGGGGGGGGGTTTCTTAGACCTTTAGGAGCATTATTTAGGGTTTATGAGTAAAGATTAAAAGGGAATTATTTATGGTTTAGGGATTTATCCTAGTTGGTCAAGTTTAGGGTTTAGGGGTCAAGGGAATTATTTAAGGTTTATGAATTTTAGGTTGCTCAAGTTTAGGGTTCAGGGTTTAGGGGTTTAGATTTGCTTGAGTTTAGAATTTAGGGGTTAGGGCTTTAGGGTTGCTCAGGTTTAGGGCTAAGGGGTTAGGGTTTAGGGTTTAAAGAGAGATAGAGAGAGGACCAATAGAGATTGGGAGAGATACAGAGATATACGTTTAGGTTTGCTTTGAAGGTTTATAGTTTAGGGGTTTGGAGTTTAGGGGTTTAGGGTTGTGCTATTTTAGGGTTTAGGGGCATTATTTATGTTTTAGAGTTTATGGTATAGGGGTAGGGGTTAAGGTTTAGAGGTTTAGGTTAGGGTTTAGAGAGAGAGATGACTGATAGGGAGATAGAGGGTGAGGGACATGGATAGAGACATAGGCAGAGAGATTGAGAGGTAGAGGGATGATAGAGACAAGGAGATAGGGGTTTAGGGGTTAGGAGTTTAGAGAGGGAGAGATAGGGATATAGAGAGATAGATATATACTTATACATAAGGGTTTGCATAGATATATACTTATAAATATATAGTTATACATAGAGAGAAAACACTAAAATACTTGTTTGCATGCATGAAAGCATAAATATTTCATGCTTCCCAAAATGTGCTCATGTTATAACATGAGTGCATTTTAGGAAGCAAAAAGAATGGGAAAAAAATAGGTGGGTTCTGTGATTCAGACCCCACATGTCTGTTATTCATGAGAACATTTTGGGAAGCAAAAAAATGAGAAAAACATGCGAGATCCGTGATTCAGACCCCACATGTCTATTATTCCCTACTTTCCATGTGTGCTATTAGATAAGAAAACACTTTTTCATGATGCTTGACATTTTAAGTATCATTGTTTGATTAATCAACCACCTTTTTTCATTTTTTCAATGTAGAAGAACTAGTTTTGGATATTTTTGGACAAAATTTGATTATTTAAACTGAAAGTTTCATGTTTCATATTGTTTCAAAGATAATTACCATTGATATAGCTTGAATTTGATGATATAAGTTTTTTTTTCCATAAATTTCACTAATCCTATTCTAGTGTTATATAGAATTCATAATCAAACTTTCCAAAAAGATCATTTTGAGGATTTTGAAGCCAAATTTTGGAGGATTGGTCAACTCTAATATCGAATTCTAAGGTATGTTCTTTCTATCCAATTTAATTCACTTTATGTTCTTTAGAACACTCACAATCACTAAAAGTGGAACTATCTATGATAAAAAGTCATCATTATGTGTATTAATAGAATTAGAATCATTAAAATATGATATATACATGATTTTGTTGTATCTTGAATCATTAATATATAAACCATTCAACTCATGCTCATCATTGGGAATAGGTTTTCCATCATACTCAATGTCTTCTTTACTTCCAATTGACTGATTTGTATTGATTGATTGTTATAATTAAACACTTTCAGTGCTTACAAGGGTACACCATACTTAGCTTGTTTGTCATTCTTGTCTTCATACTTAGTCAAAAGTTGACCAAATACATTCAAACCATGTACATGTCTTTCCTATGGTCAAATGGATTTGAGTGTACCAAAACTGAGAGAGGTTATTGTGGATGGACCCCATGTGTACTTGTAGGTCCAAATGAAACATTCTCAACTACCACAAATTTTGAGAACTGTTCTGTCAAAGTTTGACAGTTTTTGCTCTTAGGATCTTAAGTGACTTTTCTAGTAGCCTGGTGCCATTAATGACTGGGACACTTGATGCACAAAATGAGACCTCATCTAGAATTTACCATCCTACTCTGATGCATTGGCATAGTCAGTTGAAACCCATGTGCTATGGAATGCAAAATGTTACTCCCTAGCACCTTTCCACTAAATGAAACTGAAGCATTTTGTAAGAATGCATTTGATTTCAGCACAGTCAAATAGACTAGAGTTGAACAAAACCAAGAGACATTATTGTGGAAGGACCCCACATGCACCTACAACTCCAAATGGAACAGTCCCAGCTACCATGAATTCCAAAAATAGCTTTGTCATAGTTTAGCATTTTTTTGGTCTTAGGGATCTTAAGGAATTTTGTTGGTAGCCTACTACCCCGAATGACTAGGATGCTTGGTGCATGAAACAAGATGTCACCTAGCATTTAACCACCCACCTTGATGTATTGGTATAGATGGCTTGACCACACGATGAGTAGAACAAAAATATCGCACCTATCAAGGTTGTGCTTCATGAAACTGAAGCATTTTGTAAGAATGCATTTAATTTTGGCACGGTCAAATGGATTTGAGTTGACAAAAATTAAGAGAGGTTATTGTGGATGGACCCCACATGCACTTGTAGGTCTAAACAAAACTTTCCTAGCTACCACAAATTCTGAGAACTGCTCCGTCAAAGTTTGGTATTTTTTGCTCTTAGGATCTTAAGTGACTTTGCCGGTAGCCTGCTACCTAAATAATTGGGACACATGGTGCATGAAATGAGACCTCCCATAGCATTTAACCAACTACCCCAAAGTGTTGAGATAGACTGTTCAGCCCCACGAGCTATGGAATGCAAAATGTCACTCCTAGCACCTTTCCACTGCATGAAACTGAAGCATTTTGCAAGAATGCATTTAATTTCAGCATGGTCAAATAGACCGGAGTTGTCCAAAAACAATAGAGGTTATTGTGTATGGAACCCACTTGTAGCTATAGGTCCAAATAGAAAATTCCCCGCTACCACGAATTCTAAGAACTACTCCATCATAGTTTGGTATCTTTTGGTCTTAGGGATGCTAAGGGACTTTGCATGTAGCCTAATGCCCTGAACAACTGGGATGCTTGGAACATGAAATGAGACCTCGCCTAGAAATTACTAGCTCACCCCGATGCATTGGCATAGTCGGTTCAGCCCCATGAGCTATGGAATGCAAAATGTCACTTTTAGCACCTTTCCACTGCAATACACATGTAATGAAACTTCAATACACATGTATGTAAATGCAATGATTCTTGTATGATTTAAATGAATAATTTAAATTGGGAGTTAGATATAATTGCATAAACGAATGGCTAGGGATTTGATTTGATTTGATTCATTTGTATGAGTAAAATCTAGTTTGATCAAATTGTACTTATGTAATAGGGCTGATATTTTGATCTTATTTGGGATGCAGGGATATGGATGATCTAGGGTGATCATGGATAAAATAGAAGTTGTAATTTACATGAATAGTAGGTTAATAAAACCCCAAACATATTATATCAAAGGGAGAATGTTACAACAGTCTTGAATGCAGAAATGTAGTTATCTTGAGGAAGCCATCTCCTAACACTATTACAACATGTTACAAAAGGGTTTAATTCATTAATTGTGTCTATTCTTTGTTGTGAAGAAAATGCAATTGACATGTGTAAATATAAATTCTACAACCTTTGCCAGCATCCTCTATATCTCTACCAAAATAGGATCTTTGGAATTAAATGGTGAAGGTCAATGGCATTGTGTTAGTTATAGTGACAAACCCTAGAGGCTTTAGTAATGTGCTCAAAATGAATTTGTAGATGATGGTAAAGAAAAAAGTAGAGTGCCTTCTAAAATGACTAGTTTTCTCTTGAATATTATTGTAGTTGTTAGTTCCATGTGTATAGTCTAATTGATAAGATGTATTGTTATTATCCCTTAAGAACAAAGTGAAAAATCATTACTTTGATTGAATATGTCGATAGCAATTATGTATGTGCATATGATAAAAATGTTACCTTAAAAGAATTTGAAATATTTGCAAGGGCTATAGGATAGACCTATGGCTTTATAATTGTAACTTTGAAATGATTTTTAAGGAAACCCTTATTTATGGAAAGCTCAAAATATATATGTTGCAATAATTGCAAGATATGCACAAAATGGATTTGTTGATAAGGATTTTGAAACTTTCAAGTAAATGTGATTGGTAGGTGTAAATCCAAATTCCACAACCTTAACCAGCATCCTTCCCACCTATACCAAAATGGGATCTTTGGAACATGGTATGGACATCTATCAAAGCATAAAGTATATGGGAATTTTGTCAAATCTGTTGTAGTTGCAACTACCCTAGTAGACATGTATGCAAAGTGTGGAAGCATGGAAAAGGCACGTGAACTATTTGACAGAACACCTCAAAGAGTGTCACCTCATGGAATGCAATAATTGCAAGATGTGCACAAAATGGATTTGTTAATAAGCCTTTAGAATCTTTCAAACAAATACAATTGAGAGGTGTAAATTTAAAATGTGATCTTCGGAACATGGTATGGACATCCATCAAAGCATAAAGGATATGGGAATTTTGTCACATCTTGTAGTTGAAACTGTCCTAGTAGACATGTATACAAAGTGTGGAAGCATAGACAAGATACATGTACTATTTGACAAGATGCCTCAATGAAATGCCATCTCATGGAATGCAATGATTGCAAGATATGTAAAAATTGGATTTTTTTATAAGGCTTTATAAACTTTCATGAAAATACAATTGGCAACTGTAAAGCCAAATTTCACAATCTTAGCTAGCATCCTCCTTGCCTATACCAAAATGTGCATCCATAAAAGAATAAAAGATATGGAAAATTTTGTTAGATGTTGTAGTTGCAACTACCCTTAGAGACATGTATGCAAAGTGTGGAAGCATAGACAATGCACATGAACTGTTTGGCATGATGCCTCAAAGAAATGTCATCACATGGAATTCAATGATTGCAAGATATGAAGAAATTGTTTTTTTGATAAGGCTTTAGAAACTTTCAAGAAAATGTAATTGGTGAGTGTAAAGACAAATTCCACAACCTTAGTGAACATCCTCCCTTCATATGGAAAAATAGGATCTTTGGAAAATGGTATGGACATCCATCAAAGCATAAAGGATATGGGAATTTTTTTAGATCTTGTAGTTGCAACTACCCTATTAGACATGTATGCAAAGTGTGGAAGCATAGACAATCTACGTGAACTATTTGACATGATGCCTTGAAATGAAATGCCATTTCATGTAATGCAATGATCGCAAGATATGTAAAAAATAGATTTTTTTGATAAGGCTTTCTAAACTTTCAAGAAAATACAATTGGCGGTTGTAAATCCAAATTCCACAACCTTAGCCAATATCCTCCTTGCCTATGCCAAAATGGACATCCATCAAAGCATAAAAGATATGGAAATTTTGTTATATTTTGTAGTTGCAACTACCCTCAGAGACATGTATGTAATGTGTGGAAGCATAGACAATGCACATGAATTGTTTGGCATAATGCCTTAAAGAAATGTTGTCACATGGAATGCAATGATTGCAAGATATGAAAAAATAGGGTTTTTTTATAAGGCTTTAGAAACTTTCAAGAAAATGCAATTGGCAGGCATAAAGACAAATTCCACAACCTTAGCCAACATCATCCCTTCATATGGAAAAATAGGATTTTTGGAACATGGTATTGACATCCATTAAAGCATAAAGGATATGGGAATTTTGTCAGATCTTGTAGTTGCAACTACCATAGTAGACATGTATGCAAAGTGTGGAAGCATAGACAAGCTACGTGAACTATTTGACATGATGCCTTGAAATGAAATGCCATTTCATGGAATGCAATGATTGTAAGATATGCAAAAAATGGACTTTTTTGTTAAGGCTTTATAAACATTCAAGAAAATATAATTGGTGGGTGTAAAGCCAAATTCCACAACCTTAGTCAGTATCCTCCTTGCCTATGCCAAAATGGACATCCATCAAAAGATATAAGATATGGGAATTTTGTTAGATGTTGTAGTTGCAACTACCCTCAGAGACATGTATGCAAAGTGTGGAAGCATAGACAAGGCACATGAACTGTTTGGCATGATGCCTCAAAGAAACGTCATCTCATGGAATGCAATGATTGTAAGATATGAACAAAATGGATTTTTTGATAAGGTTTTAGAAACTTTCAAGCAAATGCAATTGGCAGGTGTAAATCCATATTCCAAAACATTCAAAATGGTATCTTTGGAACACAGTATAGACATCCATCAAAGCATAAAGGACATGGGAATTTTGTCAAATTTTGTAGTTACAACTACCCTATGAGAAATATATGCAAAGTGTGGAAGTATATACAAGGAACATGAACTATTTGACATGATGTCTCAAAGAAATGTTGTCTCATGGAAAGAAATGATTGCAAGATATGCACGGAATGGATTTTTATAAGGCTTTAGAAACTTTCAAGAAAATTCACAAAAGAAAATTTCAACCAAATGCAATTGGTATGTCTAAAACTAAATTGCACAACCTTATCCAACATCCTCCTTGCCTATGCCAAAATGGGATCTAGGGGAACATGGTGGGGACAACCATCAAAACATAAAGGATATAGGAATTTTGTCACATATTATATATGCAGTTGCCCTTGTAGACATGTATGGAAAGTGTGGAAGCATAGACAAGGCATCTGAACTATTTGACATTTAATGCCTCAAAGAAATACATAGTCTCATGGAATGTAATGATTGTAAGATACACACAAAATGGATTATTTGAAAATGATTTATAAACTTTCAAGAAAATGTCATTGGCATGTGTAAAACTAAATTCATGTAATGATAATTGATCATGATATTAAATATTTAATATAAACTATCATATACATAATGTCATGAACATAACATCTAGTCTATATATAAATCCATATAGGCATGTCCAAATAAAGCCATACAGGAATATACAAAAATATACATTGGTAACATACAAAGTATGTATACAAAGCCATCTAGGCATACAAAAATATCCCAAAATCTAGTTTCCTATGGACTTCTATCGAATAATCAGTGACCCTTGCTTGGCTGTGAAGATGAAGAGCCAACCAGTGACTCATCCTCTCTCTCCCATCAAGTAGACCTCTTCGATAAACATTTATGCAGCTCCACCTATTAATATAATCAAACAATATGCACATTAATATAGAAAACATGAAATATATAACATCACATATGTAATTGATCACTTACTGCTATTCAATAATCATTGTTGATCATCTTTTCTCTCTCTTCATCTATAGTTGGATGGGTTGGAGTTGTGACCTCCTTTGAGAAGCATCAAGAAGAAAAATTGACTAAACATAAATATCATTTATGTATATCAAATGACATGAGATAAAACAATAAATACAAAATGATATTTTCATGTTATTGGCTCATACCTCGGTCAAAGGATTTGAAGACATCATGGATGCAGCAATGCCTACCTGTACTGACTCACGAAGATGAGGAGGAGTCTCCATATTCAACATCTAAAAATAGAGTTCAATTATTCTACCAAAATAGATACATAAAATTATGTAAATGCATAATGATTACAAATGGTTGAATTTACCTCCATATAAGTGGTTTTGTGTCAAGGGGACCAAGGAAACCATGGAGGTTCTGGTGAAGCTTCTTGTTGAAATCATCAAATTGTCACTAAATAATATTACCATTGATATATGTACAATAATTAGTATGATCATGTGATAAATTACATACCTTCAGACTTGACCTCCTCTCATAACTAGCCAATGGATGGTTAATAGAGGCAAAATGAAGACTTTGACCTTAGAATTTTATTGTACAGACAATCACATACATTATTTTTGACTTATAATATAGATAGTCCTATAAAATTAATTAAAAGCAAGATGAAACTTGTAAAAAATTACCTGAGAGTCAATACCAAATGTACATTGTAATACATCATCAGTAAGAACAATATCATTCAATATGGATGTTGTCCCTGCATCACAACATCCTACCAAGAGTCTTGTTGTAAGTCATCTATCCCATAATCACATAATTTCCTCATGAACTGCACAAATATGGGGACAAGTGACGTGTACTAGTCTCACCCTCATCAGCCTAGGTGAGATCATTGATGTGCTATGCCAGAGACTATGTGAGAGAAGTCAATGAATGTAGTGTCTCCACCTCAATGCTCTCCTTCAAATTCAAAGGGAGTGGCACATGTTCTGGCCTCAATAGGGGTCTAGGCACACAGTTTGGGTCTGGTTGAGCCCTCTCTCTATCTTGGGCAGACCTACCACCTTTGCCTTAGTGCTCTTGAATGTCAAAATAATTAGGAATCTTCTTGAGGACAAACTTGTAATGGAGTTTCCTCAAGAAATATTGTGGCACCTCATTATTGTTGCATGGATGCTCATCAAAGACCATGTACCATCTATCCCAAAAGTTTTGGTATATATCTTGATTCCTACACCAATGAATAGGGAACTATTTGCAAGTCTCTTCTAATATTTGGCTAGTTTCAGGATTCATAAAGTATTCACATAATATAGATTTTGTATGTTTTTCATTCTTCACTTGTTCATAAGACAATTTGTCAGCATAGTATTGTCGACACATCTCCCTATACTCATGAAAGTTGGTGATTTGTTTTGTCACCGATTCAGTGTGAGAAATAATCATTTCTAATGACTTCGCAAGTGGTCTCCTACGATCAGTGCTTGCACTTAAATTGTTTAACATTTCGAATAGGATTTGAAGATGCCTTTTATTTTCTTCTATTTTCCCTAAATAGTTCTCTTGAGTATCTCTTTCATGGTGAGGACATGAAGTTGGGTTTTGATAGTTTGGAGGGTTTCCCAGGTTGTTTTGACCCTCCTCTATTGAATTTATGTTTTCTCCTACCTCATTAACTATAAATGCAATATAAAAAACTAATCAAACATTGCAAAATTAAAAATTTATTTTCAAACTCACAAAAGTTAATTGAACCCTACCTTCTTCGGCTACTAGACCCTCGACATTTTCTTCACAACATCCTCAAGAGTAGGTTTGGCGAGGTGGCATCATGAAAATATCGATGTATCCTTGCACTATCTTGGTTTCACCTTCCTTGAATGCACTCATGCTATAATATCTGATCTTTCTCCAAATGCTATTTTTTGGCCATGGGTAGTGAAGCAAATGACTATTTTTTTGCACTTTTAAGAAAAAAATGAGAGCATGTTATAATGCACTCGCGTTATGCTCTGCATGGGACCAAAAAGTCGTGTGGAGACTTTTTTGTCCCACAACTCCATGCACTTACCCATATAGAAGGTAAAATGAGGATATGTTATACATAAATAAGTTGAAATGTGGATAAGCAAATCATGTCAAACATGTATACATGAGGAAAATGAGGATATGCAAAGTATGTAGGTCCCATATAGAAGGTGAAATGTGGATTGCAAATCAAGCCAAATGGACATCTCTCTCCCTATGTCTCTCTCTCTCTTCCTCTCTACCTCATTCTTCTCTTACCATAACCCATATAGAGGGTGAAATGAGGGTATACTAGACCTATAAACAATGAAATAATGATAGGAAAATCATGTTAAACATATAGAAGGTGAAATGAGGATATTGTATACATGTAGAAGGTGAAATGAGGATACTTTATACATATAGAAGGTGAAATGAGGATACATTATACATATAGAAGGTGAAATTCTTAGGGTTAGCAGGTAGAAAATATCAATTAAATGCAAATCAAGATTAAATAGAGGAATGAAAATACACAGAAATAATAGCAGCAAGAGACAAGTTTTAATATGGTTCACCCAAATCCGGGCTACATCCACCAACAAAGAGTCCAATATTATTATCCAGTAAATCAAACTGATTACAACAAGCAATCCTTACAACTCAATACCACTACAAAATGCTACAATACATCTCAATGAAAGCCCTAACCCTTAGCCACTTTTATCAAGCCTTATGTCAGTTACAAAATAGGGTTTTTTATGTTGGCCAATAGAAAAATAACTCTTGATTCCTTAATAAAATAATACACCCCATCTTAGGGGCCTTGCCCCCAAACCCCCACAAGGGGCGCTGCCCCTTGATCCCGTTAAATAATTTGGGGGGAAACCACACCAATAAAAGTGGGGTAAATTCAACCTCTAAGTCTGATTAGGCTCCATATAACAACAAAAATGAGGATAAGTGAATCATGTCAAACATGTGGACCTATGAAATGAGGATATGCAAAGCATGGAGACCATATAGAAGGTGAAATTAGGATAGGAGAATAATGTTAAACATGTAGACCTATGAAATGAGGATATGTAAAGCATGGAGACCATATAGAAGGTGAAATGATGATATGTGAATCATGCCAAACGTGTCTCTCTCCCTACATCAAGAACTACAGACCATGAAATGAGGATATGATATTGAAACATGGAGTATAAACATATTTCCTTTTAAGATGTACACCTATTTAAATTTCCAAATGTAACAGTGTTGAATTTGGGTTGTGAATGACATTTCTTTACATAGACTAGATAAAAAAATGGGTAAACACACGAACATGTCCTTGCTCATTAATACAAAAATAACTATCTTGGATTGAATGAAAAATATCACAAGTGTTGTCATTTTTAGCACGTATCTTGCATGTTTAACATGTACAATGAGAAATTATCAATGATTATCATATCAAATCTAGTAGTTTCTACATAAAATCTAGTGTTCTAAGAAAAGATAACATGACAAAGCTAGTGTTCTTGAATGTAAAAAATCTCACATGTCAAATTTTCTAAGAATTTATCTTATATCTAAGTAAAACTACAATCATGTGGCAATTAAGATCAATTTATGTATTGAGGTATTAAACTACATATATCCAAGTCTCAATAAAGGCGTGGTTCAGTGGTTAAGTCGTTTGGTTGTAGTGGTAGCCACCAGAGTTCAAACCCCCATTGGGCTAATGAGCTCGTAAGATTTACGCCTTCGCTTGGCCAACGAGCTCACGATTTTGAAGTGTTCTTGGTAGGGGATGAGGTCCCCAGTGTTGTGGCCTCACTGGTTCATTGCTCTAGGCAAAAGCATTTATGTGGAGCCAGAGGACGTGTCACACCAGTGTCACTAGTCACATTAAAAAAGTTTACCAGGGGCATTTAAAAAAAAATGAAACTACATATATCATCTTTCTACAAAGAAAAATAATCATATATAACAAGAAATCAATCTGTAACATGTTATCGATTAGAACTCAACCATTGTAAACCAATTATACATTAAACTTTTAAGTTTCAAAGTAGGAATGCATGCACATAAGGAATTTAAATTATATTGTATATCAAGGTGTATATATATATTAAAATCTAGTCCATAATGGTAGACATACACAAAAATCTGGCAAATATGCGAACTCAAAACATTTTTTACAAAATGTGGCATATACCATGTCTCATTTAATCTATATACAATCTACATGCTGAATAGATACATCAAACACTAAAGGTCCACCTGACCCTATGTCTCTAGTGAATCTTCAACCTATGATGGATCCTCAAAAAGTGTCCTCTTTATGCCATGATGTCTAGTGTTTGATGGATGCAAAGTTGATTACATTAACAAGTCAAACCACAAATTTGATTAATTAGTTCAATGGTTAATATAAATAAGTTAGAGTTAGTAAATAGAATCTTATCTGTAATACAATTTAGAACTTTCATTTATTAACATACATCTAAATCACTACAATCAACTATAAGACCTCTATAAACTATCAATTATTTAGAAAAATTCAAGTCAATTACCTCAACTCTTTCTTGTCATTCAGATAGTTGTTCTATAAAGATTTGTCTCTTAAGATGATCAAGTGTCCTACTGAAGCATGATGGCAAAGGTGGCACATCACTCACATTCTCAATTGACTATAAAAGGAAAGTAACATTGAAATAAATTAATATATAATTATTAAGAACAATGTAAATGTATACATTAAAAAAGGTTAGATGTGGTACACATAAACAATCTATACTACACTAAGCAAAAACTTATCTACTAGAAAACAAGCACACACCACCAATGAGGCCTCTTGCATTGATTGAGAAGGACTCATCATGGATGAACCAACTAATATCTCCTGTATGAAATATGACAAGAATGTAAGACTCTATGTATACAAATAATCATAATAACTTTTATTAATAGATCAATTTAAACAAAAGAAAGAAAAAAAATCTCACTAGCACTAGGGTAGAGGAACTATTATTCATTAGGGATAAATTTACAACCACGTAGAAGTTACATGGAAATATTGTAGGACCTCTATTTTTTAGAAATGTGATATGGACTCTTGCAACTAAGGTTTAGAGGTGTGACTCATGATGTGACTCTCCACATTAGCACATCTAGTGAGAAGTGTCCTTAAAATGATTTTTCAAAGATTCAACGAGAATGAGTTATCATGGAATTTTTTTACGTCTTACATTTCATGAGAAAATACAACGTATTTATTGTAGTCACCTTTTACATTTGTCATAGGATAAACATATAATATGAAGTATTTCAATGCATGTATATTGCCACCTCATTAGTTCTACACATAATAATAGTATTTGTCTACATATTTGGAATGCTTTTCATTATAAGTGGATCCTAAAATAGTTTTTTATCTAGTAAAATGTTCCTCTAAACCTAAAATATATAGTCTGGGTCACCAAAACTCACCACTTAGGCCTTAGGAGATAGATAGATCATCATCTTCCACTCACAAATTTAATAATGGCAATGATGGAGATGAGCCAATTAAAGTTGCAGTTGAGGATGATGTAGGCTCACAAATGCATAGAGATTATTGGTAGAAGATGTGTCCCCACTATTATATCAATTAGATGTAGGTAGAGGAGTGGGTTCAAGAAGATCAAAAGGAGAAAAAGGATTAGAAGATGTGTCCCCACTACTATATGTGCCTGATCATGTTATGATTTTTGTTATGTTGATGACATTTGGTATTGGACACTATCATATGTATGGTTGGTCTTCATATTTATTGGTTTAAATGGCATGGGTATCTATATGATCTATATTTTTTTATGGAATTTTAGTTTCCTTGTATGTTTATGTGTTTTTTATATGTTGATGTGTGTATGTAAATGATATAGAATCAATTTATCAATACACACAATGATCTTAGTGATCAATGAAAATTATATATGTCATAATGGAATCCTCATAAGATGAATCAATTAACATGAACTAAAATGGATCACATAGTCAAATTAGTTTCAAATCAATTGTAAAATCTATATGAATATTTAAACAAATAATTGATGTGTTAGTAAAGCTCAAATCTATATTATGAATAATGGATAATACACGTTTCTTTCTTTCTTTCTCATTTTCATTATTTTAACGATTATTTTATATGATCAAACTTGTAAAAAAGACCATGATTCTCTATTTTATTATTTATCTAAATGACTATAATCAAATATTTAATTTTTCTAAATTATCATTTAAAGTACAGTTCAATCAAATTACCTCCACCCTTTGTTGGTGTTCAAAAAGTTGTTTTGTGAATGATTGTCTGTTAGACTTATCAGGAGTTCAACTAAAGACTATTGGCAAAGATTTCACATAATTCACATTTTGGATTGACTATAAAAGTAAAGTAACATCAAGATACGAACTAATATATAATTACTAACATTTAGAATTAAATGCATACAATAAAAAAGTTGATGTGTAGAAAAAACTATACTAGCAAGTCCAAGCCAAATTGGATAGCAGAAAGAGTTCCATGATAAACTTTTGTCAACTCCTCCTCTATCATCAACTATTATCCCCCTTAGATATATTATTACTAATCTTTGTTTATATTATTCAAATGGAATAAACCATGAAATTTAACTTTAAATTTAACCTCTATAAAAGATTGGTCATACTCCTCTCCTTCTCCACTCACTGATGCATGTGCTTCTACTCTTGTCCTCAATCCCTTAGCTTGAGATCTAGACCACACTGCCTCATCTCATGAAGGAGATGTATGAGGTACATTGTACTTTTAAGTGTTTTGGAGTGGCTCACTATTCTTTGTAAGAGGACCGAAGCACAAATGATTACAAAAAATTAATGATGAGGTACACAAACATGTGTGAACAAGCCGAGTCTAGTAACATTAGGTGATCCACTATGACCACAAACATCATGTGGCTGTGCAAACTAAGATGTCTATGTAATCAAGTGCTTAGTCAAGAGTGTATGGCAATGAGGCCCTACTATGTTGCATTTGCAACAACGTCTGAGTGCTGAATTAGAGGTGAATAAGGGACAACAGGAGGGGGAATTAAAGGACCTTGCACTTGTCTCATTTCCCCAGGTCTATCTTGAGACATTCCCTTTCCTACTTCCTAGAACTCTCTAAAATCAAAATAAATCACATGGTGACCCATTACAAACTTTGCATATACTTTTCGAAGGAAATACAAAAGGTACATCTAAATTGTTGTTGGGTGGTTTATCAAAAACCATCCACCAATGATCCCAAAAATTATGACTAATACCATCATGTATACACAATTTGATTGAATACTTAGTCTTACAAACATCAACATGCAATCTAGTTTTAGGATTGATAAAATATTGGGCTAACATAGATTTGCTAATGTCTAACTCTTTCACTTGATCGTATAATAAACCATTAGCATATTCCACCTTCTTGGTTTCTTGCCATTGCCTAAATGATTCATGTTGTCTTGTGAGGGTTCAAACATGAGTAATAATCCCCTCTAAATTTGATGTCATTGAAGATAATCGAGGGTGGTGGCAATAAATTTTTACAATCCTACTTATTTGATCAATATTTATTTCAATTTTCTCTTTGATTGTTGGAGGGGGAGGGTTTGGTGGGGGAGGGTTTGGGTTTCCATGTTATTCATCCATTTTACCTATTTAAAATATAAAACATACCCATTTAGGATAAAAAAACAAAAAAATAGTTGAATTTACAGAAAAAAAAAAAAAAAAAATCACACTTACCTTGAAATAAATATCCATTCTTCACAGCTCTGATATCCATTTTTGAGAGATCTACATTTTGCAATATGCAAGTTTACAAAACTGGTGCAGAGAAAAACTCAACTAAACCAACTTGGCACAACTAAAACAATGATTAATTAGCAACAATGACTTTGATGCATCCTAGTTCATCTTGGGAACATTGCCAACATGGCCTAATAGGAATTCAACAAGGAGAACATCATATAAGAGATATTGGACACTTCATCCCTTTCATAACATGTCTCTCAATGATCAAACTATGCAAAGATTATTCAAAACAATAAAGAACATAGGATTTTAGGGCAGTTTCAATGCAAATTTGCACAGAGTCCATTATATCTCCTCCACACATACCAATAATGGATTTTCCTTTAAATGGTTTTTAAAAAATATTAAAATAGAACTTTCCACCAATTTCATGACCTTTTGATGGTTGGAATCAAAGATATGAAATATTTTAGTTTGCTGAAAACCCTAGGCAGCGTTTAGACATGTTAGTAAAAATTCTATAACTCATAGAAAACTCAATGAAATTTATCCAAACAAAATGAATTCATCTCTTAGAGCATAGGGCTAACTTTCTCAATTATTTTCAGGCCTCCATCATTTTGTACATGTCTATACTAACACATTTTCAGACTGTAAACTTTTAGAAAAATAAATTTTATAGACCTATCAAGACAAAAAAATGACATAACTTTCACAAAACCAAATGAAATTTTCTCAAAACAAATGAATTTGAAAGCTAAATCTCTCCTCTAACTTCTACAACTAGGTTTAGGACTGTACCTATCCATACCACATGAAATACAGTTGTTGTTCATAGAAAATGTAATAAAGAATGTGTATAATGAATTGGTTTCTCATTCAAAACCTCTCTCCAACCCTTGAGGTTGATATTATAAGACATATTTAACATGATAAAATGATTAACAACTGAAAAAACCAACCAACAACCTTTTGTTAACTCAAATGACATCATTTGCAACTTTTGACAACATTTTTAGATACAACTTTTACAACCTTTTACAATATGACTCCAAAACAACATAGACCATAATAAAATTACTTAAAATGACTCAAAAATGGTCTTGAATGACCTTATTGACTCCATCCAAACCAAAAACCAAAGATTATCCATCATGACAACATTGCCTCAAATAGTGTATTAGGATGCTCCTGCATAAAAAACACAAACCCTTTTTTCACTTTTTATGTTGTCCAAAATGGATATCCATTTTGGGACACACAAAATGGATATCTATTTTGGAATGGATATTCTATCCATGCCAAAAAAAGTCAAACTTCCCTTTTCACAATTTTGGCTAAGTAAAGACACTTTTTTTTTTCCTTTTTCCATTATTTGGCCCACGATGATCTTGCACTCACCCTTAATGTATTGTTTAAACCATGCAAATTTATATATTTCCAAGTCTTCAATTTATATGTATTTAAACACATGTCATACATGTAATTTGATATATATATTTCCAATTCCTAATTCAATTTTAATTTTCTTTTGTAATTGTAGCTCTACCTCTAGACCTAATTTACACATGGTTGATCTCCTCAGGACCCCCCAAAAAACCCTACCCCAACCCCCACAACCACCACCACCACTAGATGAGGCTTACTTGTGAGCAACCATCGATGAAAACATACACACTTTGCAAGAAAAAAATATTTTTTTTACAAAACAAAATCCAAGCTCCACCACATATTTCATGGTTTGCATCTATGATGTAAACTATTAATATTGATTTAGTGAGAGATATTAACAATGATTTAGACACATTTCACTCATGGTGGGAAAACAGGAGGTGGTTTTAAGAGGATGGTGTCTCCTATAAAGAGATCAATGATTTACATATTACAAAAATATGATTGCCCCATTTTAATTGATCCCTCCACAGGCTAATAAATAGCACCGAATAAAAAAAGAATTTCAATAAAAAAGTGCACACATCAACAAATAGCTGATAACTTTTGGGAGTGGTAGTGGATGGTCTTTGACCATCCACCACATGCTAATTATGAGGTTCCCTTATATTTTTTTGAAAAAATTATGGGATAAGTTTGTGATGGTTTTAAAGCCCAATTATTTTGATATATGAGATCATTTCAAGGTGTGGGTGGTGGCATATCACAACATAGAATAGGGGTACGTGTCAATCCAAATATACATTTTCCCCCTGATCCTATTATTCCTTCTCCTCCCTACATTCTTGTGCCCTGTCAATAGTGCACAGTTGTCTTGAAACTCAGAGCTTTGTAGTTGATCTTAGGAAACTTAATTGACCAAGCTACCCGCTTGGCAGATGAAGTCAATCCCATTGCGATCCACACCAAAAAAAAATTAGAATTGTAATCATCCGTGTTTTGGTCCTACATATGCTTTAGAGGAGGAGTCCTTTTTGGCTACATTATTTGCATAGGTATCAACTCGATATGTATTCCACATTTAATAAAATTAAATTTAATATAAAAATATAGATCTAATTATCAATTATCAAACTATTTAATAAATTTTATATATTACATGTTGATTGGTACAGATGACTCCATCAACTAATACCACTACATCCTGATTGGATGAATTAGTGTCAATGGCTGTAGAGATGGGTAGACCTTATACAGAGGAGGTATACAAAATTTCCTTAACTATCTATCTCATTCATTAAATACAATGTGTGTTTAAAAATAGTCTCTAGATTATTAAATTGGGTATCTATTTTAATAATATATAATAATATGAAAATGTGATGAACCTTTTTTAATTTAAAGCATATGGGAGGTCCTGACACTTTTCTGTCAAACCAACCAATCCATCCAAGAACACCACCACCATCTATGTAGAAGCCTACTTCATATTCCCAGGTGTGTAGATTAAAATTGTACATTTTAGTTTAAATTTTAATTTCAAGTATAATTTCATGATTTTAAATTCTTTTTTAAGTTAAATTTATATATATATACATGTACATATATATGCAGGATGAGATTAGTATAGGTAAAGGGTTAATTAATCCTACCATTGATGTGCCTGCACAGATGCACAAGTCATCTACCATATTCTAGGTCTTAAAGTTAAATCCCATGCCATTTAAAAGTATTTTATATCATGACCTTGCATTTTGTTTTTATACTCTAGCCTAATTCATGTTTTATTGAAATATATGAATTGCTGACAGAGGCCTTTTGTCTAGAAGAATCAATATCTATTGTAGGCAAGCATGACACAAGAGATGTTGAGCCCATTGTGGTATGATTACACATTTTCAAGTCTAGATTTAAAAATTTAATTCGATGGTTTGGTTTTAAATATTTTGTTTAAATAATATGCATGCAGTTTTGACATTAAAATTGATTTGAAGCTTCTTTTTTCTTGTACATAGCATGAGCCAGCCTCTGAGTCACGTAAAACTAAAAGGCGTCTTGAAATGGATGATGATAAAACTTAGGGCACAGAATGTAATTCATTATATTTTTTATGTTCATACTGCACACATGTGTATTATCTAATGTTTATTTCATGTGGATTTTATGACTATTTCAGTATTGACTAGACATAGACTGTGACTATTTCACTATTTTTACATGGACTGTTATTATGTGAGTATTTATCTCATAGACTATTTCATCTATTTCATAGACTATTTTACTATTTATTGAATGTCCACCATATGTATCTACATTCAAAATTTTATTTCATCTCATATTTAATACTTAAAATTATCTTGTGTTTCATTTTAATATTGCAAACTACTAATTATAATTAGATAAGAGGAAAATTTATACAATTATATGTCTTAATTAAATATATACTAACAACCAATTCACCTTAAGTTGGATTTCAAATGAGAGAAGAAGAAAAGTGTTAGAAGTATTTTTTAGCTATTTAAATTATAAATAAAACAAATTTATATGCGGTCTTCTCTACTATCTAGTTCTATTTCAGCATTTAAATCCTAGGTGAATTGTATGTCAATATTTATTATCTTTATTTCCATATTGGAGTTAAGATACTAGTTAGATACATAAGTTTCCTATACTTTAACATTGGAGGGAGAATATAAATTCTAGATTATAAAGGATAGGTCAACAATAAAAAATAGCATACATATATAAAAAACACAATATATTTAAAAATGTAAAGTTTTCAATGATACAACTGCTAATTAAAATTGTTGTAATTGAAAAAGTATATTCAATATACAATAATATTCAACATATATATGAATATCGCTTGATGACCCTACTAAATAGTAACAAAAAAAAATTCTCACAAGAACAAATAAGACACAAATTTACGTATAAACATGTTATAAAAGAGGTAATTTATTATGTGTTGAACCATAAGATATTAGGTAAAATAGGTAATAATGGAGATCACAATTCCAAGTTAGTATGTTATCTATTCTCTTTCTGAGATCTATGTGGCATTCTAATCTTCCTTTACTTATCACTCATGGGGTCATGATATTATCTAGCTTCACTTTTGTTATTATAGGTAGTTGTAATATTGGTGTCACCCAGTATGTTATGCTAAATCCCTCTCAATCTAGTTTTACATATATATGATAGGATGAGTCAGGTTTCTAGCTTATTAGGAAGTGATAGAAGAATCAGGAATATTAATATCAAGGTGGAAATGCTACCCTCTCCTACTACTCCTATTAATGTTAATCAACTTCCTTCTTATTCTAGATCAAAGGGTTAAGGAAAAGATTCCATCGATATTCCAACTTCTTCCAAAATGATGCATGACATTGGTTGTAGTAATTATGGACTCCATTTAGGTGAGATACAAAGAATGGGTACTAATAATGATCAAACTATCTCTTCTTACAATATTTGAGCTCCTCTCTATCATTTTATAGGTTTCTTTAACTTTGATGTTTAAGATTCTAGAGAAGATCATAGGAAAATGTTAGAGCTTGCATCCTCTTCATAGTCATCTGATTATCCTCTTCAAATGTTATATCATTTTGATCATGCGTCTGTAGAGGTGTTAGGGATCTTTGTTGCCATCATTCAATCCAATCTGTATTTCCACATGCTTCCCACTCATCTCCGATACAAAACTGACAAAAACATGTAAGCTCCCTAGTCCATATAGTCCATGTGCTTATATTTGAACTCTTAAATGAATATGATTTTTTTGATGCACTAATTGTATTGCAATAATATCAGGGAGGAATGGTTTCTTCTTCAACCAACAAAAAAAAACTATTGAACTTTAGAGTTTTCACTTTATCCTATAGTCAATTTTGCATTACACCAATCCACAATTGCACATGGATCTTTAAACATTGTTGCATCATTAAATTTTAGTTGCTACCTAGCAAGAGCCCTTTTCACACATTCTCTAGCTCCATCATTTTCTCCTTTACCATGTCCATCTTCAAATAAACCCCACATATGTTGGATATTTTTTTCTGTATGAGCCCTAGATAACCAATAAAACATTTGAACATTTTTGAATTGTCCTATACAATTGTCTGACCATATGAGATGTTGTGTCATCTATATTTCTCTTTCTTTTAAGTTATCATTAAATACTTTGAAACAATATTGCACAAACTCTAATGAATATAACCAGTTATCAATCACATAGAAATGGTACTCCCTCAAAATTTTCCTATCATCTTAAATTATAATGTCAACTACATGTCTATATACAATATGAACAAATATGGCCACTTGTATTGAGTTATAATATTGAGACTGAATCTCCTCTTGTCGAGCAAGGGTATAGTTTTCTACAAATTCAACCACTAAAAGTATAGTTCCAATTGGAAATGTGTTCTTACATCTGCAAAATTGTTCATCAAGCCATTGAGCATATTAAGAGTGTTTCGCATATTTATACACAATCTTATTCTTGAATTCTATGATGAATTCACGTACACTAATTTGTTCTATGACTAACTCACAATGGTTCCCAGTTTTTCCATCTTTTAATGGATATTGAACATTGTTGAACCTCTTCACATCCACTAATTGTTGTCCAAAATCATGTGAACTACTTTCATGCATGCATTCTCCTAGTAATGAAATGTTACCACATCTATTGCATTGTCTAGAAACACGTGCTTTTGAAAAAAAAGAATTTACTATCAGTTGTTTCACAAAGTAAACTTGTTATAAACTCCTTAATTGTTGTAGATGGCATATTAATACCACATTCCTACATAGTTCAATGGTTAGTATGTAAAGTACAACGTATATATTGAAAAACATCATAATAATAATGAAATTGCACATGATTTTTGTAACAACAAGAGATTCACTACTTATTAATCTTGACAAACCAAGGTTTCTCAAATGATCTTTGACTAATGCTATAATTTTCTATAATTGAAGCATCTATAAATTTTCTATGTAATTTTGTTTGAGTCATGTCTAAAAGATGTTTTTAATGAGGATCATGATTTTTTTACCCCACCCTTAATTTCAAAACATCTCTAGCATTTGATGAAACCCTTCTATTAGCATGCCAAAAAATTTCAACCAAAGCCCTAATTTCATTATTTAATTTTGTGTCAGACCTTGCGAGTCTACCACTAAAAGTCTAACATTAGCTAATTGGATCATCTTAAATACATCTAATCTTCTCTTTGCCACTCTTCTAAAAGTTTTAGAATGCACATTTAAATATCCACTTATCTTACTTATCATTATTTTTCTCACAACTGATTTATTAACTAAAGTAGTTGTTATTTCTCAATGTGCTACATTCTTATCCTTAGATCAACTAGTTTTTCCAATAGAACCAATAGCATTAGCAACACTAGACATAACTTGTTCCATTGATTCATCCACCTTTTTTAGTTTTACAAATATGCCTATTTTTTTCATTACTTTTCTCATTTTTGATATTCTCATCAATTGTAATACAAGTTGACATTGAAATCCAAAAGTTTTCCTATAAAAAAAATAGTTTATACAATCTATTTGCATGGGTTCAAATTTGTCTCCAAGATAACTTACTAGGAAGATCCTTCAAAACATTACTTTCAATTTTAAAAAAAATATTTTCATTTTCACTCATACAATGGTTTTCATTTTCATTTTTTATTGTCTTGTTTGTAATAGAAGAATTTATCTCAACAATGCTATATCCAATGTCCTTTAAATCATTAATCTCATTATCATCAAAGGGATTTGAAGACATACCTGGATTCGTTCTTATATTTACACTTTCCATATTCTTGAACTCTTGCACATTTACATATTCTACATTCACTTCATCCATATTGGTCTCTTCAATGTTCTCCTCTTCAATAGTCATCAAACTAGATGCTACATCATTCTTCATGTTTTGAATCCTCTCTCTCCTATTTCTTTGTCATTTTGCCTCTTTCTCTCGTTGTGCTTCAATTTCTTCAAGTGTCATGACCTTCCTCTTCTTTTTTTTGTTGAAATTTATTTGATCCCATGATTACCAAAATGTATTGATAAAATCATCAAATAATATTGTATTATACTTAGAGTTAGATCCCTTCTTAAAATTTATGAAATAAAAGTATGTGTTGACCATTTGTTTAATATGATATTTGTTTGATTTATCTAAAAAAAATTATTTGTTTGATCTCTCTAAAAAATACATATTCTACCTCATTCCATCTGAAAATTCTCCTTATGATTGAATCCCTATAAAAAAAAATGCATAAAATATGTCTTATTGAGAGCTTGAATTGACACCTGCATATAAAAAATCACAGAATTTGTCATTATTGTCCATACTGGTATAAAGGAATGTTACAAAAATATGTCGTACTATGATTTTATGGAAAACAATAACAGCGAAATAAGAAATGGGTGCCTATTTAGAAACAGGTACCTGTTATTTTTAAATTGGGTACCCTTTATAACATGCACCCATTATGAATATGTACCCATTTCTAATAATTTGAAATTGCAAACCTGTGGATTTTCATTGGTTTCAGGCTTGGAAAATTCTTGGAAACCCAAGACTTAGCCTTGGACCTACAACTAGGAGACCATGAAAACAACAAGAGAAAAAACTGGTTTCACCACTATGGCTAATGAATTATTTTTAGAATCTTTTAACAAGATTAAAACCCATTCTAGATCTGAAAGTCTAATTTTCAAATATGTATTATTTTGTACTATTGGACATAATTTTATTTTTTATAATTATTTTTAAATAAAGAGACTCATAAACTTGAAATAACATATGTTAATATTTTTTTAATAACTTTTGATTTTGAAAGTTTCTTGAAAAAAATTATGTCTGGCCAATCTAGAAATCATTCTCTACATGATGAAATTTTTTTTTGGTGAATTTATTAGTTTATCTCAAATTATGTTGGCCATACACCAGGGGTTTTAAAAAGCACTAATTAGGGCCATTAAAATTAATAAAAAAATGTATTAAAAAATTACAAAAAAATGTCCTATCCAAAATCTGACATCTTGTGCATCTTTCCACAGAAGTAATTAGAAAAATACCTTCATCTAGGTCAAATTATGTTTTCCATACACATGCATGCTTTGGAAAAAAACAAGGGACTTTTAAAGAGCCACCTTTTGTACATCCAATAAAAAACCAACTTTCATCATCTGGGTATTAGAAAAAATTACATATTTCAAAACTAGAAAGAAAATCTTACACTTCATATTTTTACATCATATTAATATTTTATGTGCAAGTGCTTCAAATTTTCACTCCAATTATGAATTTTTTTGAAAACCTGGAAAAACACTTCCACTTTTTTGGCCAAAAATTGGACTTATCTTCTTGCACTTACCTATGAGCCACCTAATTTAACAATAAAAAATAATTTAAAAAACTAGGAAATTAAATAATGCATAAATGCCACAATTTAAAGTTTTCTTTTCAAAGCACAAATAGAATCCTCATTACAATTAAAGATACCATCATTTAATCAACACAAATATTTCCATGATACAAAATTATAATTAAAGAATATTAAAATGCAATCTCAAATTAGGACAATTGTCTTTTTAATCCATTTAAATATATTAAATATATATGGTTGACTTTCCATTACAAATATTGTTGACCATTTTTCATAGTCATCTCATTTGAGTACAAGAAGCATGGTTGATTAGCTGTAGGAGAAAGAGCATCATCTAAGCATGTTACCTCCAACCATAGACCTAGCAATCACCCTACACATCTTTGTATTAGAAGAGGCCTGATTCTTTGATGGAACTAATAGATGGGGATGTCTATAGTAGAACCAAATATGTGAAATAAGTGCAAATGTGAATACTAATTGCATATAGCTAATAAGGTAGTCCCTAGATACCCTCTAGCTACCATGATTTCTGACTAACACAAGTGTATGGATATAGTGAACTAATGATGCTTACCTAGCTATTGTATTACTTTGGCCAAAAATTTGAATATTCATTCCTATAAATGTAGGTCATCCATTCATGCACTACTATCTCTTACTTGACACTCTTAATAGCTAATGACTAACAAAATGTAAGTATAGGCTAAGATGTATATTATTCTTCAAACACAATTCTCCTAGTATTCTGTACCCTATGATGGTATCATCTTCTAGACTTTAATAAGATGAATAGTATCATAAATATATACTATGTTTCAATCTCCTAGTTTTCCCTACCCTTGACATGGCTCAATGAATACAATAATGTAAGCATAGGAATATCTAGGTTTCCATTCTTCTAGTATACCACTACAAGAATTACATAGAGCTTTATAACTATGGAACTATAGCCACATTATCACATTGACTCTAACAATGATATATAGACATCCACAAATAAATCTTAACTTGGACATAAACAATTCATATGAAAAATACATGCCTAAATATCAGTTTATTTATAACCCTTAATGATCAGTATAATATTAATGATATATCAATAATCACTAAGCCTTCTTATATGCTTACAAAAAGTAGTATAATTACATAACATACTAAATGGGGTAATTCTCTATACCATAGGGTTAATTATCCTTTATTAAGAAGATAATGTAAAAGAAATCACTAAGAAGATTATGTACAGTCTTATTCATAATATTTAACTAATCATAGCCCATGGCTTAACCAAATTAGGCTAAGTCTATCTAATGTTGTACTCATATGGCATCTTAATGTTTAGACTACACATGAAACCATAGATATACATACTTTTGCATCTGGTCTTGCACAAGAAATAGAGGTATTCCACTCTATAAGGAACACCTAACTCATTAACAGAGTCAATGCATTAAAACGTAGGAAATCCTAGTTATTAGTAGAGTTTATGACCCCCAACTATGGGTCTAAAATATAGAGACAACATAGATGGTATACTAGACTAATACCTAATAGATGGTACTTCAATAAGACTAGGTGAAGTATAGTGATAGTCTCTTGGCCTGTCAACTCTTAAGAGAAGATAGTACTATAAATACCATGGAAAAATTAATGATTGCAATAAATAAGACAACTCTTAAATTTATGGAGATGGTATTAAGCATAGCTTATGAACTGAGAACCGCTTGATATCTTAAAACCTCTATGCCATAGTTAGCGTTAATCATATTATTTATTTGCATAGTAGTGGGGTTGATGATTGCATGGTTCTCTTCACAGCTTTAAAGCCCCTACCATTAGATCCACATTAGAAATATAAACTATTTTTTTGCTTTGTAGCCCTATGTTGATACAATCCTATTGTTATGTTGTAAAATATCCCCTAGGACTTTTACCTCCTAAGTTTAGCTCCTGAGTCCCTTGTTTTTCATCATGCATGTTAGAATTAACTCTCGAGACAAAATGGCCTAAAACTCATGTCAAATGGGGCTTGAGGGACATCTATGAGCTTAACCCTAACCGAAAATAGGTCATGGGGCTTGGGCACTTGTGCTCTTTCCCTGCCCTATTTTTGTGGGGTCCCAAATTTGAATGTTAGTTTTGTGACTGTTAAAAGGTTTCTTTGCTGACATCTTAAGTTTGAATTATGAAATTTGTATCAGGAATGCATATATAAGAATGTTTAGGGTTTCATTTGTAAATTGAAAGATGACTAGAGATGATTATGATATTTTGGCAAACTTATGATTTTAGAGCATTCAAACTATTCATTGTGTTGTGAGAAATTTTCACACCATTCCAAAATTTCTTTTCTCTACCTTTCTGATTCATGTTAGGCTAGTTTCAATTAAGAGGTAGAGGAAAATTTAGTTGTTTCAGGCACATATAGTTTCAAACCAAAATTGTCAGGGAGGATAAAGAGTCTCTTTTCAAGGCATGAGGATCCAAGCACTCAACCCATGGAGTAAGTGAAACATAGAAGGGAAGGCACTCTTCTTTTTAATTAAAGGTGTTGTCTGGATAAAAGTGGTGCTTACCATAAGACATAACACAAAGCAATGGAAGTATGACTCAACATATAGGAATCAAACACAATCCCATTGTCAAAGTGAAGTGATGCACAACCTTAGCCAAGCCTCAGCATAAACCAAAAAAGTGCTAGCCATAGTTTTGAATAGATGCAATGTGTAAAGACTCAGGTACGAACTTTAGAAGTTGCCACAGCCTCAGAAATGAAGCAGCTCTATGCATTTCCAATGGTGGCTCAACATTTTAATCTCAGCCATTGGCATGGAGGCGGTGTCTACAAAAAAGTCACAATCCTACTCAAATAAGGAAGATGCAACAATATGGAAAGCAACCTATGTATATAGGTGCAGTCTTAATCATGGCCCTAATAAACTCTAAAGCAACAGAAAACACCTTAACTATGAATGCTCTTTGATCAAAATGAGATCCTTTCCCTTCATATGTAAACCAATACAAATGTAAAATGAAGCACAATTGTTTGATTTGAACCCATAATTATGATGATTAATTCAACAACGAACTATTACTAAAAGGTGCTCTTCAATTGTGTAATGTCCAGTGAATGATGTTGCAGATTCATTCCAATGGTGGCGTTCAGAAAATGGTTTTGGGTGGCAACACATAAAGGTGCATCTTATTGAGGACAAATGCACATGCCATTACAAACGTAGACTTAGCATTCAAATATGGCACATATTAAAAAAAATTGTGCAATCTAATGCCATTATGGATATTGGTGTTGCCTGCCAGAATGGAGGCACATCAAGAAAAGGACATGGAAAATGCAAGATATAAAGAAAATAGTGCTAGTTCAAAGGCACCATGAGCCACTTCAAGAGTTTCAAAATAGCCAAAGAAGCATGGTTTGCAATCTACAATAGGAACAACACAAAAATGTATCAGTGGCTCAGTTTATAACTTTAGGCACTAACCATAGAGGGTAATGTCAAAGAATGCACACAAGCATATCATAAGTAAGGGACAACCTCATATTGATGCACAACAATTAAAGGACACAGAAATGTAGAAGACTCAAAAACCCTACGATGAAGACCCCATCCAATAGCTCAGACATCAAATGAAGCAAAGAAGTGGAAGTAACCATGTATCACAACCATGCTCAAGTAGGGGATGAAAATAAATTTCATTCCTAAAGGAGTGCCATGCTGCCACATGGGGGAAGCGGAAGAGAGATAATTGTTTTGTTTCATTTTTATAAAACTCACGGGAAGGTCCATATTAAAGAGTCAAATCTTTTAAAAGGTGTAAGGAGAGTCACGTGAGTCAAATTAAATATGAGTCAAGTGGTTATTTATTAATGAAGAGTCTTATCATATATATGGTGAGGCCCCCTCAAATAAAGCTAAGCTTTACTAAATGTGAAGAGTCTCTTTTAAATTTTAAAAGCTCATAGGAGGAAAATAAGATTTAAATAGTTATAAGTGTCTTTTATTAATAAGGAACATATTGTGGGAACGAAACTAATAAAGAAAATGATTTATTAAATTTTGAAGACTTATATGACTCTATTCATGGGGAAATATGTATGCAGCCTGCTAAGGAGATAAACCATCACTTTATTTTGTTTGATATAGAAGGTGAAGCTACATGAATGTCGTCAAGTAAAAATGAGTGGAAATATTATTTTCAAGAAGTGGAAAGGAAGCTACAGCTCATGGGATGAGAAACAGAAAGACGTAGTTAACTGGAGTCTTAGTTATCAGATCCAAAATCAACGGGATTTGCAGTTAAAGATATTTTGGTAGTTTCAGAGAATCTTCAAAAGGGTCTTTCTACTTTAAATAGCATAAATCCAAGATAGAAATGGAGATTGGAGGGATTAGAGAGTTGAACAGCCAGAATAGAGACATTTTTCTTGCCTTAGTAGGTGTCTCTCATGAAGGATTTCAATATTGTATTTTTTGCAAGTTATTCCCTTTGTATTTTGTTCTCCATCAAACAATGAAGAGAGAGTGGTGTTCTATGCATTTTGTAATTTGTTTATGACTCTTCCTTCTTTATTTCTATCTTAAGCCTTCGGTTAATCTGCTATAATATACTAGAAGAATTGATCATGATGTATGCTCTATAATTGTGCCAATAGACTCTATTAAGTTTAATCACTATGCTGGTTTAGAATTAGATAATGATTCCAGCACATTGCCTTAGCAGATTAGGGTATTTCATTTATAGTTGTTTCTTTCTTCCCTTTTCCTCAAAACCCATAGAGAAGAACCAAATTCTTTAAATTTGGAGGTTATTCTAAGAGTCGATCCCACATTCTTGGAATTTCCCATTGTTGGTGATTATTTACAAATTTAAACATCAACATGTTGCAGAGCAAAATATTATTGTTGTGTTTGTTATTCTAGATTTAGCTTCATCTTCTCATGTTGTGAAATACCTTCATCTACATGTGAGCTACACCTTTGAGATGATGTCTATTTATGTTTTCAATCAATCATTTATCATTTGCTTTTGCCTCTATACTACAAGGATACACACTCTCTATCTAACAGTGGTGTTAGAAGGCTTGAATGCCATTCTAGGGCTTGACTGAGGCAAGCTCCTAAACACCACAACCCCAACCCCTCTCCTTGTGATTGTAGGTAGCAGTATCATGTTTTGCAGAGTGGAGTTGTAATGGAGTGTGGCTGAGGATAAAGAATTTAGATCTGACAAAAAGAAGTGGAAAAGATCACTGTCATGGCTTAGGCACTAGTCCCTTTACCCTTGAGAGTTGCAGAGATAAAAATCTTCAGAACATGGATCATTAGTAGTATAAGGAGTTTAGAAGCCCCCAAAGAAAATCCTACCTTGGGCTTGGGCGTTAGTCCCTTTGCTCCCAACATTTTAGGATTCTAAACATTGAAATTTGGTATGCATCTAATCTTCATTTAATCTTTCAATGTGCAAGCGTTTGTCAAAATTCATCTATTTGTTTGCAATTTTGCATAATTAGGGTTTTGAGCATAATTGGGCTTAAATTAATACATCAAACCTTAATTTCCAGTTTCCCCTATCATTACAAGTGACAACCAACTTGTAGATGAATCCTCTTGTAGAAGTTGTGATTCAAGTTGATTAACCATCGTTGAATGTGTGTAGCGAAAGGAGGATTTATGCATATCATCAATTTGACCCTATTCAACATCTGTTGTGGAGTAAAAAGTGTCCACATGTCTTTTTACCTCCTTGTTTAGCTTCTAAGTCCATGTTCTTACATTATTCATTCTAAATGTTCATCTCGATGCAAAATTACCAGACACCAATGTAAATTGGGAATATGGGGCCCATATTTTGTCTTATCCCAAACCCAAAAGGAGCCCAAAGACTTGGGCACCACTGCCCAAGTCCCTCTTGATTGGTCAGGGCAAAATCAAGTGTATGTCAGCCTGGGACCTTTAAAAATATTTCTCTTTGTTAGCTCTTTTGGTTTAATTTCATGATTATGAGTGGGAAAGCATATATAAGTGTATTTTTGAGTTCATTTGTAAGTAAGATAGAGATAGCTAACTTGAGATATTGAATGAAGGCAAGTAAGAACATTCATTGTAGTTCTAGAGTAGATTTATGTGTTGGTATTGTGTGTTTGTTGGAGGCATGAAGCTATCATTTATCCACCTTGGGAGTTGAAGGATATTCATCATTCTAAGAGATCATCACATAGATGATATCACTATTGTTTATCATCATTGAATTCATCATCATTATCTTTGTTTTCAGCTTCTACACCCACTAGGGCACACACTCTCTATAAAACAATAGCATTGGAAGCTTGAATGCTATCCAAGGATTTGATTGAGGCAAGTCCCTAAACACCATAATCCCCAAACCCCTTCTTATCTTCTTGTGTGTAGGTTACAGGAGTGAGATCTAAAGAATATGAAGATACATGAAGACTTAGTGAAGATCAAGGTTTTGAGATCTGACAATAGTTACAAAATATTCCTCTATCAAGGACTTGGGTTGTGATGCCCTAGTCTTTCTTCCCTTTCTGACTCTAGATTTGACATCAGGGTAGCATCTACAACATCTTTCAAGTCCAGAGCTCAATAGAAATCCTCTATTCAAGACTTTGGCAGTCCTAAAATAGTCCTATGACACCTCTAATTTTGGGAGACAGGTGCTATCATCTTCTTGATCATCCTTGTGTAATTAGTTTTTGGATTGCTATTGTACTTTCTCTGTTATGAACTGATCTTTGTTAAACTATGGTTTCATGCATTATTAACCTAGTATTATGGAGCTAAACATGGACACATTCCTTTTTACCTCTAGTTTAGCTCCTAGGTCCCCGTGTTTACACTTTACATGTAAATTATTCACCTCGCTGAGAAATCCCCTAGAACCCACATCAAATGGGGACTAATG